>CM058233.1:33979385-35179385 GCA_030180135.1 Orychophragmus violaceus
GCTCATGTATCAGAGGCTGTAGAAATATATCTAAGGACCGTTTTGGATGCTTAGGACCAAGGACTAAAATACAGAGAAATAGAAATTCTCTTTGCATGAACATATTTGGGGGGAGGTTGTAAGGCGTCATTATTACTTGCCACAATGGATATTGTCTACCAGACATACCAAATGGACTAATTCCAGATGTGCAAAGACCAATATATACATTTCCACTATGTTTAACAAACTGAGGATGTACCGTCTTAAAGTGTTTCCATGCCTTTGCATCTGAGGGATGCTTGATCCCCTCATCTTTTTGTGAGTGCTCAACATGCCACCTCATTGACGAACTTTTTCTTTCAGATTGATACATTCATTTCATCCTATCAGTTATAGGAAGGTACCACATCATTTGGTACGGTACCTTGTTCCGTCCACTTCCTTGCTGCTTATATCTTAGTCTTCCACAATAACGACACTCATGCATCTTATCATCATCTTTCCATAATATCTTGCAGTTTTCCACACAAACATCAATCATCTCAGAAGGAAAACCAAGACTGTAAATCAATTTCTGAATCTCATAATAGGTTTTGGCAGCTAAATTATCCTCCGGTAAATACTCTTTAAAAAAATCTGCCCATTCATTCATGCAAACGTCAGCTAAATTATGATAAGTTTTAATTGTCAATATCCTAGTTTTCAATGATAATTTTGATACCCTTCTCTACATCTATCGTAGAGGGGTTGATTTTCTGCGTATAGCATGTCATATAATTGTTTGGTATCTAAGTTGGATTCCTCAACGACATCATTTTGATCAGTACGTACTTATTGTTTCATGAAATGCACCTGAAACCATTTGATGCAACCTATCAGGCTCATGATAATAATGCTCCCGTGATTACCAAATTGATCATGATTAACATTCAATTAATTTTCATGCTGAACATTGATACTACTATTTCCCGTATCATGTCCAATACTATAACCTTCTCCATATTGATACCAAATAAAATAATTCGGTGTAATCTCCTATTCAATAAGGGACGACAAACCGTATCACTTAAGATAAATTTCCTATCCATGCATTTCCGACAAGGACATAACATCTTACCGCTTTCCATGGTTATCGATGTTTGGCCTGCTTGATACATGAAAATTTCCACCCATCATGAAAATCTTTTGTCACCACTCCTTCCGCATTATTATGTTGATAAATCCAGCTTCCTAATTCGTAGACAAACATTTTAAAAGGATTTTTTATTTATTTATGGTCTCTCGTTTGTGAGAGGAGGTATTTATAGGAAATTTTCATAACATAGCAACTAATTTGCAATGATTTAAGCCAGAAATTACAACGAAAACATTTCCAACGAATTTACATTGATTCAACATCAAAATAACAACGTTTTATTTCATCACAAAATACAGTTAGACCTCGTAAACACATGTCTATCTACAAAGTATCATCGTTATTAATTATTGTTACTTTATCGTTATTGCCAACAAATAATCTTCGATGTAATTTCGTCGTAAGTTAACATCGATATTACGACGATTTTTTCCAAGATCCATATTCGTCGTAAAATCATTGCAATTTATGATAATTTTACGACAAATTTTGTTCGTCGGTAATTAACATCGGATTTACGTCGATTTTTATTTTAGTCGTAAATTCGCCGTAACATTGACTGTAACTAGTGACGAATAAATTTCGTTATAAAAGTTTGCTCTCACACGGGCAGTTTTCCTGTAGTTTAAAGATAGTTGTCTCAAATCCACAACTAATTCATCTGAGAGCAGAGAAGTACTTCCTCAAAGTTGTATAAATTTGGAGTCTAGCTCAACCAAGACTGAATCTGAGTTGTAAGAAAAGTTCATTGTTGATATTCAAGACAAGGAAGGAAGTGTTATCAACAATAGTTCTCGCCAAACTTGCATCAGATGGGGGTGTCGTGTATGAGTACTATACATGGGCAAATCTTGGTGAAAGGTTAAGCCTTATTCCTTGTGATTCTAAGGGTAATGCGGAGAAGAATATGTTGTTTTATCCAAAAGAGCCTCGTTCAGTGTCAAACGAGGGATGTCAGGCTTTAATTTCCCCTTTTACTAGTCGAGTTGGTCTTTATCAACAAGGGTAAGTCTCTCCTCAGCTTTCCGGTGTTATCATTACGGTCTCTGCTGCAAAAGACAGCCTTATCTTTTTCACGCAAGAAAGGTGGAGTAGCTACTGAAACAAGCACATCACCTGATGGTTCATTTGTTGTTGGCCCTTTGTATGATGATATACCATATGCACTGATGCTTACGTCTTCCGTGATGATTGGAAACTTGTTATGGACCGTTTTCTCGATAGAATCGCACCGAAAGCAATCAAAAGCTTCATTGATGGTGTGCATGCGATAACCGCTAAACAAGATGAGGAACACGAGAAAAAGAAAAGAACAGAGGCAACATAAAAAGAGCGAGAGAATCAAGTAGATTGCCTCTAACAAAATATCTCATTCGGGTCTCTTGAGAAAATATGAGACGCGAACACAAATCTAAGAAAATTGATAGTGATGGTGTGAAGAATGTGGTGTTAGTCTACTTGTGTGTTAAAAACAACTTGGCGAAGAAAATTGATGAGTTAATGCGGTTGTGATTATCAACGGTAAGACATAAATCCAATTTTATGACAGAAGATGCTCCTTATATATTAGAGAATACTTGTGTTGGAATTGTGTCCAGTATTCTCGGTACTGTCTCTAGAAAGTAAGAGTATGTCAATGATCAGACATAAGTCATATAATACTGGGGGTCATGATGGCTTGCTAGAGTCCGCTCATGATCTATAAGTCTTGGACTTATTGCCTTTATTATATGATCCCATATGGGTCACACGCCTAAGCCAACAGGAAAATGTGTAGGAACGGTTTAGCAGAAGTACGGTAAAAGTGCTAGGCATTTACTGTACTTAGAGAGAATAAAAGGGTTTGGCGACTCTGTGTCGATCGATACACAAGGAGTGTCGATCGACACAGTGCGCGAACGCTTTCGGGTTATTTGGAATTTGGGCCAAACGGCCCAAACGGAATTGGACAAGTTTTATAAGTAAAACTCGAGTCTTTTTCTTCTCCAACCCTAACCAGCCGCGCCTCTCTCTCTCTCCTGCGCCGAGTTCCTCAGTGGCCTAGCAGCCTTCTTCCTGATTGGTGTGCGTGTGTGAACCTCTGGAGGAGTTATCTCTCGGTGGCTCTCTGATCTCTGACATACCATCCCTTTCCGCTGCAATTAACAGGTATAAGGTGAGATCATCAATTGTTTCTATTCGAGAAGAACCTAGATCAGCATGTTTAGGATGATCTGAATCTGGAATTGAATCAGGATCAACTAAACATTCCTTCAGTGGTATCAGAGCTATTGGTTCTGGTTTTTCTTGTTTAGATTCAATGTTTAGGATTGTTTTCTTGTTTAAAAGTGTTTTGAATCAACTACTGATAAGAGAAACCATTTAAGCAACAAGAATTGAAATCTAAACACATGAAAAATCGCATGATCAAACTATATTGATTTGGCATGCGATCTGATCCGAGAGAATGAGAATCGGCTGGGATTGCATGTATCGATCGATACGATCGCATGGATCGGTCGATACAATTCGAAGATCGCATGGATCGATCGATACGATCGCATGGATCGGTCGATACAGTCTATCGGCAAAACCCTGTTAACGCGTGAAAGCATCGATCGATGCAGGATCGATGCAGGTTCGATATTGGTGCATCGACCGATGCGGTTGGTGCACATCGATCGACACGGTTAGGGTTTTGGGTCGGTTCAGTGCATGCGTGAGAGCATCGATCGATACAGGATCGATGCACGATCGATGCAGGATCGATACTGAGAGCATCGACCGATGTGGTTGATGGATCGATCGACACGGTTGGTTCATCGATCGACATGGTTGGTTTAAGGCTCGGTTTAATTTTGATTAAAATTAATTCGTCCTGGTTTAATAAACAGATTTAATAATTTTATTAAGTCTGGTTAAACCGGGACAAGAAATCCAATGTCGAAAGAATTATTGGATTTAGTGCCTAAACCAGGATTTTCTAATTTGATTTGGTTGGACCAAATAAATTGAGAAAATCCGGTTTAGTAAATAACCGGTTGACAATTGTGGTCATCGTAGTAATTAAAATTTGGTTAGACCAATTTTAATGAACCAGACCGGTTATGTCATTTAATTGGACAATTGGGTCATGTCTTGGACATGGACCAATTCTTGGGCCTCGGGCCAAGAAGTTAAAACAATTGGGCCAGTTATTTGAGTCTTTCTTCAGATTAATTTAAAATTTATTTTATAAAATTATAAAGTCGATTTTAAATTAAAGTTTCCGAAATTTTGAAATTAGAAAGTTTCTTAAATTAGAAGTTTCTGGATTTGCGGGTTTTGGATTTTAAAGAAATTTCTAAAGTTAGAAAGTTTCCGTTTTTAGAAAGTTTCCAATTTTAGAAAGTTTCCAAAAATAGTAGGTTTCCAAAAATGGAAAGTTTCCCGAAATAGTAATCTTCTATTTTGGGAATGAATTTTTTAAATATACCTACGAACCTCAAATAATATCAAGCGTTGGATGTCTTGTCCATTCTATGTCAGCTGTCGAAGCCCATTCAATTGTATTCATGGCCTTACAGTGTGAGGGTGTCTGCTTTTGCGTGGATAAGACGGTTTGTGATTCATAAATGTCATTGGGAGTCCCAGACATTAATGATTACATGACTGTATAGTCTGGTTTTCTTGACTAGGCCATCGGGAGTCCCGGGCCTTGAGACATCAGAGTGAATTGGGCCTCGGGCCCAGATTCACAACCAAGAGTTATATCACGGATATAATTAGCCGACATAGGGCTTACCGATATAAGCTAAGGTTGGGTGACGGCCAGTGGCCCACTTTAATCTTAGTTATATGTGGATCTTGGAATCATTATATTCTATTGAGGGTAACTGATGTTATTGAATATAATGCATGATTAATCATATTAAATTTAATACGAGATTAATCATATTGAACATATTAACTAAAAACCTTTTATCTTAATTTTCAGTTATGACTAGCACGAACAATCAAAACACTTTCTCGATCCGGTCTGTCCTTAAGATGGACAAGCTGAACGGATCAAATTTCTTGACTTGGTCGCGGAACCTGAGGCTAGTTCTCAGACAGGAGAGAAAGGACTATGTCCTTGAGAGAGCTCTCCCCGTGAGGATCGGGTCCAATGCTTCTCATGCAGTATATGATGCTTGGAATAAGCATTATAATGATGCGGTAGATGTGCGTGGTCTGATATTGGCTACCATGGACTCAGACTTGCGGAAGCAATATGAGAACATGGAGTCGCCAATAGAGATGATCAGCAGCCTGAAATTGAAATTTCAGGAGCAGATAAGAGTGGAGAGATACCGGTTGGTTAAGTCTCTCACTAGCTGCAAGCTACCAAATGATCATCCAGTGAGTCCTCATGTCAGTAAAATGATGGGTTACATTGATAACCTGAGGAAACTGGATTATCCAGTTAGCCAAGAGTTGGCAACTGAGATCATTCTGCAGTCACTGCCGTCAAGCTATGATAAGTTCAGAAGGAACTATATCAAGAAAGGCTTAACGAAGACGCTGACTGAACTGTATGATATGCTCAAGACAGTTGAGCCAAACGTGAAGAGTACCCTGTACAATCTCATAAATGAGAAGGGTAGGTTTACTAAACCTAATGCTGACAAGGGTGAAGACAAAGTTGTCAAGATTTTGAATCATGGCAAGCGTGTGTCTTCTGAGCCCGAGTCAGATACCTCTTGCGTTGGTAAGTGCTGCTACTGTAAGGAGACAGGGCATTGGAAGAGAGATTGCATTAAATTCATGGAAGATGATGAGGAGTTAAAGTCGATGTATGAGACTACTTCCTCAGGTATTCATGTTATTACTTCAAGTTCTACCTTAAAGGTATTGGATACTGGTTGTGGCACTGATATTTGTGATAATATGCAGAGCCTAAACAACAGTAGAACGTCCTTAAAGGTATTGGATACTGGTTGTGGCACTGATATTTGTGATAATATGCAGAGCCTAAGCAACAGTAGAACGTTGAAGGAAGGGCAAGTGAAACTACATGTCTGGAAGGAGCTTGGGATGCTGCCTCAGCCGTAGGGTTTTTCACTTATAGATCCCTTTTAGGCTTGGTTTTGTATTAAGTAATTGCTACAATGTACCTGCTTTAAGCAGAATTGTCTTTCATTTTCTTGTAAGAATTTGAATGTTTTTCATTTTGATAAAAGACAAGTTTTGTTCTTTTGATCTTAATGAAATATTAATTGTAGCACCCTATTCATGGAATGGGTTTTATACCTTAAACCAAAGAGTGCCTAAATGTAACATAAATACCGAATTGGTTTAAATCTAATGAATTAGACCTGATTTTTCTTGGCATAAAAGTCTTGGTCACATAGAGTAAGTCGGATTCAGAAATCCCATAGTTATGGACTGTTGGGCTCATTTGATAAGATATCTTATGAGACTTGAATTCTGTTTACTGGACCAAAAGGAAAAGGGCCTATCTTAGCCGAGCTAGAGAAAGGCCCAAAGGCTTATTGGACCTGGAACATACTGATGTATGTGGCCCAATGAGCAGTAATGCCAGAAAAAATTTCCTGTACTTCATTGTCTCTACTGATTACTTCAGTGAGTGTGACTGTGTTCATTTGATGAGACACAAGTCGGAATTCTTTGACATGGTCGAAAGAGTTCCAGAATGAAGTATAGGATCTGAATGACAAAAGTATTAAGACTCTGGATTAAATCACGAGTGAGAATACTTAAGTCATTGATTGTGTGATCATCTTAATGAGTGTGAAATCGTTTCACAGCTCATTTCTCCTGAAAACCTGAAGGTGTTTCTGTGAGAAAGAATCAGATCTTATTAGAAATGATAAAAGATGAGTCACACGAATCTTCCATGATATTATTTAAGAATAACGCTCTAAAATATCTAAGTTTACGCTGAAATAGTTCCACAAATATCAGTTGAAAGACACCACGTTAATGTGGATTGGAATCGATCCAAATTTGTCTTTACTGAGTATTTGTAGTTTTGCTACTTCGCTGGTTATCCTAGAGAAACTAAGGCTTGTTATTTTTACATCCAATCTGTTTTCTAAGAAGGGAAGTTATTTTCCAAGAAGAACAGTGGGAGTAAAAGTATAACTCGAAGTTTTCTTAGGGAAACCAAGGCTCGGTACTTTTACGACCATTCTGTTTTCTAAGAAGGGAAATTACTTTCTAAGAAGAACAGTGGGAGTAAAAAGTACTTTTACGACCATTCTGTTTTCTAAGAAGGGAAGTTACTTTCCAAGAAGAACAGTGGGAGTAAAAGTACAACTCGAAGAAATTCGAGAAATACAGGAGGCTGCTTAACCTATTGAGGGAGAGCAGCGGAAGGATTTACAGATTTCTGTAGAATCTACACCTGTGGAGCCTGAAGTTCGCAGATATGAAAGAATCAGTCACTAATCCGAGAGTGAATTCTCGTCATTAGTTCAGCCTGATGATCATTGAATGTTCGCATGATCTGATGATCATTGAAAGCGACGAATCTGCGAAATCCTAGGAAGCGAAAGTAAGCCCAGACTCCGAAGAATTACATTTTGTGTAAGTTGGCTTCATCGATCCATTCATGGATGGAAGCAAACATATCGGAGTTGGAATCTTCGTTCTGTTGAAGTAGTCAAGGTTTTGACTTGAACAGGAACGAAGCAGAACTGTGTGTTTACTAATAGATTAGTGGGAGCGATATTGCATTTCTCAAAGTGTATGTCGATGACATACTGATTCTCGGATATAACGTCCCAACGCTGTAGTCGGTAAAGAACTAGCTTGGGAGTTGGTTTAATGATTGACATGGGTAAAGCCACGTAGTTCTTGGATTTTGGATCTAAAGATAGAGATCCAAAAGAGCTGGTAGGACAAAGTCAGGATTCTTAAATTGACAAAGTCCTACACGTTTTGAGCAATCCAAGAAGGGTTTTATGCCAATGTCACATGGCATTAAGTTAAGCAAGATACAGTATCCTACGATAACTGCTGAGCTTAAATGCATGGATGAGATTCCATATGCGTCGGCAATTGGATCTATCATGTATGCCATGAAACATACTTGTTTGATGTTGCTTTAATGTTAAGCAAGACAAATAAAGACCAGTCAAATCCAGCAAAGAATCAAGTTTCCTAAAGTATGTCCTAAAGTATTTGAGGAATACTAAGGATAAGTTCTTGATTTACGGAGAAAGTGAGGTGCTATAAGTCGATAGAGTCTGAAAGGCAAGTTTCCAATAGACAAAGATGATTTCCGATCACAGTCCGGTTATATCTTGTGTCTATCTGGCGGTGCAAGGCACTGTTGCTGACTCAATGACTTAAGCTGAACATTTCGCAGCTTGGGAAGTGGCGAAAGAGGTTGTTTGGAAAGAAGAGTTCGTCACTGAACTTGATGTGATTCCCAGCATAGATGAGACTAGCTGCACATCAGAGGTCCAAACACCTTGAGGATAGGTATAACCTATTCCGTAAGATAAATGACAGAGATGTTAAGTAGATCAGCAAGTTTCAACGAATGAGAACGTTGCTAATCTATTAACGAAGCCACTCCTTAGGCCTAAGCACGAGTCGCGGACTGTTGCTGTAGGATAAGTGAAATTAAGATGTAGTCTTAATTTCAGTGGGAGTTATTAAAGGGCTTTATTTAGTTATTGGATATGTTCTTGAAACAACATTTAAGATGTTTAATGAAATTATTATTTCAAGATTATTTTAACTGTGATAAAATAATCGTTCCAAAGTGATATGAACCATTTTATAGGTCATCGAAGTAAATGACTTGATCTTGAGTCATCGAAGTCATTTAGCTTGATCATGAGACCCTATATTTGATAGATGGCTTATATCATCCTGTCCCTAGTCAAAGGTTGTTGAAATTGGAACACCAACAACCGTGTGAGACTGGATTGGTACGTGACTTATGACAAAGTCTCAGTGTGTCATAGATGCGCGGCATCAAAGTCAGTACATAGGTGTATGTTTGGGAACATACGACCGGACAAGACCCGCTTATGAGAACTCTTCAGGATATTTATATCTGTGTCATAAGAGATTCTCACTACGACTATAGAGTATAGTCCTTAGACCTGAGTTCGCATGCATGTGACTGCACATGGACTGATGCACTTTGATCATTGTCTAACGCTGTCGTTCTGCGATAGTTATAAGGACCTTGTTTGGGTACATTATGAAATGAGTAGTTTGCAGTGATGGAACAAGACGGGATTTGTCCCTCCAATATAAATGGAGTGAATATCTCTAGGCCAATCGGAGATTTGAATACTGGAAAATGCATGGCCATGCTCAAACGGACTTTCCCGAGTCGTTTGGATTGTTAGTATCAAATCAGAGTCCGATGAACAAGATTAGGCTTTATAAGGATGACACCAATCTTGCCTTATGACTAATCGAGATATTGTGACAAAAGGATTATGAATACAGAGATTCCAGTACAAGTGGGAGATTGTTGGAATTGTGTCCAGTAATCTCGGTACTGTCTCTAGAAAGTAAGAGTATGTCAATGATCAGACATAAGTCATATAATACTGGGGGTCATGATGGCTTGCTAGAGTCCGCTCATGATCTATAAGTCTTGGACTTATTGCCTTTATTATATGATCCCATATGGGTCACACGCCTAAGCCAACAGGAAAATGTGTAGGAACGGTTTAGCAGAAGTACGGTAAAAGTGCTAGGCATTTACTGTACTTAGAGAGAATAAAAGGGTTTGGCGACTCTGTGTCGATCGATACACAAGGAGTGTCGATCGACACAGTGCGCGAACGCTTTCGGGTTATTTGGAATTTGGGCCAAACGGCCCAAACGGAATTGGACAAGTTTTATAAGTAAAACTCGAGTCTTTTTCTTCTCCAACCCTAACCAGCCGCGCCTCTCTCTCTCTCCTGCGCCGAGTTCCTCAGTGGCCTAGCAGCCTTCTTCCTGATTGGTGTGCGTGTGTGAACCTCTGGAGGAGTTATCTCTCGGGTGCTCTCTGATCTCTGACATACCATCCCTTTCCGCTGCAATTAACAGGTATAAGGTGAGATCATCAATTGTTTCTATTCGAGAAGAACCTAGATCAGCATGTTTAGGATGATCTGAATCTGGAATTGAATCAGGATCAACTAAACATTCCTTCAACTTGGACTTAGACTGGGTCGTAGGTGTTACAACCCAGTCTAAGTCTCAGAAACCCTATGTATAAGTTCAAGTAGAGTTAAACCCATGATCCTCTGGGAAATCTCTGTCTCTTAACATTCGTTTTATATTGCTTACAAACCGATTTCTGCTTTAGTTTGATTAGTTTATGAAAAGTTATAAATTGATAGAAGTTGAAAGTTTGTCATTTCCTTGTGGATTTGATATGTTAATATACTACTCTTGTCTACTTGCAATACATTTTAGGGGTAAACCCCGATACACCAATGCGATATCAGGCGTATGAGAGCTCTAATCTGTACAAAGAGACCACAAAAGCTCAACATGACAAGAAGATACTGACCCGGGACTTTTAGCCAGACGACTAGGTTCTTTTGTTTAACTCTCATTTATATTTTGTCTTGGTAAATTGTGTACTTTTGGTCGGGTATTTTCACGGTTAAAGAGGTGAGACCATACAGAGCTATTGTGTTGTGCAACAAGAAATCTGAGGAGTTTACTGTCAATGAGCAGACAGTTAAGCATTACTATGTAGACAAACCAGATGAGCACATTTTTTTGCATATGGAACCCACTATATCCTCATTTTTTCATAGTTAAGCTAAAGCATAAAAATAAACGTTTGGGGGGAGAAAACACATTGGTAAGTTTTTTCTCAGGTTTTGGTGTTTTTAACTTTGGTTTTGAGATATATATGTAGGACGACATGAGAAAGTAAAAGATGACGATCATAACGTAGGATTCAACCGACATGATTTCTAGTCGACGAACAAATGCTAGAATTTATGATTAATGTGGCTCTTTCATATTCAGTTCAATCTTTTTCATTTGTTTTTCATCCTTTTTCTTCTTTGTATCCCACTGATACAATGTGTTTTAAGTCTAGGAG
Organism: Orychophragmus violaceus; assembly: GCA_030180135.1. Classification (NCBI taxonomy): domain Eukaryota; kingdom Viridiplantae; phylum Streptophyta; class Magnoliopsida; order Brassicales; family Brassicaceae; genus Orychophragmus; species Orychophragmus violaceus. The sequence continues at coordinate 33,990,545 of CM058233.1, forward strand.
AACATCTATATCTGTTACTGACGAACTTTTTCTTTTGATGTCTTTGTTAGTCTTGTTTTGTTTTTCGAGTCAAAAATGTTTTAATTGAGTCAAAATAAGTTTAGGAGACAATGAATTTTCGAGGAACAAACATATTTGTAGGAGCTTAAATAACCATTGGAGCTGGAGTTAGAAATAATCTAATGAAGACATCAAGTCATCATCAACAAAACAGCCTATAGGAGAGACCATTCAATCGGTCCATACTGATAGAGTCAAATTATATCCCTATTCTACTGCAAGTGCACAGTTATGCGAATGTAGTATTCAGGGTATCGTATCCACAAGGACTCAAGTTTCACACGACAGATTAAATGTTCTTCAGTTATGCTAAGCCAACAAAGAGAAAGCAGTAAACAATTGCAAGTAAACTAAAGAGTGTTTCAATGGGAGAAAGGCATCAGACTTAGGAAGTTCTCGGAAATTATACAATTCTAGACACTTAACTAATCGGATTCAAATTAAGCTCGAGTTCAAGAACTAGAAACACAATGCTAAACAATCCAATTCTCGCTGAGATTATTTCTATATCTAGCAACCTAGCGATCCAAATCTCTTTGTGATCCTAGAGTTCTAAACAAGCATTAAGAACAGGTTCTTCGGTTCACAATTCTCCTAAACCAAATCTCTTTGTATCTAGTCAAATTGCTCACACTAAGTTTATTCAGATTATAACTCACACTCTCGTGCTAAGTTAATTATCTCAGATCTAAATCCTAGGTGATCAGTCCAGAGTTCAGTATTAAGTGCAACTTAGGCGATGAACGAATAGATTTAGAATCCAATCAATCAGTTATCTAAACATGCATAAAAACCCTATGAGAATTCCTGAATCTAACTAGGTTACTACTCAGACATATTATCAGATAAACAATACATCATTGAATAGAAAACCAAAGACTGAATAAATAGATAAAAAGGGGTTCAAAATCCTTCTCTCAAAGGTTACAAGTAGCAAGAACAACCCCTTGGCACCAAATCTCTCAATCCAAAGCAAGAACAAAATTAAGAACAAGATAAAAATGATAATGAGTCTGAAAACCTAATTAAAATTCCTAAACACGTTTTGGGGCTAGATTAGAATTAGGGAAAACTTCTGGACAACTTTGCAATTCTTCAAAAGATGTCTTCAACTCGGCATATAATGTTCTGTCGCCCTCGATGTCGACCGACACTAAGGTGATGTCGGTCGACATCCAACCGTGGTCGAGGCTCCAACTTCAGCTCATTGCACAGATTTCCAGAAACGTCCTATAGTCTCACTCATTGCTCCAAACGTAAGCCTACCTGTAGAAGACTCAATAGACTCGAAAAACCAGGTTAAAGACTCAATATATACAACTATATCATGGTTGAAAACCTAGAAAAACCATGATATATCAACTCCCCCACATTTAGCTCTTGCTTGCCCTCAAGCAAGTACTAAAGCATAAGAAAGAGGTTTGAAAACTCAAAAACTAATTTCGTCCTAGGAACTTTCGCATTCACATTCACTTAGTAAGCCACTGAAAACTTTCCTACAGAGATCAAGACCACAATATACTTCCCCCACACTTAGCAACTATCCCAAGTAAACTCCACAATCAGATTAGGATATTCAAGTTCACCACACTAACCTCTGTATACAATTAGGTGCGGTCTCACAGAGGGATTATCGATCAGAGGACACATGGACTCAACTCAGTCAGTACTGACCACCAAACTGTCGGTTTCTGGTTCCTTTCTTTTCCCTTTCTCCCTTAGCAACTGATTTTTCCCCACCGGGTATCATTTTATTTTTTATATCAGTGCTCTTCCCTTTTTATTCGGGGTGTAACTTTGGACATGTTTCCATGGATGCACATGAGGTAGTAGGGGTCTCTACTAATCTCGTGACCACTTCGAAGCTACTAGCTTATCCTCATTTTTAATCTCTTTTTTTTTTACTTTTAAAGGAGGGGAAAATCAGAAACCATACTTAGACAGGATCATAGGCTGTGTCAACACATCAGAGGAATCCGATCCAGAGATACCAAGACCCTAAGTGAGAAAATAAGTCAGGATTCACTACAAAAAAGGGCATTAATAGCATTCCACTATAGCACGATTTCACGAAGTGCTATCAAATATACTTTTTTAATTTTGGTAACTCTATAATAGCATTAAATTAACGCTATGCCGTATTTTCATCGAGCGGGAAGCGAAAATGTAATTTGGAGCCTAATTTATGTTATGGGCGGTAACACTTAGCGAAAATTTGGTTTTGGCGGAAGTAAAAAAATTTTCTAAGTATCTTCGTCATTTAAGAAAAAAAAAAAAATTATATTTCATTATGCTAAGAAAAAATTTTCATCTATCTTTCTCTCCTCTCTCTCGAGACCTTTTCTTCTCAAGGTTAGGGTTTTTGACTCGCGAGATCTCTTCCTTTTCAATACCAAATCAATGGCCTTCTCTTCTCTCGTCAGATCCGTGGAAGCAGTCTCTTCCGGTGGTAGCCGCCGTCGTCTCCACCATGAGCGACATTACGACCCGGATTGAGTTTGATATCCAGGCTAGAGTCGGAGCATTTTAGAAGCATTGGCTTCTCTTCTGGCTTGAAAACAAATAAAACCCCAGGCTCCGAACCTGCTTTTAATTGCTCCTCAAACGAAGAAGAAAGAGGAAGAAGTCGAAAAAGTTGAACAAGATGAGTAGCATTGGAACTGGATACGATCTCTCTGTCACGACTTTCTCTCCCGATGGCCGTGTTTTCCAGATCGAGTACGCCGCGAAAGCTGTCGATAACAGTGGGTTAGTCTTACTTCTCTTCGATTCTTCCTTCAGAATCGGATTTAGCTTTGAACATTGAGATTTGGCTATGGGTATTCCTCCTTCACGAAATTAGGGTTTATCTCTTTACTCTTTTGCAGATCTCGCTGGGACCACTCTCATGTCGTCTGTCGCTCCTCCCTCTGCGGCGAGAAGGTCCGCTCTTAAATTTCGACAGTCTCTCTACTTCATTAGCTTGTTGAATTTTCATAATTTTCCCAGAAAATTGTGCTGATTAAAGGTTTTACTTTTTCTAATTTTTAAGTTTTATAAAGAGCAGACATCAAGGGATCCTGGTAATTACTTCAATATAAGGTTTGTATTGTTCTTCATCCGTCATGAATTGGGTTGTAAACTATCTAGTGTCACTGAAGCTAGTTTTTTCCTTTCTCAAAATGGTTTCGGCTTTACTCAATTAGACCGTATGTGTTGTGTCACAATGGCTCCAAGTAACAGATTCTTCTGAAATGTGGTTATAATATAAGCTTTTGAAATACTTTGTGCAGAATGCTGAGCTGCCCAGCAGCTGTGAAGGTGGATGGTTCACAGGTTTTGTATCTCGAACAGGTCAGTAGTTTCAACTTGGATTTGTCCTTTACAGGTCAGTGTATATTCACATTTCTTTAGTGTATATTCACATTTCTTTAGTGCCTTAAGGACTCTTGTGCTCGCTTGCATTCCTTAACTGGTTGTTCTTTGTTAATGTAGACTCTGCTTGTCAGATATGCAAGACTTACCTGATGAAGGCTTTCCTTATAGGAAGCAGGTAACTGTACCGTTCTAGTACTGGAGCCTAATGGGCGTATGCTCGGGTTCAAGATTACAGTATAAGTACTTGAGATAGTTATGTCACTTGTGATCAGAATGCAATATTCTTTACCATTAGGTTACCTATATAACGAGTTGTGGGAAGCAATGACATGCTGTAAGCATATGGAACTATGTCAATAGATAATAGGCTGTGTTGATTTCTTTTCAAAGTCTCAAATTGCTTGATCTTTTGGCTACACTTCTGTATTGACTTAGTGGTAGCTGTTATGCTGTTAATACAGAATTTCGATGCACGAAATATCTATGCAGTGAGCGTGCTTTCATTTTAGTTAGAAATGAATGATTCTACGGTGTAAAATGATACAAAATGTATTAGACCTTTCTTATTTTAGTCACATCTTGTATTTTCCCGACTGTTTATTTGACTGATTATATCTTTGTTGGTGATCCCCAGTTGCATGAGTGTGTAGGCTCAGCCCTTGGTGCTATGGGACCTGAAACATTTTTAAACATTGTGTGTTTACATCTGGAGGCGAGTGATCTGTCTGAGGTAAACATTTTTAAACATTGTGCGTTTAAATCTGGAGGCGAGTAATCTGGATGACTCTAATCCTAAAAAGTCATCGTAACCATTTTTTCAGGATCTTTGTTTTTCCTTTTTGCGTCAAGATTGGTTGTTGACCTCTGCTGTACCCGTCTCAGGTGGTTGGTTGCTTGGCTGGAGAAAAACCGCAGATGATTAGTGCTGCTGTGAAGGGAGTAGCTCGTTTGACATATGAGTTCTCCGATCTCATAGCCAGTGTTGGTGGCTAAATCACCCGTTGAAGGACTACACGCAAACCTAAAGAGCATGGTTGAAGGCTTACTGAAATGGCCAGAAGGAACCAAAAACCTTTTCAAAGCAAAGGTGTGTATAATATTCTAATACCTTTTTAAACGCAAAAGCCCAAGAAGACATGATGGTGCCTAGAATTTGAACCTCACTTTCGCCACTTTGCCTTCTTTCACAGTTGACAGATAATCTCATAGAAGTTTCTGAGTGGTCAAGTAATACCTGTTTTTGATTTGTCTTCCAGGGCCAGCCGCTGGAATGATACCAAGATATTTTCTGATTTTGCGGATGAAGACGAGGACAGCGATGGAGACTACATGGATGGGGAGTCGCATGGCCGTAGCAAGACTTCCTCTCTGTTGAAATCTAAAGCAAGAGACAAAGAGTGGATTCATTTTGTTTTACTTAATTGAATGTACACTTAGATAATTTTGTTAATGATGTTGGTGTAAACATGTTGTGTTTATTAATAAAATTATTTTAAATATAATTATTTTATATAAATTCAAGTGATATATATATATATATATATACGGCTCGGCTCGGCTAGGCTCGGTTACAAAATATAGCATTACATCGATGCTATAATAGATTGCACCAAACATAGCAAAAAAAAATTAACGCTATCTATTTGCACTACTAACATAGCACGAACAAAATGCTATGATACAGGGAGGGTCTATTATAGCTGCCGCTGTCAGAGCGTTTGTGAAAACGCTATCTATTACATACGATAGCTTGTATCGTGTGCTATGAATGTTGATTTTTCTTGTAGTGATTAGAGGTGAAGTTAGTGATGGATCCTCTGAATAACTGGTTAGATATGGGTGTCCTTGGTAGGTTGATCCGTTTGGGGTTTTCTAATAGTCATAGAGCTACTGCAAGTCTGTCCAATGGTCACTTAGTTCCTGTTCCAGCGAAAAAATTTCTCGAAAAATCATAGTTTCATACACATTTTGACTCAATAAAACCATTTTGAAAACAAGTGAAAACAAGGGACTGACTCTAAGAAAACAAAACACTATGTCAGTAACCACCTCCCCCACACTTTGACTGCACTATCCCAGTGCAATCGCAGCTTGGGTTCGGAAGAACAAGGTATAAGTAACCGAGAACTGAGAAAACATAAATCTTACCTGTGGTCGTAGTCGATGTCGATCGACTCACAACAAGTGTCGGGCGACATTAGGCTCTAATCGACATTGATTTGCTCCTAATAAAGCATGATAAGTTTCCATCCGTGTTCTCGAGTTCAGCGTCGACCGACATTGTGGAACGTCAACCGACACCGATTTCTGTACACCTGTTCTATACGGCCATGACACACAAGAACCAGAAAAATCAAAAGACACAACGACAAAGACCCAAAAGGAACGAAAACTAACCTATAGTTGGTTGCCTCCCACTCAGCACTCGTTTAATGTTAATAGCTTGATTGTATCGCGATTAGGCATTGGGTGGATTAACCAGATGGACAATGTTACCTTCTAGAATCTCAGCTTTCGCCCAGTAATGTTTCACCCTTTTCCCATTGAATGTGAACTCCTCGCCTTTGGAATTCATCAAAATGACAGCTCCATGTGGTCTAGCTTCCTTAACAATGAATGGACCTGACCAACGAGAACGCAACTTTCCAGGAAACAACGTTAGACGAGAGTTGTAGAGAAGTACATGATCATTGGGTTCGAAGTTGCGTGAGATGATCTTCTTATCATGATATGCCTTTGTACGCTCCTTGTAAAGCTTTGATTTCTCATAGGCATGGTGGCGAATCTCATCTAACTCATTAAGCTATATAAAACGTCTCTCAACTGTAGGTTTGAGGTCATAGTTCATCTGTTTGACAGCCCAACTAGCCTTGTGTTCGAGCTCAAATGGAAGGTGACAAGCTTTCCCATAGAGTAAATGAAACGGTGTGGTCCCAAGTGGCGTCTTAAACGCAGTCCTGTAGGCCCATAACGCGTCATCCAGCTTAGCAGACCATTCCTTCCTAGTCTTTCCCACTGTCTTCTCCAGAATCTCCTTGATCTGTCGGTTTGAAACCTCAACCTATCCACTAGTCTGAGGGTGGTATGGAGTAGCCACACGATCATTAACACCATGCTTCCTAAGCAACTTCTCGAAGACCTTGTTGATGAAGTGAGAACCGCCATCACTTATGACAATCCTAGGCACTCCAAATCTGGGGAAGTTGATAGTCTTAAACAGCTTAAGAACTACCGAAGAGTCATTGGTCGGAATAGCAAGCGCTTCAACCCACTTAGAGACGTAGTCCACATCAACCAAAATGAACTTGTTCCCATAAGAAGATGGAAACGGCCCCATGAAATCGATGCCCCAGCAGTCAAAGACTTCAACCTCGAGGATAAAGTTTTGTGGCATCTCATGCCTCTTACTTATCTTCCCCCTCCTCTGACACACATCACACTGAGAGACAAATAGCTGAGCATCTTTGAAAATTGTAGGCCACCAGAAGCCTGCTTGAAGAACCTTAGATACTGTCTTGAATGTAGCAAAGTGTCCAGCATACTCAGAACCATGGCAGTGGTACAGCACACTATCAACTTCAGACTCTGCGATGCAACGTCTGTAGATACCATCAGAGCAGTGCTTGTACAAGTAGGGTTCATCCCAATAATAGCGTCTGACTTCCCTAAGGAACTTCTTCTTAGCATAGCCTTTAAATACTTCAGGCTCATCCTCTGCAGAAAGGTAGTTGGCTATATCGGCGTACCAAGGTCTAGTAGAGAAAGAACCTTGGGCGACTGCAGCTATGAACATGTCAGCTTCATCATCCGGATTACCTGCCTGCATCCGCAACAGGTGTCGACCGACACCAGTGTTGATGTCGACCGACATCGTTCCTAATCGGCCAAGCGGTATAGTGTTTGATCGATTATCGTTTGCTTTTCCGAGTCCAGTGTCGACCGATATGAATTGAGTGTCGACCGACATGAATTGAGTGTCGACCGACACTTACCCGTGTAAAAAGCGGTGAACTCGCAGAAACTGATTGAAATCCTATCTCAACCTTGTAGATGTTCTCCTCTGGTAGAAGATCATCTATAGGAACGTCCTCATCGATCCTAATCCGTGATAAGTGATCAGCAACACCATTCTCTACTCCTTTCTTGTCTCTCACCTCTATGTCAAACTCTTGGAGCAATAAAATCCATCTCAGCAGCCTTGGCTTAGCATCCTTCTTTTGCATCAGATACTTAAGCGCAGAATGGTCAGTATGCACAACTACCTTGGACCCAATCAGATAGGGGCGGAACTTCTCGAATGCAAACACAACTGCCAACAATTCCTTCTCAGTGGTTGCATAATTTCTTTGAGCATCATCAAGAGTTATGCTGGCATAATAGATAGCATGGAGCTTCTTGTCCTTCTTCTGCCCAAGCACAGCTCCTATCGCATAATCACTGGCATCACACATTACCTCAAAAGGCAGATTCCAATCTTGTGGCTGCACAATTGGAGCCGAGATCAAGGCCTGTTTCAGCTCCTTGAATGCAGCTTGACACTCATCTGTGAACTCAAACTTCACATCCTTGCAGAGAAGTGAAGTGAGTGGCTTAGCTATCTTGCTGAAGTCTTTAATAAATCTCCAATAAAAACCAGAATGCCCAAGAAAAATCATAATTCCTTTGACTGAATCCGGTGCATGCAGTCCTGTCATCACCTCAATCTTAGCTCTGTCCACCTCAATTCCTGCCTCAGAAACTCTATGCCCAAGTACAATGCCATTCTTGACCATAAAATGACATTTCTCCCAGTTCAAAACCAGGTGCTTTTCCTCACAGCGAGCTGTTGGGAATGTCCTGAAATCTACTGTACTATCTCTAGAAAGTATGATAAGTGTCGAGATCAGATATAAGTCATAAATACTGGGTGATCATGATGACTTGCTAGAGCCCGCTCTTGATCTATAAGTTTAGGACTTATTACCAGTATTGTATGATCCCAAAGGGTCACACACCATAGCTAACGGGAAAGTTAAATGGAATTAATACAGTAAGATGCAAGGCATTTACTGTATTTGTACAGAGAATTGGGCCAGACAAAATACAGTCTTTTGTCTGATTTGGGTCTTGGGCCCAAAAGCCTAATAGGCCATTAGTTTAATTACTTGGGCCCATATAAGGGAAGAGGGTGGCGCCAGTGAGCATAAGTCTCTGCGATTTTTCTAGGTTTGGCCGTCCTCCTCTCTCTCTGTTGTTCCAGCTTGGTCTAGCAGCCTGATCCAGTAGCTTGTAAGCGTGTGGATACCTAGGAGGAGCCGGTAATCATCAGCTCTCTTTGATCTCTTCATTACCAATCCGCTGCGCAATAACAAGGTAATGATTCTGATCTGGTTTATGATTCAACTGAAAATCACCTAGATCCTAGTTGATTATGTGATAGGTTGTAATCTGATAATTAAACCTATGAACCAACATAACCCAACAGTGGTATCAGAGCCTAGGTCGTTAGATTTTTGCTGTTTGGATCATATTTAGGTTGTTTTAATGTTTAGAATCGAATTTGGCTTAAGAAATTTGATTAGAAAACTTAAAAACCTTAGTATATGAATCGCATAATCCGATTGAAACCCATCGGTATGCGATGTGATCGCCCGTGTCGATCGACGAGGGAGCGAGATATCGATCGATATGAATCGGATCGATTGCTTCTCGCTGTCCCGATGACCCGATCGCAACGAGCTGATGCACGCCGGTATCGATCGACGCAGGAGCGTGATATCGATCGATACACTGGCGAGAGATACGGTCCGCGAGTAGCCAATCGGTTCAACCGAGCTTCGCGGTTCGTTCTTCCCAAACCCGCGACAATGAACCGATCAAACCGATCGTGGTTCATTGTCAGCTTTAGCTTAAACCGCAGGTTAGGTCAAAATTGGCTAAAACACAAGGTGTTTCTTCCTGATTTTGGACTTAACTGAACCGATCCAATTTAATTGGTGGTTCAAGGGGTTAACCCAAATCGCGGTTTGCTGGAAATTATTTAATACAATTGGTAATATTTAATTTCTGGTTAAACCGGATTTAAATTCAAAATTGAATTTTAACCTAAACCGAAGGCTGGTCTAAGTTTGATTTGGTTGGACCAAATAATTTAGAGCTGGTCTGGTTTAGTAAATAACCAGTTGGATTTAGTAGTTAATTTGGTCTTGGACCAGAATTAATGAACCGACTCGGTTATGTCAAATTATTGGGCCAATTGGAATTATGTGGTCTTGGGCCAAGAATTGGGCTTATAATTTGTGACCCAACCGAAAACTTTAATAAAACATTAAATTAGAAGTTTCTAATTTTGGCATGTTAAGAAAGTTTATGGAAATAGTAAGTTTCCAAATTTAGAAAATTTCTAAAATAAGATTGTTTCCCGATTTAGAAAGTTTCTAAAATAAGTAGGTTTTCCAAAATAGAAAGTTTCCAAATTTAGTAAGTTTCCTGAAATGGAAAGTTTCCCAAAATAGTAATCTTCTATTTTTGGAAAGAAAACCTAAAATCCTCAAAACCAATATCAAGCTTGGATGTCTTGCCCAATCTTGTCAGCTACTTAACGCTTATTCAATTACAGATATGGCTTACAGTGTGAGGTGTCTGTTTTTGCGTAAGTAAAGTAGTATATAGTCACTAATTTCATTGGGAGTCCCAGACTTTAGTGATTATTTGGCTGTAAGAGATTGGTTTCCTTGACTGGGCCATCGGGAGTCCCGGGCCTTGAGACATCTGGTGAATTTGGGCCTCGGGTCCAATTCACAACCGAGAGTTATATGAGTTGTAACTAGCTGTGTGTATGCTTACCTAGTTAGCTAATTCTGGGTGACGGCCAGTGGCCCACTTTGGTTTTAGTTTAACATGGATCTCGGAATCATTGTATTCTTATGAGGATAAACAGAGAAATTTTGAATACAATGCGAGTTTTCTTATAAGTTGTTAAGATTACTCTTTTATGAACTAAATAACTAAAACTCTATTTATCTCTAAATTTCAGTTATGACTAGCACAAACAATCAAAACACTTTCTCGATCCGGTCTGTCCTTGAGATGGACAAACTGAACGGATCAAATTTCTTGACTTGGTCGCGGAACCTGAGGCTAGTCCTCAGGCAGGAGAGAAAGGACTATGTCCTTGAGAGAGCTCTCCCCGATAGGATCGGGTCCAATGCCTCTCATGCAGTATATGATGCTTGGAATAAGCATTATAATGATGCGGTAGATGTGCGTGGTCTGATATTGGCTACCATGGACTCAGATTTGCTGAAGCAATATGAGAACATGGAGTCGCCAATAGAGATGATCAGCAGCCTGAAATTGAAATTTCAGGAGCAGGTAAGAGTGGAGAGATACCAGTTGGTTAAGTCTCTCACTAGCTGCAAGCTACCAAATGATCATCCAGTGAGTCCTCATGTCAGTAAAATGAGGAAACTGGATTATCCAGTTAGCCAAGAATTGGCAACTGAGATCATTCTGCAGTCACTACCGTCAAGCTATGATAAGTTCAGAAGGAACTATATCAAGAAAGGCTTAACGAAGACGCTGACTGAACTGCATGATATGCTCAAGACAGTTGAGCCAAACGTGAAGAGTACCCTGTATAATCTCATAATGGAGAAGGGTAGGTTAACTAAACCTAGTGCTGACAAGGGTGAAGACAAAGTTGTCCAGATTTTGAATCATGGCAAGCCTGTGTCTTCTGAGCCCGAGTCAGATACATCTTACGTTGGTAAGTGCTGCTACTGTAAAGAGACTGGGCATTGGAAGAGAGATTGCATTAAATTCATGGAAGATTATGAGGAGTTGAAGGCGATGTATGAGACCACTTCCTCAGGTATTCATGTTATTACTTCAAGTTCTACCTTATAGGTATTGGATACTGGTTGTGGCACTGATATTTGTTATAATATGCAGAGCCTAAGCAATAGTAGTACGTTGAAGGAAGGACAAGTGGAACTGCGTGTCTGGAAGGAGCTATGGATGCTGCCTCAGCCGTAGGGTTTTCACTTGTAGATGCCTTTGAGGCTTGGTTTTGTATTAAATAATTGCTACAATGTACCTGCTTTAAGCAGAGTTGTCTTTCATTTTCTTGTAAGAATTTGAATGTTTTTCATTTTGATAAAAGACAAGTTTTGTTCTTTTGATCTTAATGAAATATTAATTGTAGCACCCTATTCAAGGAATGGGTCTTATGTCTTAAACCAAAGAGTGCCTAAATGTAACATAAATACCGAATTGGTTTAAATCTGATGAATTAAACCTGATTTTTCTTGGCGTAAATGTTTTGGTCATATAAAGTGAGTCGGATTCAGAAATCCCATAGTTATGGACTTTTGAGCTCATCTGATCGGATATCTTATGAGACTTGAATTCTGCTTACTGGACCAAAAGACAAAGGGCCCATCTTAGCCGAGCTAGAGAAAGGCCCAAAGGCTTATTGGACCTTGAACATACTCATGTATGTGGCCCGATGAGCAGTAATGCCAGAGAAAATTTCCTGTACTTCATTATCTTTACTGATTACTTCAGTGAGTATGACTGTGTTCATTTGATGAGACACGAGTCGGAATTCTTTGAAATGGTCGAAAGAGTTCCAGAATGAGGTATAGAATCTGAGTGACAGAAGTATTGAGACTCTGGATTAGATCACGAGTGAGAATACTTAAGTCATTGATGGTGTGATCATCTGAATGAGTGTGAAGTCGTTTCACAGCTCATTTCTCCTGAAAACCTGGAGGTGTTTCTGTGAGAAAGAATCAGATCTTATTAGAAATGATTAAAGATGAGTCACACGAATCTTCCATGATATTCTTTAAGAATAACGCTCTAGAAATATCTAAGTTTACGCTAAATAGTTCCACCAATATCAGTTGAAAGACACCACATAAATGTGGACTGGAAATGATCCAAATTCGTCTTTACTGAGTATTTGTAGTTGTGCTACTTCGTTGGTTGTCCTAGGGAAACCAAGGCTTATTACCTTTTACGTCCATTCCGAAAACGAAGTTAGGTTGTTCGGAATTCTGTTTTCTAAAAGGAAAGTTTCTTTCCAAGAAGAACAGTGGGAGTAAAAGTATAACTCGAAGAAATTCGAGAAATACAGGAGGCTGCTCAACCTGTTGAGGGAGAGCAGCGGATGGATTTACAGATTTCTGTAGAATCTACACCTGTAGAGCCTGAAGATTCGCAGATCTGAATGAATCCGTCACTAATCCGAGAGTGATTTCTCGTGATTAATTGCCATGATCTGATGATCATTGAAAGTGACGAACCTGCGAAATTCACAGAAGCGAAAGTGAGCCCGGACTCCGAAAAATTATACTGTATGTAAGTTAGCTTCATCGATCCATTCATGGATAGAAGCAAGCATATCGGAGTTGGAATCTTTGTTATATTGAAGTAGTCAAGGTTTTGACTTGAACAGGAACGAAGTGGAACTGTGCGTTTACTAATAGATAAGTGGGAGCGATGTTGCATTTCTCATAGTGTATGTCGATGACATACTGATTCTCGGAAATAACGTTCCAATGCTGTAGTCGGTAAAGGACTGGCTTGGGAGTTGTTTTTATGATTGACATGGGTAAAGCCACATATGTTCTTGGATTTTGGATCTAAAGATAAAGATCCAAAAGAGCTGATAGGACAAAGTCAGGATTCTTATATTGACAAAGTCCTACACGTTTTCAGCATTCCAAGAAGGGTTTTATGCCAATGTCACATGGCATTACGTTAAGCAAGATACAGTGTCCTACGATATCTGCTGAGCTTGAATGCATGGATAAGATTCCATATGCGTCGGCAATTGGATCTATCATGTATGCCATGACACGTACTTGTTTTGATGTTGCTTTAATGTTAAGCAAGACAAGTAAAGACCAGTCAAATCCAGCAAAGAATCACTGGATAGACGTAATGAATATCCTCAAGTATTTGGAAAATACTTAGGATAAGTTCTTGATTTACGGAGAAAGTGAGGTGCTACAAGTCGGTAGAGTCTGAAAGGCAAGTTTCCAACAGACAAAGATGATTTCCGGTCACAGTCCGGTTATATCTTGTGTCTGTCTGGCGGTGCAAGGCACTGTTGCTGACTCCATGACTTAAGCTGAACATTTCGCAGCTTGGGTAGCGGCGAAAGAGGTTGTTTGGAAAGAAGAGTTCATCACTGAACTTGATGTGATTCCTAGCATAGATGAGGCTAGCTGCACATCAGAGGTCCAAACACCTTGAGGGTAGGTATAACCTATTCCGTGAGATAAATGACAGAGGTGTTAAGTAGATCAGCAAGTTTCAACGAATGAGAACGTTGCTAATCTATTAACGAAGCCACTTCTTAGGCCTAAGCACGAGTCGCGGACTGTAGCTGTAGGATAAGTGAAATTAAGATGTAGTCTTAATTTCAGTGGGAGTTTGTAAAGGGCTTTATTTAGTTGTTTTGAAAGGTTCATGTAAATATAATATTTTATGTTTATGAAATTTATGATTTCTGGATTATTTTAACTGTGATATAAATAATCGTTCCAAAATGATTCATGTCATTATATACAGGCCATCGAAGTACATGAGAAAGACTTGATCATGAAACCCTATATTTAACAAAATGACATAAATCAAAGTGTCCATAGTCGAAGGTTGTTGAAATTGGAACACCAACAACCACTTGAGACTAGAGTGTGTTGAGACTTATGACCAAGTTTCATGGGTCATTGATGCGCGGCATCAAAGTCGACACATAGGTATATGTAGGGGAGCATATGACCGGACATGACCCGCTGATGAGAACTCTACAAGATATTAATATATGTGTCATAAGAGGTTCTCATCTACGACTATAGAGTATAGTCCTTAGACCTGAGTTCGCATGCATGTGGCTGCACTTGGATTGATGCACTTTGATCATTGTCTAACGCTGTTTCGTAACTGGGAGCTATAAGGACCTTGGTTGGGTGTATTACAAAGTGTGTAGTTCATAGTGATGGAACAAGATGGGATTTGTCCCTCCCGTTTATGGAGGTAATATCTCTAGGCCAATCGGAAACTTGATAGCTGGTAAGAGTGTGGCCACACCCAAACGGACTTGCCCAAGTCGTTTGCATTGTCAGTATCAAATCTGGTCCGATGAACATGATCTTGGCTATATAAGGATGATACACATCTTGCCTTATGCCAGATCGAGATATTGAGACAAAAGGATTAGGGAATGTAGAATTCCAGTACAAGTGGGAGATTGTTGGGAATGTCCTGAAATCTACTGTACTATCTCTAGAAAGTATGATAAGTGTCGAGATCAGATATAAGTCATAAATACTGGGTGATCATGATGACTTGCTAGAGCCCGCTCTTGATCTATAAGTTTAGGACTTATTACCAGTATTGTATGATCCCAAAGGGTCACACACCATAGCTAACGGGAAAGTTAAATGGAATTAATACAGTAAGATGCAAGGCATTTACTGTATTTGTACAGAGAATTGGGCCAGACAAAATACAGTCTTTTGTCTGATTTGGGTCTTGGGCCCAAAAGCCTAATAGGCCATTAGTTTAATTACTTGGGCCCATATAAGGGAAGAGGGTGGCGCCAGTGAGCATAAGTCTCTGCGATTTTTCTAGGTTTGGCCGTCCTCCTCTCTCTCTGTTGTTCCAGCTTGGTCTAGCAGCCTGATCCAGTAGCTTGTAAGCGTGTGGATACCTAGGAGGAGCCGGTAATCATCAGCTCTCTTTGATCTCTTCATTACCAATCCGCTGCGCAATAACAAGGTAATGATTCTGATCTGGTTTATGATTCAACTGCAAATCACCTAGATCCTAGTTGATTATGTGATAGGTTGTAATCTGATAATTAAACCTATGAACCAACATAACCCAACACGAGCTAGCACCTTGCATAGATTATCCAGATAAGCATGGTAAGATGACCCGTAGACAGAAAAATCATCCATGAAGACCTCCATAAAATCCTCGATCATGTTTGTGAAGATAGACATCATGGACCTTTGAAAACGTCGCAGGAGCATTACACAGTCCGAATGGCATTCTGCTGTATGCAAAGGTGCCATAGGGACAGGTAAATGTGGTCTTCTCCTGGTCCTCTGGGTGGGTAGGGATCTGAAAGAAACCAGAATAACCATCCAAAGAGCAGTAGTATGGATGATTTGCCAACCTTTCCAACATCTGATCAATGAAGTGAAGTTGAAAGTGGTCCTTTCTGGTGGCTGCATTAAACTTCATGTAGTCTATGCACATCCGGTGACCAATGATCGTCCTCGTAGGAATCAGCTCATTCTTGTCATTCTTCACCACTGTGACTCCTCCCTTCTTAGGAACCACATGAACTTGGCTGACCCAATCACTTTCTGAGATAGGATAGATGATACCAGCTTGCACCAGCTTCATGATCTCCTTCTTCACAACCTCTTTCAGGTTAGGATTCAAACACCTCTGATTCTCAATTGATGACATGCCCTCATCCTCAAGGTATATCCTATGCATGCACAAGTCTGGAGAGATACCTGAAATATCATCAAGAGAATAGCCAAGAGCTTTGCGATGCTTGTGCAGCGTGCTTAGCAGTAAAGTGAGTTCTGCGTTATTCAATTCAGCATTGACAATAACAGGATAAGTGGAATTGTTACCTAAGAACGCATATTTGAGGCCTGCAGGTAGCTGCTTCAGCTCGATCTTCGGAGCTTTCTCCTCGCTCCAATCACTCGCGGCTGGTGTCGACCGATTAGCATGTAGTGTCTGTCGACACAATGTGTCATCGGTCGCTTCCAAGTTCATTACCTGCTCAGTAGAATCCAGTAGTCTTGAGTACCCAGCTGCAACATCATCCTCCAGCTCCAAATCATGCTCAGAACTCATCAAAGGTCTCTCCAAAGGGTCAGCAGGATGCATCTGATTGAAGAATTCCGCAGCCATATTCTCAATAGTATCAACATAGAAGGTCTGCCCATCAATGGTGGGGTGTCTCATCAGATTATCAATGTCAAAGTACATCACCAGATCACCCACATTGAGTCCAATCTTCCCTCTTTTCACATCAATGATGGCACCAGCTGTAGCCAAGAATGGTCTGCCCAGGATAAGAGGGTCCTTATGCTCATCATTGTATTGCAGGACTACGAAGTCAGTTGGGATAACACATTCACCAATCTTCACCGGTACATCCTCCAAGACACCCTCAGGAATCCTCATGGAGCGATCAGCTAGAATCAAGGAGATCCTAGTTGGTGTGAAATCTTTCATTCCCATCTGCTTAGCAACTGAATATGGCATCAGATTGACACTTGAACCGAAATCACACAGTGACCTCTCAAATCTATTGCTGAAGATGGTACAGTCTAACACAAAGCTCCCTGGATCCTTTTGCTTCTCAGGAACTCTGTTTAAAATGACGGCACTACAGACCTCAGTGATCAATCTGATTAAATCCCATTTAATCAGACCCATTAATCTTTCTCTCTTAGTACGACAAATGCCTAGCACTTTTGTCGTACTTCTGCTAAGCCGTTCCAACACATTTTCCTGTTAGCTTAGGCGTGTGACCCATATGGGATCATATAATAAAAGCAATAAGTCCAAGACTTATAGATCATGAGCGGACTCTAGCAAGCCATCATGATCCCCAGTATTATATGACTTATGTCTGATCTCGACATACTCTTACTTTCTAGAGACAGTACCGAGATTACTGGACACAATTCCAACAATCTCCCACTTGTACTGGAATCTCTGTATTCATAATCCTTTTGTCTCAATATCTCGATTAGTCATAAGGCAAGATTGGTGTCATCCTTATAAAGCCTAATCTTGTTCATCGGACTCTGATTTGATACTGACAATCCAAACGACTCGGGAAAGTCCGTTTGAGCATGGCCATGCGTTTTCCAGTATTCAAATCTCCGATTGGCCTAGAGATATTCACTCCACTTATATTGGAGGGACAAATTCCGTCTTGTTCCATCACTGTAAACTACTCATTTCATAATGCACCCAAACAAGGTCCTTATAGCTATCACAGAACGATAGCGTTAGACAATGATCAAAGTACATCAGTCCATGTGAAGTCACATGCATGTGAACTCAGGTCTAAGGACTATACTCTATAGTCGTAGTAAGAATCTCTTATGACACAGATATAAATATCCTGAAGAGTTCTTATAGTCAGGTCTTGTTCGGTCGTATGTTCCCAACATACACCTATGTACTGACTTTGATGCCGTGCATCTATGACACACTGAGACTTTGTCATAAGTTACGTACCAATCCAGTCTCACACGGTTGTTGGTGTTCCAGTTTCAACAACCTTCGACTAGGGACATGATGATATAAAACATTTATCAAATATAGGATCTCATGATCAAGCTAAATGACTTCGATGACTCAAGATCAAATCATTTACTTCGATGACCTATAAAATGGTTCATATCATTTTGGAACGATTATTTCATCACAGTTAAAATAATCTTGAAATAATAATTTCATTAAAACATAAATAATGTTTTACAAGAACATATCAAATAACTAAAATAAAGCTCACAAAACTCCCACTCAAATTTAGATTACATTTCAATGTTTCTAATGCCTACAGCTTCAGTCAGGAACTCGAGCTTAGGCCTTGGGAGTGGCTTTGTCAACGGATCAGCGACATTATCATCTGTCGGAACTCGGCTGATCTTGACTTCCTTTCTATTAATGATGTCACGTATCAAGTGATATCTTCTTTGAACATGCTTGGATTTCTGGTGTGATCTTGGTTCCTTTGCCTGAGCTATAGCACCATTGTTGTCACAAAACAGTGCCAGAGGCTCAGCCGCATCTGGTATCACACCTAGTTCCATAATGAACTTTCGTATCCAAACAGCTTCCTTCGCTGCTTCCGAGGCGGCGATATATTCAGCTTCTGTAGTGGAATCAGCAACGGTGTCCTGTTTGGAGCTTCTCCAACTTACTGCACCGCCATTCAGACAAAAGACATAACCGGACTGTGACCGGAAATCATCTGTGTCTGTCTGGAAACTTGCGTCCGTGAATCCACTGACTTTAAGCACATCACTTCCATCGTACACTAAGAACTTATCCTTAGTATGTCTTAGATACTTCAAGATATTCTTTACGGCAATCCAATGGTTTTCACCTGGATTTGACTGGTATCTACTCGTCATGCTCAATGCATAAGCAACATCAGGACGAGTACAGATCATGGCATACATAACAGATCCTATTGCAGATGCATAAGGAATATTCTTCATGCGCTCAAGCTCAGCAGCCGACGTAGGGCTCTGCTTCTTGCTTAGCGTTGTGCCATGTACCATTGGCGTGAAGCCCTTCTTGGAATCTTTCATGCTGAATCTTTGTAGGACTTTGTCAATGTATGAGTCTTGACACAAGCCTATCAGCCTCTTAGGTCTATCCCGATAGATCCTAATTCCAAGAACGTATGCGGCTTCACCCATGTCTTTCATGGAAAAACAACTTCCAAGCCAGTCTTTTACAGACTTCAGCATTGGAACATCGTTTCCGAGAAGCAGTATGTCATCGACATACAGAATAAGAAATACAATCTTGCTCCCACTAGATTTCTTATACACGCATTGTTCTTCTTCGTTTCTAATGAAGTCAAATTGCTTGATCGCTTCATCAAAACGAAGATTCCAGCTCCTCGATGCTTGCTTCAGTCCATAAATGGATTTATGAAGCTTGCATACTTTCCCAGCATTCTTCGGATCTATGTAACCGTCAGGTTGTGTCATATACACATCCTCTTCCAGGATACCATTCAGGAAGGCGGTTTTCACGTCCATCTGCCAAATTTCATAATCATGAAAAGCTGCAGTTGCTAGTAGAATCCGAATAGATTTCATCATAGCCACCGGTGAATAGGTTTCATCGTAGTCCACACCGTGAACTTGTCTGAAACCTTTTGCCACCAACCTGGCTTTATAAATCTGGACATTTCCATCCACGTCAATCTTCTTCTTGAAGATCCATTTGCACTCGATGGCTTTTACACCAGCGGGTAAGTCAACCAACGAAAATACTTGGTTGACCGACATGGAGTCCATTTCGGAATCAGTGGCCTTGCGCCACTTAGAGGAATCTGGGCCCATCATGGCTTGATTGAAGTTCGATGGTTCATCACCATCAATGATCAAAAGATCATGACAGTCAGTCACGAGGAATCCTTGATATCTCTCGGGTTCGTGACGGATCCTCCCGGATCTTCGAACTTCAGGTACTACAGGTTCAGGCTCTACAATTTCTTGTAGATCCTCCTGCTGCTCTTCCTCATTAGGTTGAGCAGTATCCTGTTCATCTTGAATTTCTTCAAGCAGTACCTTACTCCCACTGTCTTTCTTAGAGAGAAACTCTCTCTCAAGAAAGTTACAGTCCCGGGCAACAAAAATCTTGTTCTCGGAACGTAGATAGAAGTAATAAGCCTTGGTTTCCCGTGGATAACCAATGAAGTAGCATTTATCAGATTTTGGTGTAAGCTTATCTGAGATTAATCTCTTGACATAGGCTTCACAACCCCAAATTCTGAGATAAGACAGCACTGGAGCCACTCCAGTCCATAATTCATATGGTGTCTTTGCTACTGCTTTTGATGGCGCTCTGTTTAGAGTGAACACTGCTGTTAGCAGAGCATATCCCCAAAGGGATATTGGAAGGTCTGTGTGACTCATCATAGATCGAACCATATCCAATAAGGTCCGATTTCTCCTTTCAGACACACCATTCCATTGAGGTGTTCCTGGAGGAGTGAGTTGGGATACGATCCCACACTCTCTCAGATGATCACTGAATTCTTGGCTTAAGTATTCTCCTCCTCGGTCGGACCGAAGAGCCTTAATGCTTTTGCCAAGTTGGTTCTGTACTTCATTTTGGAATTCTCTGAACTTCTTAAAAGATTCAGACTTATGTTTCATTAAATAAACATATCCATACCTACTGAAATCATCAGTAAAGGTAATGAAGTACTGATAGTTTCCTCTTGCATTTGTGGACATTGGGCCACACACATCAGTGTGTATCAGGCCCAATAAGTCACTGGCCCTCTCGTTAGGTTTATTAAAGGGGGCCCGTGTCATTTTGCCCATCATGCAGGATTCGCATTTCTCACATGACTCAAAGTCAAATGAGCCAAGAAGTCCATTCGAATGGAGCTTCTTGATGCGTTTCTCGCTGATGTGCCCTAAACGACAATGCCATAGAAACGTTCGGTTTTCCTCATTAGGTTTAAACCGTTTTGTATTAATGTTATAAATTGGCGCGGATTGATCGAGTATGTAAAGCCCATTCGTAAGAGGGGCAGAACCATAGAACAAATTGTTGCGATTGAAGGAACATAATTTATTCTTAACTGAAAAATCATAACCTTCCAAATCCAACAAAGAAATTGAAATAATATTTCTGCTTATAGCAGGTACAAAATAACAATTATTAAGTTCTAAAATCAATCCCGAAGGTAAAGACAACAAGTATGTTCCTACAGCTAGTGCTGAAACTTTCGCTCCATTCCCAACTCGTAGCTCCACTTGTCCTTGCTTCAGCCTTCTACTGTTGCTGAGTGCCTGCATATTAGTACAAATATGAGCCCCACAACCAGTATCCATGACCCATGAGGTATTATCAGAAGTAGTTGTATTAACTTCTATAACAAAAATACCTGATGAAGAAGTCTCGAAAGTCTTCTTCTTTAATTCCTTTAGACCTTCCTGGAATTTCTTACAATCTCTTCTCCAATGCCCCAGTTCTTTGCAGAACCTGCACATGTCAGTAGGCCCAGCCTTGGACTTGGGCTTGGGCTTTGGCGTGTCCTTGTCCGCGACTTGGACACCCTTGGCCTTTCCTTTATCCTTAGCAGAAGACTTCTTAAACCCCTTGCCCTTTTGTACCATAAGTACATTGGGGTCCTTGGCGGTTTTCTTCAAGTTGGGCTCTGCAGTCTTGAGCATTCCGTGAAGCTCAGGCAGTGTCTTACTCAAGCCATGCATGTTAAAGTTCAGAATGAACTGATCATAGCTTGCAGGTAAAGACTGCAGAATGATGTCGCAGGCAAGTTCCTGGCTGATTGGGCAGTCGAGTTTCTGAAGATGATCGAGATAACCCATCATCTTCAACACATGAGGACTCACTGCCGCATTCGCAGCCAACTTACAGTCCAAGAGGTTCTTAACTGTCTGGAACCTCTCGGTCCTAGCCTGCTCCTGAAAAAGCGATTTCAGGCTTGCCATGATCTCGATTGGAGACAATACACTTTCGAACTGTTTTTGCAGCTCAGGAGTCATTGTCACCAACATCAGGCAATAAACATCATTTTCATCTGACGAATGCTTTTCCCAAGCATTGTGCAGAGTCCTGGCAGCATTGGCAAGAGGCCTCTCGAGGAGGGGATCTCGAAGGACATAATCCTTCTTCTCCTGCTTGAGGACCAGCCTCAAGTTCCTTGACCATGTCAGGAAGTTCGTTCCAGTCAGCTTCTCCTTCTCGAGAACAGACCGGATCGAGAATGTGTTTTGAGTGCTTGTAGTAGTCATATCTGAAATATATAAATAAAAAGGTTATTAGTTATGTTCAAAATGATTAATCTCGTATTAAGGTATAATATGATTAATCATGCATTATATTCAATAACATAAGTTACCCTCAATAGAATATAATGATTCCAAGATCCACATATAACTAAGATTAAAGTGGGCCACTGGCCATCACCCAACCTTAGCTTATATCGGTAAGCCCTATATCGGCTAATTATATCCGTGATATAACTCTTGGTTGTGAATCTGGGCCCGAGGCCCAATCCACTCTGATGTCTCAAGGCCCGGGACTCCCGATGGCCTAGTCAAGAAAACCGGACTATACAGTCATGTAATCATTAATGTCTGGGACTCCCAATGACATTTATGAATCACAAACCGTCTTACCCACGCAAAAGCAGACATCCTCACACTGTAAGGCCATGAATGCAATTGAATGGGCTTTGACAGCTGACATAGCCTGGACAAGACATCCAACGCTTGATATTATTTGAGGTTCGTAGGTTTATTAAAATTCATTCCCAAAATAGAAGATTACTATTTCGGGAAACTTTCTATTTAAGGAAACCTACTATTTTGGAAACTTTCTAAAATTGGAAACTTTCTAAAACCGGAAACTTTCTAACTTTAGAAATTTCTTTAAAATCCAAAACCCGCAAATACAGAAAACTTCTATTTTAAGAAACTTTCTTATTTCAAAATTTCGGAAACTTTAATTTAAAATCGACTTTATAATATTATAAAATAAATTTTAAATTTATCTGAAGAAAGACTCAAATAATTGGCCCAATTGTTTTAACTTCTTGGCCCGAGGCCCAAGAATTGGTCCATGTCCAAGACATGACCCAATTGTCCAATTAATTGACATAACCGGTCTGGTTCATTAAAACTGGTCTAACCAAGTTTCAATTACTACGATGACCACAATTGTCAACCGGTTATTTACTAAACCGGAATTTCTCAATTTATTTGGTCCAACCAAATCAAATTAGAAATTCCTGGTTTAGGCACTAAATCCAATATTTCTTTCGACATTGGATTTCTTATTCCGGTTTAACCAGATTTAATAAAATTATTAAATCTGTTTATTAAACCAGAACGAAGATTTTAATCAAGTTTTGAACCGAGCCTTGAACCGAACCGATTTGGTCACGAACCAAACCGAGTTGATCGTGACCTAGCTTCCTTCCCAAGAAACCATCGGCCAGCCGCTCAGCCGCGAGCCAACCGATCCGAGATCGAGGCGATACGCAGCCGGGACGGGACGCTTCCACGATCGCCGAGCGATCGGGATGCCGAGCACGCGAGCGGGACGGGACATGGCCTGGACGCGATCGAGACGAGCGATCGGACGCGACGCAACGATCGATCACGATCGATCGTATGATACGATCCGATCCAATCCGACCGTCCGACCCGCGATCCATCCGTCCGACCGGTCCAACTCACGGCCGATCAACAAACCCGAGTCATATAGCTCGGTTTGTGATCTCTTTAGTGTGTTTAGATTTTAATTCTGATTCTTAAGTGTTTTTCTTATCAGTAATGGATTCAAAACACTTCTAAACAGATTAAACAACCTAAACAATGAATCTAAACAAGAAACCTAAGAACCAATGGCTCTGATACCACTGTTGGATAGTTCAGTTGATCCTGATTCAATTCTCATATTGATATCAACCTAAACATGCATCAGATCTAGGTGTTCTTATTTAGAAACATTAGATGATCTCACCTTTTACCTGTTTGTTGCAGCGGAAGGATATAGAACAGGTCAGAGATCAGATAGATGCACCGAGGGATGAATCCTCCAAAGGTTCACACACGCTTCACAAGGAAATGGCTGCTAGACCACAAGGAACAGAGGCTCAGAGAGAGAGGAGTACCGCGGCTGGGTATTAGGGTTGGGGAGAAAAGACTTGGCTTTTAGTCATTAAAAGCCTTCTCTTTCCCTTTTGGGCTTTTGGGCCCAATCTGATTAAATCCCATTTAATCAGACCCATTAATCTTTCTCTCTTAGTACGACAAATGCCTAGCACTTTTGTCGTACTTCTGCTAAGCCGTTCCAACACATTTTCCTGTTAGCTTAGGCGTGTGACCCATATGGGATCATATAATAAAAGCAATAAGTCCAAGACTTATAGATCATGAGCGGACTCTAGCAAGCCATCATGATCCCCAGTATTATATGACTTATGTCTGATCTCGACATACTCTTACTTTCTAGAGACAGTACCGAGATTACTGGACACAATTCCAACACATTACACACTCTTCATCTCCCATGTCAGAAGTCAACATCTGCTTCAAACACCTCTTCAACACTGTATTGTTGTTGATAGCATCCATCAATGGCATTGGGAGAGTGAGTTTACTAAGCATAGCCATGTAGTTAGCTTTGAATCGTTCAAAATTCGACTGCTTCGGGTTTCTCGGGAAAGGTACCTTGGGTTTATACATTTTCCCAACAGCTACAAGAGTTTTCTTAGCAGCATCAGGCTCTGTACGCTGTTGGTGTCGAGCGACATTGTGTTGGTTTCGGTCGACATCAACTGGATTTGTTCTGTCGTCGACCTCACAATCGACCTCGGTCGATTTCCGTCCGTCACGAGAATTCGAAGAAGTGGGTGTCGCCCGACATTTAGTGGTAGTGTCGGCCGACACTCGTCTTGCGGCTTCGTACTCTTCCTCAAATTCCTCTATCTCCTTGATTTCCTTATCACTGATCTGCCTAATAGGGATAGTGTGCAGCTCTTTCCCACTCCGCAGTGATATTGCATTGCAGTGATGCTTGGGGTTGGTATTTGTGCTTCCAGGAAGGAATCAGGCTTGCCTCTTAATAGCTCCATCAATTTGAGCAACTTGAGAGTCCAATTGCTTTATATGTTTACTCAAGGATTCAAACTTCTCATTCAAATCAGTGTAGACAACATCTATCTTCTTGTTGAAATCCACAGCAGTCTTTGTCTGACCTTCTAGCAACTGGTCCATCATAGATTCCAGCTTACTCTCATGAGCACTAGTAGCAGGAGGTGTCTAATATGAAGATGATCCATAGGTCCTCTGATAAGAGTTGTTCTGCTGAAAAGGCTTCTGGTAACCAGCATTCTGACCATATCTATATGAGTTTTGATTGCTTGTGAAAGCACTCTTCTGTCCACCAGTAAAGAACTTGTTGCTTTTCTGATTTCTAAACTTGTTTCCTTGAAATCCAGAACCACCAATGTAGTTCACATCTTCTTCTGTGCAGCCTTCTTCAGGTCCAAACTCTTCAACATCTTGAGCAAAGTGGACATGCTTCTTGTTGTTATTCATCTCAGCTATCTGCAGATGATCAAATTTTCCACCAGACTCTTTCCTTCTCTGATCTGCAGTCTTGGTACTGTTGCTGCTCACCAAGTTCTCAATCAATATCCTAGCCTGCTCAGGAGTCTTTGTGTTGAAGTTACCATTGCTGGCAGCATCTAACGCAGACTGGTACCAGAGATCCCCACCTCTGAAGAAAATGCCCAGCAGCTGAACTTCAGAGAATCCATGATGGGGACAGTCTCGTTGGTACATCTTGAACCTTACCCAACCAGACTTAAGCGGCTCTGTAGGTCCCTGAGTGAATGTCATAAGATCCTGTCAGAGCTGATCAGAGCGAGCATCATCATACAAATATCGCAGGAACTCTCTCTTCACTGCATCCCAAGTTGTTAACTTCCCAGGTGGAAGTTGCTTAAGCCAAGCTGCAGCTTCTCCAGCAAGAGAGTAGGGGAAAAGCTTGAGGAAAATGAAGTCATAACCCACTCCATTCTGCTTCATCCCAGTGACGAAGTCTTCAAAATCCTCAATGTGGTCCATGGGTTGCTCATGTGAAAGACCATGGAAAGGATGCTGCCTCAGAAGTGCATAGTAGGCAGTCTTGAGTTCAAACTATTTCCTCTCGAAAGGAGGAGGCACAATTGCTTATCGGTTAGCATAAATCTCATCGGGTCGGTTGTAGTCAACAAAAGTCCTCTCAGCAACAGGAGGATTAGGTGGATGTCCATTAGCTCCAGGATTAACCATCTGCCTCTCATCTTGAGGCTGCTCAGGTTCATGCATCACATTCCCTTGGGAATCAATCCTTTGCCCCTGAGCGTTGTAGGGGTTATTCTGTTGGTCTCTCAGAATTCCTTCAGCATATGGTCTCAAGATCAAACGATTGTTCATCATCCTTGAAGATCTCTGCGTCATTTTGTTCGTTCTCTCAAGTTTAGCTAGCTCCTCAAGCCTGAGGTTAACAAGTTCTTTGTTCAAGTTGCTTCGGGTGTGTCGACTTGGCATACACTGATTTCAGAGATGAAATCCGTGAGGGGGGTCGGGCGACACTAAGGTGGTGTCGGTCGACGCTGAGTGCTTCTGTCGATTCCCGCAGCAACAAAAACGAGCCAAACAAGAGAATGTGAGTAACAAAAGAAATAAAAGACTTAGACTAAACCTTAAAACAAAATCTATCGGCGAACTCAGTTGAGTCCCCGGCAACGGCGCCAAAAACTTGATAGAGTCAAATTATATCCCTATTCTACTGCAAGTGCATAGTTATGCGAATGTAGTATTCAGGGTATCGTATCCACAAGGACTCAAGTTTCACGCGACAAATTATATGTTCTTCAGTTAAGCTAAGCCAACAAAGAGAAAGCAGTAAACAATTTCAAGTAAACCAAAGAGTGTTTCAATGGGAGAAAGGCGTTAGACTTAGGAAGTTCTCGGGAATTATACAATGCTAGACACTTAACTAACCAGATTCAGATTAAGCTTGAGTTCAAGAACTAGAAACACAATGCTAAACAATCCAACTCTCGCTGAGATTATTTTTATATCTAGCAACCTAGCGATCCAAATCTCATTGTGATCCTAGAGTTCTAAACAAGCATTAAGAACAGGTTCTTCGGTTCACAATTCTCCTAAACCAAATCTCTTTGTATCTAGTCAAATTGCTCACACTAAGTTTATTCAGATTATAACTCACACTCTCGTGCTAAGTTAATTATCTCAGATCTAAATCCTAGGTGATCAGTCCAGAGTTCAGTATTAAGTGCAACTTAGGCGATGAACGAATAGATTTAGAATCCAATCAATCAATTATCTAAACATGCATAAAACCCCTATGACAATTCCTAAATCTAACTAGGTTACTACTCAAACATATTATCAGATAAACAATACGTCATTGAATAGAAAACCAAAGACTGAATAGATAGATAAAAAGAGGTTTGAAATCCTTCTCTCAAAGGTTACAAGTAGCAAGAACAGCCCCTTGGGACCAAATCTCTCAATCCAAAGCAAGAACAAAAGTAATAACAAGATAAAAATGATAATGAGTCTGAAAACCTAATTAAAACTCCTAAACAAATTTTGGGGCTAGATTAGAATTAGAGAAAACTTCTGGGCAACTTTGCAATTCTTCAAAAGATGTCTTCAACTCGGCGTATAATGTTCTGTCACGATGTCGACCGACACTAAGGTGATGTCGGTCGACATCTAACCGTGGTCGAGACTCCAACTTTAGCTCATTGCACAAATTGCTAGAAACGTCCTATAAGCCCACTCTTTGCTACAAACGCAAGTCTACCTGTAGAAGACTCAATAGACTCGAAAAATCAGGTTAATGACTCAATATATACAACTATTTCATGGTTGAAAACCTAGAAAAACCATGATATATCACATACCCTTGGAGTGAAACAGCTTGGGCGTACTAGAGACATATGTGCATGTCTTGTAGAATATATAACTAACCAGAAGGAGTTAAGATACAAATAAACTTGTTCCAGAATATTAACTCATTAATGAATCATCAAGAAGTGGAAGTGTTTCAAAAGCTTTCCAAATGAAGAAGATATTCAAATTACAACTCAGAATATTTCCAAGGAACTCCCTAAAGACAAACTGCCACTTCTTAGATATCTCAGATCAGACCAGGATGAATCAAGTTGTAAAACGACTTGTCATCAAACCTTAACCCATCAGAGGACCACATCAAACTGGAAAAACCACAAAATTCATTATGGTTTTAAGGTTATTCAACTTTTAAACCAATGGATTGCAACTTTGTCTTATTTGGAGTCTCCCAGATTTAATAAGGTTCAGCCCATATTTGGGGACGAGGAGAGCCACCTAATCAAAGCTACAACATTTTGGGATCTTTATTAAGGCAACAAGAAGACCCTAACTACACCAGATCACTCATATCAACCAACAACCATACTTACCATCTTTGGACCTAAGTGAATTAAAAGCATTCACACTTTTTTATCTTAACACAACAACGACTATATCCGTTCTACCAAGACGTGAATAAATTATCAGTGAACCTGTGCACCATGGATTATCACCCTAGCTGTCAAGACTCAACAAACCTCATTTCTCTTATTTGGCCAAGATACTTTCATCAATGCACCAACAACTCTCTTCTTCATATTTTTTGATTTTTTTCTTAGTTTTAGCTTGTTTAACCAATTTTACATGAGCCAAAAAATCTCATTTTCGAAATCATTTTAAATCACCTTTCAACAAATTCTAAATAGTCAGTATTTTTTCTGTTTTTTTTTTCAATGTTATTGTTCTTTGAAGAAGTTTTCTTCTCTTGATATTGTGTGTGATTCATCCTATTTTAGCGAGTTCCAGTTCAACGTATTTGAGTGATTCAAATAATTTGTTTTTAGTTTGAGAGAGTCAGTCAAAGCCCATTGAATAAGAGAGTTACTCCCAAACCACTTCCTTTCATTTCCTCATCAAGCCACTTCTGCAGCCAGACTTTTCATTCTTGATAACTTGTAATCAATAAGGTCTGGAATGATTCCAATCTTATACAATCTATGACTAAATGGAAAATCCTAAGCTTGATCAATAGACCAGAAACGCCCGTGCTCTAGTGATATTCGACATGCGTGAACTATTTTATGTGCTCTTCATTTTACCTAATCAGGAAGGTCAGTACTCGTTATGAGTAAGTGTATCAAATGTGGTGTCATTTCTCTCTCCCCCAGAAAGATAAGAAAGGAAACAAAAACCCAATTACAAAGCTAGATATTTTTTCGATAATACAATTATTTTTCTTGGAATCTTGGGATGTGATGAAGATAGGAAAATTTCCAATGATGCCATTACTCACCAAGTCCCTGAGAAGAAAAATAAAGATAAAAGAGATTATGTATGTGCTAAGTCTGGGGAGAGGAAAAGAAACTCGTGCTTAAAAGGTTTTCTTGTTTGAGCATTGTAAAATTGAAGAATTTTTAGTTCTTTGAGTAGTACCAGTATGATGAGACTTACGGATGATGGTAGTAGAATGGATATGTGTGTCGCGGTGAAGTACATGATGGTTTTTATTAATTTGGTTTATGTTCCATGTATGTGGATGTCAAAATCCACAACCAAGAATTTAAAGTGTTTAGTATGTTTTTAGGAAAGGTAGGCTAGTTTCTAGAGTGAACCAATGATCTGAACGAAGACTAGAATCGGCGAATTAGATTAATATTTAATGAATAAGGGTGTTACAAGAGTTTGAGCTTGTGGAGCGATTACAGGTAAAGTGTATTCAAAGTTGGATGCCCTAATCTACGAAGATGGATGTCCTTTTAAAGTTCTCTTTCTGCAGCTACTTCTGCGCATCCTCCGGTGGCGCGTCTAACGATCTCCGAGATCATCGGGATTCTCCCCCGTCTCATTCCTTGATAACAACCTCCAAATATGGTAGAGTCTGGTACGGATTTTGATATCGATCGGGTTTAGGAGCTGTATTCCGATGGTGGGCTTTTGATAGGGTCAGGTTTTAATCCTATTTTAACTGCAAGTGCACATATATGCAATCGTAGTATATAGGGTATCAAATCCACAGAGACTCTGGTTTCGATAGAATTAGAACTAAAAAGATTAAACCAGGAGAAAGCAAATTCTATTGAATAACTAAAAAGCAATGCGAGAAAGTAAATCAGTAGCAAGTTGTGGTTGTAAGCGATAAACTAAGGGCGCTAAGTCTAGGGCGTTCTCAGGAAATCAGACAAGCAGATAAATCATTCAGTCATGATCTAACTAAGCTCAGTTCTAGAACTCAAACACAAATATAGAATTAACCAAATGTCGTTGCGAGAATTCTCTAAGTCTAAGTGCAGTAATCCAAATTCCTTTGCAATTACTAACAGATTAAACCAGCTTTAATTCCAAGTTCGATATGTTCACAATCTAATTAAACCAAATTCCTTTGCGAGTAATTAAATTGCTCAACCTAAATAGTTCAGATTCTAAACTACACTGTCGTGTCAATTTAGCAACCTAAGATCTAGATTCTAAGTGATCAGGTTAGAACTAGCATTAAACACAATTTAGTTTGAAGAACATCTATTGATGTGAATCCCTAACTGAATTAATTATATCTAGCAAGTCATGAAATCCCTATGAGAAACCCTAAACCTAACTATGAATCTACTCAGACATGGAATACGAAGACATAATCAATGAAATAATAGATATCATAAAAGAGATTAGAATAAGAAAAGGGGTTCGAAATCTTCTCCAAGAACAAAGTGTAGTACATGATCAGATCAGCCCCAAAAGCTCTAAAAACTCTCTGCTCTAAGTTATGATTGTTGGAATTGTGTCCAGTAATCTCGGTATTGTCTCTAGAAAGTAAGAGTATGTCAAAGATCAGACATAAGTCATATAATACTGGGGGTCATGATGGCTTGCTAGAGTCCGCTCATGATCTATAAGTCTTGGACTTATTGCCTTTATTATATGATCCCATATGGGTCACACGCCTAAGCTAACAGGAATATGTGTAGGAACGGCTTAGCAGAAGTACGGTAAAAGTGCCAGGCATTTGTCGTACTAAGAGAGAGAGTAATGGGTCTGATTAAATCCATGGGATTTAATCAGATTGGTATTTGGGCCCAAAAGCCCAAAAAGGGAAAGAGAAGGCTTTTATAAACTAAAAGCCAAGTCTCTTTCTTTCTAACCCTAGCCCCAGCGCCGAAACCTCTCTCTCCCTGCGCCTCCCATCAGCTCGGTCTAGCAGCCGTTTTCTGTGATCGCGTGTGTGAGCCTTTGGAGGATTCATCTCTCGGTGTTTCTCTGATCTCTGACCTGTTCTATCTCCTTCCGCTGCAATTAACAGGTAAAAGGTGAGATCTAATCATTGTTTCTAATCAAGAAGAACCTAGATCTGCATGTTTAGGTTGATATGAATCTAAGAATTGAATCAGGATCAACTAAAACAATCCTTCAGTGGTATCAGAGCTATTGGTTCTGGTTTTTCTTGTTTAGATTCATGTTTAGGATTGTTTTTCTTGTTTAAAAGTGTTTTGAATCAACTACTGATAAGAGAAATCACTTAAGGAACAAGAATTGAAATCTAAACATATATGAAAATCGCAAACTGAGCTATATGACTCGGTATGCGTCGGATCGTCCGGATCGCAAAGGACGCACGAACCGATCGGTAACGATCGTGTTGCGTGGTCGCGTTGTGATCGTCGGATGGATCGCGAACGATGGCTGGACGATGGGCCGATCGGACGTGACGCACGGATGGATCACGTCGCGTGGTCGATCCGATCAGCCGAGAGACGCACGATCATCGGATGGGCCGATCGACTGCGATCGCGTCCGTGATCTCTCGGCATCGTCCCGATCGTCCCGTCCCATCCCGATAACACGACCCGAGCCATCCCGTCAAGCAGCCTGTCCCGTTGCGTCCCGATCACGCGTGCGGCTGGTCGTGCACGATCGAGAGGCTAGGTCACGGCCGTAAACGGTTCGTGACCAATTTGGTTCGGTTCGGTTTAAAAACTTGATTAAAAATCAAACGTCTCGGTTTAATAAACAGATTTAATAATTTTATTAAATTCTGGTTAAACCGGGATAAGAAATCCAAAGTCGAAATATTGGATTTTGTGCCTAAACCAGGATTTTCTAATTTGATTTGGTTGGACCAAATAAATTGAGAAAATCCGGTTTAGTAAATAACCGGTTGACAATTGTGGTCATCGTAGTAATTAAAATTTGGTTAGACCAATTTTAATGAACCAGACCGGTTATGTCATTTAATTGGACAATTGGGTCATGTCTTGGACATGGACCAATTCTTGGGCCTCGGGCCAAGAAGTTAAAACAATTGGGCCAATTATTTGAGTCTTTCTTCAGATTAATTTAAAATTTATTTTATAAAATTATAAAGTCGATTTTAAATTAAAGTTTCCGAAATTTTGAAATTAGAAAGTTTCTTAAAATAGAAGTTTCTAGATTTGCGGGTTTTGGATTTTAAGAAATTTCTAAAGTTAGAAAGTTTCCGTTTTTAGAAAGTTTCCAAATTTAGAAAGTTTCCAAAATAGTAGGTTTCCAAAAATAGAAAGTTTCCCGAAATAGTAATCTTCTATTTTGGGAATGATTTTAAATTAAACCTACGAACCTCATATAATATCAAGCGTTGGATGTCTTGTCCAGGCTATGTCAGCTGTCGAAGCCCATTCAATTGTATTCATGGCCTTACAGTGTGAGGGTGTCTACTTTTGCGTGGATAAGACGGTTTGTGATTCATAAATGTCATTGGGAGTCCCAGACATTAATGATTACATGACTGTATAGTCTGGTTTTCTTGACTAGGCCATCGGGAGTCCCGGGCCTTGAGACATCAGAGTGAATTGGGCCTCGGGCCCAGATTCACAACCAAGAGTTATATCACGGATATAATTAGCCGACATAGGGCTTACCGATATAAGCTAAGGTTGGGTGACGGCCAGTGGCCCACTTTAATCTTAGTTATATGTGGATCTTGGAATCATTATATTCTATTGAGGGTAACTTAGGTTATTGAATATAATGCATGATTGATTATATTAAGTATAATACAAGATTAATCATATTGAACATATTAACTAATAACCTTTTTATCTTATATATTTCAGCTATGACTACTACAAGCACACAAAACACATTCTCAATCCGGTCTGTTCTCGAGAAGGAGAAGCTGACTGGAACGAACTTCCTGACGTGGTCAAGGAACTTGAGGCTGGTCCTCAAGCAGGAGAAGAAGGATTATGTCCTTCGTGATCCTCTCCCCGAGAGTCCTGCTAACAATGCCGCCAGGACTCTGCATAATGCTTGGGAAAAGCATTCGTCAGATGAAAATGATGTGTATTGCCTTATGTTGGCGACAATGACTGGTGAGCTGCAAATGCAGTTCGAGAGTGTATTGTCACCAATTGAGATAATGGCAAGCCTGAAATCGCTTTTTCAGGAGCAAGCAAGGACTGAGAGGTTTCAGACTGTTAAGAACCTCTTAGACTGCAAGTTGGCTGCGAATGCGGCAGTGAGTCCTCATGTCTTGAAGATGATGGGTTATCTCGATCATCTTCAGAAACTCGACTGTCCAATCAGCCAAGAACTTGCCTGCGACATCATTCTGCAGTCATTACCTGCAAGCTATGATCAGTTCATTCTGAACTTTAACATGCATGGCTTGAGTAAGACATTGCCTGAGCTTCACGGAATGCTCAAGACTGCAGAGCCCAACTTGAGGAAAACCGCCAAGGACCCCAATGTGCTTATGGTGCAAAAGGGCAAGGGGTTTAAGAAATCCTCTGCTAAGGATAAGGGAAAGGCCAAGGCTGTCCAAGTCGCGGACAAGGACACGCCAAAGCCCAAGCCCAAGTCCAAGGCTGGGCCAACTGACATATGCAGGTTCTGTAAAGAACCAGGGCATTGGAGGAGAGAATGTAAGAAATTCCAAGAAGGTCTAAAGGAATTGAAGAAGAAGACTCTCGAGACTTCTTCGACAGGTATTTTTGTTATAGAAGTTAATACAACTACTTCTGATAATACCTCGTGGGTTATGGATACTGGTTGTGGGGCTCATATTTGTACTAATATGCAGGCACTCAGCAACAGTAGAAGGCTGAAGCAAGGACAAGTGGAGCTACGAGTTGGGAATGGAGCGAAAGTTCCAGCACTAGCTGTAGGCACATACTTGTTGTCTTTACCTTCGGGATTGATTTTAGAACTCAATAATTGTTATTTTGTACCTGCTATAAGCAGAAATATTATTTCAATTTCTTTGTTGGATTTGGAAGGTTATGATTTTTCAGTTAAGAATAAATTATGTTCCTTCAATCGCAACAATTTGTTCTATGGTTCTGCCCCTCTTACGAATGGGCTTTACATACTCGATCAATCCGCGCCAATTTATAACATTAATACCAAACGGTTCAAACCTAATGAGGAGAACCGAACGTTTCTATGGCATTGTCGTTTAGGGCACATCAGCGAGAAACGCATCAAGAGGCTCCATTCGAATGGACTTCTTGGCTCATTTGACTTTGAGTCATGTGAGAAATGCGAATCCTGCATGATGGGCAAAATGACACGGGCCCCCTTTAATAAACCTAACGAGAGGGCCAGTGACTTATTGGGCCTGATACACACTGACGTGTGTGGCCCAATGTCCACAAATGCAAGAGGAAACTATCAGTACTTCATTACCTTCACTGATGATTTCAGTAGGTATGGATATGTTTATTTGATGAAACATAAGTCTGAATCTTTTGAGAAGTTCAGAGAATTCCAAAATGAAGTACAGAACCAACTTGGCAAAAACATTAAGGCTCTTCGGTCCGACCGAGGAGGAGAATACTTAAGCCAAGAATTCAGTGATCATCTAAGAGAGTGTGGGATCGTATCCCAACTCACTCCTCCCGGAACACCTCAATGGAATGGTGTGTCTGAGAGGAGAAATCGGACCTTATTGGATATGGTTCGATCTATGATGAGTCACACAGACCTTCCAATATCCCTTTGGGGATATGCTCTGCTAACAGCAGTGTTCACTCTAAATAGAGCGCCATCGAAAGCAGTAGCAAAGACACCATATGAATTATGGACTGGAATGGCTCCAGTACTGTCTTATCTTAGAATTTGGGGTTGTGAAGCCTATGTCAAGAGATTAATCTCAGACAAGCTTACACCAAAGTCTGATAAATGCTACTTCATTGGTTATCCGAAGGAAACCAAGGCTTATTACTTCTATCTACGTTCCGAGAACAAGATCTTTGTTGCCCGGGATTGTAACTTTCTTGAGAGAGAGTTTCTCTCTAAGAAAGACAGTGGGAGTAAGGTACTGCTTGAAGAAATTCAAGATGAACAGGATACTGCTCAACCTAATGAGGAAGAGCAGCAGGAGGACCTACAAGAAATTGTAGAGCCTGAACCTGTAGTACCTGAAGTTCGAAGATCCGGGAGGATCCGTCACGAACCCGAGAGATATCAAGGATTCCTCGTGACTGACTGTCATGATCTTCTGATCATTGATGGTGATGAACCATCGAACTTCAATCAAGCCATGATGGGCCCAGATTCCTCTAAGTGGCGCAAGGCCACTGATTCCGAAATGGACTCCATGTCGGTCAACCAAGTGTTTTCGTTGGTTGACTTACCCGCTGGTGTAAAAGCCATCGAGTGCAAATGGATCTTCAAGAAGAAGATTGACGTGGATGGAAATGTCCAGATTTATAAAGCCAGGTTGGTGGCAAAAGGTTTCAGACAAGTTCACAGTGTGGATTACGATGAAACCTATTCACCAGTGGCTATGATGAAATCTATTCGGATTCTACTAGCAACTGCAGCTTTTCATGATTATGAAATTTGGCAGATGGACGTGAAAACCGCCTTCCTGAATGGTATTCTGGAAGAGGATGTGTATATGACGCAACCTGACGGTTACATAGATCCATAGAATGCTGGGAAAGTATGCAAGCTTCATAAATCCATTTATGGATTGAAGCAAGCATCGAGGAGCTGGAATCTTCGTTTTGATGAAGCGATCAAGCAATTTGACTTCATCAGAAACGAAGAAGAACAATGCGTGTATAAGAAAACTAGTGGGAGCAAGATAGTATTTCTTATTCTGTATGTCGATGACATACTGCTTCTCGGAAACGACATTCCAATGCTGAAGTCCGTAAAGGACTGGCTTGGAAGTTGTTTCTCCATGAAAGACATGGGTGAAGCCGCATACGTTCTTGGAATCAGGATCTACCGGGATAGATCTAGAAGGCTGATAGGCTTGTGTCAAGACTCATACATTGACAAAGTCCTACAAAGATTCAGCATGAAAGATTCCAAGAAGGGCTTCACGCCAATGGTACATGGCACAACGCTAAGCAAGAAGCAGAGCCCTACGACGGCTGCTGAGCTTGAGCGCATGAAGAATATTCCTTATGCATCTGCAATAGGATCTGTAATGTATGCCATGATCTGTACTCGTCCTGATGTTGCTTATGCATTGAGCATGACGAGTAGATACCAGTCAAATCCAGGTGAAAACCATTGGATTGCCGTAAAGAATATCTTGAAGTATCTAAGACATACTAAGGATAAGTTCTTGGTGTACGGTGGAAGTGATGTGCTTAAAGTCAGTGGATTCACGGACGCAAGTTTCCAGACAGACCAAGATGATTTCCGGTCACAGTCCGGTTATATCTTTTGTCTGAATGGCGGTGCAATCAGTTGGAGAAGCTCCAAGCAAGACACCGTTGCTGATTCCACTACAGAAGCTGAATATATCGCCGCCTCAGAAGCTGCGAAGGAAGCTGTTTGGATACGAAAGTTCATTATTGAACTAGGTGTGATACCGGATGCGGCTGAGCCTCTAGCACTGTTTTGTGATAACAATGGTGCTATTGCTCAGGCAAAGGAACCAAGATCACACCAGAAATCCAAGCATGTTCTAAGAAGATTTCACTTGATACGTGACATCATTAATAGAAAGGAAGTCAAGATCAGCCGAGTTCAGACAGATGATAACGTCGCTGATCCGTTGACAAAGCCACTCCCAAGGCCTAAGCTCGAGTTCCTGACTGAAGCTGTAGGCATTAGAGACATTGAAATGTAATCTAAATTTGAGTGGGAGTTTGAGGGCTTTATTTAGTTATTTGATATGTTCTTGTAAAACATTTTTATGTTTAATGAAATTATTATTTCAAGATTATTTTAACTGTGATGAAATAATCGTTCCAAAGTGATATAAACCATTTTATAGGTCATCGAAGTAAGTGACTTGATCTTGAGTCATCAAAGTCATTTAGCTTGATCATGAGACCCTATATTTGATAGATGGATTATATTCATCCTATCCCTAGTCGAAGGTTGTTGAAATTGGAACAACAACAACCGTGTGAGACTGGATTGGTATGTGACTTATGACAAAGTCTCAGTGTGTCATAGATGCGCGGCATCAAAGTCAATACATAGGTGTATGTTGGGAACATACGACCGGACAAGACCCGATTATAAGAACTCTTCAGGATATTTATATCTGTGTCATAAGAGATTCTTACTACGACTATAGAGTATAGTCCTTAGACCTGAGTTCGCATGCATGTGACCACACATGGACTGATGCACTTTGATCATTGTCTAACACTATCGTTCTGCGATAGCTATAAGGACCTTGTTTGGGTACATCATGAAATGAGTAGTTTACAGTGATGGAACAAGACGGGATTTGTCCCTCCAATATAAATGGAGTGAATATCTCTAGGCCAATCGGAGATTTGAATACTGGAAAATGCATGGCCATGCTCAAACGGACTGTCCCGAGTCGTTTGGATTGTCAGTATCGAATCAGAGTCCGATGAACAAGATTAGGCTTTATAAGGATGACACCAATCTTGCCTTATGACTAATCGAGATATTGTGACAAAAGGATTATGAATACAGAGATTCCAGTACAAGTGGGAGATTGTTGGAATTGTGTCCAGTAATCTCGGTACTGTCTCTAGAAAGTAAGAGTATGTCAAAGATCAGACATAAGTCATATAATACTGGGGGTCATGATGGCTTGCTAGAGTCCGCTCATGATCTATAAGTCTTGGACTTATTGCCTTTATTATATGATCCCATATGGGTCACACGCCTAAGCTAACAGGAATATGTGTAGGAACGGCTTAGCAGAAGTACGGTAAAAGTGCCAGGCATTTGTCGTACTAAGAGAGAGAGTAATGGGTCTGATTAAATCCATGGGATTTAATCAGATTGGTATTTGGGCCCAAAAGCCCAAAAAGGGAAAGAGAAGGCTTTTATAAACTAAAAGCCAAGTCTCTTTCTTTCTAACCCTAGCCCCAGCGCCGAAACCTCTCTCTCCCTGCGCCTCCCATCAGCTCGGTCTAGCAGCCGTTTTCTGTGATCGCGTGTGTGAGCCTTTGGAGGATTCATCTCTCGGTGTTTCTCTGATCTCTGACCTGTTCTATCTCCTTCCGCTGCAATTAACAGGTAAAAGGTGAGATCTAATCATTTTTTCTAATCAAGAAGAACCTAGAACTGCATGTTTAGGTTGATATGAATCTAAGAATTGAATCAGGATCAACTAAAACAATCCTTCAATGATAGCGTATCTAAAACAAAACTCAAAAACCTAATTAAATAGCTAAATCACGTCTTGGGGCTTCTGTGTAAATATCTGGAACTTCTGGGTAACTTTGCAATATCATCATTCTTCATTAAACCGCCGAGATCTGGCCCAACTCGCTGTGCATCGATCGATGCTGATGTGCGTCGATCGACACACTCCTCTATTTCGGACAGTGAGCTTAAACTCTCGGGTCAAAACTCCAAAATGCTCCAAATAGCTCTATAATCTCCAAATCCGCTCCAAACGTCTGTGTACCTAATAACACCTGTAAAAGACTCTAAAAGAACACCAAAAGACTCTAAAACATACTTATATCATGGCATAAACCGCTGAGAATCTGGCCCAACTCGCTGTGCATCGATCGATGCAGGTGTGCAACGATCGACACAGATCTCAAATCTGGACAGTGAGCACAACCTCTCGGGTCAAATCTCCAAAGTGTACCAAATAGCTCCAAAATCTTCACTTCTGCTCCAAACGTACGTGTACCTAATAAGACCTGCAAAAGACTCTAAAGGAACACCAAAAGACACTAAAACAGACTTATATCATGGCATAAAACCGGTAAAAACCATGATACATCAACTCCCCCACACTTAGCCTTTGCTTGCCCTCAAGCAAAACAGAGAACTAAAACATGGTGAAGAGGTTTGAAAACTTTTAGAAACTCTTTTTGTCCTAGAAACAACAACACTCAGATTCCCCTTAGTAAACCACTGAAAGAATCAACCGCAAGATATCAAGACCAACATGTACTTCCCCCACACTTAGCAACTGTCCTAAGTAAACTCCACAATCAATCCAAGCAATTCAAATTCACCCTACTGACTTCTTAAGCATATTAAGTGCGGTCTCACCTAAGGATTATCGATCAAAGGGCACATGGATTCTTACTTTGCCAGCTCTAGACCACCATACTATCTGTTTCTGGTTCCTTTTCTTCTCTTTTCCCTTCCTTAGCATTCTGATTTTTTCCCCATTGGGTATCATTTTATTTTTCTTATCAGTGCTCTTCCCGTTAAGGGGTGTACTTTGGACACATTCCATGGATGCACATGAGATGATAGTTGTAGCTACCACTCCCAGAGACCACTTCAGAGTTACTAACTCATCCTCAATTTATTACTTTTTTTTTATGGAAGGGGAGAAGGGAACCATACTCGGACAGGTTTACAAGCTGTGTCAGAACTAACAAAGGAGTCCGACTCAAGGTATACCAAGCCCTTAGGTGAGAAAATTAAAGTCAGGATTAAGGGTGAAGCCAGTAAAAGGATTCTCTGAATACCTGAATTGATATGGGTGTCCTCAGTAGGTTGATCCGTGTTGGGTTTTCTAATAGTCATAGATTGATTTTTCACCTTCATCCCAATGGTTACTTAAGTTCCTGCAAGATATTGTTAATTTCTCCAAAATTCACTGTTTCTTACTTAAACTTGTTTTGACTCAATAAAACAATTTTTTTTTTTGAAAACTGGACTGACAATTAAGAAAACAGAAAGATAAAGTCAGTAGCTACCTCCCCCACACTTGAAACACACTGTCCCCAGTAGTGTTAAGCTAAGGGTTGGTAAAAAGAAAGCAAAAATGTTATGGATGTGTTGAGTTCTGTCTGATTTTTACCTCTGTCGCACATGCATCGATCGTTACATAAATGTAACGAGTAATCGCTGCATTGCGATTACTCGTGTTGTTACAATCGACACAAAGTTGTGTCGATCGACGCATTGCGAAATTGGTCGAGAGCTGCAGACAAAACTCACCAAAAACAGAAACAAAACGTAAAATCCTACAAAAACACCAAAAATCAAAATGCTAAAATGAAACAGTGGGTTGCCTCCCACTCAGCGCTCTTTTAACGTCAATAGCTTGACGTTTCAGCTGATCTAGGCAGAGGGTGCATCACCCAGAGGCAGAATCTGACCTACTGGAATCTCGGCCTTAGCCCAATAGTGTTTCACCCTCTGTCCATTCACAGTGAATTCATTACCTTCCTTGCTGATTAGAACTACAGCTCCATAGGGACGCAACTCTTTGATCTTGAAAGGACCAGACCACCTTGATTTCAGCTTACCTGGAAACAAATGCAAACGTGAGTTATACAAAAGTACCTGATTGTTGGGTGCAAACTGTCTAGAGACAATCTTTTTGTCGTGATAGGCCTTAGTCCTCTCCTTGTACAGCTTTGAGTTCTCATAGGCAAAATGTCTAATCTCATCCAACTCGTTAAGCTGTACCAATCTCCTTTCTGCAGCAGATTTAAGATCAAAGTTCATCTGCTTTACAGCCCATGCTGCTTTGTGCTCAAGCTCTACTGGCAGATGACATTCTTTTCCATACAGCAGATGAAATGGAGTGGTCCCAAGTGGTGTCTTGAATGCTGTCCGGTAAGCCCATAATGCATCATCTAGCTTTGCTGCCCAATCTTTCCTTGTCTTCCCAACTGTCTTCTCTAAGATCTCCTTGATCTGTCTGTTAGAAACCTCGACCTGTCCACTAGTCTGAGGGTGATAAGGAGTAGCAACTCGGTGATGAACTCCATGCTTCTTTAGCAGTTTCTCGAAGACCTTATTAATAAAGTGAGATCCCCCATCACTAATTACTATCCGAGATACTCCAAATCTAGGGAATATGATGGTCTTAAACAGCTTAATGACCACCGAAGAATCATTGGTTGGAATAGCTATTGCTTCTACCCACTTAGATACATAGTCCACAACAACCAAGATAAACTTATTCTCATAGGATGAGGGAAAAGGACCCATAAAGTCTATGCCCCAGCAATCAAAAACCTCAACCTCAAGAATGAAATTCTGAGGCATCTCATGCCTCTTACTGATTTTCCCTCTCCTTTGACAGACATCACATTGAGAGACAAAAGAATGAGTGTCTCTAAACATCGTAGGCCACCAGAAACCTGCTTGCAGAACCTTAGACACAGTTTTGAAAGTAGCAAAATGTCCAGCATAATCTGATCCATGACAGTGGAATAGGATGTCTGGAACCTCTGATTCAGCAACGCATCTCCTGTAAAGACCAACTGGACAGTGTTTGTAGAGATAAGGCTCATCCCAATAGTATCGTCTGAGCTCCGTGAAGAACTTCTTCTTTGCATACCCTTTCAAATCATCTGGTTCAGTCTCTGCGGCCAGGTAATTAGCTATATCCGCGTACCAGGGTCTATCAATGGTTGCGACAGCATCTACCTCGAAGACATGGTCTCCAATTTGAACCGTGAAAGGTTCTGTATCCGCATGCAACGATCGTCTCATAAGGTTGCATCGATCGTCGCATCCTCGATACTTGCATCGATCGTCACAGACGTGGCATCGATCGACGCAATGCGATTTATCCGACAATTGTGCAAATTTTTGCCCAGATCCGTTTGAAACACTAATCCGACCATATTGACGTTTTCCTCAGGCAAGTAATTAATGGGCACGTCTTCCTCAACCAGCATCCTTGAAAGATGATCAGCAACTCCATTCTCAACCCCCTTCTTGTCCCTCACTTCAATGTCAAACTCCTGAAGCAACATAATCCATCTCAACAATCTTGGCTTAGCATCTTTCTTCTACATTAGATACTTCAAGGCTGAATGATCAGTGTGCACAATCACCTTAGAGCCAACAAGATAGGGGCGAAACTTTTCAAATGCAAAGACAACAGCCAACAGCTCCTTCTCTGTAGTGGCATAGTTTCTTTGTGCATCATCTAGTGTCCTACTAGCATAATAGATATCATGAAGCTTTCTATCCTTCTTCTCCCCAAGAATAGCTCCTACAGCATAGTCACTTGCATCACACATAACCTCAAAAGGTAGATCCCAATCTGGTGGCTGAACTATAGGAGCACTCACTAATGCTTGCTTAATCTGTTCAAATGCAGTCTGACAATCTGCATTGAACTCAAATTTGGTATCCTTACACAGCAAGGTAGTTAGTGGTCTAGCAATCTTACTGAAGTCCTTGATGAACCATCTATAGAAAC
Source organism: Orychophragmus violaceus (assembly GCA_030180135.1). Classification (NCBI taxonomy): domain Eukaryota; kingdom Viridiplantae; phylum Streptophyta; class Magnoliopsida; order Brassicales; family Brassicaceae; genus Orychophragmus; species Orychophragmus violaceus. Next base: position 34,032,929 of record CM058233.1, read on the forward strand.
CAGCATGTCCAAGAAAGCTTCTTATAGACTTTACAGAATCAGGCGCCTGAAGGCTGGTCATTACCTTAATCTTAGCGCTGTCTACTTCAATCCCTGCTTCAGACACTTTATGTCCAAGTACAATGCCATCTCTGACCATGAAATGGCACTTCTCCCAATTAAGAACCAAGTGCTTCTCTTCGCATCTAGTCAGTACCTTGCACAGATTATCCAAGCACTCATTATAAGATGACCCATAGACTGAGAAGTCATCCATAAATACCTCCATAAAGTCCTCAATCACATTAGTGAATATGGACATCATGTATCTCTAGAATGTAGTTGGTGCATTGCAGAGTCCAAAAGGCATCCTACGGTAAGCAAATGTGCCATATGGACAAGTGAAGGTGGTCTTTCCCTGATCCTCTGGATGGATAGGAATCTGAAAGAAACCTGAATATCCATCGAGGAAGCAATAGTAAGGGTGATTTGCTAACCTCTCTAGCATCTGATCAATGAAGGGTAAAGGGAAATGATCCTTTCTTGTTGCAGCATTGAGTTTCCTGTAATTTATGCACATCCTGTTTCCAGTCACAGTCCTAGTAGGGATAAGCTCATTCTTCTCATTCTTCACAACTGTAACTCCGCCTTTCTTAGGCACTACATGGACTGGACTCACCCAATCATTGTCTGAAATAGGATAGATGATCCCAGAATCTAGGAGTTTCATAATCTCCTTCTTAACCACTTCCTGTAGGATAGGATTAAGCCTTCTCTGATGCTCAACAGATGTCTTAGACTCGTCCTCAAGATGTATCCGATGCATGCACAGCTCCGGAGAGATACCTGAAATGTCATCAAGAGAATAGCCAAGAGCTTTGCGATGCTTGCGCAGCTTGCTTAGCAGTAAAGTGAGCTTTGCGCTGTTAAAACTAGCATTAACAATCACTGGATAAGTCGAATTAGGTCCAAGAAATGCGTACCTTAGCCCGGATGGAAGTTGTTTCAGCTCAATTTTCAGTGCTTTTTCCTCTGCCCAGTCCCTGTCGACTTGCAACGATCGATGCTTAGTCTGTGTCGATCGATGCAAAGTCGCGTCAGACACATCTAACTTCATCACTTGCTCATCAGAATCCATCAGTCTCGCATAGCAGATTACGGGCTCGTCTTGCAGGTGTTCAAGCTCCATTATAGAGCTCAGTAAAGCTCTTTCTAATGGATCTTCATCATGTGACTTGTGAAAGTACTCTCCAGCCAAATCACCCAGTGTGTCCACATAGAAAGTCTGTTCGTCGATGGTTGGTCTCTTCACCAGTTTGTCCATATCAAAACTCATCTTCAGATCACCCACATTCAAAATTATTTTACCTCTTTGGCAGTCAATCATCGCACCAGCAGTAGCTAAGAAAGGCCAACCCAAAATCAGTGGATCCTTCGGTTCCTCTCCATACTGCAGAACCACAAAATCAGTAGGTATCCCACATTTACCAATCATTATAGGCACATCTTCTAATACTCCTTCAGGGATCCTAATAGTTCTGTCTGCTAAGACTAGTGAGATCCTAGTTGGTAAGAAGTCAGTCATTCCAAGTCTCTTAGCAACAGAGAAGGGCATAAGATTTACACTAGAACCAAGATCACATAGGGATCTTTCAAATCATTCCCTGTAGATGGCACAATCCAACACAAAGCTCCCTGGTTCTTTCAGCTTCTCAGGAATTCTGCCCTGAACTACCGCACTACATACCTCTGTGATCATCATTACACTCTCCTCATCAGACCACTTACCAACAAGCAAGTCCTTAAGACATCTCCTCATTACAGGAGAAGTCTCCATAGAGTCGATCAAAGGCACTTCGACCTTCACTTTTTTGATGATCTCCTTGCATTTGGTATACTGTCTATCATTCTTAGCTTTCCTGGGATTTTTGGGATAAGGTACTTTAGGTTTGTAAACCCTTTCACTCGACTGTTTCGGCTTCTCTGGTTTTGAACTCTCTGCAGTCGCCTTGCATCGATCGTCGCTGGTGTTGTGTCGATAGTTGTTGGGCGACTTTGTTGCGACAGGTTCTTCGTTTTCGCTTTGCATCGACCATTGCTGAGTAGCGTCGATCGATGCATTGCGAATATCACGGATCCCATCTTCCAATTCTTCAATTTCCCCGAGTTCTTCAACACTTAACTGCCGTTTCTGGCCAGGAGACAGCTCCTTACCACTTATCAATGTTACTGCATTGCATTGATACTTGGGATTAGCATCTGTTCGCCCCAGGAGATATCCATCTTCCCTCTTAACATGTCCAGCAGTCTGTGCAACTTGAGCATCAAGCCTTTTCACATGTGAGCTCAAGGATTCGAATTTCCCATTCAAATCATCATACACCCAATCCAGTTTCTTGTTGACATCCACAACAATTTTGGTTTGTCCCTTTAGCAGCTGCTCCATCATTGCCTCCATCTTACTCTCATGAGTATTAGCTACAGGAGGTGTTTGGTAAGAGTAAGATCCATAAGTCCTCTGATTACCTTGTTGATAAGGTTTCTGAAAACCAGCATTTTGTCCAAAGCCAGAAGAGTTTTGATTGCTTGTGAAAGCACTCTTCTGACCATTGAAGAATCTATTACCAGACTGATTTCCAAACCTCTTTCCTTGGAAACCAGATCCTCCGATGTAATTCACATCCTCTTCCTGACCATCTTCTTCAGCATTGATAACCTCAACATCTTGAGCAAAGTGGACAGCTTTCTTCCCAGCTAAAAGATTGCAAACAGTGTCCAGCTTAGATCTAATATCAGCAATCTCCTGATTATCTATTTTTCCACCAGACTTCTTCCTTCTCTCATCAGTAGTCTTGCAGCTATTGCTGCTTACTAAGTTATCTATCAACTGCTTAGCTTGAGCAGGAGTCCTAGTGTTAAAGTTGGCATTGCTGGAATTATCAAATGCAGTCTGATATGGAAGATCTATTCCTCTAAAGAAGATACCTAGCAATGTTACCTCAGTGAATCCATGATGCAGGCAGTCACGTTGGTACTTCTTAAACCTCATCCAGGCTGTCTTAAGAGGCTCTGTCGGACCTTGAGTGAAGGTGAGAATGTCCTGCCTTGACTGATCAGAGTGAGCATCATCATAGAAATGTCGCAGAAACTCACTCTTCAAAGCATCCCATGTAACAAACTTCCCAGGTGGAAGCTGTTTCAGCCAGGCAGCAGCATCTCCAGCGAGAGAATAAGGGAAGAGTTTGAGGAACAGATAGTCCTGGCACACTCCATCATACTTCATCCCAGTGACTATGTCCACAAACTCATCTATGTGATCCATCGGCTGCTCATTGGGATAACCATGGAAGGCATTCTGCCTCATAAGAGAGTAGTAGATGGTTTTGATCTCAAAATCATTCCTCTCAAACTCAGGAGGTACAACAGCTGACCGGTTAGCATGAAACTCATCCGGGCGGTTATAGTCAGCTAAAGTCCTCTCATGAAGAACCATCTCTCTACCTCGGGCCTGTCCTTGGCCTTGGTTCTGCTCCTGTTGCGGTTGCTCAGGAGGATCAGGGATAACATTCCCTTCAGCATCAACCGGTTCTCCAGCAGCATTGTACGGATTGTTGTGTCGGTCCCTCAGTGTACCTTGAGCATCAGGCCTTATGATCACACGTTCAACAACCATCCTTGCTCTTTGAACTCTTCTGTTGGTCCTCTCTAGTCTAGCAAGTTCTTCAAGTTGGAGGTTTACGAGATTAGTGTTCGGATTACTTCTGGTATCACGCGTCTGCATAAACCGTCTGTAATCGCCAAGCAACGATCGATGCTAACAGTGCAACGATCGATTCAACTCCAATCGCCTTAGTAACGATCGACACAGAAGGTGCAACGGTTGATGCTATGCGATTATGAAACCTGCGACAGAGAGAAAACAGGGAAAAATCAGTAACCAAAAATAAAAATAAAAATCCTAGTCAAAACCCTAAGTTCGAATATATCGAAGACTCAAAAGAGTCCCTGGCAACGGCGCCAAAAACATGATAGGTTCATGTTTTAATCCTATTTTAACTGCAAGTGCACAGATATGCAATCGTAGTATATAGGGTATCGAATCCACAGAGACTCTGGTTTCGATAGAATTAGAACTAAAAAGATTAAACTAGGAGAAAGCAAATTGTATTGAATAACTAAAAAGCAATGCGAGAAAGTAAATCAGTAGCAAGTTGTGGTTGTAAGCAATAAACTAAGGGCGCTAAGTCTAGGGCATTCTCTGGAAATCAGACAAGCAGATAAATTATTCAGTCAGGATCTAACTAAGCTCAGTTCTAGGACTCAAACACAAATAGAGAATTAACCAACTGTCGTTGCGAGAATTCTCTAAGTCTAAGTGCAGTAATCCAAATTCCTTGGCAATTACTAACAGATTAAACCAGCTTTAATTCCAAGTTCGATATGTTCACAATCTAATTAAATCAAATTCCTTTGCGAGTAATTAAATTGCTCAACCTAAATAGTTCATATTCTAAACCACACTGTCGTGTCAATTTAGCAACCTAAGATCTAGATTCTAAGTGATCAGGTTAGAACTAGCATTAAACACAATTTAGTTTGAAGAACATCTATTGATGTGATTCCCTAACTGAATTAATTATATCTAGCAAGTCATGAAATCCCTATGAGAAACCCTAAACCTAACTATGAATCTACTCAGACATGGAATATGAAGACATAATCAATGAAATAATAGATATCATAAAAGAGATTAGAATAAGAAAAGGGGTTGGAAATCTTCTCCAAGAACAAAGTGTAGTACAGGATCAGATCAGCCCCAAAAGCTCTAAAAACACTCTGCTCTAAGTTATGATAGCGTATCTAAAACAAAACTCAAAAACCTAATTAAATAGCTAAATCACGTCTTGGGGATTCTGTGTAAATATCTGGAACTTCTCGGTAACTTTGCAATTGTTGGGAATGTCCTGAAATCTACCGTACTATCTCTAGAAAGTATGATAAGTGTCGAGATCAGACATAAGTCATAAATACTGGGTGATCATGATGGCTTGCTAGAGTCCGCTCTTGATCTATAAGTTTAGGACTTATTACCAGTATTGTATGATCCCGAAGGGTCACACACCATAGCTAACGGGAAAGTTAAATGGAATTAATACGGTAAGATGCAATGGCATTTACTGTATTAGATCAGAGAATTGGGCCAGACAAAATACAGGCTTTTGCCTGATTTGTGTCTTGGGCCCAAAAGATTAATGAGCCATTAGTCTAATGACTTGGGCCCATTAATGAGAGAGCTAATAAGTCGAAAACCCTAAGGAAGAATTAATCCCCTGCGATTTCTTCTTGGTGGCCGCGCCCCTTCTCTCTCTCTAACTCTCTCTTTCTGATCTGATCCATCTCTTTGGTCTAGCAGCCATCCCAGCTTGTAAGAGTGTGGATACCGAAGGAGGAATAGGTGATTCATCTGTTCTGAGCTGATCTTGTCATTACCATCAATAATCCGCTGCAAAAGGTAATGTCACAGGTTTGATTTATGATTCGTTTTGCAAGAACCTAGATCTGTTTAAGATTATGTGCTAGGTTGCAATCTGGGAATTGAACCATGGAAAAACTCATAATCCTTCAGTGGTATCAGAGCCAGGTTTTAGGTTTCTTGTGAATTTGGATCATATGAATGTTTAATGATTTAGAATTAATTTTGAATTAATATTGATTATAAAAATCATTAATCTAAATCGTATGTGGTCTTGTTAATAATCGGCTGTTTAGTCATATTCGAATGATCATGTTAATTATTGAATGGGACATTCAATAATAAAACCCTAATCGCTGTTATTGGCCGTGTATTGATTAATTATCAATTGAATTATTAAGCCGGTTGTGATCTTGTAACGATCACGCGTGATGTGATCTCGGCATGATACGGTAATGCCGTGAAAGAATTGGTCATGCGTGTGATCATGTCGAGTGTCATGCTGATGGGTCAAAGTGGATGGGCCGAGATCGATCATAATGATCGTGAGGCAAAGGATCCGTACGTGTTGCGTAAGCCGTAATACCGAGAGCCGAGAATGATCGTGAGCAACCGCAGCCGCAGTTGGATCATTGGGCCTCGGATGGATCATGGTCCACAATGGGCCGAGTTGGATCTTGGATCCGATTGTTTGGCCCGTTAAAATTTTACGTCCCGCGAATAGTCAATCGGTTAAACCGAGCTTCGCGGTTAGTTGCCCAAAACCACACCGATTAAACCGGTCCATTTAATTGGCGGTTAATTGTGTGTTTAAAGCCTAAAACCGCAAGTTAAATCAAATTGGCTAAAACACTAGGTGTTTCTTCCCGGTTTTGGATTTAACTGAACCGATCCAATTTAATTGGTGGTTCAAGCGGTTAACCCAAATCGCGGTTTGCTGGAAATAATTTTATTTCTGGTTAAACCGGATTTAAATTCATAAAATTGAATTTTAACCTAAACCGAAGGCTGGTCTAAGTTTGATTTGGTTGGACCAAATAATTTAGAGCTGGTCTGGTTTAGTAAATAACCGATGGTTTTGATAGTTAATTTGGTCTTGGACCAGAATTAATAAACCGGATCGGTTATGTCAAATTATTGGGCCAGCTGGAATTCTATGGTCTTGGGCCAAGAATTGGGCCTATAATTTGTGACCCAACCCAAAATATTTAATGAAATACTTAAATTAGAAATTTCTATTTTTAGTAAGGTACTAAATTTAGAAAGTTTCTAAAATAAGAAAGTTTCCCAAAATAGTAATCTTCTATTTTTGGAAATAAAACTTTAAAATCCTCTAAAACAATATCAAGCTTGGATGTCTTTCCAATCTTGTCAGCTACTTAACGCTTATTTGATTACAGATATGGCTTACAGTGTGAGGTGTCTGTTTTCGCGTAAGAAAAGTAGTATATAGTCACTAATTTCATTGGGAGTCCCAGATTTTAGTGATTATTTGGCTGTAAGAGATTGGTTTCCTTGACTGGGCCATCGGGAGTCCCGGGCCTTGAGACATCTGGTGAATTTGGGCCTCGGGTCCAATTCACAACCGAGAGTTATTGGTTATAACTAGCTGTGTGTATGCTTACCAAGTAAAGCTAATTCTGGGTGACGGCCAGTGGCCCACTTTGGATTTAGCTAAACATGGGTCTCGGAATCATTGTATTCTTATGAGGTTAAACAAAGAAATTTTGAATACAATGCGAGTTTTCTTATAAGTTGTTAAGATTACTCTTTTATGAACTTAATAACTAAAACTCTATTTATCTCTAAATTTCAGCTATGACAAGCACAAACAATCAAAACACTTTCTCGATCCGGTATGTCCTTGAGATGGACAGACTGAACGGATCAAATTTCTTGACTTGGTCGCGGAACCTGAGACTAGTTCTCAGGCAGGAGAGAAAGGACTATGTCCTTGAGAGAGCTCTCCCCGTGAGGATCGGGTCCAATGCCTCTCATGCAGTATATAATGCTTGGAATAAGCATTATAATGATGCGGTAGATGTGCGTGGTCTGATATTGGCTACCATGGACTCAGATTTGCGGAAGCAATATGAGAAGATGGAGTCGCCAATAGAGATGATCAGCAGCCTGAAATTGAAATTTCAGGAGCAGGTAAGAGTGGAGAGATACCAGTTGGTTAAATCTCTCACTAGCTGCAAGCTACCAAATGATCATCCAGTAAGTCCTCATGTCAGTAAAATGATGGGTTACATTGATAACCTGAGGAAACTGGATTATCCAGTTAGCCAGGAATTGGCAACTGAGATCATTCTGCAGTCACTGCCGTCAAGCTATGATAAGTTCGTAAGGAACTATATCAGGAAGGCTTAACGAAGACGTTGACTGAACTGCATGATATGCTCAAGACAGTTGAGCCAAACGTGAAGAGTACCCTGTATAATCTCATGAAGGAGAAGGGTAGGTTTACTAAACCTAATGCTGACAAGGGTGAAGACAAAGTTGTCCAGATTTTGAATCATGGCAAGCGTGTGTCTTCTGAGTCCGAGTCAGATACCTCTTACGTTGGTAAGTGCTGCTACTGTAAAGAGACTGGGCATTGGAAGAGAGATTGCATTAAATTCATGGAAGATTATGAGGAGTTGAAGTTGATGTATGAAACTACTTCCTCAGGTATTCATGTTATTACTTCAAGTTATACCTTGTAGGTATTGGATACTGGTTGTGGCACTGATATTTGTTATAATATGCAGAGCCTGAGCAACAGTAGAACGTTGAAGGAAGGGCAAGTGAAACTGCGTGTCTGGAAGGAGCTTGGGATGCTGCCTCAGCCGTAGGGTTTTCACTTGTAGATGCCTTTGAGGCTTGGTTTTATTAAGTAATTGCTACAATGTACCTGCTTTAAGCAGAGTTGTCTTTCATTTTCTTGTAAGAATTTGAATGTTTTTCATTTTGATAAAAGACTAGTTTGTTCTTTTGATCCTAATGAAATATTAATTGTAGCACCCTATTCAAGGAATAGGTTTTATGTCTTAAACCAAAGAGTGCCTAAATGTAACATAAATACCGCAATTGGTTTAAATCTGATGAATTAAACCTGATTTTTCTTGGCATAAATGTTTTGGTCACATAGAGTAAGTCAGATTCAGAAACCCCATAGTTATGGACTTTTGGGCTCATTTGAAAGGATATCTTATGAGACTTGAATTCTGCTTACTAGACCAAAAGACAAAGGGCCCATCTTAGCCGAGCTAGTAAAAGGGCCAAAGGCTTATTGGAGATTGAACATACTCATGTATGTGGTCCGATGAGCAGTAATGCCAGAAAATATTTCCTGTACTTCATTGTCTCTACTGATTACTTCAGTGAGTGTGACTGTGTTCATTTGATGAGACACAAGTCGGAATTCTTTGACATGGTCGAAAGAGTTCCAGAATGAAGTATAGAATCTGAATGACAGAAGTATTAAGACTCTGGATTAGATCACGAGTGAGAATACTTAAGTCATTGATTGTGTGATCATCTGAATGAGTGTGAAGTCGTTTCACAGCTCACTTCTCCTGAAAACCTAGAGGTGTTTCTGTGAGAATGAATCAGATCTAATTAGAAATGATTAAAGATGAGTCACACGAATCTTCCATGATATTCTTTAAAAATAACGCTCTAGAAATATCTAAGTTTACGCTGAAATAGTTCCACCAATATCAGTTGAAAGACACCACGTAAATGTGGATTGGAATCGATCCAAATTCGTCTTTACTGAGTATTTGTAGTTGTGCTACTTCGCTGGTTGTCCTAGGGAAACCAAGGCTTGTTACTTTTACGTCCATTCTGTTTTCTAAGAAGGGAAGTTACTTTCCAAGAAGAACAGTGGGAGTAAAAGTACAACTCGAAGAAATTCGAGAAATACAGGAGGCTGCTCAACCTGTTAAGGGAGAGCAACAGATGGATTTACAGATTTCTGTAGAATCTACACCTGTAGAGCCTGAAGTTCGCAGATATGAATGAATCAGTCACTAATCCGAGAGTGATTTCTCGTCATTAGTTGAACCTGATGATCATTAAAAGTTCGCATGATCTGATGATCATTGAAAGCGACGAATCTGCGAAATTCAAAGAAGCGAAAGTGAGCCCGGACTCCGAAAAATTACATTTTGTGTATGTTGTCTTCATCGATCCATTCATGGATGGAAGCAAACATATCGGAGTTGGAATCTTCGTTCTGTTAAAGTAGTCAATGTTTTGACTTGAACAGGAACGAAGTGGAACTGTGCGTTTACTAAAAGATAAGTGGGAGCAATATTGCATTTCTCATAGTGTATGTCGATGACATACTGATTCTCGAAAATAACGTTCCAATGCTGCAGTCGGTAAAGGACTGGCTTGGGAGTTGGTTTTATGATTGACATGGGTAAAGCCACGTAGTTCTTGGATTTTGGATCTAAAGATAAAGATCTAAAAGAGCTGGTAGGACAAAGTCAGGATTCTTAAATTGACAAAGTCCTACACGTAATCAGCAATCCAAGAAGGGCTTTATGCCAATGTCACATGGCAATTCATTAAGCAAGATACAGTGTCCTGCGATATCTGCTGAGCTTTAATGCATGGATAGGATTCCATATGCGACGGCAATTGGATCTATCATGTATGCCATGACACATACTTGTTTTGATGTTTCTTTAATGCTAAGCAAGACAAGTAAAGACCAGTCAAATCCAGCAAAGAATCACTGGATTGCCGTAAAGAATATTCTGAAGTATTTGAGGAATACTTAGGATAAGTTCTTGATTTACGGAGAAAGTGAAGTGCTACAAGTCGATAGAGTCTGAAAGGCAAGTTTCCAATAGACAAAGATAATTCCTGGTCACAGTCCGGCTATATCTTGTGTCTAACTGGCGGTGCAAGGCACTGTTGCTGACTCCATGACTTAAGCTGAACATTTTGCAGCTTGAGAAGCGGCGAAAGAGGATGTTTGGATAGAAGAGTTCATCACTGAACTTGATGTGATTCACAGCATAGATGAGGCTAGCTGCACATCAGAGGTCCAAACACCTTGAGGGTAGGTATAACCTATTCCTTGAGATAAATGACAGAGGTGTTAAGTAGATAAGCAAGTTTCATCGAATGAGAACGTTGCTAATCTATTAACGAAGCCACTCCTTATGCCTAAGCACGAGTCGCGGATTGTAGCTGTAGGATGAGTGAAATTAAGATGTAGTCTTAATTTCAGTGGGAGTTTGTAAATGGCTTTACTTAGTTATTTTGAATGGTTCATGTAAACATAATATTTTATGTTTATGAAATCTAATGATTTCTGGATTATTTTAACTGTGATATAAATAATCGTTCCAAAATGATTCATGTCATTATATATGGGCCATCGAAGTACATGAGTAGACTTGATCCTGAAACCCCATATTTAACGAAGTGACATAAATCATAGTGTCCATAGTCGAAGGTTGTTGAAATTGGAACAACAACAACCTGTTGAGACTAGATTGTGTTGAGACTTATGACCAGGTTTCGAGGGGTCATAGATGCGCGGCATCAAAGTCGACACATAGGTATATGTAGGGGAGCATATGACCGGACATGGCCCGCTGATGAGAACTCTGCAAGATATTAATATATGTGTCATAAGAAGTTCTCATATACGACTATAGAGTATAGTCCTTAGACCTGAGTTCGCATGCATGTGGCTACACATGGAGTAATGCGCTTTGATCATTGTCTAACGCTGTTTCGTAACTGGGAGCTATACGGACCTTGGTTGGGTGTATTATGAATTGTGTAGTTCATAGTGATGGAACAAGATGGGATTTGTCCCTGCCGTTTAACGGAGGTAATATCTCTAGGCCAATCGGAGATTTGATAGCTGGTAAGAGAATGGCCATTCCCAAACGGACTTGCCCAAGTCGTTTGAATTGTCAGTATCAAATCTGGTCCGATAAACATGGTCTGGCTATATAAGGATGACACGCATCTTGCCTTATGCCAGATCGAGATATTGAGACAAAAGGATTAGGGAATGTAGGATTCCAGTACAATCGGAAGATTGTTGGGAATATCCTGTGTAGGATTCCAGTACAAGTGGGAGATTGTTGGGAATGTCCTGAAATCTACCGTACTATCTCTAGAAAGTATGATAAGTGTCGAGATCAGACATAAGTCATAAATACTGGGTGATCATGATGGCTTGCTAGAGTCCGCTCTTGATCTATAAGTTTAGGACTTATTACCAGTATTGTATGATCCCGAAGGGTCACACACCATAGCTAACGGGAAAGTTAAATGGAATTAATACGGTAAGATGCAATGGCATTTACTGTATTAGATCAGAGAATTGGGCCAGACAAAATACAGGCTTTTGCCTGATTTGTGTCTTGGGCCCAAAAGATTAATGAGCCATTAGTCTAATGACTTGGGCCCATTAATGAGAGAGCTAATAAGTCGAAAACCCTAAGGAAGAATTAATCCCCTGCGATTTCTTCTTGGTGGCCGCGCCCCTTCTCTCTCTCTAACTCTCTCTTTCTGATCTGATCCATCTCTTTGGTCTAGCAGCCATCCCAGCTTGTAAGAGTGTGGATACCGAAGGAGGAATAGGTGATTCATCTGTTCTGAGCTGATCTTGTCATTACCATCAATAATCCGCTGCAAAAGGTAATGTCACAGGTTTGATTTATGATTCGTTTTGCAAGAACCTAGATCTGTTTAAGATTATGTGCTAGGTTGCAATCTGGGAATTGAACCATGGAAAAACTCATAATCCTTCAGCAATATCATCATTCTTCATTAAACTGCCGAGATCTGGCCCAACTCGCTGTGCATCGATCGATGCTGATGTGCGTCGATCGACACACTTCTCTGTGTGTACCTAATAACACCTATAAAAGATTCTAAAAGAACACCAAAAGACTTTAAAACATACTTATATCATGGCATAAAACCGGTAAAAACCATGATATATCAGATTTATTGGCAAGCCCAAGATGAGATTTTAGCAAGACTGAATTTTGGACGGGAATTGGGCCCAAACATTTCCACCAGCCCTTTAGAGGAGCTAATGAGTATTAAAGGGCAGAGAATTCTAACGAAGGCCCATAGCGCAATTGATAAAATCGAATCTTCTGGTTAAACCGACCTCGGGATTTTGAAGAATCCCCGTTTTCCAATGGATAACCTCTAATCTTGGGACATCTAAGAATCCCACCAAAATGGAAGGTCCAAATTAGGCCGAGTGATTTCCCATCCGTAACTATAGCCCATGATGATGACGTTTTTGATCCAACAGTTGTGATCAGGAGATTTGAAAGATCTTTTGGGATCTGGAGGTTTGGCAGTAACAACTCCTTTATAAACATAACTTCCCGCGTCTCCAAGCCGCACTAGACCCACATACTGCACAAGTAGTTTCTTCCTCCTTTAAATCCATCTCCTTCTTTGTCTGTTTTCTTTATTGTTTTTTTATAGATTTTCTTTGCTTGCTTTTCGATATTTTCTGTCAATATTGCTGCTTGAAAATAGAACTCAATGGTGAAGAGAGAGAAAAATACTGATCCGGTCATCAAGAAGGAGAAATGGGTCGTGGAGGAACTCGAGAGCCTGTATGAGTCGTCCGGGGTTTCGAAGAAAGTAAAATTGAAGTTTCTCCACTCTGGCGAGCCACCGGAAAAGGTCAGGCTAGGTTACTGCTTCGCATATAAGATTTACTTCGTGAAGTGTGGCCTTGTCTTCCTGATCCCTCGCTTCCTATTGGACATTCTTAGCGAGCTGGGGATGGAGTTTCCTCAATGTGTCCAAACTCTATTCGGCATCAGATCGGCCTCCTAGTTAGGGCTCGAGAGGAAGGAGTCCGGTTTGACCTGACTGAGCTTCACAAACTTTTCTCCATCAAAGATAACGACGGCTATAGGACCTTCTACCATTCGCCTCGGAAGGGCTTGAAAGTACTTGCATTGGTGCCATTTCGAGACGATCGATGAAGAGAGTGACCCGTCCTGTTTAAAATTGATGAGAAATCGGTCATAGACTATGATTTCGGGCAGATCGTGACATCATGGGCCACGTTTTTTTGTTAGAGGTGGATTTGGTAGGTTTTTTGCATTCGAGATTCATGTTTTACTGATGAAATTGTTTCTCGTATTTTGCAGATACTCCAGAGAGGATCGCCATTAGCGATACGCTTCAGAATTTTTCAGCTGTACTCTGTACCGGTAGAGTTCGTTGGTCAACTTTAACTCATGACATAATCAAGAGAGCTTTTCAACTTCCTGAGGTCACGAATGTTTTAGGATTCGTTCCGTCGCACTTCGTCCTGGTAAGTCTGACTCTTCTTTCACGTTTGTCTTATTTTTTTTGTCTGACCAAACTTCGTTTCTCAGCCGAGTGCGAGCAGAATGCTTCCAACGTAGGTTCATCTAGCCCACCCCATAGACAGAGAAAGAGATGAGGAGACGACTGACATGTCGCCATGTTTTGAAGAAAGCTGGTGGTAAGGCCTCATCGGTCAGTAATCCTGCCATACTTCCCTGTGAGTTGAGCCAAGCTATGAATAACGCTTTGGTTTCCGGAGCTGGTGGACTTACTCCACCCATTCCAACTCAAGCTCCAGAGCCTTGGAAAGAGCTGACCATAATTCCTCCTGAAAATGTGATCTCTCTCGGCTCGAAGAGTCCCGGCAGTGATGCTTCCTTGTGTCCTTTAGCCAAGAAAGCCTGTCTCGAACCGACCTTGAAATAGCGAGAAATTGGTGTGACGTCTGGTTCGTCTAATGGGTTTCGGAGAAAGGATTTTCATTGGAAGTTCGAGCACAACAAAAACTTCCCGATAGCGGATGATCCAGAGGGTATTGCTCAGTTTCTGCATCACTGCAACCCTGACTGTTGCTCCCTCCCGACGGTGAAGAATATGTTGGAGCGTGAAGTTTATATCGCGGCGATGATTGCTCATGGAAAAGTAAGGGCGTTGCATTTTAGGTTTTTGTGAATTAAGCCTACTTTCCCAGCATGCGTAATTTGTCTGTTTATTGTTGTCTTTGCAGTCCTTTGAGGCTGCTCACTGGTTGTATGCTATTTATGAACAACATGCCCAAGACTTTCCTCATCATAAACAACATGCTCTCTGAACACTTTTCTTAAGTTGGCCCAGGAGGACCTGCAGCTTCCGGAAGCGAGGCTTATTGTTACGAATACCGTTATAAGCTGGCAATGGAGAGGACTGCCCTTCTGGCCGAGCAGAACAAGGAACTCGCCTCCGGGAAAGAAGCTTCCATCCGCCGGGCTGTACGAGCTGGAAATCCGCTGATCGAGGAGATACAGAGCGGTGAAACCACCATTGAAATCAAGCTCCCTAAGCTGATCGAAGAGAAGGTTATCCTTGGTTAGGAGTTTGAGGCGGCTCAGGTTTCTGAATTCTCTCTTCGTGCTGATATGAAGGCTATTCAGAAGATGTTTGAGGATTCTGTGAAATTGGGAACCACAGACCTGGCTAATCAGACTATGGGTTTTAACCCATTTTGTTCGAACGTGGAGATGATGACCGGAATCGGAGCTGGGAGAGACATGAACATCAGATCTGACGAAGACGAAAGATCCGAAGATAAGGTGGAGGAATACGTGGAGGTTGGAAGAGCAAAGGGAGTTAGTGGTGAGGAGCCTTTCGTCAATGTTGATGACTTCTTCGGTTTAAAAATCTTTATCTTTTGTTTTTTGAATCCCCAAAGTTAAAGTATTTTTTGGACTACTATCGTACTCTTTTTTTTTATCCATAATTTTTTATGCTCGGTGAGCTTTATGCATAACTATTTGAGGACTTATGTTGCTTTGTTTTAAGTTCTTATTGTTGTTTTTGGAAAAGTGTTCGACTTGTTTGCAGTAGATTTCGTTGATGCGTTCATGCATTGTAGGTTGAACTTTTTTAGATCCCGAAATAGAGCTTTCGTTTTAGTTTGTTTAATCTGGCCAAACATTTTTGGTTTAGAGCTCGTTGCGATGGTTTTGTTCCTTTTAGATCATGACTTTATCGATTTTAGGAGCCTGCATATCTTGTTAATGCCTTATTAGTTTAGCTTTGAGATTGACTGTGTAGTGATGGCTTAAGAGTTTTGCTTGAGAAATCTTTGAGTTGTGGAATTTTCTCCGAGAGCTCACTTGGAGAGTCTATGTTAAGAGGGGCCTCCGATTTCCAAGTCTTTTTGTGCCGACGTTTGAGATGCTTAAGGTTTTGAGACTTAACGTAATGACAAACTGTTGGAAGTTTTCGGTTATGTTTGCTGAATGGCGATCTTTAGATTTAGTTATATACGTTGAGTAAAATGGGATCAAGAGAACTTGTAAATAAAATAATTTTACTAAATTCTAAGCGAGAGTCTACAACTAGGGCGATAACCCGATATTCCCCCTCAAAAGAAAGGAAGGGAAAAATTCTGCATGTTTTCGGGAAGTGGCTGCACTCGTGGGACGAGCTGCCTACGTACCATGTTAAGGGAAAAGCCTAACATAGTTCGATTGTTTTCAGCACTCAAAGATTATGGTTTGAGGTTTGTGGCATTCACCGGTCGTGGCTCTAGTATTCCATTTTTGACTTTCGTGATCTTGTGACGCCATCACACACTACTTCGGAGACACGGTTGGGACCTTCCCAATTAGTTCCTAGTTTCCCGGCACCCCGCTCATTAGTGTTTTCATAGACCTTGCATAGTAATAAGTCTCCCTTGCTGAATTTCCATAGTCGGACTTTGGAGTTGTAGTAACGAGGAGTTGCTTGTTGATAGTTCTGCATTTGTACTAATGCTTGGTCGCGTCGTTCTTCGATCATGTCTAGATGTTCTTGTAGCATATGTTCGTTTAGTTCCTCATTTCTTGGGCTTAGAGCCCTTCGGATAATGGGAACAAAAACTTTTGTGGGAACCACTGCTTCCATGCCGTAAACTAACAAAAATGGAGTTTCACTGGTTGCATTGTGTGGCGTGGTGCGAGTGGCTCATAGGACCCCTGGAAGTTCTTCAGACCATCTTGACTTTTTCGAGTCGAGTCTCTTATTGAGATTTTTAAGAGTATCTTGTCCGGAGCCTCAGCCTAACCGTTTCCTTGAGGGTATCTCGGGGTCGAGGTTGTTAAGCGAATTTTCCAAGTCTCACATAAATTTCTGAAGGCTCAGGAAATAAACTGTGAACCGTTGTCGGTCACTATCTTGTAGAGTTGTTTATGTCGGAAAATAATGTGTTCCAAGAAGAAGTTTCGGACTTCGATCTATGTAGTCTATTGGTAAGCTTTAGCTTCTATCCACTTAGTAAAGTAATCGAAAAGGATATGGAGATATTTTAGTTGTCTTGGCCCTGACAAGACCAAAGGTCCCACTATATCCATCGGCCATCTCATGAATGGGTATGGGGCTGAGATTGAAGATAGATTTTATGTGGTTAGATGGATAATCAGTGCCTTTAGATATTGTCGCATTGCACAATGTAGTTTTCACAATCTGGAATCATTGTGGGCCAGAAAAACCCATGTCTTTTCACATGTATGGCTAGAGTTCGACCTCCAAAATAATTTTCGCAAGTGCCTTCATGAGTCTCTCCCATTACTGCGAGTGCTTATGTGGTTCTGTTAAGCTGCGTTTGAACAGTTTGTGCTTGAGTACTCAATATCTAGCGCTTCGTGCTTTTAGTTTACTTGCTTCCCACTTGTCAATAGGAATTATACCGAGTTGGATATAATCTAATATCGGTATTATCCAATCCGGAATGTTGAGGAACTTGGTATCCGGCTCTTCGGGTTAGGGCTCTTCCTCAGCTGGAGCTGTGGGGTCAACCATTATGGGTTGATTATTAGGGAGCCCGATTTCATAGATCACGGAGCAGGATGCGGGTATTTCCGTGGAAGCTTTGGAGCAAGAAGCTTGGGACAGGTTCACGGGCTCTTCTACCGAGATTGACACAGCTTTGTTCGTAGTTTATGACTTGAGTGTTATGTCAATGTTGGGTTTGTCTATCCCTTCCACTGGTATAATTCTTTTTACCACGGGTCAGATGTGGAAGCTAAAGCCGTTAGGGCGTCTGCTGAGGAATTTTATCCTCGAGGTATCCTAGTAAGTCAGAACTTGTCGAGCTGGTCCGCTAGTGCACGTGTTACCTTTACGTAAGCTTCCATGCGCTCTCCCTTACCTTCGTACTCGCTGTTGAACTAGCTCATAACTAGATGTGAGTCGATGAATGCGTAGATTTTGCAGGCTCCAATCCCAAGTGCGAGTTTGAGGCCAGCTATTAGGGCATGGATTTCGCTAGTGCACGGCATTGTTCGATTACTTCTCTAGTTGGAGTCACGAGTCTGATTCCAACTCTGGAACCGTATTTGGAGGAGGCTCCATCAACATGGAGCATCCAATTTTTGTTTTTGTTTGCGTGGTACGCAGTTGTTGGAGGGAATTCGATGATCAAGTCTGCTAGAACCTGAGCATTTTTCACAGGTCCTAGTGTGGTATTCGATATAGTACTCACTAACTTCGATTGCCCATTTAGAAAGTCATCATGATTGGATGGGGCTATGTAATAGTCCATAATGACATCAAGGTCATTACTACTATGGCGTGTGATTGGAAGTACGGTCGTAGCTTCCTGGCTGCCATAAGTTCGGCGAGTGCAAGTTATTCCATTGTTGGATACCTTGTCTCTGCATCAGTAAGCATTTTTCTTATGTAGTATATGAGTTTTTATTCATTTTGTTCTTCGCGAACTAGAACTGCGCTGACTCCGGCTGGTGAAGTCGCGATGTAAAGGTAGAGTGGTTCAACCTCTTCGGGTTTGGATAGTATCGGCGGTTCATTGAGATACTTTTTGAGTTATTGTAGAGCTGTCTCACCGTTTTCGTCCCATTGAAATTTTTGTTTCCTATGAAGAGATGATAAAATGTGAGACATTAGTCCACATATCTGGGATAAGAAACAATTTAGAGCTTATATCCGTCCTGTCAACCTTTCTACCTCCATGGTGTTCTTGGGAGAAGGCATTTCGAGGAAGATCGCAAGTTGCTTCGGGTTTGCCTCGATTCCGCGTTTTGTTACCAGGTAGCCAAGGAATTCTCCCAATTTTACTCCGAAGGAGCACTTATCTGGGTTAATTTCATATCATATTTATTTAGGATAGCGAAGCATTCCCAGAGTCGTGCTATATGGTCGCTCTCTTTGGAGGACTTTACGAGCATGTCGTTAATATAAACATCTATCGACTTCCCTAGCTGATCAGCGAACATTTTGTTTACTAGTCTTTGGTAGGTAGCTTTGGCATTTTTTAGTCTGAAAGGCATAACTTTATAGCAGTAAGTTCCAAGATCAGTTAGGAAAGTTGTTTTTTTCTTGGTATTCTGAATTCATAAGGATTTGGTTATATCCAGAGAAAGCGTCCATGAAGGATAGCAGCTCATGACCAGTTATGGCTTATACTAGACGATATATATGTGAGAGTGTAAAGCTGTCTTTGGGGGACGCTTTATTCAAGTCGGTGAAGTCTATGCAGACTCTCTACTTCTCGTTTTTCTTTTAACGACGATTAGGTTGGCTAACCATTTGGGGTATTTCACCTCTCTGATCGATCCAACTTTTAATAGCCTATCAACCTCGTCATTGAAATTTGTTGCTCGATCGGGACCGAGCTTGCAGCATTTTTTCTTTATATGCTTGAACGTGGGGTCTACGTTTAGTTCGTGAGAAGTGACTTTTATGTCGATTCTCCTCATGACCATCGTAGACCTTGCAAAGGTGATTACAATTTTTTTGAGGAAGTTTATCAGCTCGTTTCGGATGGAACTCGAGAGTTCCAATCCAATGTTAACGCATCTTTTGGGATGAGCTTCATCGATGCAAACCGGAAAAACTAGGTCTTTACGGGGGCCCTGTATTGTTGGATCGATGTTCTGCTTTGAATTCTGAGACGCGAGCTCTTCCTATTTCTGTAAATGCTATACAAACGATATATTTATTTGCTTGAAGAAGGTCATGTGGCATGATCTCGCGTCTGTTTGATTGACATGGATCATTTTTATCCCGAGGCAGTTGGGAATTTTACACATTGGCGATAAGTAGACGGTACATCTTTCATGGTATAGATCCACGATCTACGAAGTATGACATTGTAAGGAGTTAGTTTGTCAACCACGACAAACTATAGGATTTCTTGTTGCCCCCCGGTTGTGAATGGGAGCTTTATATTTTCCATGGAAAAGTTGGTTTCATCGCCAAATCCGGTTAGTGAAGTTCGTCCACCGGTGAGCATGTAGTATTTGAAACCCATTCGTTTGAAAGCATCGTAGAAGAATAAGTCTACAGAGCTTCCAATATCGATCATGACCCTAGATAGCTCGAATCTGGCGACTTTGAGTTGGATCACTAGAGTGTCGCATGAGGTTTATAAAGCTTGAAAGTTTTACATTTAGAGAATGTTATCTGGTTATCAGACCCCTCTATAGTAGCCATTTCTCTTGTGTCCGTTTTGACTCGCCTGTGGTGGGATTTAATTGAGTTTACTGAATCTCGGCAGAGTTTCGAGCCCCTTGGTATAAATTTTATCGTTTTTGGGAGAGTCGAATTGAACAGTCTGAGTTTTGGTAAATAGGAACTAACTGATTTTTTTTGGAGATGGAGGCGGTGATACGACTGACCCCACTGACCTCCGCATCAAGGTAAATAAAAAATTATTTCGATGTGCTTTACACGAGAGGGAGGAGAAGAGCCAGACTCTTCCTTCTATGGAGTTCTCTCGCGTTTAGCTTGAGAAGCTTTCTTGTTTTCCGATTTGCTTTTTTCTTTTTCTTTTCCTCAGGCTCGGGTGTCTCCCTTTCACTTCTGTCAGGCTTGGCTGGCGTCATGCAAGATTCGGATCTGCAATCCTCAATAGAGTGTCCCCTCTTGTTGTTATACTTGCAAAAAAAATTTGCGTCATAGAGTGTTCATTTTTGGGATGTGCTGTCTACCGTGAAAGAATGACGTCCTTTGCCGGAAGGTTCTTTTTAACTGTTTTCATTAAAATCGCGTTATATTTCTCCGAAGCCGCGGCTAGATCTTCTTCATGTTTCACGAAGTAAGAAGCTCTATGTAGTGCGTCGTCTAGAGATACGGAAGGCTGGACTGCAAGCACTTTCTTAAATTAAGAAGTGAACCAAAGCCCGTTTTGGAGAGCTGCGATGGTTACAGCCTCGTTCAGGTCTACAATGCAGACTTTGATCTCCCTGAATCTGTTGATATAAGACCTGAGGGGTTGGGTCCAATTGATAAGGCTAAGAAGTCCACCTCGGAGGCTCTAGATTCGATGAAAATCGAACACTGCTTCCGAAAATAGATACAAGTTATTTGAAGTTATCGATCGAATTTCCTTCTATGCTTGCGAACCATTAGAGTGCTGGACTAACAAGGTTTTCCGTGTTCCCAAAGTATTCCAGAATTTTAATTTTTTCTAGTGTCCCGAATTTGACCGTTGGCGATCGGGTCTGTGAATGGATTTTGACGGGTTTCTTTGATCACCCGGTTGATATCCGGGCCTGAGCTTGTGCCATTTGTACCACGACTCGCATATGCTCGTGCTCGGCAATTGTTCACTCGGCGTACCGCTGAAACATTCCAGGTCGGTAATGATCTTGTGTCCACTCAGGTCAAGTTATCGAACATGGAAAGCTGCATGTTCTGCGGCTGCGAGTTATTCTCACTGATTCCTGCATGTTGAGCTATCTCACTCGGGGGTGGCCGAGCTGAGTTAGCTCCAGGTTCCATTTTTGGAGCCTGGGAACTGGAGGCGAAGATTGATGCCCCTAGGACTTGGTGCATGTGTTGTTTATAATTCGTAGGTAATGGTGGAGGAGACTGTAGTTGCGTCCCTCAGTGGGTTGTAATCCCCGCTGAATTTGAAGCTACGACATTCACGGTGAGGGGAGTAAAGCCTGCAATCAGATTGAAGAATTGGTAGTCATCAACATTATGAGAGGAAGTGAGTCTCTTTCTTTCGGGGGCGGTATAAACTCCCGAGAAATTTAGGATCGAAGGAGGTGGCGGGCTCATATTGGTTCCGCTCTTGTTCCGGCCTCGGGAGATTTATATTGCCGTTAGGGAAGCGGGTCGGACCGGAGCGCTTGGCAGCGTGGCTTGGCTCCTATCATGATGATCTAAACGAGCTAGAAAAGTTCATTTCACGAGTGCTAGCATTTTACAGAGCTCGGCCATGCCGTCAGTAACTGATCACCTCAAGCATAGCGTGTTGGGTTGATCTGGATTAACCCGAGGGGTTTGAGCGTCCCCTGGGGGACGATATTCGAATCGGATCCAGGTTCGGGAATTGGTTATCTATGTTGTTTGCGAGGTGGCGTTTGGAGATGGAACTCATGTTAGCTGAGAAGGGAGGAGACAGTCCACTGCTCCAGATCCTGCGTGAGTCTGAGGCGACTCTGATCCGTTGGTTTCAGTTTAAACGCTTAGGTTTGGTTGGTCGGGATCTTGCGATCTTGGTGATCCAACCAGTGTTGGCGTTTTGTGATCCATGTTGGTTCGTACAAGTCTTGAATCGGGTTCTGGTGTATAAGAAATCTATGAATCTTCCCCATAGACGACGCCAAAATATGGATGCCAAAATCCACACCCAAAAATTTAGGGTGGTTAGTCTATTTTTAGGAAAGGTATGTTACTTTCGAGAGTCAACCAACGATATGAGAGAAGACTGAATCGAGGAATTGGATTAATATTGAATGAATAGTGTGTTACAAGAGTTTTAGCTCATATAGCGATTACATGTAAAGTGTATTTAAAGTCGAATGCTCCAATCGACGAAGATGGATGTCCTTTTAAAGTTCTCTTTCTGCAGCTACTTCCGCACATCCTCCGGTGGCGCGTCTAACGATCTCCGAGATCGTCGGTACTCTCCCCCATCCCGATCCTTGCTAACAACCTCTAGAGATGGCGGATTTGGTACAGAGTTTGATATTGATCGGGCTTGGGAGTTGTATTCCGATGGTGGGCTTTATTGGCAGCCCAAGATGAGATTTTAGCAGACTTAATTCTATAGGGGAATTGGGTCCAAACAATGTTGATTTTTATGGTGAGTGCACATAATGGTGTTCTGAAGAAGACTGAATTTCCTGGGTTTTCAAATTTCTTTCACATGTTTTGGTTTTATGTTTACTTGAAGGCAAACATATTGAAAAGTCTGAGGGAGTTGAGGTGTGGTGAAGGGAATTCGTAGTAATGATGAATTGAACGGGAACCTAGATTGCGTATGCAAAGAGTATCAATTGGGAGTAAATCAACAAGGAGACTTTGGAACCCTGTTTTTAATTCCAATTACCAAAGCGCTTTTCAATCCACTTACCAAGTTCTTTATCACCTTCAAGGAAAACCCTTTCTTAACGCTCTTTTTCTCAAGACACTACAAGAAAAATCTCTATTCTTAGCACACGAAAAACGCCATCGTATGTATATGATAGCGTTTTTGAAAATGCTATTTCTGCCCCAGCTATAATAGGTCGGCCATATATGATAGCATTTTTTGTCTGTGCTATAATATTGTTCACTATAATAGCGTTTTTGAAATGGCTATGTCTGCCCCAGCTATAATAGGTCGGCCATATATGATAGCATTTTCGTCCGTGCTATAATATCGTTCACCTATAATAGCGATACTTCCTACCTGCTATCACTGGATGTATTTTAACACATTATCAATACTGTAATATAATTTATTATAGCTCCATATCCATGCTATTTTTTGTTATATAAAATCATATTTGTTTACACATTATAATTAATTATAATTTTATATTTTTTATATTTGATTCAAAACAAAGTTCATATATTATCAAAATTTACATAACTGTAATATTACATTACTAAAAACACAATTAACTCTAAAAAAAGTTTCACAGGTCCAAAATAAGAGTAAACCCACTTAGATTTACAAGAAGGTTGTGTATGGAGAAATGATGTTAAAGAGTTCTTCTCAAGTGCTCATCAATCTTTGCAATGCCTTGAAAAAGCTTGGAGACATAGCTGCTTAGTAGTCTGAGTCCATTGCAGCAGCTTTCTTGACGTTACTAGTCCTCTACGTTTTTTTCTTATTCACTTAGTCTTCTATAATTCTAGTTCACCTTTGACAGGATTAAAGAAAGCATGGGAAGAGAATGATACCTCCAAAATTATAGTGCCTGGGAAGTTTCTTTCTTCTTGCTTTTTTGTATAACCCAGCTAGAAATAGGTAAACGCTTAAGTCAGTAAGTGATTACAGTGCTTCCTCTTTTGCAGATATTTATATCAACACCAGAAGGACATACACTCTAAATATTAACCTTGCCAGTTTTCTCATTCAGAACAAACCATCGCCTACTCCATCCATTTGTTTTTGCACTTTTCTTCATTAAGTACCCTACATGGAAGATTTGTTATAGACTTTGGAAGTTGATTTTATCAAGGCTTAAGTGATAAAGACGGTAAAAGACAACAAAAAAAAAAATCATGCACTTGGACTAGAGAAACTTTGCAGCAATTAAATCAGGCAACGCAAGGAAAACGGATAGGGGAAGAATGAATGTTTTTAGACAGCATCTGAGTAGACGTATGCTAGGATACCAACCTGCTGTTATCTCTCCCTCAGGTCCAGCAGTTTTCAGACCAGAGACCTCCGGCGTCTCTTTATCTTGCGGACTAGGTTTGTCTTTCATGTATTTCATGCTACCACCACCTATTGGCCCATCTGGCTGAGGACTCGAAGCCTGATATACATGCAGGTATGAGACTTCCGAGAATTCTACACAAGATTTAGTCAAATCTTATAAACATAGAATTGGAGCCCCACCTCTCTCCGCATCTTCGCTTCCAGAAACAATATGAATAGCCATAGGAAGCGTCTGGTGTTTAGAATCAGTTTCTTTTCTCTTCTTGCACTCTAATGATTCACACGACCGACAAATGGAATATGGTCCTATCCATGACCCAGCAGCGAGACCATATGACTTCGTGAATGTCGGACTCAAGTTCTCAGGGACATCCGAGTGTTTCCCAGCCAAATTCTGCAACTTGCTCTGCACAAACACACAAAATCAGCACAACACACATAGATAAATCAATAATCAAATCAAGATGCAGAGAAAATCCTCAAACCAGAGTGTTTCTCTAAATCATTTTAGTCACTTCAGTTCTCAAAATCAGCAAAAACACAAATAGCTACTTAAGGCTACAAATCTACCAAAGGGAAAAATAACATTCAAATTCAAATGCAGAGACAATCTTCAAACCAAAGTCTATTGTTATGAATAATTCATATTAAAATTATCAAGAGCCAGAAAGAGAAGACAAATCCCTAAAGAAAACTCATCTCCTGCTTTACCAACCCTAAAATCGTTCAGTAAAACTCACCTTAAGAGCATTCACAAGCACTGCTCAATCCTCCTTGTTAAGAGCTACAAAGCAAACCACAAAAAGATAAGCATTTTTTCAATAAATCTCAAAAAATCAGACGCTGTTCTAGAGAGAGGTACGATAGAAATACCGGCGGGGAGATCGGTCATGTTCAAGTTGTCCTTGTCGTTGCTCATCTTCGCAAGATACGAATCTGGCTGAGGAAACAAAAGATAAGAAGAAACCAAAACCTAAAGATAAGAAGCAAACAAGCAACTCTTTGGTTCCAATTAACATGGCCAAAGGAACAAATGTTAAGTCAAGACTTCTAACCTAAAGTGCAGCAGAGAAAGATAAAACAAATTGCAAATACTATACCACCAATCCAACTACAAAACCAAGTCTATATAGCCACACACAAAACACATAAGAAGAACATGAAGAAGAAGATTATCTACAAAGAAAGATAGACTCACCAAAATAATCAAGAAATAATGTTCCTGGATACAATGAAGCCTGTTACTTTAAACCAAAGAAAAGGAAAATCAACGACAGGCAATGATGTCATAGAAAACTAACCATTTTATGGATTAAGATCCACCATCATATTTAGCTTACTATCATAAACTCTTTCAACAAGTAGCAATTATCGAGATCAGCAAGTAGCGAATGCGTCGAAGTTTTCTGTAAAATAAAACATCAAAGAGGATAAATATTTACAAACTATCACTTATTCTAAAACTTCATCTAACACTGGAATCAACCAGACTAACCCGACTTCCAAACATACATAATCCCCAGTCTTGGATATCTTCTTTGCCGCATATCTCATTCATCTGAAACATGTAACCCAATAATCACCAATCAATGCACAGACAGAAATATAAGATGAACTTAAAGAATGTGATGAATTCACACTCATGCCTGATTCCGGCAGCCATCAACAATAGAAAGCAAAGCTTCTTGGCCATGTTCATCATACTCTGAATCGTAAAGCTTAGAGGCATTCCGTTTCCTGTTTCTTTTTTCTATAATATTGCTCTTCTCATTGTAAAAATCAGAGATAAGATCATCCAAACCAATAACTTTCTTCCTGGTGTGACACAAGTGAAAGATAGAAGTGTAAAGAAAACCCTCAAAAGTTCAGAGCGTTATTTATAAGGAGATAGATCAATCTCTAGTGAGAGATGAGCAGGTAACCAAAGGGAACATGAGCATAATTGAGGAAAACGAACCTTCTTCGGCAGTGGAACCATGACCTTTTTCGGTGCCTGTAACAAGAAACACGGAGACAACGATTAAGACGAGATAAAGAAGAAACACAGATCTGTTCAGAGAAAGAGAGAGAGCATTGTGATACCATGCTGACTTCTAGGGAGATGGAGGAGCGAACGACTAATAGAGGTGCTGAAAGACGAGGAGGAGGCTAATCTACGGTTTTGCTCTTGTAATCTAGGGTTTCTGAGGTTCGACTTAACCCAATCACTTGCCTAGACAAATACAAAACAAAATTGAATCAGCAAACAAATAGATCTGGATATGTAGGAGATAGATTCTTCAATCAAACTCAACAATTTATACATAAACAACCTCATATCAGGAACAAATAGAAATCCTACCGGTGACAAACAGTGACACAAGATCTGGTAGAAGAAGAGCTCCAAAATTGAGTCCACGGTCAT
This sequence comes from Orychophragmus violaceus, assembly GCA_030180135.1. Classification (NCBI taxonomy): domain Eukaryota; kingdom Viridiplantae; phylum Streptophyta; class Magnoliopsida; order Brassicales; family Brassicaceae; genus Orychophragmus; species Orychophragmus violaceus. Next base: position 34,059,425 of record CM058233.1, read on the forward strand.
GGCTAAAGTCGTTGGAGGAAGAAGAGTACTCAAAACGAAGAAGAGGCAGAAAACAGAAGAAAACCTAGAGCTCTGAAAGTTTACGTCTGAGGAAAAGAGGAATGTAGAAAAAATAGTTTTTAAGTAAAATGAGTTAGGTTCCTTTTTTCTCTAAGTATTAGAATATTTGGGCTCCAAAACCCATTTTCGTTTCCCGCTTAATGATAATTTCATTTACGTGTTGGCGGAATAAGTAATTTTTATTTGCCGCTTACGAATTTTATATCTTAGCATTTTTCAAATGCTATGAAAGGTAAATTTTTTTAGAAATTTAGTTTCAATAGCAGTTTGGAAAACCGTGCTATTATATTATGCTATCAATACTCATAATTTTTGTAGTGAGACAATCAGATGATATCGATGCTACAATGGACATTTGAGAGGCAAAAAAGTATGGGATTCTGAGCAAAACCAACGGTAGATTCCACTGATCGATCCTTAAGAGCATATACATTAGTGGTTCTTATGGGGTTCTTAGCAAAAGTTCTTAAGTAAAAAATAATTAAATATTATGGGTCCCACCAGAAGTTCTTAGCAAAAGTTCTTAATTAAGAGCTTTTAAGAGCTGAGTTCTTAACTGTTCACGCCACGTGGCGACATATGATTGATTCTTTTATCATTATTTTTTTAATTTTTTTTCCCATCTGCAAAAAAAAAAAATATATATATATATATTATTAAAAACAGTTAAGAACCCCCAAGGGGGTTCACTAATCTACATGGTCTAAGGAATAGTTTTTTATTTTATTTTTTCGAAATTAAAAAATAAAAAAAAATTGGCCAATACCGGCTCACCACGTCCCTCGAACAGTGGAAGAGCCGGTTCTTATATAAAGATTTTAAACACCCGAGTCTTAAATGTTTCGTGTTTTTGTTGTTTTTTATTGTTTTTTGGCCTAGGCTTCCGTGCACGTTACTACCGTTCGACTTGGCCTTATAATGAACACGACGAGAAGATTGGGAGTTTGACTTATCATCCAAACTCCACACAGGGATTTTTTTCTTTTCTTTTAGCTTTTAGCGCGTCAAATCTTATGAGAGATTCTTTATGGCAATTTCGTATATTTAGTGAACTTTTCAACTGTTGTGTATGAAAAACCTAGATAAAGGCTCTAGGTTTAGTCTTCACTTTTAAGAAACATAAATTCCATGGCTAGCCTTTTTAAAATCTACTTTGTTTTCATTGACCCAAGAGATCGAATAATGAAATAGCACGGTTACATAACTACTACTGACGATTTTATTATGCAAAGATCTCAGAATACAACTCGAACACAGAGACATTACATTATGACACTTTATTCCCGTAGTTTGTTTTCATAAACTTGAGTCACTTCATTACAAACGCACCAAGGTTTACTTATAGTCCACACACGTAACATGATATAGATTTAGTGACCGGGCTAATACTGAACAGCTTCTTATCCGTGTCCCCCGCGTCCTCCGTGGCCTCCTCCTCCGTTGTGTCCTCCTCCATTGTATCCTCCACCTCCATGGTGTCCTCCTCCGTTGTATCCTCCATTGTGGCCTCCTCCATTGTAACCTCCTCCTCCGTGGCCACCACCATATCTATCAGGTTGCACAGTTTCCTCAGTTTCTGACTTCACCGTGTCTGTAAAAAAAAAACATTATTTCAAAACACTGTTTAGCACGTGCATATATATGCGCATTCCTCTGCCCGTTTTCAAAATTAAATTTCTTAAAAACATTTTAAAATATATTATATAGTTGTAGTGACCAGGCATAGTCTGGACAGCTTCTAGTCCGTGTCCCCCGCGGCCACCTCTTCCACCTTTTCCCCCATGGCCTCCTCCTCCGTGTCCTCCTCCTCCACTGTAACCTCCATTTCTACCGTGGCCACCACCATATCCATCAGGTTGCTCAGTTTCCTTACTCTCTGACTTCACCGTGCCTGTTCCCAAAATAACCACATTATTTAAAGATATTGTTTAACACGTGCTAAGTGTATTCCTCTCTGCGATTTCAAATTTGTCCTTGTCGTTGCTCATCTTCGCAAGATACGAATCTGGCTGAGGAAACAAAAGATAAGAAAAAACCAAAACCTAAAGATAAGAAGCAAACAAGCAACTCTTTGGTTCCAATTAACATGGCCAAAGGAACAAATGTTAAGTCAAGACTTCTAACCTAAAGTGCAGCAGAGAAAGATAAAACAAATTGCAAATACTATACCACCAATCCAACTACAAAACCAAGTCTATATAGCCACACACAAAACACATAAGAAGAACATGAAGAAGAAGATTATCTACAAAGAAAGAGAGACTCACCACAATAATCAAGAAATGATGTTCCTGGATACAATGAAGCCTGTTACTTTGAACCAAAGAAAAGGAAAATCAACGACAGGCAATGATGTCATAGAAAACTAACCATTTTATGGATTAAGATCCACCATCATATTTAGCTTACTATCATAAACTCTTTCAACAAGTAGCAATTATCGAGATCAGCAAGTAGCGAATGCGTCGAAGTTTTATGTAAAATAAAACATCAAAGAGGATAAATATTTACAAACTATCACTTATTATAAAACTTCATCTAACACTGGAATCAACCAGACTAACCTGACTTCCAAACATACATAATCCCCAGTCTTGGATATCTTCTTTGCCGCATATCTCATTCATCTGAAACATGTAACCCAATAATCACCAATCAATGCACAGACAGAAATATAAGATGAACTTAAAGAATGTGATGAATTCACACTCATGCCTGATTCCGGCAGCCATCAACAATAGAAAGCAAAGCTTCTTGGCCATGTTCATCATACTCTGAATCGTAAAGCTTAGAGGCATTCCGTTTCCTGTTTCCTTTTTCTATAATATTGCTCTTCTCATTGTAAAAATCAGAGATAAGATCATCCAAACCAATAACTTTCTTCCTCGTGTGACACAAGTGAAAGATAGAAGTGTAAAGAAAACCCTCAAAAGTTCAGAGCGTTATTTATAAGGAGATAGATCAATCTCTAGTGAGAGATGAGCAGGTAACCAAAGGGAACATGAGCATAATTGAGGAAAACGAACCTTCTTCTGCTTTGCACCTACTGATATCGCAGGATTAGATGACGGCAGTGGAACCATGACCTTCTTCGGTGCCTGTAACAAGAAACACGGAGACAACGATTAAGACGAGATAAAGAAGAAACACAGATCTGTTCAGAGAAAGAGAGAGAGCATTGTGATACCATGCTGACTTCTAGGGAGATGGAGGAGCGAACGACTAATAGAGGTGCTGAAAGACGAGGAGGAGGCTAATCTACGGTTTTGCTCTTGTAATCTAGGGTTTCTGAGGTTCGACTTAACCCAATCACTTTCCTAGACAAATACAAAACAAAATCGAATCAGCAAACAAATAGATCTGGATATGTAGGAGATAGATTCTTCAATCAAACTCAACAATTTATACAGAAACAACCTCATATCAGGAACAAATAGAAATCCTACCGGTGACAAACAGTGACACAAGATCTGGTAGAAGAAGAGCTCCAAAATCGAGTCCACGGTCATGGCTAAAGTCGTTGGAGGAAGAAGAGTACTCAAAACGAAGAAGAGGCAGAAAACAGAAGAAAACCTAGAGCTCTGAAAGTTTACGTCTGAGGAAAAGAGGAATGTAGAAAAAATAGTTTTTAAGTAAAATGAGTTAGGTTCCTTTTTTCTCTAAGTATTAGAATATTTGGGCTCCAAAACCCATTTTCGTTTCCCGCTTAATGATAATTTCATTTACGTGTTGGCGGAATAAGTAATTTTTATTTGCCGCTTACGAATTTTATATCTTAGCATTTTTCAAATGCTATGAAAGGTAAATTTTTTTAGAAATTTAGTTTCAATAGCAGTTTGGAAAACCGTGCTATTATATTATGCTATCAATACTCATAATTTTTGTAGTGAGACAATCAGATGATATCGATGCTACAATGGACATTTGAGAGGCAAAAAAGTATGGGATTCTGAGCAAAACCAACGGTAGATTCCACTGATCGATCCTTAAGAGCATATACATTAGTGGTTCTTATGAGGTTCTTAGCAAAAGTTCTTAACTAAAAAATAATTAAATATTATGGGTCCCACCAGAAGTTTTTAGCAAAAGTTCTTAATTAAGAGCTTTTAAGAGCTGAGTTCTTAACTGTTCACGCCACGTGGCGACATATGATTGATTCTTTTATTATTATTTTTTTAATTTTTTTTCCCGTCTGCAAAAAAAAAAAAAAAAAAATTATTAAAAACAGTTAATAACCCCCAAGGGTGTTCACTAATGTACATGATCTAAGGAATAGTTTATTATTTTATTTTTTTCGAAATTTAAAAAAAATTGGCCAATACCGGCTCACCACGTCCCTCGAACAGTGGAAGAGCCGGTTTTTATATAAAGATTTTAAACACCTGAGTCTTAACTGTTTCGTGTTTTTGTTGTTTTTTATTATTTTTTGGCCTAGACTTCTGTGCACGTTACTACCGTTCGACTTGGCCTTATAATGAACACGACGAGAAGATTGGGAGTTTGACTTATCATCCAAACTCCACACAGGGATTTTTTTCTTTTCTTTTTGCTTTTAGCGCGTCAAATCTTATGAGAGATTCTTTATGGCAATTTCGTATATTTAGCCAACTTTTCAACTGTTGTGTATGAAAAACCTAGATAAAGGCTCTAGGTTTAGTCTTCACTTTTAAGAAACATAAATTCCGTGGCTAGCCTTTTTAAAATCTACTTTGTTTTCATTGACCCAAGAGATCGAATAATGAAATAGCACGGTTACATAACTACTACTGACGATTTTATTATGCAAAGATCTCAGAATACAACTCGAACACAGAGACATTACATTATGACACTTTATTCCCGTAGTTTGTTTTCATAAACTTGAGTCACTACATTACAAACGCACCAAGGTTTACTTATAGTCCACACACGTAACATGATATAGATTTAGTGACCGGGCTAATACTGAACAGCTTCTTATCCGTGTCCCCCGCGTCCTCCGTGGCCTCCTCCTCCGTTGTGTCCTCCTCCATTGTATCCTCCACCTCCATTGTGGCCTCCTCCATTGTAACCTCCTCCTCCGTGGCCACCACCATATCTATCAGGTTGCACAGTTTCCTCAGTTTCTGACTTCACCGTGTCTGTAAAAAAAAAACATTATTTCAAAACACTGTTTAGCACGTGCATATATATGCGCATTCCTCTCCCCGTTTTCAAAATTAAATTTCTTAAAAACATTTTAAAATATATTATATAGTTGTAGTGACCAGGCATAGTCTGGACAGCTTCTAGTCCGTGTCCCCCGCGGCCACCTCTTCCACCTTTTCCCCCATGGCCTCCTCCTCCGTGTCCTCCTCCTCCACTGTAACCTCCATTTCTACCGTGGCCACCACCATATCCATCAGGTTGCTCAGTTTCCTTACTCTCTGACTTCACCGTGCCAGTTCCCAAAATAACCACATTATTTAAAGATATTGTTTAACACGTGCTAAGTGTATTCCTCTCTGCGATTTCAAAATTAAGCTCTTCTTTATTGCTTTTTAAAATATGTACATAATTCGGATCACTAGTGTACTGTAAAAATATAAGTTTCAACATTAAGCATCGTTAGATAACAACGTACGGTGGCACCTGCCCCATCTCATAGTGAAAAAATATAGTGCCTCCAGTTATAAGTTCATTCCTCGATCCGCATGTCTCAAACATCAAAGAGTTGGGAGTGTTTTAATACGTATAACAAGAATTTAAAATCATATGTTAAGTGTATTTTTCTTACTAGACAAGTAGACATCAACATCATACTTATTTTTGTTTTGGCTTAGTAAGGCTAAATAATTGACCATCATTCAAAATAACTTTCCAGTCTTAAAATGGATGAAATTATCAAATGGTACGTTAGCACGGTTTCGATTGGCCTCACGAACATTTTGATTTTTATTTTGTACAATATAATTTTACGTACCCGACTGCCTTGCAGATGCTGCGGCCATTTCTGAGACGACAAGAAGAAATGCAAAGATACCTAACAGAAGCAAAGTTGTAGAAGCCATTTTTTCAACTGCTTATAAGTTATAACACTCTTTATATAAAGAAACAAGTGATGAATAAAATGTTACCATGCATGCTCTCTATTTAAAGAAAACGAGGACGAGGGGATAAGTAAGAGTAATTGCACTATTTGCAGACAATGACAAAAGTTTAGTAGCAATTAAGTGAATAAAAAGATACTATTTCTTTGCCTTTTTTAACTAAATATATTTTTCTTTGCTTTCGACCAAAAAAAGATATTTTTTTCTTTGCTCAAGCGAACAAAATGGAATTTTTTAATTTCATATAATTATCACAGAAAAGATAAGTTTTTTTTTGTTGCATGTTATTTTTTCATCTGTAAATTTATCCAAAATAAGATTAGATATTGTTTTATATCTATAAATATCAATTTATCAAATTGATTTATATATATACATTCTGTGTCATAACAACGTGTGATTTATTGACTTTATGAGTCAATATAATTATTAAATGCGTTAAATATTGGTTTATATACATGTCAAATGAATACATTTATTGGAATCTATTAAAAATTAACATGCTATATTTTCAACCATACTTTTGCTGATTTTTTTTTACCATTTTTGCTTAAAATCATTTCATGCGTCTGATTTTTGAAAATTTTTAAGCGACCTCCATTTCTTAAATCGCCGCCGACGGTCAATCTCATGCTGGCCGGCGAGAGTTATCCCAAAGTCTAAGAAGAAGAAGAAAGGGGTGTTATGCCCTCCTCTGCCTCCGTTGTCGAAGTTTTCCCGAGTTGTTGTTCTTCCTTCAGCGAACTCGGCGAAGCTTAAGCCCGTGCATGACTCCGGTGGTGGCTTTGCCTCCAGTTTTCTCAATGCCCTTCCCACTCAAGGGCCCGTTTCTCAGATCTCTCCTCCGTCGCAAGATGTTGACGTTGAGCTAGATCTGCACAAAATTTCCACCTCGATAGTTGAGCCATTTAGTTCTGGCTCTGAAATCCCGACGGAAATTGTTACGCCTCTTACGTCTTGTAGTACTTCCTCTATGTCTCTAGATGACAAGATCAATAGTGTTGTGAACTTGATATCTACTCCGGCGCCGACTGTAGAAGAATCTCCGTCGCAGGCTTCTCCGGCATCTTCTGCACCTGCAAAGAAATGGTCTTCTATAATCTTTTGAATCTGCTTTTCTAGAGGAGATGGATACGCCTTCGAAACATGTGTCAGGGGTCTCTTTGTGTTAATATTTGATGACAACATAGGTGAACTTGGTTCGGGAAATTCTTAGGAAGAAGAAGGATCAACTGGGATGTAGGAAAATGAAATAGGATAGCGTATAATACTTCGGGCTCAAGCTTAGATAGAAGAGTCCAGTGAGCCCAAATGGAAATTCCATATTACCAATCGAAATATGGTCGAAAGCAAAAATCCATTGTGGTCGGACTCTATTATGGATTTCTGACCCCACTTGAGACATTGTAGAATAGGCTAAACTGGGAACCCTAGGAGAGCCGCCGACTCCATCTACCGTCCATGTACGATCCATGCTAGATCTGACCAATTGACCATTTATGTAAGTGAAAACTTGGTGTGAAGCCTTGGATCTTACGTGTTTTTCTTCTAAACGAATACGATATTGATGTAATTTCTGTTGGGCCTTTATCCTATGTTTAGGTTCATTGGGATTCTTATTAGTTGGAACTTCCAGTTATCTGAGGTTGATGAATCGAGCTTGGTCTCATTCTTGTTTGTCACTATCGTAGCGACCGTAACAGATGTACGGGGTTGGGTGATTTATTGGCCCTCTACATGTACTTGTGGATTCAGGGAAAAAAAAGCCGATTGTCTGGGAAATCAAGTTTAACGACTTCATTTTGATCTGTTACACGGTGATTGTCGGTCAATGGGAAGTATTATTGGGGTTATGAACGCCATTTGAGCACGGACATGACCTTGTAACTTTGTTCATCGAGTAGGTAACAGTACAATTTTCATGCATTTCATGAACTCAAGAACCAAAGATTATCTTCTTAGTAAGAATGTTTGGAACATTGCTGAGCACCCAATGTTTGTGGCCCCTTGGTCCCCTGAATTTACTCCGGAGCAGCTACCTCTAACTCATGCCGTTGTCCTTTTTGAATTCAGAAATGCCTCATACCTTCTCTTCAACAAGCAAATTTCGAGTAGTATCGCTACGGCTGTGGGTAAACCTGTCTCACTCGCTCCGGAAATGAAAAGGATGGAAAATTTTGAAGTTACCAAAGTTTATGTTCGACTTTATCTCACACATAAGGTACCCAACATAATTATCTCCAGTTTTTTTGAGTGGAAGAGAGGTTGGATTGGAAGTCTCGTACCATTGGCTGCCTCTAAAATGCGGTAGCTCTGGGAAATATGGGCATGAATCAACGAATTGTTCTTTGAATCAAATCCACTTTCCCACTGCCCGTGGCTCCAGGTATGTTGGTGAAGCTTCATGGACAGTGGGAAATTAAGTGCGTGATGGACGCAGTTTTAAAATAAGGGCTCGGTCAAGGAAATCAATGTCTTTATCGCTTCTATTGGGACCTTGTGATATGAGACGCGGTCGAGCGATGGTCGAGCGGTACGGGCGATGGTCGAGCAGTACCGGAAGATGGTCGAGCGGTGCAGGACGAGCGAAGCGAACGGTGGTAGATGGGACGAGGAAGCTGGCCGAGGGCACTCTCTTCCTGGTCAGTGGGTGATTCGATGGATGGATGATGAATAAAACACGAACTAAAACACATTGATTCACGCAACAAGCAAGCTTTAAGCAACAAGAAATCTCAAGCCAAGGGGTAGCCGCGCAAGGTCAAGAAGATCGAACAACCTCTAGGGTTCTTTTTACTTAAAACTAACTTGTCTTTCGTTAAACCAAAAAGAGAGCTTAAATACTCTCATGTCCGAAAAAACCATGGGCCAAAACAATGGGCCGGTCGAAATGTCTAAAATAAAGAGAAATAAAACTTAAGCAGAAAAGACTTAGAAAGAAAAGGGACTCGGCCGACCTGTCTCTCTAATGAACGGGCCTTGGATCACCTCGTTAAAAACCTTGTGAAGAAAACCCATCTGGGACAAAACCTCACAAGGAAAAAAGAGTATGATATTTGGTCCAAAGGCAGACCGGTCTAGGACTCGTTTGACTTGATGCTGAAGATCATGGTCGGTCTGATCGTCCTAAGTAGGGTCCATAGCATGGTCTGGACGAATGGGTCGCCGTCCTTGGTTTTGATCATCTTATGGGCCAACTGGTTCAAGACAGCTTGTCCTTGGTCGAGCTGGCATAGCTGGGCCATGATATCCTCTTTGCCTGTCCTGGAAATCAGCTGCTCCATTGCGTTGTTGAATTCAGCTTGTACCTTCCTCTGTCCTGATTGCGTCCTTGGCACGTCCTACATGGTTGGAAATTGGTCGACCAGCCTCATGGTCGAGTCCGGTCTGTCCTGCTCGTCCGGCTAAGGGTCGGTCAGTCCGATGTCCTCATCATTCCCTCCCCTTAAAGAGGTTCTGGCCTCAGAACGGTATCACCTGCACAATACGGAGACAAATCAGAAATATTAAAACTCGACGATATGCTCATCTCACCTGGAAGTTACAATTGGTAGGCGTTGTCGTTGATCCTCTTTAGAACCCGGAATGGTCCATCTCCGCGTGGGGATAACTTGGACTTCCTCTTGTTTTGGAATCGTTCAGGTCGCATGTGGACCCAAACCCAATTGCCTGGCTGGATGTCGACCTCCTTCCTGTGTTTCTCGGCATGCTTCTTGTATTGGGCTGTCCTCTTTTCGATGTTTTCCTTGATCATCTGGTGCAACTTGGCAATGGCCTCGGCCTTGCGTTCTCTGTCCAGATTGAAAAACTCCAGTGCCGGCAGCGGTTTCAAGTCAAGTGGTGTATCTGGCTTAAACCCATAAACAACCTCAAAAGGAGACATCTTAGTAGCAGAGTGTTTAACATTGTTATAAGCAAACTCAGCAAATGGAATACAGTCCAACAAACTCGATAAGTTTTTACCAATCGTGGCCCTTAGAAGGCTGAGAGGGTGCGGTTCACAGCCTCAATCTGTCCATCTGTCTGTGGATGGAAAGTGGTCGAGAATAAGAGCTTGGTACCAAGCTTTCTCCAGAGCGTCCTCCAGAAGTTCCCTAAGAAGATCGGGTCCCGGTCCGAGACAATGGTCCGGGCAGTCTGTCCAACCTTACCACTTCCTTTAAGAAGAGATCGGCCGTCTGGGTAGCGTTGTTGGTATTAGAACATGGTATGAAATGGGCCATCTTGGAAAACCGGTCGACCACTACGAAGATAACATCCTTGTTCCTGATCTTTGGTAAGCCAAGTACAAAATCCATGGAAATATCGACCCATGGCCGGTGAGGTATATGAAAAGGCAAATAAAGACCGTGAGGATATGACTTGGACTTGGACTTGAGGCACGTGATGCACTTGGAGCAGAAACGCTCCACGTCTCGCTTCTGGTGCGGCCAATAGAAGTGTTCGACCATGGCACACAGTGTTTTGTCCACGCCAAAGTGTCCCATCAGTCATACTCCATGAGATTCTCGGATAAGAAGATCCGTCATCGACCCGTGGGGAATGCAACGCCTTTTGCCCTTAAACAGGAATCCATTGTGCAAGTAGAAGGTGCGGCCAATAGAAGTGTTCGACCAGGACACTCAATGTTTTGTCCACGCCAAAGTGTCCCATCAGTCCTCCTCCATGTGATTCTCGGATAAGAAGATCCGTCATCGACCCTTGGGGAATGCAAAGCATTTTGCCCTTGAACATGAATCCATTGTGCAAGTAGAAGGCTCCTTTCGGTCCATTGCGACATTCCTAAAAAATTTCAACAAAATCAGGATCAGTATCATATTCCTCCTTAATAAGTTCGAACCCCAGAACTTTGGCCTCCATGGTACTGATCAGTGTGTATCTCTTGGACAGTGCATAAGCTACCACAGTCTTTTTCTCTTTCTTGTACTTGATGATGTACAGAAAGGTTTCCACGTACTAAAGCCACTTGGTGTGCCTCCTCTTTAGATTCTTCTGTCCTCTCAAATGCTTCAACGTCTCGTGGTCAGTGTGGATAACGAACTCATTGGCCAGCAAGTAGTGCTGCCATGTATCCAAAGACCTAACCAAGGCGTACAACTCCTTGTCGTACGTGGGATAGTTGACCATGGCTCCACCCAATTCCTCTCTGAAATAAGTAACCGGCCGTCCTCCTTGTGTTAGGACAGCTCCGATTCCTAAACCTGAAGCATCACACTCAATTTCAAAAGTTTTATCAAAGTTAGGCAAGACTAATATAGGAGCATGGGTTAGCAAGTCCTTGAGATTCCGGAATGCGGCCTCCTGCGTGTGTCCTCATTTGAACGAAACGTCCTTCTTGATCACGGCTGTAAGTGGGGCGGCCACCGTGCTAAAATCCTTCACAAAACGTCTATAGAAGCTGGCTAATCCGTAAAAGCTTCTGATATGGCCGATTGTGGTCGGGGTCGGCCAAACTTCAATCGCTTTGACCTTCTCTTGGTCAACCTGTATGCCCTGTGAACTCACAACAAAACCTAAAAAGACAAGCTTATCAGTGCAGAAGGTGAACTTCTTGAGATTCGTGTAAAGACCCTCCTGTCAAAGAGTATATATCACTTGCTCAAGGTGCACCAGGTGGTCAACAAAGCATTGACTATAAATCAAGATATCATCGAAATAAACAACGACGAACTTACTGATGTAGGCCCTTAAGACCTGGTTCATTAGTCGCATGAATTTGCTGGGCGCATTGGTGAGGTCGAATGGCATTACCAGCCACTCGTACAGGTCTTGCTTGGTCTTGAAGGCTGTTTTTCCATTCGTCTCCTTCTTTCATCCGGACTTGGTGGTATCCACTCCATAAATCGATCTTAGAGAATACGGACGCTCCGTGCAACTTGTCCAATATATCGTCCAGTCGCGGTATGGGATGCCGGTACTTGATAGTGATATTGTTGATCGCCCGGCAGTCAACACACATCCTCCAAGATCCGTCCTTCTTGGGAACCAATAAGACGGGAACATCACCCGGATTGAGGCTCTCTCGGATATAACCTTTGGACATGAGATCCTGCACCTGCTTCTCCGGTTCCTTAGACTCGGTCGGGTTCATCCGGTACGCTGGCCGGTTGGGCAAAGCCGCTCCAGACACGAGGTCAATTTGATGCTCAATGCCTCAGATAGGAGGTAGGCCGGCCGGGATCTCATCCAGGAATACGTCATTGAACTTGTTGATAGGCTCAGAGTTTTAACCCTTTACTAACTGCACGTGCACAGTAATATCAATGTAGTACTTAGGGATCGAATCCACGAGGACTCTAGCCAACGATAGAATTAGAACAGGAAAGATTAAACTAGGAAAAAGCAAATGTGATTTAGAAAACTAAAAGCAAGCAAGAAAGTAAATCAGGAGCAAGTTCGGGTTGTAAGCAATTAACTAAGGGCGCTAAGTCTAGGGAGTTCTCAGGAAATCAGACAAGCAGAAAAATCATTCAGTCATGATCAAATTAGGAACAGTTCTAGAACTCAAAACACAGATGTAGAATTAACCAACTTTCGTTGTGAGAATTCTCTAAGACTAATTGCAGAAATCCAAATGTCTTTGTAATTCCTAACAGATTAAACCAGCTTTAATGATCAAGTTCGATATGTTCACAATCTAATTAAACGAAATTTCTTTGCGAGTAATTTAATTGCTCAACCTAAATAGTTCAGATTCTAAACCACACTTTCGTGTCAATCTAGCAACCTAAGATCTAGATTCTAAGTGATCAAGTTAGAACTAGAATTGAACACAATTTAGTTTGAAGAACATCTATTGATATGAATCCTTAACTGAATTAATTATATCTAGCAAGTCATAAAATCCCTATTGAGAATCCCTAAACCTAACTATGAATCTACTCAGACATAGATAATGTAAACATGATCAATGAATTAATAGATATCATAAAAGAGATTAAACAAGTAAAGGGGTTCGAAATCTTCTCCAAAAACAAGATGTAGTACAGGATCAGATCAGCCCCAAATAGCTCTAAAAACTCTCTGCTCTAAAGTATGATAGCGTATCTAAAAACTGAAGTTAAAACCTAATTAAATAGCTAAATCACGTCTTGGGGCTTCTGTGTCAATATCTGGAACTTCTGGGCAACTTTGCAATATCATCAATCTTCATTAACTCTCGCGAGTCTGGCTCAACGCGCTGTGCATCGATCGATGCTGATGTGCGTCGATCGACACACTCCTCTGTTTCGGACAGTGAGCTCAAACTCTCGGGTCAAAACTCCAAAATGCTCCAAATAGCTCCATAATCTCCAAATCCACTCCAAACGTGCGTGTACCTAATAAAACCTATAAAAGACTCGAAAGAAACAATAAAATACTATAAAACACACTTATATCATGGTCTAAAACCGGTAAAAACCATGACATATCATATGTCCAATAAAGAAACAACTTCTCGGGGCAGCTCAATGTCGTCTGAACACGAGTGTAGAGCCTCCCTAAAGATCATTAGTAGCACATGCGTGTTCTGAACAATAGCCCTAGAAACTGAATGAGAAGAGATAAGAAGATTGGGCTTACTGTTCTTTTTATCCTGGGTAAGACGTAGCTGCATCTCATGCACTTCCTGGGGCGTGAGTGGTGCAAGTTGGTACTTCCGTTTGTCATGAACAAAGGAGTAATGATTGGTCCGCCCATTTTGCATTGACTCATTATCGAATTTCCATGGTCGGCCTAGAAGCAAGTGGCCAACCTGCATAGGAACCACTTCGCACACTACCTGGTCGTGATATCGTCCAACACAGAATGGCACAGTCACTTGATCTGCGATCCTTATCTCTGTGTCATCATTCAGCCATCGAAGCCGGTATGGTCGCGGATGCTTGGCCACTTGAAAACTGAGCTTATCAACCATGTTCCTGTTAGCAACGATAGTACAAGATCCACTGTCTATTATAAGGCTACATACCTTGTTGTTCACAGTGCATCGAGTGTGGAAGATATTTTCCCGTTGGACCGTCTCGGGGTCAACAAGAGCACTAAGGGCTCTCTGGATCACCAACAGCTCCCCAGAGTCAGGATACTCTATGGGCGTCCCCGGTTCAGGTTCCTCGACATCCTCGTCCTTCTGTTCATCCTGAGACTCGTTCTCACCAGCCTCGTTCAGGATCATGACTCGCCGGTTTTTGCAGTCCCACGCCATATGTCCTTTACTGGGGCATTTAAAACAAGTAATGTCTCTAGAACGGGAGGTGTTAGGGAACTTACCTGGTTCTGGCCGGCTGGGTTTAGATGTCTCGATGGTCGACTACTTAAACCTGGACTCGACCTCGACCATCTTACCTTTATCGATGGGCCGAGGGGTCGGTGTCGACCAAGACATGCTAGCTCGGGGCCGGTTCGAAGTCATGGTCTTCCGTTTGTTGTGCTGCTCAACCTATATACACAAGTGCAACAATTCGGACATATCATGTTAAGGTTGAATCTCTACCTTCAGAGTGATCCGTTCGTGTTATCCGTCCACGAACTGGGCCATCAAGGTCTCTTCCGAGTTGTCCAGCTCCAGTCGGTTCTTTAGCTGGTCGAATTCCTCTAAGTATTCTTCGACTGTCTTGCTTCCCTGCATCAATTTACGAAAACGTTTTTGCAAATCTCTATGGAAATGCGTCAGAACATACCTGCGCCTCAGTTGGAACTTCATGTCGGCCAAAGTAGTGATCGGCTCGTACCGATGGCGTCGTTCCGCGACGTCCCGTTTCCACCATGACAGGGCATGTCCTGTGAACTGGGCCACTGCAAGAGAGATCTTTCTACGGTCTGGGTACACATAGTGGTCGAAGATTTGCTCCATCCTCCGTTCCCACTCTAGATAAGCCTCCGGATCTACCTTGCCAGCAAACGTAGGAGGTTTTAGTTTGATATCATTAGAATATGGACGTTGTACCTCTTGTTCGTGCATACCTCCACGGTGAATCGGGTCGCGTTGATAGGGTGGTCGAGTTTCATGATCTCGGTGTCCGTCGTCGAGCTCATCCGTGTTGTCGTCCGTGTCGTCTAGTCGGACGTCCTAGTAGCGTCCGTGTTGTTCCTCACGGACGCGGTACGGGCCTGGTCAAAGTTGCTGGTCGAACCGAGGTGGTAACACTTCTGGTCGGGGCTTCGGTCCGCCTGGTCGAAGCGGCTGTGCTCCGGGTCGTGGTCACTCGCTTGGTCACTCGAGGCGGTCGAGTCGAGCTCCGAGCGTCTGCCCGATCGCTTGGATCGCGGCCATCAGCTGATTGAAGTCAGCCAGTCCATTGGGTGGGTTGGGCTGCTCTTCGTCCATTATATCATGCACACTCAACAAAATAAATTTAACGCAACAAGAAACAAAAAGGAAAAGCGCAGAAGAGAAGGAAAAGGAAAGATGCGGCCGCTACAAGAAGAAAACAGAACAAGGGCGATTTTCTTTTTTTCTTACTAAGAACTACAAAAAGGAAAGTACTAAACCGAGCAAAGAAATGGAAAATTGAATTCAGATCAAGTCGGTAACCAAAACAGCTAAACCTCAAACCAAAGTCGCAAGACAAAAGGAAAAACTGTTGGGAATGTCCTGAAATCTACTGTGCTATCTCTAGAAAGTATGATAAGTGTCGAGATCAGACATAAGTCATAAATACTGGGAGGTCATGATGACTTGCTAGAGCCCGCTCTTGATCTATAAGTTGAGTACTTATTACCAGTATTGTATGATCCCAAAGGGTCACACACCATAGCTAACGGGAAAGTTAAAAAGGAATTAATACAGTAAGATGCAAGACATTTACTGTATTTGTACAGAGAATTGGGCCAGACAAAATACAGTCTTTTTGTCTGATTTGGGTCTTGGGCCCAAAAGCCTGATAAGCCATTAGTTTAAGTACTTGGGCCCATAGAAGGAAAGGGGGGCGCCAGTTAGCCTAAGTTTCTGCGATTTTTAGGTCTGGCCGTCCTCCTCTCTCTCTGTTGTTCCAGCTTGGTCTAGCAGCCTGATCCAATAGCTTGTAAGCGTGTGGATACCTAGGAGGAGCCGGTAATCATCAGCTCTCAGTGATCTCTTCATTCCCTTGATCAATCCGCTGCAATCATAAGGTAATGATCCTGATCTGTTTATGATTCAACTGCAAATCACCTAGATCCTAGTTGATTATGTGATAGGTTGTAATCTGATAATTAAACCTATGAACCAACATAATCATACAGTGGTATCAGAGCCTAGGTCGTTAGGTTTTTGCTGTTTGGATCATTTTAGGTTGTTTTTAAATGTTTAGAATCGAATTTGTGTTAAGAAATTTGATTAGAAAACTTGAAAACCTAATATGTAAATCGCATGAACCGATTGAAACCCATCGGTATGCGAAGCGGACGCCCGTATCGATCGACGAGGGAGCGTGATATCGATCGATATCAATCGGATCGATTGCTTCTCGCTGTCCCGATGACCCGATCGCAACGAGCTGATGCGCCTGTCCCGATCGTATCGCGCGAGGTCCCGAAAGCGAGCTTGGCTCGTCTTCTCGATCCGGCGATGCGTGATCCGGCTGGCGAGGCATCACGACCCGCGAGTAGCCATTCAGTTAAGCCGAGCCTCGCGGTTCGTCCCACCTAACCCGAGACGCGAACCAATCGTGCCATTGGGCCATTGCGGTTCGTCGTTGGTTTTGCCTTATCCCGCAAGTTAGGTCAAAATCAGCTAAAATTGATTGGTTAGACCAATCTATTTCTTCCTGATTTTGGACTTAACCGAACCGATCCAATTTAATTGGTGGTTCAAGCGGTTAACCAAATCGCGGTTTGCTGGAAATTATTTAATGCAATTGGTATTATTTAATTTCTGGTTAAACCGGATTTAAATTCAAAATTGAATTTTAACCTAAACCGAAGGCTGGTCTAAGTTTGATTTGGTTGGACCAAATAATTTAGAGCTGGTCTGGTTTAGTAAATAACCAGTTGGATTTAGTAGTTAATTTGGTCTTGGACCAGAATTAATGAACCGACTCGGTTATGTCAAATTATTGGGCCAATTGGAATTCTGTGGTCTTGGGCCAAGAATTGGGCCTATAATTTGTGACCCAACCGAAAACTTTAATAAAACATTAAATTAGAAATTTCTATTTTTAGCATGTTTCTAGATTTAGAAAGTTTCTAAAATAAGTAAGTTTCCCAAAATAGTAATCTTCTATTTTTGGAAAGAAAAACCTAAAATCCTCAAAACCAATATCAAGCTTGGATGTCTTGCCCAATCTTGTCAGCTACTTAACGCTTATTCAATTACAGATATGGCTTACAGTGTGAGGTGTCTGTTTTTGCGTAAGTAAAGTAGTATATAGTCACTAATTTCATTGGGAGTCCCAGACTTTAGTGATTATTTGGCTGTAAGAGATTGGTTTCCTTGACTGGGCCATCGGGAGTCCCGGGCCTTGAGACATCTGGTGAATTGGGCCTTGGGCCCAATCCACAACCGAGAGTTATATGGATATAAATAGCTGTGTGTATGCTTACCAAGTAAAGCTAATTCTGGGTGACGGCCAGTGGCCCACTTTGGTTTTAGTTGAACATGGGTCTCGGAATCATTGCATTCTTATGAGGTTAAACAAAGAAATTTTGAATGCAATGCGAGTTTTCTTATAAGTTGTCAAGATTACTCTTTTATGAACTAAGTAACTAAAACTCTATTGTCTCATAATTTCAGCTATGTCAAGCACAACAACACAAAACACTTTCTCGATCCGGTCTGCCCTTGAGAAGGACAAACTGAACGGATCAAACTTCCTGAACTGGTCCAGGAACCTGAGACTTGTGCTCAGGCAGGAGAAGAAGGCTTATGTCCTTGAAAGAGTTCTCCCCCCTAGACCTGCGAATAATGCCGCACAAGCTGTGAAGAATGCTTGGGATACGCATTCTTCAGATGCTAATGACGTGGTTTGCCTAATGTTGGCGACAATGGCTCCCGAACTGCAGATTCAGTGGGAAGGCCTGACTTGTCCCATGGAACTGATGGCAAACCTGAAAGCGTTGTTTCAGGAGCAGGCTCGTACAGAGAGATTCCAAACTGTAAAGAATCTCTTGGACTGTAAAATGGCTAAGGATGCAGCAGTGAGTCCACATGTTCTGAAAATGATGGGTTATCTCGATCATTTGACTAGACTCGACTGTCCTATAAGCCAAGAGCTTGCTTGTGATATCGTTCTGCAGTCTCTTACTCCTGCATATGACCAGTTCACCTTGAACTATAATATGCATGGGTTGACAAAGACTTTGCCTGAGCTACATGGTATGCTCAAGACTGCAGAACCTAATCTGAAGAAGGCCAAGGACCCGTCTGTACTCATGGTGCAGAAGGGCAAGGGTTTCAAGAATTCCGCTGCAGACAAAGGAAAGGGCAAGGCAGTCCACAAAGAAAAGGCCAAGCCCAAGCCCGTGTCTAAAGCTGGGCCTTCTGATATCTGCCACTTTTGCAAAGAGGCAGGGCATTATCGCAGGGACTGTAAGAAATACCAGGAAAGTCTAAAGGAGAAGAAGAAGTCCTTCGCGACTACTGCTTCAGGTATTTTTGTTATTGAAGTAAATACTACTACTTCTGATAATACCACTTGGGTATTAGATACTGGATGTGGGGCTCATATTTGTACTAATGTGCAGGCGCTCAGCAACAGTAGAAGGTTGAAGCAAGGGCAAGTAGAGTTGCGGGTTGGCAATGAAGCGAAGGTTCCAGCACTGGCCGTTGGCACTTACTTGTTATCTTTACCTTCTGGATTAATTTTAGAACTTGAGAATTGTTATTTTGTACCTGCTATAAGCAGAAATATCATTTCAGTTTCATTATTGGATTTACAAGGATTTGATTTTTCTATTAAGAATAAATTGTGCTCCTTTAATCTCAATGATATGTTCTATGGTTGTGCCCCTCTTATTAATGGGCTGTACATGCTGGATCAATCTACTCCAGTATATAACATTAATACAAAACGGTTCAAATCTAACGAAGAAAATGAAACGTTTCTCTGGCATTGTCGTTTGGGGCACATTAGTGAGAAACGCGTCAAGAGGCTCCATTCAAATGGACTCTTGGGCTCATTTGACTTTGAGTCTTGTGAGCAATGCGAATCTTGCCTAATGGGCAAAATGACACGGGCCCCTTTTAATAAACCTACAGAAAGGGCTAGTGAACTATTGGGCCTGATACATACTGACGTGTGTGGCCCAATGTCCACAAATGCTAGAGGAAACTATCAGTACTTCATTACATTCACTGATGATTTCAGTAGATATGGATATGTCTACTTGATGAAACATAAGTCGGAAACCTTTGAGAAGTTCAAAGAATTCCAGAATGAAGTACAGAACCAGCTTGGTAAAAGTATTAAGGCTCTTCGGTCGGACCGAGGAGGAGAATACTTGAGCCAGGAATTCCGTGATCATCTGAGTGAGTGTGGGATCATCTCCCAACTCACACCTCCTGGAACACCTCAGTGGAATGGTGTGTCTGAGAGAAGGAATCGGACATTGTTAGATATGGTCCAATCCATGATGAGTCACACAGACCTTCCTATATCCCTTTGGGGATATGCTTTGCTGACCGCAACGTTCACACTGAACAGAGTGCCATCAAAAGCAGTAGCAAAGACACCATATGAATTATGGACTGGAAAGGCTCCAGTAATGTCTTTTCTCAGAATTTGGGGTTGTGAAGCCTATGTCAAAAGATTAATCTCAGACAAGCTTACACCAAAATCTGACAAGTGCTACTTCATTGGTTATCCTAGGGATACCAAGGCTTATTACTTCTATCTGCGATCCGAGAACAAGATCTTTGTTGCTCGGGATTGTACTTTTCTTGAGAGGGAATTTCTCTCTAAGAAAGATAGTGGGAGTAAGGTACAACTTGATGAAATTCAAGAAGGACATGAACCTGTTCAACCTAATGAGGGAGAACAGCAGGATGAATTACATGAAGTTGTAATAGAACCTGAACCTGAAGTACCTGAAGTTCGAAGATCCGGAAGGATCCGTCACGAACCCGATAGATATCAGGGATTCCTCGTGACTAATTGCCATGATCTTTTGATCATTGACGGTGATGAACCCTCGAACTTTGCAGAAGCCATGATAGGCCCTGACTCCTCAAAGTGGCGTGAAGCCACTGAATCCGAGATGGACTCCATGTCTGTCAACCGAGTGTTTTCACTGGTTGACTTACCCGCTGGTGCTAAAGCCATCGAGTGTAAATGGATCTTCAAGAAGAAGATTGACATGGATGGAAATGTCCAGATTTACAAGGCCAGGTTGGTGGCAAAAGGTTTCAAACAAATTCATGGTATAGACTATGATGAAACCTATTCACCAGTGGCCATGATGAAATCAATTCGGATTCTCCTAGCAACTGCCGCTTATTATGATTATGAGATTTGGCAGATGGATGTGAAAACCACCTTCCTGAATGGAATCTTGGAGGAGGATGTGTATATGACACAGCCTGACGGTTACATTGATCCTAAGAATGCTGGGAAAGTATGCAAACTTCATAAATCCATTTATGGATTGAAGCAAGCATCCAGGAGTTGGAATCTTCGTTTTGATGAGGCAATAAAGAATTTTGACTTCATCAGAAACAAGGAAGAACAATGTGTGTATAAGAAAACTAGTGGGAGCAAAGTGGCGTTTCTTATCCTATATGTCGATGACATATTGCTTCTTGGGAATGATATTCCAATGCTAAAGTCTGTTAAAGACTGGCTGGGAAGTTGTTTTTCCATGAAGGACATGGGTGAAGCCGCGTATGTTCTTGGAATTCGAATCTTTAGAGACAGATCTAAAAGGCTGGTTGGACTTTGTCAAGATTCTTATATAGACAAAGTCCTGCATCGATTCGGAATGGATAAATCCAAGAAGGGATTCACGCCAATGATACATGGTGCTACACTAAGCAAGACTCAGTTTCCTAAAACACCTGATGAGCTTAAGCGCATGAGTAGGATACCTTATGCTTCGGCTATAGGATCTATCATGTATGCCATGATCTGTACTCGTCCTGATGTTGCTTATGCACTAAGCATGACGAGTAGGTACCAGTCTAATCCAGGTGAGAATCACTGGATTGCCGTAAAGAATATCCTGAAGTATTTGAGGAATACTAAGGATAAGTTCTTGGTTTACGGAGGAAGTGAAGTGCTTGAAATGAGTGGATTCATGGATGCAAGTTTTCAGACAGATAAATATGATTTCCGGTCACAGTCTGGTTACATCTTCTGTCTGAATGGCGGTGCAGTAAGTTGGAAGAGCTCCAAGCAGAGCACCGTGGCAGATTCCACAACTGAAGCTGAATACATCGCTGCTTCAGAAGCTGCGAAGGAAGGAGTTTGGATAAGGAACTTCATGATTGAACTCGGTGTATTCCCAAATGCCCATGAGCCTCTAACACTGTATTGTGACAACAATGGTGCAATTGCTCAAGCTAAGGAACCGAGACATCACCAGAAATCAAAACATATTATGAGAAGGTATCACCTGATTCGTGATATAGTGAATAGAGGTGAAGTGATGGTCAGCAGAGTTCCCACTGATGAGAACGTGGCTGACCCGTTGACAAAGCCACTCCCGAAACCTAAGCACGAGTTGCATACTGCTGCTGTAGGAATTAGAGATATTCAAATGTAATCACTTTTTGAGTGGGAGTTATGAGGGCTTTATTTTAGTTATTTTGATTGGTTCATGTAAACATTTTAATGTTAATGAAATTTTATTTCTGGATTATTTTAACTGTGATATAAAATAATCGTTCCAAAATGATTCATGTCGTTATATATGGGCCATCGAAGTACATGAGAAAGACTTGATCATGAAACCCCATATTTAACGAAATGACATAAATCATAGTGTCCATAGTCGAAGGTTGTTGAAATTGGAACACCAACAACCACTTGAGACTAGAGTGTGTTGAGACTTATGACCAAGTTTCATGGGTCATGGATGCGCGGCATCAAAGTCAACACATAGGTATATGTAGGGAGCATATGACCGAACATGGCCCGCTGATGAGAACTCTACAAGATATTAATATCTGTGTCATAAGAGGTTCTCATATACGACTATAGAGTATAGTCCTTAGACCTGAGTTCGCATGCATGTGGCTGCACATGGATTGATGCGCTTTGATCATTGTCTAACGCTGTTTCGTAACTGGGAGCTATAAGGACCTTGGTTGGGTGTATTATAAAGTGTGTAGTTCATAGTGATGGAACAAAATGGGATTTGTCCCTGCCGTTTAACGGAGGTAATATCTCTAGGCCAATCGGAGACTTGATAGCTGGTAAGAGAGTGGCCACTCCCAAACGGACTTACCCAAGTCGTTTGAATTGTCAGTATCAAGTCTGGTCCGATGAACATGGTCTGGCTATATAAGGATGACACGCATCTTGCCTTATGCCAGATCGAGATATTGAGACAAAAGGATTAGGGAATGTAGAATTCCAGTACAAGTGGGAGATTGTTGGGAATGTCCTGAAATCTATTGTGCTATCTCTAGAAAGTATGATAAGTGTCGAGATCAGACATAAGTCATAAATACCGGGAGGTCATGATGACTTGCTAGAGCCCGCTCTTGATCTATAAGTTGAGTACTTATTACCAGTATTGTATGATCCCAAAGGGTCACACACCATAGCTAACGGGAAAGTTAAAAAGGAATTAATACAGTAAGATGCAAGACATTTACTGTATTTGTACAGAGAATTGGGCCAGACAAAATACAGTCTTTTTGTCTGATTTGGGTCTTGGGCCCAAAAGCCTGATAAGCCATTAGTTTAATTACTTGGGCCCATTTAAGGAAAGGGGGGCGCCAGTTAGCCTAAGTTTCTGCGATTTTTAGGTCTGGCCGTCCTCCTCTCTCTATGTTGTTCCAGCTTGGTCTAGCAGCCTGATCCAGTAGCTTGTAAGCGTGTGGATACCTAGGAGGAGCCGGTAATCATCAGCTCTCAGTGATCTCTTCATTCCCTTGATCAATCCGCTGCAATCATAAGGTAATGATCCTGATCTGTTTATGATTCAACTGCAAATCACCTAGATCCTAGTTGATTATGTGATAGGTTGTAATCTGATAATTAAACCTATGAACCAACATAATCATACAAAAACCCTAGCTATATGCGACCGGTTCGGACTTAACAACCTAGCTGCCGCTTTCTTGTGTTCTTCGTCTCAATGCTAAATGAATGCAATGCAATCAACACAGCAAGACAAGAACAACAGAAGACTATCCAATTAACAAGCTATAAGAAGATTAAATCGTGAGCAACCTAGCGCAATGTACTAGGCCGAGTGAACTAGAAGCAAACTAAGCAGATTTATTACTATTATTATTATTATTTTTTTTTTTAATTTACGTTTTAATGAAAGCAAAGAACAAACTTAAAAACAAAAATGGAGAGAAGGATTCAGAGATAACCGGATTGGTTTCAAGAGCGTTTAGCTCTGATACCAGATGATATGAGACGCGGTCAAGCGATGGTCGAGCGAAGCTGGTTGAGGTCACTCTCTTCCTGGTCAGTGGGTGATTCTATGGATGGATGATGAGTAAAACACGGACTAAAACACTTTGATTCACACAATAAGCAAGCTTTAAGCAACAAGCGATCTCAAGCCAATGGGTAGCCGCGCACGGTCAAGAAGATCGAACAACCTCTAGGGTTCTTTTTTACTTAAAACTAACTTGTCTTTCGTTAAACCAAAAAGAGAGCTTAAATACTCCCATGTCCGAAAAAAAACATGGGCCAAAGCAATGGGCCGGTCGAAATGTCTAAAATAAAGAGAAATAAAACTTAAGCAGAAAAAACTTAGAAAGAAAAGGGACTCGGCCGGCATGTCTCTCTAATGAACGGGCCTTGGATCACCTCATTAAAAACCTTGTGAAGAAAATCCATCTGGGACAAAACCTCACAAGGAAAAAAGAGTATGATCTTTGGTCCAGAGGCAGATCGGTCTAAGACTCGTTTGACTCGATGCTAAAGATCATGGTTGGTCTGATCGTCCTGAGTAGGGGCCATGGAATGGTCTGGTCGAATGGGTCGCCGTCCTTGGTCTTGATCATCTTATGGGCCAACTGGTTCAAGACAGCTTATCCTTGGTCGAGCTGGCTTAGCTGGGCTGTGATGTCCTCTATGCTTGTCCTGGAAATCAGCTGCTCCATGGCGTTGTTGAATTCAGCTTTTACCTGCCTCTGTCCTGATCGCGTCCTCGGCACGTCCCACATGGTCGGAAACTGGTCGACCAGCCTCATGGTCGAGTCCGGTCTGTCCTGCTCGTCCGGCTCAGGGTCGGTTAGTCCGATGTCCTCATCACCTTGCCTCCAGATTTGCCTCCTGGTTTTACAGAAACTGAAAGTCTTTCCGGTCAAGAGGTTCCATTGGAATCTGTGCATGGGTTTTGTGATTTTGACTCTAATGTCCAAGCTGATATATCTCCTTCAATTCTGCGGTTGTGGCTTAAACTGGTATATCTCTTTCCGCGGCAGTGCCTAAAGTGGTTGAGGTCGTTGAGTCTGCTGAAAATGGTAGAAAATTTGTTGATGTTCAGAGTTCAGAAGAAATTAAGGGGAGTAGTAACTCAAATCCTAAGGAGGGTACAAGCACGGTGGAGGTACCTTCAGGTCAGAGTGTTTTGAGGCTGGCTAATAAATTTGGGCCGTTATCTTCGAATATGCTGGTTGAACAAGGACAGATAGAAGCTCCCCTCTTCTTAGTGTCAAACCGTAAGAGTGGCCGTAAGGTCACAAAAACAAACTAATATCATATATAATTTTTTTGCGTGGAACGTTAGAGGGCTGAATAGTGATAGACGCCACATGATGGTCAAAAACTGGATTAACATCCATTAACCTCTTTTGGAGTATTTTTGGAAACGCGTGTTAAAGGAATAAATTATGATAGAATTGCTTTAGTGGTTCCTGCGAATTGGAACCTTTTGGGAATTTTTATAACCTCACAATGGTGCGTATTGTGGTATTTTGGGATCCTTAGGTGTCTCTTATTTTCTACAATGCTACGGCTCAATTTGTTACCTGTAGGATATTCATTCCTGCTGAAAGGATATCACTCACAGTTTCGTTTGTATATGACTTCAACATTATGGAAGATAGAAGATCTTTATGGGAGGAGCTAAATTTGATGAATGCAAGTACTCCTGTTGCTTCTCACTCTGGGCGGTAGTAGGTGATTTTAATAAAATCATGCGCATATCATGACACTCACGTAGCACCGACTTAGAGATTGATGTCTCAGGGATTGATGAGTTTAATTTAGCATTCAAGATGCGGATCTATTCGAAGCTCAACCAAAAGATTTACAATTCACTTGGTGGAATAACCAAGATGATAATCCGATATCCAAGAAACCGGATCACGCTCTCATTAATCAGGCATGGTCACTTTCATTCCATGATTCGTATACAAAGTTTCTTAAACCCCAACAGTCACATCACGCTCCATGCTTGTTCCGTATTACCTTTCTAAGCCGAAAAACAATTAGACCGTTAATGTTATTCAAACACTTAGTTGATCATCCGCAAAACCATGAGTTTGTAAAGGAGGCATGGAAGCCTAGTGAGATTGCAGGTTTGGCTCAGTTTAAACTGTTCAGATTCTTAAAGAGGTTAAAGCTTGTGCTTCGTCGGTTGAACAAAAGTAATTGCAGCGGTATAACAACTCATGTTAAGGAATAAGCTGGGAAGCTAATGGAATTGAAATATGTGATTCTTACTAACCCGTATGTGGATGCTGTGAGGGAAGATCATGCTGCTCGCTCTAAGTGGCAGATGTTACTCAAGGCTGAGGAAACATTTTATAGGCAGAGGGAAGGGTTAAGTGGTTGCACTTTGGTGATCGAGATACACCATTCTACTATAGAACTATGGCGCAAAGGTCTACTAAGAATTATATACACTTGTTGGTGGATGATGATAATCACACTTTGACTGATATCAAGGAGCTGAAGGTTCATGCCGTTGACTACTTCAAAGGGATCATTGGTAACACGAAAATAGTCACATCTCCAGTTTCCTGCTCAGACATTCAACAATTAGTTCCGTTTCAGTGTCGTGAATAACATGCTGTTGCGCTCCTTATACCAATGCTGGTGGACAAAGTAAAGCAGACCCTATTTGCTATGCCGCTAACCAAAAGCCAGGGCCTGACGGCTTCCCAATGGAGTTTTACAGAGCTTTATGGGATACAGTTAATAGGTCTTAAGTTTTTCCCTATACTAACTGCAAGTGCACAGTATATCAATGTAGTACTTAGAGATCGAATCCACGAGGACTCTAGGCAACGATAGAATTAAGAACTAAAGAGATTAAAACTAGGAGAAAGCAAAGTGAATAGAAACTGAAAATAATGCGGGAAAATAAACAAGTAGCAGGTTGTGGTTGTAAGCAATAAACTAAGGGCGCTAAGTACAGGGCGTTCTTAGGAAATCAGACAAGCAGATAAATCATTCAGTCAGGATCTAACTAAGCTCAGTTCTAGAACTCAAACACATATATAGAATTAACAAAATGTCGTTGCGAGAATTCTCTAAGTCTAAGTGCAACAATCCAAATTCCTTTGCAATTACTAACAGATTAAACTAGCTTTAATTCCAAGTTCGATATGTTCACAATCAAATTAAACCAAATTCCTTTGCGAGTAATTAAATTGCTCAACCCAAATAGTTCATATTCTAAACCACACTGTCGTGTCGTATTTAGCAACCTAAGATCTAGATTCTAAGTGATCAGGTTAGAACTAGCATTAAACACAATTTAGATTGAAGAACATCTCTTGATGTGAATCCTTAACTGAATTAATTATATCTAGCAAGTCATGAAATCCCTATGAGAACCCCTAAACCTAACTATGAAACTACTCAGACATGGATGATGTAAACATAATCAATGAATTAATAGAAATCATAAAAGAGATTAGAATAATAAAGGGGTTCGAAAACTTCTCCAAAACAAAGTGTAGTACAGGATCAGATCAGCCCCAAAAGCTCTAAAAACTCTCTGTTCTAAGTTATGATAGCGTATGTAAAACTGAAGTTAAAAACCTAATTAAATAGCTAAAACACGACTTGGGGCTTCTGTGTAAATATCTGGAACTTCTGGGCATCTTTGCAATATTAGCATTCTTCATTAAACCGCTGAGAATCTGGCCCAACTCGCTGTGCATCGATCGATGCAGGTGTGCAACGATCGACACAGATCTCAAATCTGGACAGTGAGCACAACCTCTCGGGTCAAATCTCCAAAGTGTACCAAATAGCTCCAAAATCTTCACTTCTGCTCCAAACGTACGTGTACCCAATAAGACCTGCAAAAGACTCTAAAGGAACACCAAAAGACACTAAAACAGACTTATATCATGGCATAAAACCGGTAAAAACCATGATATATCAACTCCCCCACACTTAGCCTTTGCTTGCCCTCAAGCAAAACAGAGAACTAAAACATGGTGAAGAGGTTTGAAAACTTTCAGAAACTCTTTTTGTCCTAGAAGCAGCAACACTCAGATTCTCCTTAGTAAACCACTGAAAGAATCAACCTGCAAGACATCAAGACCAACATATACTTCCCCCACACTTAGCAACTGTCCTAAGTAAACTCCACGATCACATTCACGCATTCAAATTCACCCTACTGACTTCTGCAAGTATTTAAGTGCGGTATCACCTAAGGAGTATCGATCAAAGGGCACATGGACTCTTACCTTGCCAGCTCTAGACCACCATACTATCTTTATCTAGTCCCTTTCTTCTCTTTTCCCTTCCTTAGCATTCTGATTTTTCCCCATTGGGTATCATTTTATTTTTTTTATCAGTGCTCTTCCCGTTAAGTGGTGTACTTTGGACACATTCCATGGATCGCACAGGAGGTAATAGTGTTTGCTACTACTCCCATGACCACTTCGGAGTTACTAACTCATCCTCAGTTTATTATTATTATTTTTTTTTTATGGAAGGGGAGAAGGGAACCAAATAGGACATGTTTACAGGCTGTGTCAGAACTAACAAAGGAATCCGACACAAGGTATACTAAGCCCTTAGGTAAGAAAATTAAGTCAGTATTAAGGTGAAGTCAGTAAAAGGATCCTCTGATACCTGAAGTGATGTGGGTGTCCTCAGTAGGTTGATCTGTGATGGGGTTTTCTAATAGTCATAGATAGATCCTGCAACTTCATCCCAATGGTTACTTAAGTTCCTGCAAGATATTGTTAACTCCTCCAAAATTCATTGTTTCTTACTTAAACTGGTTTTGACTCAATAAAACAAATTTTTTTTTGAAAATTGGACTAACTCTAAGAAAACAGAAAGATAAAGTCAGTAGCACCTCCCCCACACTTAAGACACACTGTCCTCAGTAGTGTCAAGCAAAGGGTTGGTAAAAGCAAAAATGTTATGGATGTGTTGAGTTCTGTCTGATTTTTACCTCTGTCGCACATGCATCGATCGCTGCATAAATGCATCGACCGTTGCTAGGCGATTTTTCGTCGTGTATCGATCGTTTCTCAGGACCGCAACGATCGCTGCAATGCGATTTATTTCGTGTTGTGACGATCGACACAGGTTGTGTCGATCGACGCACTGCGATTTTGGCCGAGAACTGCAGACAAAACTCACAAAAAACAGAAACAAAACGTAAAATCCTACAAAAACACCTAAAATCAAAATGCAAAAATGAAACAGTGGGTTGCCTCCCACTCAGCGCTTGTTTAAGGTCATTAGCTTGACCGAACGAACAAGATAAGTTTGCTGGAGATCCTGAGAAAGATTTTGATTGTCTCTGTGCAAGTCTCCTCATCCAAGGCGGAGAGTAAGCATCATCATTGTGAACGCGTCCAAGAAAAGAAGGAGTAGACTGATATGGTGGATCTGAAACCAAAGTCTCCCTTATCTGCTCTCCATCTCCATCCTTAATGGTGAAGGTCTGCCCATCTATCAGTGGCTTGCGCAGTATGTCCATCTCAAAGTGCAGTGGCTTATCTCCCAGATGGAGATCTATAGAACTGTGTCTCACATCTATCACTGCTCCAGCTGTAGCCAAGAATGGTCTACCCAATATCAATACATCATCCTGCTCACTGTGGTACTTAAGAACTAAGAAATCTGTTGGAATGAAGTAGTTTCCAACTCTCACTGGGACGTCCTCAAGAGCTCCTTCCGGAATCCTTATTGACTGATCAGCTAGGACAAGAGAGGTCCTAGTGGGTCTAAAATCCATCATACCCAGCTTCTCTGCCACAGAGTATGGCATGAGACTTCCAGCAGCTCCTAAATCACACAGAGAGCGCTTGAAACTATCCTCAAATATAGAACAACTCAGCACAAAAATCCCAGGATCAGGTAGCTTCTTAGAAACCTTGGTCAAAAGAACATCACTTATATGCTGAGGAACAACTATAACCCAATCCTTCAGCTCTTCATCCAAAGGCAACATCTTACCCAAGTATCTATGCACACAAGGGTGATAAGGTGGATCATCAGATGGTGGAATTTCTTCCAACTCTTCACCAATCTTTTCTAGCTCTTTAAGCTCATCAATCTCTTGTTGGATTACCTCAGACACCTTAGGATACAATCGAATTGATTGTGCATAGATCTCATGTTGAGTTATCTCAGACACTCCAGGGAATAAGCGATCAAGCTCTGAATCTGCATCAATGTCATAAGAATCCTGTGAATTTGTCTGTCCACGCCTTGCAACGATCGACGCAAAGGGTGCATCGATCGATGCAGTCAAATTTTCACATATTCCACCCGAGAGATTTTCCTCAAAATCCGAAATTTCAGCCTCTTCTACCACTTCAGCTGTACTTAGCTCAAATATTTCACCTAGGTGTGATCAATCATCAATGTGCACTGACCAGGCCTTAATATGGGTGTCTACAACACTCTTTCCCTTGATGGAGCTTGAAATTTGGCTCACCTGAGTGTCCAATTACTTCACATGAGTGTTTAGAGACTCAAACTTCCCATTGAGATCCTCATAGACAGCATCTAACTTCTTGTTGCAGTCCACAGCAATCTTAGTGTGTCCTTCCAGTAGCTGCTCCATCATTGCCTCCATCTTACTCTCATGAGTAGTAGCTACAGGAGGTGCTTGGTAAGAGGAAGATCCATAAGTCCTCTCATTACCTTGTTGGAAAAGTTTCTGAAAACCAGCATTCTGTCCAAAGCCAGAAGAGTTTTGATTGCTTGTGAAAGGACTCTTCTGACCACTGAAAAATCTATTACCAGACTGATTACCAAACCTGTTTCCTTGGAAACCAGATCCTCCGATGTAATTCACATCCTCCTCCTGATCATCTCCTTCGTCATTGATCATCTCAACATCTGGAGCAAAGTGGACAGCTTTCTTTCCAGCTAGAAGATTGTAAACTGTGTCCAACTTAGATCTAATATCAGCTATCTCAGAATTCTCCATCTTTCCACCGGACTTCTTCCTTCTCTCATCAGTAGTCTTGCAGCTATTACTACTTACTAAATTATCTATCAACTGCTTAGCTTGAGCAGGAGTCCTAGTGTTAAAGTTGGCATTGCTAGAATTGTCCAACGCAGTCTGATATGGAAGATCTATTCCTCTAAAGAAGATGCCTAATAGCGTTACCTCAGTGAATCCATGGTGCGGGCAGTCACGTTGGTACTTCTTAAACCTCATCCAGGCTGTCTTAAGAGGCTTCGTTGGACCTTGGGTAAAGGTAAGAATGTCCTGTCTGGACTGATCTGTGCGAGCATCATCATAGAAATGACGCAGGAACTCACTCTTCAGAGCGGCCCAAGTAACAAACGTCCCAGATGGAAGTTGTTTCAGCCAGGCTGCAGCATCTCCAGCCAGAGAGTAGGGAAAAACCTTGAGGAACAGATAGTCTTGGTTAACTCCATCGTACTTTATTCCAGTGACTATGCCCTCAAACTCATCTATGTGATCCATCGGCTACCCACTTGGAGAGCCATGGAAGGCTTTCTGCCTCAGGAGAGAGTAGTAGACGGTCTTGATTTCAAAATAATTCCTCTCAAATTCAGGAAGTACAAGAGCTGACCGGTTAGCATAAAACTCATCCGGACGGTTATAGTCAACTAAAGTCCTCTCATGGACAACCATTTGTCTACCTTGGACTTGTCCTTGGCCTTGGTTCTGCTCCTGTTTCTGTAGTTGCTCTGGAGGATCAGGGATAACATTTCCTTCAGCATCTATCGGTTCTCCAACAGCATTGTATGGATTGTTGTGTCGGTCCCTCAGGGTACCTTGAGCATCAGGCTTTATGATCACACGTTTAACAACAACCATCCTTGTTCTTCGAACTCTTCTGTTAGTCCTCTCTAGTCTAGCAAGCTCTTCAAGTTGGAGGTTTACGAGATTAGTGTTTGGATTACTTCTGGTATCACGCGTCTGCATAAACTATCTGTAATCGCCAAGCAACGATCGATGCTAGTAGTGCAACGATCGATTCAACTCCAATCGCCTAGCAACGATCGACACATAAGGTGCAACGGTTGATGCTATGCGAAATCAGTACATGCGACAGAGAGAAAACAGAGAAAAAATCAGTAAACAAAAATAAAAATAAAAATCCTAGTAAAAACCCTAAGTTCGAATCTATCGAAGACTCTAAGAGTCCCCGGCAACGGCGCCAAAAACTTGATAGGTCTTAAGTTTTACCCTATACTAACTGCAAGTGCACAGTATATCAATGTAGTACTTAGGGATCGAATCCACGAGGACTCTAGGCAACGATAGGATTAAGAACTAAAGAGATTAAAACTAGGGGAAAGCAAAGTGAATGGAAACTGAAAATAATGAGAGAAAATAAACAAGTAGCAGGTTGTGGTTGTAAGCAATAAACTAAGGGCGCTAAGTACAGGGCGTTCTCAGGAAATCAGACAAGCAGATAAATCATTCAGTCAGGATCTAACTAAGCTCAGTTCTAGAACTCAAACACAGATATAGAATTAACCAACTGTCGTTGCGATAATTCTCTAAGTCTAAGTGCAGCAATCCAAATTCCTTTGCAATTACTGACAGATTAAACCAGCTTTAATTCCAAGTTTGATATGTTCACAATCTAATTAAACCAAATTCCTTTGCGAGTAATTAAATTGCTCAACCTAAATAGTTCAGATTCTAAACCACACTGTCGTGTCGTATTTAGCAACCTAAGATCTAGATTCTAAGTGATCAGGTTAGAACTAGCATTAAACACAATTTAGATTGAAGAACATCTCTTGATGTGAATCCTTAACTGAATTAATTATATCTAGCAAGTCATGAAATCCCTATGAGAAACCCTAAACCTAACTATGAAACTACTCAGACATGGATGATGTAAACATAATCAATGAATTAATAGAAATCATAAAAGAGATTAGAATAATAAAGGGGTTCGAAAACTTCTCCAAAACAAAGTGTAGTACAGGATCAGATCAGCCCCAAAAGCTCTAAAAACTCTCTGCTCTAAGTTATGATAGCGTATGTAAAACTGAAGTTAAAAACCTAATTAAATAGCTAAAACACGACTTGGGGCTTCTGTGTAAATATCTGGAAATTCTGGGCATCTTTGCAATATTAGCATTCTTCATTAAACCGCCGAGAATCTGGCCCAACTCGTTGTGCATCGATCGATGCAGGTGTGCAACGATCGACACAGATCTCAAATCTGGACAGTGAGCACAACCTCTCGGGTCAAATCTCCAAAGTGCACCAAATAGCTCCAAAATCTTCACTTCTGCTCCAAACGTACGTGTACCTAATAAGACCTGCAAAAGACTCTAAAGGAACACCAAAAGACACAAAAACAGACTTATATCATGGCATAAAACCAGTAAAAAACATGATATATCAACAGTCGGATCTGAGGTGATGGTAAGGGTAATTAAGTTCTCCAAAAACGGGAGATTACTAAAATACCTTAATACAACAAGTCTTTTCCTTATTTCTAAGTTACCGGAGGCAAGCAAGGTTGGTGATTTCAGACCAATAAGTTGGTGCAAACTTATTTACAAGCTGATCTCCAAAGTTATAGCTAATAGGCTCAAGCCTATCCTGCTGGACTGTATAAGCGCCAATCAAGCAACCTTTTTAAAGGGACGCAGCCTCGGCGAGAACATACTGTTAACATCATATCTTATTAAGAACTACCAAAAGTCATCTTGTCCTAGAAGCTGTCTTTTGAAAGTTGATATTTGGAAAGCGTTTGATACGGTCTGTTGGGACTTCATTATCAAGGTTCTTAATGCGAAAGAATTCCCTCCTCTATTCCGATTTTAGGTACATGATATATCTCATCGCCAAGGTCTCCATAGAAATCAATGGAGAGGTCGCCGGTTTTTTCTTGTAAAAGAAAGGTTTGAGACAAGGTGATTCTACATCCATGTATCTGTTCATCATGGTTATGGAATTTCTGCCTAAAATGCATTTGAAAGCCGTGGATCAGGGAAGAATTCATCTCCACCTGATGTGTTCAAACCCAAGAATTATCCATTTTTGTTTGTAGATGAATTACTGATAATTTCCGATGAATCACGTGTCTCTCTTGATTGGATTAAGGAGGTTCTTAGGGAATTTAAAGAGGCTTGTGGTCTAGATATGATCCCGTTAAAATCAGAAATCTTCTTTGGTGGTTATTCAGACACAGAAATGACAGACCTAAGTGGTTACTCGGGATTCAGAATGAGTTCATTTCCTACTGGATATCTTGGCTTGCCGCTTAATCCCGCATGATCAACTTTGCAACATTGCAACCTTTCCTAGAAAAGATTACAAATAAGCTGCATAATTGAATTGTTAAATGTCTCTAACTCGCAGGAAAGGTCAGATTGATCGCTTCAGTCATTTACATGATGGTTAGTTTATGGAGTTCTAGTTTTGCGTTTCCAAAGCATTTCTATGCGAAAGTTGATTACTCTTGTGCAGCGTTCCTACAGAAGAATAAAACCGATTCTGCTAGAGGAGCTAGAGTGGATTGGGTGGATGTGTCTAAAGGCAGAGGGAGGACTCGAGATAAGACTTCTTGAGGATTTTGAACAGGATTTTAGACTAATCTATTCACAAACTCCCGTTCGCTTTGGGTAGCTTGGATCAACCCAAATGTGTTTAAGAAGAAGATTTATTGGCTGACCCAAGATGAAAATTGATTCTACCTGACGATTAGGAGTCTTATTCATTCAATTCATATGCTATCTCGCTTCTTGAAATGTGATGTGGGCAACAACGATTCTGCCTCTTTTTGGTTTGTAAACTGGACGAATTTGGGTCAGTTAATTACTCTGTTTGTGACTCGGGTCCAAGGGAGATGTGTGTGCCATTCGACGCCACTGTTATTGCTGCTACAAGGAATGGTGATTGGTACTTACCTGTTGCGAGATCGGGAGCTTCTCAGACTATTCAGATAGCAGTAACAAATATCGCACCTCCTAGTCAAGCGAGAGGTTCAAATATTTATCTTTGGCGTAATGCCAATGGAAATTTTGTGACTACTTTCTCTTCGAAGAGTACGTGGAGTAATCTTAGAGTTGCTTCTCCTCTTGTCCCTTGGGCCAAGGTTGTTTGGTTTAAGGAGGATATCCCAAGATGTTCCTTTATTACAAGGCCTTTAATGTTTGTTAAACTACCAACTTGTGACAAGCTTATTTGGTGAGGTTTGGAGATTCCGCCAGTTTGTGTTCTATGTGCTACAGACAAGGAGACTCACTCACATCTCTTCTTCGATTGCTCTTTCTCTGCGGAGCTTTGGCATGGACTAGTTTCTGGGTTTGGTGTCAACTATGCGGCTGACCTAAATATTGTTGTGTCACTGATTGTAAACGATCTAGATATGGAGCATTCGGGCAAAGGCGTGGTTTTAATGGTGATTTTTTAGGTAACGGTGTTTTTTCAGGTTTCGATCTATCTCATTTGGACGTAATGGAATAGCCGCATTTTCACCAGCATCTCTTCCACAGTGGTGATGATTAGAGTTTCGGTTGACAGACTAATGCGAGATCGTTTGCACTCTTTTCTGCTACTGGTGTAAGTTCTTCTTCGTTACTAAAGGTTTATTTTCATTAAAGCTGTGTATTTTCTTTAACTTCTTTTTTTTTATTTTTCTTCTTTTTGTAATAAGTTGTTCTCTAACAACATATAAACTAAGAAAATAGTATAAATCTTAACATTCATACGAAAAAAAATTTTAATTTACCTAAACAATATTTCATTTCTTGCAATTTACCCAATTCATCCTAAAATTAAAGTGGTAAGGAGATAAGTATCAAAGTATGTTTACGTTGCGTCGGTCTCCATGTAGTGGGTTGTTAGAGTCATTTGTAAATAAATGTGAAACTTCATAAAGGGCAACCTTACTGGTCTTTAAGATATTTCTTATCGATGTCTTTAAACGCAGATCAATCAGACACCTGTTGGTATATAGAATTACATTATTATTATTATTATATTATTATTATTATTATTATTATTATTATTATTTGGACAAACAAAGTCGTCCACAATTTTACTTTAAAGATCCCCTTTGAAAATCACAGCCGACAGATTTGAAGCCGTCGGATAAAGACAAATCTATATGCAGTGTAAGTAGAGCAGAGATGAGCAATACGAAGTTACGAGGACTACCTTTAAAGGGTGCAAACTTGTGATTGGCTATATATTCATTGTGAATGCGAATATTGTAAAATTGCTTCGTTATAGAGCAAAGCCGACATCCAATTCACCAATTAAACGTAAAGGAGGCTAGAAATATAAGTAGATCAGATGAGCGTTATTGAAGGTCATTGAGTCTAGAGAATGTAGTTGTCGTCTTTGCTACTCACATTTAACTTGAAAGTGAAAATTTCTTAGATTTTTAGTTAATTAATTTATATTTTATAATATATACAATTTTATTGTAAAATAAGTTCATACAAAAAAACTGATATATGTGATAGAGAAAACACACACGCGCACAATAAATCAACAATGGTATCTCAATTATTCATTTGGAATGTAGAACCTCACATACATATCTAAGTTCGAATTTTACACTCCCGTCAATTGACAAAGCGGACCACATAATGTAAAATCGATTAGGGTCTTATTATTAGGTTTACTGAATTGGTTACTTTGTATTGATAGTATAGGTCTGTATAAAGACAGAAGCTGTATGAGAAAATGAAAGTTAATATACAGATTTGAATCACCTATGTAATCCCTAATATATGCAATCGAATATAGACTTTCTATACTTCCTACACACCCCCTCAAGATGGAAGATCTTTGGAAAGTGCAATCTTGACTATCAGTTGTTGAAAGCGAGCTCGAGACAAAAGTTTTGTTAAGGCATCGGCGTGCTGATCCATAGAGGAAACATGAGATACTCTTAGTCGGCCGGTTTTGACGTAATAACGAACAGAGTGATAGTCTAATGCGATGTGCTTCATTCTCGAATGAAAAACCGGGTTTGCTGCTAAGTACGTGGCGCCAATGTTATCACAGTAAATCACCGGTGTTTGTGATATTTTGACTCCCAAGTTCTGAGAGAAGCGAGTTGACCCAACAAAATTCAGAAGTAGGTTATGCAAGAGACCTATACTCCGCCTCTGTCGATGAACGTGCGACTCATGTTAGTTTCTTGGACGACCAGGCTATAGGGTGTCGTCCTAGATACACAATGTATGCTCCCGTAGATGTGTCGTCATCTTTGTTTCCAGCCCAATCTGTGTCCGTAAAGGCATGGAGAACAGGTGCGTTGTTGGCGTGAAAAACAACTCCCTTGGTCATTGTACCCGCGAGGTACCGAAGGATTCTTTTGACAACATTCCAATGGACTGTTCTCGGCTTGTGCATATACTGTGACAGCTTGTTCACGGGAAAGGCAATATCAGGTCGAGTGAGTGAGAGATACTGTAAGCTCCCCCACAACAGCTCTATACTCCGTCGGATTGTCCATGATACTGCCCGAGAACAACGTTAGTTCAGTGTGCAGACACAACGGCGTTGACACAAGCTTACACGTCTCCATTTTGTTCTGTGTAACAAGTCTGCAATATAACGAGTTTGAGTAAGCATTAGTTTGTCACTTGTACGAGA
Source organism: Orychophragmus violaceus (assembly GCA_030180135.1). NCBI lineage: Eukaryota > Viridiplantae > Streptophyta > Magnoliopsida > Brassicales > Brassicaceae > Orychophragmus > Orychophragmus violaceus. Next base: position 34,096,633 of record CM058233.1, read on the forward strand.
GACTTCAATACGAAGAAAGAACGTTAAGTCTTCCAAATCTCATAAAGAAAAATGTTTTGAGAGTGAAGCAATAAACAGATTTGTATGCATATAAATGTTCCCTGTAATAATTAAATCATTATCATCATAAACTAGCATGTAAATCAGAACTCCATGTTTGTTTATATGATGAGTGAAGCATCAGCCAAAGAATTTGTGAAACCCGAGTTGAGGAGGAAGTTGCGCAGCTCAGTATACCAAGCTCTTGGAGTTTGCTTAAGTCCATAAATTGCTTTTCTAAGCCGACATACTGCGTTTGGATTGTCCTTGTCGATGAATCCCGGTGGTTGACTCATGTATACCGTATCATCAAGAGTTCCTTGAAGAAACACATTGTTGACATCTAATTATCGTAGCGCCCCGTTGAAAGTCACCGCAATGCTTAGTACCGTTCGTATTGTGGCTGGCCTGACCACCAGACTGAAAGTGTCGTGATAATCGATCCCGAGTCTTTGTGTGAATCCTCTTGCTATAAGACGAGCTTTTTACTTTGATATGGAACCATCTTGATGACTTTTAATCGTGAAGATCCACTTACAACCTATAACATTGATAGTAGAATCATTAGTCACATTCTAAAGTTCCCAAGTTCCATTACCTGTTTGAGCATTATACTCTTCACTCATCGCCTTTCTCCATTGAGGAATTTTTAGAGCTTGTGACACTGTTGTCAGAGGCATCTCATGAATTTGATTTACGTGAGTGTGGAGATTCAGCTTCTGGAGAGGTTTCTTGATGCGAGTACTTTGTCGTGTTGGAACTAGGAGTGGCAGAGGTGTAGGTATCTTCAGGAGAGATGGAGCAGGAAGGTTCTCATCTGTGGAATGAACCGGATGCTCCATTGGTGTTGGTACAGATTGCACTGTTGTCGGTGTTGCTTCATGAGCCACAACAGTAGGCTTTGTATTCAAGGGACTTGATTCTAGAGACATAGTATCTTGCCTATTGACAGAGCTGTTTTGATCATCAGGCTGAGTAACTGCAGCTGGAGACTTATTAGACACATGTAAAACCGTAACAATTGGATACACAGGAGAATCAATTTCATCACAAGAATTCAGTTGTATTGGTGATGCAAGCAAAATTGGAAAAATAGTTGCACAAAATAAAACATGTTTTGATGTATAAATTCTTGATGTTGAGCGATTTAAACAAAAATACGCACTTTGGATAATGGAGTAGCCAAGAAACACACAAGGCTATTGATCTCGCATCCAATTTGTGCGATGCATATGGAAGTATCCATGGGAAGCATAAATATCTAAAATTTTTATCTTTTCAAAGTTAGGATTTTGTCCAGTAAGGTTTTGAAAGGGAGTTTTAAAATCCAGAACTGAAGATGGCTTTCTATTAATTAAGTAGACAGCCGTCGCAACACATACGTCCAATAAGAACGAGGCATAGACGCATGGGATAGTAGAGTTAAACCAGTTTCTACTATATATCTATGACGTCTTTCAACAATTCCATTATGTTCGGGAGTATGCGGAGGACTTGTCTTATGAGAAATACCATGTTCTGAAAGAAAATCTCTTAAACATATATATTCACCTCATTATCCGTATGTAAGGTTCGAATTTTGGTTTGAAATCGATTTTCAACCAATGCTTTGAATCTAGTAAAGACTTCAAAAAGTTGATATTTTAGCTTTAAGAGATATAGCCAAGTATATCTAATATGATGGTCGACAAAGATCACATAGTACTTGAAATTGTTAACATAAATAATGGGAGATCTCCACACATCCGAGAACACAATGTCAAGAGGATGCCGAGACTGAAGAGTTGAGTTTTTAAAGGGTAACTTATGCATTTTATTAATCGAACACGAAGTGCAAGGAGAAGCCAACAAAGCATTTGAAAAAGCGGTAATTGAAATTGTGAAACTACTTTTTGAAGAATGGAAGAAGCTGGATGTCCTAAATGGGAATGCCAATCCGACAACGTTGTCTTCACAGCAGATGGATATGCAAGCAAATGAGGTTTTGAAGAAATAGATTGTGGCCATTTGTAAGTCCCGTCTTTAGGTTTCCCTTGTAGACGAAGAGCTCCTGTGGGCAAGTCTCGAACCTGGAAATAAGTTGGCGTAAAAATCACAACAACATTATTAGTGTTGCATAGTTGAAAAACTGAAAGTAAGTTTTTGTCTAGAGAAGGAACACATAAAACATTGTTAAAAAAAGAAAGGACGATAGTAAGAGGGTAGAGTGAAAGAACCAGAGTGCAAAATCTGTAAACCGGAACCGTCACCGAGAATCACTCCATCACACCATCGTATGGACTGTGAAATGATAAATTTGCTAAGTATTAAGTTATGTGATATGATGCTCCAGAGTCCAACAGCCAGGTTGACGAGTCCGACATCATAGCAGGATTTGTAGACGACTGGCAAGCATGAAGCAGAGGAGATGGTTGCCATGGAATGTGGGTGCGTGGCTGCGACTGCTGATGCATTGGATAGACATTGGGTGCCCCTATGATTATACGGAAGTCATGACAGTACTTGGCACTATGTCCTTGTACTCCACAGGCTTGACAACGACCCAAATACGGCTTGGAGAACCTTTGTTGATTGTTGTATTGATGAGTTCAATTCTGATAGTTGTTGGTGAAGGAATGTTTAGTTAATCCTGATTCAATTCTCAGATTCAGATTATTCTAAACATGCTGATCTAGGTTGTTCTTGAATAGAAACAATCAATGGATCTCACCTTTTACCTGTTAATGCAGCGGAAGGAGATAGAACAGGTCAGAGATCAAAGAAACACCGAGAGATGAATCCTCCAAAGGCTCACACACGCGATCACAGGAAAACGGCTGCTAGACCGAGCTGATGGGAGGCGCAGGGAGAGAGAGTTTTCGGCGCTGGGGGCTAGGGTTAGAAGGAAAGAGATTTGGCTTTTAGTTTATAAAAGTCTTCTCTTTCCCTTTTGGGCTTTTGGGCCCAAATATCAATCTGATTAAATCCCATGGATTTAATCAGACCCATTAATCTCTCTCTCTTAGTACGACAAATGCCTGGAACTTTTACCGTACTTCTGCTAAGCCGTTCCAACACATTTTCCTGTTAGCTTAGGCGTGTGACCCATATGGGATCATATAATAAAGGCAATAAGTCCAAGACTTATAGATCATGAGCGGACTCTAGCAAGCCATCATGACCCCCAGTATTATATGACTTATGTCTGATCTTTGACATACTCTTACTTTCTAGAGACAGTACCGAGATTACTGGACACAATTCCAACAATCTCCCACTTGTACTGGAATCTCTGTATTCATAATCCTTTTGTCACAATATCTCGATTAGTCATAAGGCAAGATTAGTGTCATCCTTATAAAGCCTAATCTTGTTCATCAGACTCTGATTCGATACTGACAATCCAAACGACTCGGGAAAGTCCGTTTGAGCATGGCCATGCATTTTCCAGTATTCAAATCTCCGATTGGCCTAGAGATATTCACTCCATTTATATTGGAGGGACAAATTCCGTCTTGTTCCATCACTGTAAACTACTCATTTCATAATGTACCCAAACAAGGTCCTTATAACTATCGCAAAACGATAGCGTTAGACAATGATCAAAGTGCATTAGTCCATGTGCAGTCACATGCATGCGAACTCAGGTCTAAGGACTATACTCTATAGTCGTAGTGAGAATCTCTTATGACACAGATATAAATATCCTGAAGAGTTCTCATAATCGGGTCTTGTCCGGTCGTATGTTCCCAACATACACCTATGTATTGACTTTGATGCCGCGCATCTATGACACATGAAACTTGGTCATAAGTCACATACCAATCTAGTCTCACACGGTTGTTGGTGTTCCAATTTCAACAACCTTTGACTAGGGACTGAATGATATAAGCCATCTATCAAATATAGGGTCTCAAGATCAAGCTAAATGACTTTGATGACTCAAGATCAAGTCACTTACTTCGATGACCTATAAAATGGTTCATATCACTTTGGAACGATTATTTCATCACAGTTAAAATAATCTTGAAATGATAATTTCATTAAACATAAGAATGTTTTACAAGAACATATCAAATAACTAAATAAAAGCCCTCAAACTCCCACTCAAATTTAGATTACATTTCAATGTCTCTAATGCCTACAGCTTCAGTCAGGAACTCGAGCTTAGGCCTTGGGAGTGGCTTTGTCAACGGATCAGCGACATTATCATCTGTCTGAACTCGGCTGATCTTGACTTCCTTTCTATTAATGATGTCACGTATCAAGTGAAATCTTCTTAGAACATGCTTGGATTTCTGGTGTGATCTTGGTTCCTTTGCCTGAGCTATAGCACCATTGTTATCACAAAACAGTGCCAGAGGCTCAGCCGCATCTGGTATCACACCTAGTTCAATAATGAACTTTCGTATCCAAACAGCTTCCTTCGCAGCTTCTGAGGCGGCGATATATTCAGCTTCTGTAGTGGAATCAGCAACGGTGTCTTGCTTGGAGCTTCTCCAACTGATTGCACCGCCATTCAGACAAAAGATATAACCGGACTGTGACCGGAAATCATCTTGGTCTGTCTGGAAACTTGCGTCCGTGAATCCACTGACTTTAAGCACATCACTTCCACCGTATACCAAGAACTTATCCTTAGTATGTCTTAGATACTTCAAGATATTCTTTACGGCAATCCAATGGTTTTCACCTGGATTTGACTGGTATCTACTCGTCATGCTCAATGCATAAGCAACATCAGGACGAGTACAGATCATGGCATACATAACAGATCCTATTGCAGATGCATAGGGAATGTTCTTCATACGCTCGAGCTCAGCAGCCGTCGTAGGGCTCTGCTTCTTGCTTAGCATTGTGCCATGTACCATTGGCGTGAAGCCCTTCTTGGAATCTTTCATGCTGAATCTTTGTAGGACTTTGTCAATGTATGAATCTTGACACAAGCCTATCAGCCTTCTAGATCTATCCCGGTAGATCCTGATTCCAAGAACGTATGCGGCTTCACCCATGTCTTTCATGGAAAAACAACTTCCAAGCCAGTCCTTTACCGACTTTAGCATTGGAACGTCGTTTCCGAGAAGCAGTATGTCATCGACATACATAATAAGAAATACTATCTTGCTCCCACTAGTTTTCATATACACGCATTGTTCTTCTTCGTTTCTGATGAAGTCAAATTGCTTGATTGCTTCATCAAAACGAAGATTCCAGCTCCTCGATGCTTGCTTCAATCCATAAATGGATTTATGAAGCTTGCATACTTTCCCAGCATTCTTTGGATCTATGTAACCGTCAGGTTGCGTCATATACACATCCTCTTCCAGAATTCCATTCAGGAAGGCGGTTTTCACGTCCATCTGCCAAATTTCATAATCATGAAAAGCTGCAGTTGCTAGTAGAATCCGAATAGATTTCATCATAGCCACTGGTGAATAGGTTTCATCGTAATCCACACCGTGAACTTGTCTGAAACCTTTTGCCACCAACCTGGCTTTATAAATCTGGACATTTCCATCCACGTCAATCTTCTTCTTGAAGATCCATTTGCACTCGATGGCTTTTACACCAGCGGGTAAGTCAACCAACGAAAAAACTTGGTTGACCGACATGGAGTCCATTTCGGAATCAGTGGCCTTGCGCCACTTAGAGGAATCTGGGCCCATCATGGCTTGATTGAAGTTCGATGGTTCATCACCATCAATGATCAAAAGATCATGACAGTCAGTCACGAGGAATCCTTGATATCTCTCGGGTTCGTGACGGATCCTCCCGGATCTTCGAACTTCAGGTACTACAGGTTCAGGCTCTACAATTTCTTGTAGGTCCTCCTGCTGCTCTTCCTCATTAGGTTGAGCAGTATCCTGTTCATCTTGAATTTCTTCAAGCAGTACCTTACTCCCACTGTCTTTCTTAGAGAGAAACTCCCTCTCAAGAAAGTTACAATCCCGGGCAACAAAGATCTTGTTCTCGGAACGTAGATAGAAGTAATAAGCCTTGGTTTCCTTCGGATAACCAATGAAGTAGCATTTATCAGACTTTGGTGTAAGCTTGTCTGAGATTAATCTCTTGACATAGGCTTCACAACCCCAAATTCTAAGATAAGACAACACTGGAGCCATTCCAGTCCATAATTCATATGGTGTCTTTGCTACTGCTTTCGATGGCGCTCTATTTAGAGTGAACACTGCTGTTAGCAGAGCATATCCCCAAAGGGATATTGGAAGGTCTGTGTGACTCATCATAGATCGAACCATATCCAATAAGGTCCGATTTCTCCTCTCAGACACACCATTCCATTGAGGTGTTCCGGGAGGAGTGAGTTGGGATACGATCCCACACTCTCTTAGATGATCACTGAATTCTTGGCTTAAGTATTCTCCTCCTCGGTCGGACCGAAGAGCCTTAATGCTTTTGCCAAGTTGGTTCTGTACTTCATTTTGGAATTCTCTGAACTTCTCAAAAGATTCAGACTTATGTTTCATTAAATAAACATATCCATACCTACTGAAGTCATCAGTGAAGGTAATGAAGTACTGATAGTTTCCTCTTGCATTTGTGGACATTGGGCCACACACATCAGTGTGTATCAGGCCCAATAAGTCACTGGCCCTCTCGTTAGGTTTATTAAAGGGGGCCCGTGTCATTTTGCCCATCATGCAGGATTCGCATTTCTCACATGACTCAAAGTCAAATGAGCCAAGAAGTCCATTCGAATGGAGCCTCTTGATGCGTTTCTCGCTGATGTGCCCTAAACGACAATGCCATAGAAACGTTCGGTTCTCCTCATTAGGTTTGAACCGTTTGGTATTAATGTTATAAATTGGCGCGGATTGATCGAGTATGTAAAGCCCATTCGTAAGAGGGGCACAACCATAGAACAAATTGTTGCGATTGAAGGAACATAATTTATTCTTAACTGAAAAATCATAACCTTCCAAATCCAACAAAGAAATTGAAATAATATTTCTGCTTATAGCAGGTACAAAATAACAATTATTGAGTTCTAAAATCAATCCCGAAGGTAAAGACAACAAGTATGTGCCTACAGCTAGTGCTGGAACTTTCGCTCCATTCCCAACTCGTAGCTCCACTTGTCCTTGCTTCAGCCTTCTACTGTTGCTGAGTGCCTGCATATTAGTACAAATATGAGCCCCACAACCAGTATCCATAACCCATGAGGTATTATCAGAAGTAGTCGTATTAACTTCTATAACAAAAATACTTGTCGAAGAAGTCTCGAGAGTCTTCTTCTTCAATTCCTTTAGACCTTCTTGGAATTTCTTACATTCTCTCCTCCAATGCCCTGGTTCTTTACAGAACCTGCATATGTCAGTTGGCCCAGCCTTGGACTTGGGCTTGGGCTTTGGCGTGTCCTTGTCCGCGACTTGGACAGCCTTGGCCTTTCCCTTATCCTTAGCAGAGGATTTCTTAAACCCCTTGCCCTTTTGCACCATAAGCACATTGGGGTCCTTGGCGGTTTTCCTCAAGTTGGGCTCTGCAGTCTTGAGCATTCCGTGAAGCTCAGGCAATGTCTTACTCAAGCCATGCATGTTAAAGTTCAGAATGAATTGATCATAGCTTGCAGGTAATGACTGCAGAATGATGTCGCAGGCAAGTTCTTGGCTGATAGGACAGTCGAGTTTCTGAAGATGATCGAGATAACCCATCATCTTCAAGACATGAGGACTCACTGCCGCATTCGCAGCCAACTTACAGTCTAAGAGGTTCTTAACAGTCTGAAACCTCTCAGTCCTTGCTTGCTCCTGAAAAAGCGATTTCAGGCTTGCCATTATCTCAATTGGTGACAACACACTCTCGAACTGCATTTGCAGCTCAGCAGTCATTGTCGCCAACATAAGGCAATACACATCATTTTCATCTGACGAATGCTTTTCCCAAGCATTATGCAGAGTCCTGGCGGCATTGTTAGCAGGCCTCTCGGGGAGAGGATCACGAAGGACATAATCCTTCTTCTCCTGCTTGAGGACCAGCCTCAAGTTCCTTGACCACGTCAGGAAGTTCGTTCCAGTCAGCTTCTCCTTCTCGAGAACAGACCGGATTGAGAATGTGTTTTGTGTGCTTGTAGTAGTCATAGCTGAAATATATAAGATAAAAGGTTATTAGTTAATATGTTCAATATGATTAATCTTATATTATAATTAATATGATCAATCATGCATTATATTCAATAACCTAAGTTACCCTCAATAGAATATAATGATTCCAAGATCCACATATAACTAAGATCAAAGTGGGCCACTGGCCATCACCCAACCTTAGCTTATATCGGTAAGCCCTTTGTCGGCTAATTATATCCGTGATATAACTCTTGGTTGTGAATCTGGGCCTGAGGCCCAATCCACTCTGATCTCTCAAGGCTCGGGACTCCCGATGGCCCAGTCAAGAAAACCAGACTATACAGTCATGTAATCATTAATGTCTGGGACTCCCAATGACATTTATGAATCACAAACCGTCTTATCTACGCAAAAGTAGACACCCTCACACTGTAAGGCCATGAATACAATTGAATGGGCTTCGACAGCTGACATAGCCTGGACAAGACATCCAACGCTTGATATTATTTGAGGTTCGTAGGTTTATTAAAATTTCATTCCCAAAATAGAAGATTACTATTTCGGGAAACTTTCTATTTTTTGGAAACCTACTATTTTTGGAAACTTTCTAAAATTGGAAACTTTCTAAAACCGGAAACTTTCTAACTTTAGAAATTTCTTAAAATCCAAAACCCGCAAATCTAGAAACTTCTATTTTAAGAAACTTTCTAATTTCAAAATTTCGGAAACTTTAATTTAAAATCGATTTATATAACTTTATAAAATAAATTTTAAATTAATCTGAAGAAAGAATCAAATAATTGACCCAATTGTTTTAACTTCTTGGCCCGAGGCCCAAGAATTGGTCCATGTCCAAGACATGACCCAATTGTCCAATTAAATGACATAACCGGTCTGGTTCATTAAAATTGGTCTAACCAAATTTTAATTACTACGATGACCACAATTGTCAACCGGTTATTTACTAAACCGAATTTTCTCAATTTATTTGGTCCAACCAAATCAAATTAGAAAATCCTGGTGTAGGTACAAAATCCAATTTTTCGACATTGGATTTCTTATCCCGGTTTAACCAGAATTTAATAAAATTATTAAATCTGTTTATTAAACCGAGACGATTAATTTTAACCAAAATTATAAACCGAGCCAAACCGATTGAACCGTTCATGATCACGTTGCCCTAGCTTTGCGATCAAGGAACGATCGTCCAGCCGCAAGCCGTGCGCCAACGATCCGAGATCGAGACGATGCACACCTTCGGACGGGACGCGACAGCCGGGAGAGCTCGGGTCAGGCGGGACGGGACGATGCCGAGACCATCGCGGGACGATCGTAGCTCGGTCTAACCGATCCGCTCGATCGATCCACATGATCGCTTGCTTATCCTCTCACGCAAGCTATCGGCCATCATCACGCACACGGTCGATCGGCTGATCATGCGATCGATCCATGATCGATCCATGCATCCAAGCCATCGGCCGATCACAAAAACAAGTCATATAGCTTGTTTTGCGATTTCATTAGTGTGTTTAGGTTTTAATTTTGTTTCTTAAGTGATTTATCTTATCAGTAGTTGATTCAAAAACACTTCTAAACAGATTAAACAACCTAAACATGAATCTAAACAAGAAAAACCAGAACCAATAGCTCTGATACCACTGAAGGAATGTTTAGTTAATCCTGATTCAATTCTCAGATTCAGATTATTCTAAACATACTGATCTAGGTTGTTCTTGAATAGAAACAATCAATGGATCTCACCTTTTACCTGTTAATGCAGCGGAAGGAGATAGAACAGGTCAGAGATCAAAGAAACACCGAGAGATGAATCCTCCAAAGGCTCACACACGCGATCACAGGAAAACGGCTGCTAGACCGAGCTGATGGGAGGCGCAGGGAGAGAGAGTTTTCGGCGCTGGGGGCTAGGGTTAGAAGGAAAGAGATTTGGCTTTTAGTTTATAAAAGTCTTCTCTTTCCCTTTTGGGCTTTTGGGCCCAAATATCAATCTGATTAAATCCCATGGATTTAATCAGACCCATTAATCTCTCTCTCTTAGTACGACAAATGCCTGGCACTTTTACCGTACTTCTGCTAAGCCGTTCCAACACATTTTCCTGTTAGCTTAGGCGTGTGACCCATATGGGATCATATAATAAAGGCAATAAGTCCAAGACTTATAGATCATGAGCGGACTCTAGCAAGCCATCATGACCCCCAGTATTATATGACTTATGTCTGATCTTTGACATACTCTTACTTTCTAGAGACAGTACCGAGATTACTGGACACAATTCCAACAGTTGGAGTTGTTGTATGAGCGAGTTTGATTGTTGTTGTTCTGAGAGTTGTTTCTCCTCTGTTGAGGAGGACGGGCATCTGTTGCGTGAGCAACAATTGGTGTCACCACTGGATTCTCATTACACATGATCATAGATTCGCGATTGAGAAGCCTTTAAAGGAGTTCTAAGTATGAGATCGGAGCATCACGCCCATTGACAGCATCCACTTCTGGTTTGTCCTTTTCACCTAGCCCCTCTAGGATTTGCTCAGTGAGATCCTCTGCATCCATCGATTTCCCTAAGAGAGCAAGGTCATCAGCTTTGGTTTTGACAGATCGAAGATACTCACTAATTGTTTGTGATCCTTTAGTACAATGCTTGATCTGAAACTTTAGTTGGCGTATTTGCCCCCTTGATGGATTTCCAAAAGTAGTGGCGAGAATCGACCACACATCCATTGTAGTGTTTGCACTGGACACCACAGACTGAACTGGAAGAGTTATTGATCCAATTATCGAATTGTACATGAGGCGGTCTTGACGACGCCATGGAACATACGCTGGTTTTGGTGCCTGAACACCATCAGTCAGAATCATCTCAGACGGCGTAGTGCAGATGTCTTGGATGAAATGTTGAAGCTCATGACCTTATAACAGTGCTCGGACCTGCCTGCTCCACATCAAGTAGTTGAGATGTGTCAATTTTGTGATGCTATACATGTTTACGGATAGAAGAGTACTTTCAGAATCCTGAACATTGAACACAGAGGTTCTTTTGGCTGTTGAATCAGACATGATGAAAGAGACAAGGAGAAGATTAACAAGAAGAAGAAAAGACAGAGATTTTCAAAACCGAATAAGAAGAACAGAGATTCGAAGAAGACATAATGAATAAGAAGAAACGGCTGAGCCTATAACTCTGATACCATATTAGGTTTACTGAATTGGTTACTTTGTATTGATATTGTAGGTCTGTATAAATATAGAAGATGTACAATGAGAAAAGGAAAGCTAATATACATACTTGAATCACCTAGGTAATCCCTAATTATATGCAATCGAATATAGACTTCCTTTATTTCCTAAACTAATGCATATGAACTTCCTAATACTAAAACATGTCTAATTTCAAGTGTGAGACTCATTCAAACGAAATGACCCTAAACTACAGAGTCATAAGCATTCGATGGCAATAAGAAAGTATTCTATTTTAGACAGAGAAAACCGTCTAAAATCTTATTGATGGTTTTAAGTGATTTTCAATAAATCGATTTTAGGTTGTCGAAAAAAAACTATAGGAATTGTATCAGAAATCTCTAATCGAATTTCGATGAATTTTTTGGTCGAAGAACCCCAAGGAAATCTGTTGGGATTTGCTTGTTCATTGGAACATTTTTTCTATCAAATATCGACTGATTAAAATTATATATATGATATTGATAGATTTCTGATGTGTGGTTTTATCATCCGAATTATATATATATATATGATAGCTGTAAGAATACATCAGTCAATTGTAGTACATTATGATTAGATTCATCGGGAAAGATGGTTACACTTTAAGTTTTTTTCTTTATAAAAAACTAGGAGATAATCCCTGCTAACGCGCGAGTTTTATTTTATTTTGCTAATACTTAATGTATATGTTTTTAGATTAACATTATGACTACTAATATTCCCCTATGTAATTTTTATTAATTTTTTTTGATGAATCTAATAATTCAAAGGAATAAACATGAGCTAAATCATACATTTTGTTTTAGAAATAATATGTTTTTTCCCCAACACAATCCAATATTTAAGTCAAGTTTGATAGGTTGAAATAATATTTTAATTTTTTTTGGCTAATACTTAATATTCACTTATTTTTCACAATCTATTCATTACAATTTTCATTTTTTTATTTACCGTTTTAAGGTTTTTCCAATAATTTTTATTGCGTCTGTTTTTTTTATTGTTTTAAAATTTTGTATATTTTTTTGTTCTTTTCTATATCATATCATATTATATTTTTATAATTATTTATCCTGTAGAATATTTACTGAATATTTTTTTGTGCTATCTTTTATAATTCTCATTTTTTCTTTGATTGTTTTGAAACATAATCAATTCTCAATTTTTTTCTTCTAATTTTGGTCATTTTCATTTCTGTTATTATTTAGTTATTTTTGTTGGTTTGGAGCATGCAAAGTTTTTTATCGTTAGAGAAGGTAATTAAATAACTCAAAATAGTATAAGATATGATTTTAATCTTTAATTATATAATATTTGTGTTTTCATAATCTTTTTAAATAAAATTTAAAGTTTCTTCATTTTTCTGTTTATTTTAAAGATTTTGAAATAACTAAATTAAAAATTTTAAATGAAATAATTAATCGTGAGAATATATTAATTTTTATTGGTTAAAATGATGATATGTCAGAAAGTAATGATGTGGATCAATAGAAAATAGCTGATGTGTCAGATGGAGAGCCCTCTTCAACCATTATACATAGGATAATTAAGTTAGCAAATGTTAGATTTTTGTTGGGAGTTAGGAAGTTCATATTTCAATTATTCAGCATTCAACAAGTGAAGACAATCATAGATCTTTTCATCCTAGAACTTGAAACACTACAATTCAAAAGTGTCTAGCTGCTAGCTGCTCCTCTCTTAAACATTCCTTTTTGGCATATCCTTCACGGAACCTTCCCTAAACTGCCTTCAGCATGGAGGTGTCTTCTAGTGGAGAGGGACTCTCCTCCATACTCGCCAACAAGTAACTCCATCGCTTCTGTCCCGAAGAATCCATGGTCAAAGTCTGTCTTGGAGGAAAATACTCCTTCTGTTGCAAAATTGTCACGTTTGACTTGGTCATTGGTGTTGCGAAAGCAAAAATACCTAACGAGATCCTAGAGATATCTCAGCCTCTATGGACAAACTTCATCGTGGGGGACTTTATTGGTGATGCTCCACATATTGGTAAGGTTCACGCGTCGGTAAACTGTTTATGATCTTTGCCTGACAAGTCTTTTGCGTATTGATGCTCAGTTCCTCAATCCACAGACTGTGTTTTTCCGTATTGAGAATGCTCAAGTTAGATACCATGTAACTCAGACATCCCTATGGTAGTGAACGAGTGGAATCCAAGTAACTCAAGTCTCAAACCAGATTTGTCGTCCATGCCTCTATGGGCCAACTTTAAGAATTTACTAGACTACCTCTTTTCCCACAAAGGACTCATGTTCTTCGGGGATCTGATTGGCGACGCAAAGAAGCTGCATCCAAATACTGAGCAATGTATACGTCTTTATGTGGCTTGTGTGTTGGTTGTTGTTGATCTAAAAAACATTTGCCAGAAAGCACAGGCCTAAGCAGTCAACAAGACAACCTAATTCAAGTTCACTATCCTTGGATTCCACCGAGATGCTCCACATGTAAGATATGGGGCCATGTGGGCAAAGAATGTAGACATATGGGAATTGGTTCATCTGTTAACCATAAGATAGTTGACAAGAAGCAAACATCAGGAGTTAAGATAATGGAGCAAGACAGGGATTCTGATGAGTTGAGAAAGTTAGTGGATGAAACTTTTGAGACTCGAGTATCAAATCTTGACTTGTTCAAAAACAAGGTCTATGCAGTGGAAGAATTGAACGCAGAACATGAGAAATCCCGAAGCACAAACCAAGAGAAAACGCCTAAGACAGTGACAAATACAACTTTGACAGTGGTTTCAAAGTGTAGCAAAAGCTCTCGGAACAAAGCTGAAAGTACGTCGACTTTCCCAGTAAGTGAAACCGAGAGTCCATCGAGATTTAATGTGTTATCTATGGCAATGGAGGATTATGAAGAGGAAGAGGGTGAGATTTTAATTGAGACTAACAAAGCAGGAAATCGATTGGGAGGAAACCGTAGAGGAAAAGAAAAAGAAGAATATGTTGATACCATTGGTCTGAACAAAACAAACAAGTCAAAGACCAATAAGAAGCATAGCGCTTCGCGAAAAGAACAGAAGTTTATCCAACAAAGAAAAACCCAAAAATCTTTTTGTCCCTGAAGGCACTAATGATATGACAAACTTTTTTCGTGGAATACTCGTGGTTTTAACAAAATGCGCAAACAAAAAAATGCTCGTACTTCGATTTCCTCTACCAAGCCTCTCTTTGGTTGTCTTCTAGAGACGAAAGTCAAAAAAATAAGTTTCATGCAATCATGAATTACCTCTTGCCGGATTCGAACACTACAACAACTACGATTAACATTATTTGGGATGTATTTGGGTAGTTTTTTTTGACTTGGTTATAGTTGCCCCTCTATACAAGAGTCCACAGAACATCACCCATAATATTTCGGTGAACTTGGGTATGGAGTTTATTTGCTCGTATGTATACGCTTCAAACTTTCAGAGATACTGTTTGGTTCTTCGTGAGGAGCTAAAGATTATTCGCAAATATTTTGTGGCTTCAAACACGCCTTGATTCATTATATGCGATTTCAATGTGACTTTGGCTTTGGATGAGAAGTCTAGAGTACACGAAGCTTTGGGAGATCAGTCGGGAATGCGAGATTTACATAATCTAGTCTCAGATTGCGAGCTTCAAGACCTCAGCTCTGTGGGACCTAAATTCACTTGGTGGAATAGTAGAGAGCTGAATCCTATCTAGAATAATTGGATAGGGCGCTGGTAATGAAATATGATCATCTATGTAAGGGCCCTGGCCCAGCCATTTAAAATTTTTTGAAGAAAAAGAAGAAAGCCCAGCAGTCAAGCCCAAAAGCCCAAATACTTCATAAAAACCCTAGCCTCCTCATTATAAATATGCGCCTCCACCATTGAGAAACTAAGAAGAAGAGAGCTTTCGGCGAAGCCCTGCCCCTTTACTGTCGCAGCCACAACCTCTAGAAGTCAGATCTGAAGCTACTCCATCGATTATAGACTAAAGCAATCCGGTAAGCTCATTTTTAGATCTGATTTTCCTCAACCCGAGATCTAAAACCTCCGTAACTTTTTATCCGTGAGGAATCTGGGAAATCCGAGACCACCATCGCGTTCCTCTCGAGGAGAAGAAGCCGTAGCCGCAAACCGCACCTCCAAAGCTGTCCAGACGCGCCCGCAATCGCAGGAGAAAGAATCGTCGGTTTCTCACGCGCCGCCCAGCGCCGCCGTTGCCGGAGCCACGCGCCGCCGCCGTCCGCCGGGAGCCGCCGCCGTCTGCCGCCTCCCGGAGCAGCCACCCGTCGCCGGAGCTCCGCCGCCGCCGACCACCGGAGCCACCGCCGGACCGCCGCCGAGTCAACTCGGCCGACGACCGAGTCAACTCGGGTTGACCGGGTCGGGTCGTTGACCGGTTCAATCCAATTCTGGTTCGGTTAATCCAGTTTGGTCTGGTTTCCCAATTTTGATTTTAATTTTTAATTTCCATTCCCGGTTTAGGTCGGTTAAGCTGGTTTGAGCTGGGTATTTTCAATCGGTCATATCTAGCTCATCCTAAGCCCGATTTAAGCGAATCAAAAGGCCATCTCACCTGATTTCTCGTCCTGTTTCCAGATCTGATGTCCGTTCGGGCTGAGTAAGCTTCTAAATTACCATTTTTTCCTTTATTTTGCTAAGGTGAGGACTGGTCGTTATCTCTATCCTATTCTATTTCAATTCTAGGACATGAGTCCTTGTTTAATAGCGTCTTTCCTAGGTAGTATAATTTTGGTAATGCGCGCTATGTGATTGATTGCTAAATATAGAACTGTTAGGATATCACTTAAACCGAAAACGTTGATTGTGATTGATGGCTTGTGTGCGTAGTTGCGAGTGTTGTGGTTGAGTAGGGTTGTGGCCCGAGTGTTGTGTTGGTGTAGGGTTGTGGCCCAAATCGGTTGTGGCCGAGTGAATGCCGGTTGGTGCCGGTGGAGTAGGGTTGTGGCCCAAGTCGGTTCATGGGTGTATGCATTGTGGTTAGGGCCCATGCTCGCACCTATGGACAAGTTGTTAGTGTGTTGATTGATTGTGTGCCTTCGGGCGTTGGGTGCAAGGTGTTATTAGCCTTGGACTTGTTTCTTGTTGTTGTGATAGCGTAGGATGATATCGCGGGTTCCTTGGATCCGCCCTCACTGGGTAATTGTGTTTTGAAACAATTACTCAGGCCTCTCCCCTTTTCCATCCTTTTTCCCTCGCAGGTCAGGATGCAGGATTGACTGATCGAGTGACGTTATTGGTGGATTTGAATACGAAGGAAGCGCCGGGTTCCTGGGACCAGTTGAGATGGCGTCCCGGTTGGACCATTTTCGGTTCAACGGGCATCCTAATGCCGCGTCTCCGGTTTACCCGGGAGACGGGTGTTACAATTTTGGTATCAGAGCCTAGGTTAAGGTCTCCTAGTCCTATCCTGGGAGATCAGCTTTCGTTGTTTTCCAAAACCTTGTTTTCAATCTTTTTCAAAACCGTTTGCGAAAATTTTATAAAATGGTTACTTTGCGAAAAGCTTTTTCAAGCACCAACTATATCATAGATTGTTCTCCACACCGGTCCTAGTCTAGTTAGAATTTTTCCGTGCAGGATGGGTCGGTGTCTTCAAACCTCGGTTGTGCTACTGCCCGCTAGATGTGTGCCGAGATGTATGTCGTGATGTGTGCCGTTGAGGTGTATGTTGGGATGTGTGTTGTGGTGTGCGCCTACAGGGCAGTCGGTACTAGTGAGGTGGTGTTGGGGTCAACGTGGGTTCATTGTATTGTTCAACCAAGTGTGCTAAAGTGTCAAGGATGTGAAGACGATCAGACGAGAGGCTAATGCGGGAATACTGCTAGGAGCATTGTAAGAGCTGCAAGGAGTGCTGCAGGAGTTGCAAGAGGTCAATGGAAAGACCGGATTGCAAGGAGTGCTACAGGAGCTGCAAGAGGTCGATGGAAAGACCGGATTGTAAGGAGGCCATTTGGAAGTGGCGGTGTTTCGACTGAATTAAGCGTCAGGAGTTGCTTAAGTTGCTAATATCACAAGGTGCAGCAGGAAACTGTCCAAACCTATTCTAAGTATGGAATCTTGAAATCGGTTTGTGACATCAACTTAAATGAGTTATGGATGGCTCGTTGAAAATTGATCAAGCTGGAAGCTGGAGGAGATCTTGAAGGAAAGGCAGGCTCGAGATACAACGGTGGGACCGGAAAGGAAACGGTCTACCCTGGAATCTTAGATTACTGAAGCAGCTAACAGAGTTCCTCGGGATGGAAAGAAGATCGCAGAAGCATTTTTGGAGGTGGCGTTGTGGCATTTGGAATTGCCGAGTCAGCTGGACTTCTGGAATTGCAAGCTCAAGTGGACATAACTAGATATTGGAAATGGAAATCCAATGGAAGAGTGTTAGGAAAACACTATGGCGGATAGACAAGAAGATGCAAGGGAGAGCAAAGGATGGTGTTTGGAAAGCACCACAACTGGATCACAAGGTAGGAAGCCTTGAGCTGAAAGTCATATGGAAATCGGTTTGAATATCAGAGTGCGCAGCGGAAGCGTGGCATTGGAGCATATCAGGAGTTAAGTGGGTCGTTCCCCACCAGCCGGGTAGCCATAATGGACATGGTTAGCCTCATCGCTCAACAAAGATAAGCAAGGATAGCAAACAGGCGAAAGACGACGCCACAGTGCACAGGAATGGAAACCGTCAAAGTAAATCCATTTGGAAGTGGATGATGCACTGTGGCACGGTAATGGAAACCGTTGAGGAGAATTGGGTTGGGAGTGGAGCATCGCATTCAAGACTTAGAACCACTCGAGGGATGAGTGTTGTTTCTAAACGTTGAAGACCGACCCTAATGGAAATGGGCGGTATCATGTGACATCTGAGTGCATTCTGGAGATGCTAGCGGACTGGTACCAAAGAGAAAGACACTTCCGAGCGTGGATGGAAATAAGGGGGGGAGAAGCAGTCTTCAGGATTCGAGGACAAGTTCTTTTCATGCAAGTAAGCCATCAAGTCAGTTTTGGTCAACGAAGTCTGCGGAGTGTGGATGGTAAAACGTTGCAATGGAGAACTCCCGCCTCGGAATTCATGACGAATTCTTTTCAAGATGGGGAGAATTGTAAGGGCCCTGGCCCAGCCATTTAAAATTTTTTGAAGAAAAAGAAGAAAGCCCAGCAGTCAAGCCCAAAAGCCCAATTCCTTCATAAAAACCCTAGCCTCCTCATTATAAATATGTGCCTCCACCATTGAGAAACTAAGAAGAAGAGAGCTTTCGGCGAAGCCCTGCCCCTTTACTGTCGCAGCCACAACCTCTAGAAGTCAGATCTGAAGCTACTCCATCGATTAGAGACTAAAGCAATCCGGTAAGCTCATTTTTAGATCTGATTTTCCTCAACCCGAGACCTAAAACCTCCGTAACCTTTTATCCGTGAGGAATCTAGGAAATCCGAGACCACCATCGCGTTCCTCTCGACGAGACGAAGCCGTAGCCGCAAACCGCACCTCCATAGCTGTCCGGACGCGCCCGCAATCGCAGGAGAAAGAATCGCCGGTTTCTCACGCGCTGCCCATGCGCCGCCGTTGCCGGAGCCACGCGCCGCCGCCGTCCGCCTGGAGCCGCCGCCGTCCGCCGCCTCCCGGAGCCGCCACCCGTCGCCGGAACTCCACCGCCGCCGACCACCGGAGCCACCGCCGGACCGCCGCCGAGTCAACTCGGCCGGCGACCGAGTCAACTCGGGTTGACCGGGTCGGGTTGACCGGGTCGGGTCGTTGACCGGTTCAATCCAATTATGGTTCGGTTAATCCGGTTTGGTCTGGTTTCCCAATTTTGATTTTAATTTGTAATTTCGATTCCCGGTTTAGGTCGGTTAAGCTGGTTTGAGCTGGGTATTTTCAATCGGTCATATCTAGCTCATCCTAAGCCCGATTTAAGCGAATCAAAAGCCCATCTCACCTGATTTCTTGTCCTCTTTCCAGTTATGATGTCCGTTCGGGCTGAGGAAGCTTCTAAATTACCGTTTTGCCCTTTATTTGGCTAAGGTGAGGACTGGTCGTTATATCTATCCTATTCTTATTCAATTCCAGGACATGAGTCCTTGTTTAATAGCGTCTTTCCTAGGTAGTATAGTTTTGGTAATGCGCGCTATGTGATTGATTGCTAAATATAGAACTGTTAGGATATCACTTAAACCGAAAACGTTGATTGTGATTGATGGCTTGTGTGCGTAGTTGCGAGTGTTGTGGTTGAGTAGGGTTGTGGCCCGAGTGTTGTGTTGGTGTAGGGTTGTGGCCCAAATCGGTTATGGCCGAGTGAATGCCGGTTGGTGCCGGTGGAGTAGGGTTGTGGCCCGAGTCGGTTCATGGGTGTGTGCATTGTGGTTAATGCCCATGCTCGCACTTATGGACCAGTTGTTAGTGTGTTGATTGATTGTGTGCCTTCGGGTGTTGGGTGCAAGGTGTTATTAGCATTGGACTTGTTTCTTGTTGTTGTGATAGCGTAGGATGATATCGCGGGTTCCTTGGATCCGCCCTCACTGGGTAATTGTGTTTTGAAACAATTACTCAGGCCTCTCCCCTTTTCCATCCTTTTTCCCTCGCAGGTCCGGATGCAGGATTGACTGATCGAGTGACGTTATTGGTGGATTTGAATACGAAGGAAGCGCCGGGTTCCTGGGACCAGTTGAGATGGCGTCCTGGTTGGACCATTTTCGGTTCAACGGGCGTCCTAATGCCGCGTCTCCGGTTTACCCGGGAGACGGGTGTTACAATTTTGGTATCAGAGCCTAGGTTAAGGTCTCCCAGTCCTATCCTGGGAGATCAGCTTTCGTTGTTTTCCAAAACCTTGTTTTCAATCTTTTTCAAAACCGTTTGCGAAAATTTTATAAAATGGTTACTTTGCGAAAAGCTTTTTCAAGCACCAACTATATCATAGATTGTTCTCCACACCGGTCCTATTCTAGTTAGAATTTTTCCGTGCAGGATGGGTCAGTGTCTTCAAACCTCGGTTGTGCTACTGCCCGCTAGATGTGTGCCGAGATGTATGTCGTGATGTGTGCCGTTGAGGTGTATGTTGGGATGTGTGTTGTGGTGTGCGCCTACAGGGCAGTCGGTACTAGTGAGGTGGTGTTGGGGTCAACGTGGGTTCATTGTATTGTTCAACCAAGTGTGCTAAAGTGTCAAGGATGTGAAGACGATCAAACGAAAGGCTAATACGGGAATACTGCTAGGAGCATTGTAAGAGCTGCAAGGAGTGCTGCAGGAGTTGCCAGAGGTCAATGGAAAGACCGGATTGCAAGGAGTGCTACAGGAGCTGCAAGAGGTCGATGGAAATACCGGATTGTAAGGAGGCCATTTGGAAGTGGCGGTGTTTCGACTGGATTAAGCGTCAGGAGTTGCTTAAGTTGCTAATATCACAAGGTGCAGCAGGAAACTGTCCAAACCTATTCTAAGTATGGAATCTTGGAATCGTTTGTGACATCAACTTCAATGAGTTATGGATGGCTCGTTGAAAATTGATCAAGCTAGAAGCTGGAGGAGATCTTCAAGGAAAGGCAGGCTCGAGATACAACGGTGGGACCGGAAAGGAAACGGTCTGTCCTGGAATCTTGGATTACTGGAGCAGCTAATGGAGTTCCTCGGGATGGAAAGAAGATCGCAGAAGCATTTTTGGAGGTGGCGTTGTGGCATTTGGAATTGCCGAGTCAGCTGGACTTCTGGAATTGCAAGCTCAAGTGGACATAACTAGATATTGGAAATGGAAATCCAATGGAAGAGTGTTAGGAAAACACTATGGCGGATAGACAAGAAGATGCAAGGGAGAGCAAAGGATGGTGTTTGGAAAGCACCACAACTGGATCACAAGGTAGGAAGCCTTGAGCTGAAAGTCATATTGGAAATCGGTTTGAATATCAGAGTGCGCAGCGGAAGCGTGGCATTGGAGCATATCAGGAGTTAAGTGGGTCGTTCCCCACCAGCCGGGTAGCCATAATGGACATGGTTAGCCTCATCGCTCACCAAAGATAAGCAAGGATAGCAAACAGGCGAAAGACGACGCCATAGTTCACGGGAATGGAAACCGTCAAAGTAAATCCATTTGGAAGTGGATTATGCACTGTGGCACGGTAATGGAAACCGTTGAGGAGAATTGGGTTGGGAGTGGAGCATCGCATTCAAGACTTAGAACCACTCGAGGGATGAGTATTGTTTCTAAACGTTGAAGACCGACCCTAATGGAAATGGGCGGTATCATGTGACATCTGAGTGCATTCTGGAGATGCTAATGGACTGGTACCAAAGAGAAAGACACTTCCGAGCGTGGTTGGAAATAAGGGGGGGAGAAGCAGTCTTCAGGATTCGAGGACAAGTTCTTTTCAAGCAAGTAAGCCATCAAGTCAGTTTTGGTCAACGAAGTCTGCGGAGTGTGGATGGTAAAACGTTGCAATGGAGAACTCCCGCCTCGGAATTCGGGACGAATTCTTTTCAAGAGGGGGAGAATTGTAAGGGCCATGGCCCAGCCATTTAAATTTTTTTGAAGAAAAAGAAGAATGCCCAGCAGTCAAGCCCAAAAGCCCAATTCCTTCATAAAAACCCTAGCCTCCTCATTATAAATATGTGCCTCCACCATTGAGAAACTAAGAAGAAGAGAGCTTTCGGCGAAGCCCTGCCCCTTTACTGTCACAGCCACAACCTCTAGAAGTCAGATCTGAAGCCACTCCATCGATTAGAGACTAAAGCAATCCGGTAAGCTCATTTTTAGATCTGATTTTCCTCAACCCGAGATCTAAAACCTCCGTAACTTTTTATCCGTGAGGAATCTAGGAAATCCTAGACCACCATCGCGTTCCTCTCGACGAGACGAAGCCGTAGCCGCAAACCGCACCTCCATAGCTGTCCGTACGCGCCCGCAATCGCAGGAGAAAGAATCGCCGGTTTCTCACGTGTCGCCCACGCGACGCCGTTGCCGGAGCCACGCGCCGCCGCCGCCGTCCGCCGCCTCCCGGAGCCGCCACCCGTCGCCGGAGCTCCGCCGCCGCCGACAACCGGAGCCACCGCCGCCGATCACCGGAGCCACCGCCGGATCGCCGTCGAGTCAACTCGGCCGGCGACCGAGTCAACTCGGGTTGACCGGGTCGGGTCGGTTCGGTTGACCGGGTCGGGTTGACCGGGTCGGGTCGTTGACCGGTTCAATCTAATTCTGGTTCGGTTAATCCGGTTTGGTCTGGTTTCCCAATTTCGATTTTAATTTTTAATTTCCATTCCCGGTTTAGGTCGGTTAAGCTGGTTTGAGCTGAGTATTTTCAATCGGTCATATCTAGCTCATCCTAAGCCCGATTTAAGCGAATCAAAAGCCCATCTCACCTGATTTCTCGTCCTGTTTCCAGATCTGATGTCCGTTCGGGCGGAGGAAGCTTCTAAATTACCATTTTTCCTTTATTTGGCTAAGGTGAGGACTGGTCGTTATCTCTATCCTATTCTATTTCAATTCTAGGACATGAGTCCTTGTTTAATAGCGTCTTTCCTAGGTAGTATAATTTTGGTAATGCGCGCTATGTGATTGATTGCTAAATATAGAACTGTTAGGATATCACTTAAACCAAAAACGTTGATTGTGATTGATGGCTTGTGTGCGTAGTTGCGAGTGTTGTGGTTGAGTAGGGTTGTGGCCCGAGTGTTGTGTTGGTGTAGGGTTGTGGCCCAAATCGGTTGTGGCCGAGTGAATGCCGGTTGGTGCCGGTGGAGTAGGGTTGTGGCCCGAGTCGGTTCATGGGTGTGTGCATTGTGGTTGGGGCCCATGCTCGCACCTATGGACAAGTTGTTAGTGTGTTGATTGATTGGGTGCCTTCGGGCGTTGGGTGCAAGGTGTTATTAGCCTTGGACTTGTTTCTTGTTGTTGTGATAGCGTAGGATGATATCGCGGGTTCCTTGGATCCGCCCTCACTTGGTAATTGTGTTTTGAAACAATTACTCAGGCCTCTCCCCTTTTCCATCCTTTTTCCCTCGCAGGTCCGGATGCAGGATTGACTGATCGAGTGACGTTATTGGTGGATTTGAATACGAAGGAAGCGCCGGGTTCCTGGGACCAGTTGAGATGGCGTCCCGGTTGGACCATTTTCGGTTCAACGGGCGTCCTAATGCCGCGTCTCTGGTTTACCCGGGAGACGGGTGTTACAATTTTGGTATCAGAGCCTAGGTTAAGGTCTCCCAGTCCTATCCTGGGAGATCAGCTTTCGTTTTTTTCCAAAACCTTGTTTTCAATCTTTTTCAAAACCGTTTGCGAAAATTTTATAAAATGGTTACTTTGCGAAAAGCTTTTTCAAGCACCAACTATATCATAGATTGTTCTCCACACCGGTCCTAGTCTAGTTAGAATTTTTCCGTGCAGGATGGGTCAGTGTCTTCAAACCTCGGTTGTGCTACTGCCCGCTAGATGTGTGCCGAGATGTATGTCGTGATGTGTGCCGTTGAGGTGTATGTTGGGATGTGTGTTGTGGTGAGCTCCTACAGGGCAGTCAGTACTAGTGAGGTGGTGTTGGGGTCAACGTGGGTTCATTGTATTGTTCAACCAAGTGTGCTAAAGTGTCAAGGATGTGAAGACGATCAAACGAGAGGCTAATGCGGGAATACTGCTAGGAGCATTGTAAGAGCTGCAAGGAGTGCTGCAGGAGTTGCAAGAGGTCAATGGAAAGACCGGATTGCAAGGAGTGCTACATGAGCTGCAAGAGGTCGATGGAAAGACCGGATTGTAAGGAGGCCAT
The DNA here is from genome assembly GCA_030180135.1 of Orychophragmus violaceus. Taxonomy (NCBI): domain Eukaryota; kingdom Viridiplantae; phylum Streptophyta; class Magnoliopsida; order Brassicales; family Brassicaceae; genus Orychophragmus; species Orychophragmus violaceus. Next base: position 34,120,694 of record CM058233.1, read on the forward strand.
TTGGAAGTGGCGGTGTTTCGACTGGATTAAGCTTCAGGAGTTGCTTAAGTTGCTAATATCAAAAGGTGCAGCAGGAAACTGTCAAACCTATTCTAAGTATGGAATCTTGGAATCGGTTTGTGACATCAACTTCAATGAGTTATGGATGGCTCGTTGAAAATTGATCAAGCTGGAAGCTGGAGGAGATCTTCAAGGAAAGGCAGGCTCGAGATACAACGGTGGGACCGGAAAGGAAACGGTCTGCCCTGGAATCTTGGATTACTGGAGCAGCTAATGGAGTTCCTCGGGATGGAAAGAAGATCGCAGAAGCATTTTTGGAGGTGGCGTTGTGGCATTTGGAATTGCCGAGTCAGCTGGACTTCTGGAATTGCAAGCTCAAGTGGACATAACTAGATATTGGAAATGGAAATCCAATGGAAGAGTGTTAGGAAAACACTATGGCGGATAGACAAGAAGATGCAAGGGAGAGCAAAGGATGGTGTTTGGAAAGCACCACAACTGGATCACAAGGTAGGAAGCGTGGCATTGAAGCATATCAGGAGTTAAGTGGGTCGTTCCCCACCAGCCGGGTAGCCATAATGGACATGATTAACCTCATCGCTCACCAAAGATAAGCAAGGATAGCAAACAGGCGAAAGACGACGCCATAGTGCACGGGAATGGAAACCATCAAAGTAAATCCATTTGGAAGTGGATGATGCACTGTGGCACGGTAATGGAAACCGTTGAGGAGAATTGGGTTGGGAGTGGAGCATCGCATTCAAGACTTAGAACCACTCGAGGGATGAGTGTTGTTTCTAAACGTTGAAGACCGACCCTAATGGAAATGTGCGGTATCATGTGACATCTGAGTGCATTCTGGAGATGCTAATGGACTAGTACCAAAGAGAAAGACACTTCCGAGCGTGGTTGGAAATAAGGGGGGGGGGGGGAGAAGCAGTCTTCAGGATTCGAGGACAAGTTCTTTTCAAGCAAGTAAGCCATCAAGTCAGTTTTGGTCAACGAAGTCTGCGGAGTGTGGATGGTAAAACGTTGCAATGGAGAACTTCCGCCTTGGAATTCGGGACGAATTCTTTTCAAGAGGGGGAGAATTGTAAGGGCCCTGGCCCAGCCATTTAAATTTTTTTGAAGAAAAAGAAGAAAGCCCAGCAGTCAAGCCCAAAAGCCCAATTCCTTCATAAAAACCCTAGCCTCCTCATTATAAATATGTGCCTCCACCATTGAGAAACTAAGAAGAAGAGAGCTTTCGGCGAAGCCCTGCCCCTTTACTGTCGCAGCCACAACCTCTAGAAGTCAGATCTGAAGCTACTCCATCGATTAGAGACTAAAGCAATCCGGTAAGCTCATTTTTAGATCTGATTTTCCTCAACCCGAGATCTAAAACCTCCGTAACTTTTTATCCTTGAGGAATCTAGGAAATCCGAGACCACCATCGCGTTCCTCTCGACGAGATGAAGCCGTAGCCGCAAACCGCACCTCCATAGCTGTCCGGACGCGCCCGCAATCGCAGGAGAAAGAATCGCCGGTTTCTCACACGCCGCCCACGCGCCGCCTGGAGCCGCCGCCGTCCGCCGCCTCCCGGAGCCGCCACCCGTCGCCGGAGCTCCGCCGCCGCCGACCACCGGAGCCACCGCCGGACCGCCGCCGAGTCAACTCGGCCGGCGACCGAGTCAACTCGGGTTGACCGGGTCGGGTCGGTTCAGTTGACCGGGTCGGGTTGACCGGGTCGGGTCGTTGACTGGTTCAATCCAATTCTGGTTCGGTTAATCCGGTTTGGTCTGTTTTCCCAATTTTGATTTTAATTTTTAATTTCGATTCTCGGTTTAGGTTGGTTAAGCTGGTTTGAGCTGGGTATTTTCAATCGGTCATATCTAGCTCATCCTAAACCCGATTTAAGCGAATCAAAAGCCCATCTCACCTGATTTCTCGTCCTCTTTGTAGATCTGATGTCCGTTCGGGCTGAGGAAGCTTCTAAATTACCGTTTTACCCTTTATTTGGCTAAGGTCAGGACTGGTCGTTATCTCTATCCCATTCTATTTCAATTCCAGGACATGAGTCCTTGTTTAATAGCGTCTTTCCTAGGTAGTATAGTTTTGGTAATGCGCGCTATGTGATTGATTGCTAAATATAGAACTGTTAGGATATCACTTAAACCGAAAACGTTGATTGTGATTGATGGCTTGTGTGCGTTGTTGCGAGTGTTGTGGTTGAGTAGGGTTGTGGCCCGAGTGTTGTGTTGGTGTAGGGTTGTGGCCCAAATTGGTTGTGGCCGAGTGAATGCCGGTTGGTGCCGGTGGAGTAGGGTTGTGGCCCGAGTCAGTTCATGGGTGTGTGCATTGTGGTTGGGGCCCATGCTCGCACCTATGGACAAGTTGTTAGTGTGTTGATTGATTGGGTGCCTTCGGGCGTTGGGTGCAAGGTGTTATTAGACTTGGACTTGTTTCTTGTTGTTGTGATAGCTTTGGATGATATCGCGGGTTCCTTGGATCCGCCCTCACTGGGTAATTGTGTTTTGAAACAATTACTCAGGCCTCTCCCCTTTTCTATCCTTTTTACCTCGCAGGTCCGGATGCAGGATTGACTGATCAAGTGACGTTATTGGTGGATTTGAATACGAAGAAAGCGCCGGGTTCCTGGGACCAGTTGAGATGGCGTCCCGGTTGGACCATTTTCGGTTCAACGGGCGTCCTAATGCCGCGTCTCCGGTTTACCCGGGAGACGGGTGTTACAATCTACCTTTCCCCACTCATACGCAGAGTTTGAAACGAATGGTATTTCAGATAATGCGAGATGTGTGGTTAAGCTCGAAAATCAGAGAGTGGAGAAAGAACGCCACTTCCAATTTTTAAACTACTTGGTTGACGAGCCCCAGTTCCTGGACATCGTGTCTCAAGTGTGGGCAGAGACTGAGCCTCTGTATCACTAACGGTACACTCTTTGTATGTTTCATAAGAAACTAAAGACTCTTATTCGTTGTTTAAATAAGGAGATATATAGAGACATTACAAAGAAAGCTAAGGATGTTCTAGAGGATTTATGTGAGAAGCAGAAACAAGTCCTTCTTTCGCCAACAGCTGATAATATATCCGCAGCTACAACGGCATCTGATATTTGGAACCATTTCGCTGCCATTGAATAAATGTTTTTAATCAAAAATGCATGATCAACTGGATGAGTTATGGGGACCAGAACACTCCATTCTACCTTCGTACGGTGCAAATCCAAAAATCCAAAAATGCAATTCGTAGATTGGTGAATGATGAGGGAGTAGAGATCACTAATATGGATACCATAAATACAATCGATGTGGAGAATTTTAGGCGTTTCTCAACCCGGACACCAGTTCTGAAAATGAGCCTTCTATGACTTACCTCCAAGACATGATAAATTTCTTATGCCCTCCACAACAAGCGAATTGTATGATATCACCTGTTCTTCAATAGAAAATCTTGGCAGTACTGAAATCGATGTCATCCAATAAAACTTCTGGTCCATACTGTTTTACTAAATAATTCTTTTTGGAAGCGTGGCTTTTTGTGGGGCATATTTTGTGGTTGCGGTTCAGTCAATCTTCAATAATATTGTTTCATGAAATGCACCTGAAACCATTTGATGCAACCTATCATGCTCATGATAATAATTCTCCCGTGATTACCAAATTGATCATGATTAACATTCAATTAATTTTCATGCTGAACATTGATACTACTATTTCCCGTATCATGTCCAATACTATAACCTTCTCCATATTGATACCAAAGAAAATAATTCGGTGTAATCTCCTATTCCATAAGGGACGACAAACCGTATCACTTAAGATAAATTTCCTATCCATGCATTTCCGACAAGGACATAACATCTTACCGCTTTCCATGGTTATCGATGTTTGGCCTGCTTGATACATGAAAATTTCCACCCATCATGAAAATCTTTTGTCACCACTCCTTCCGCATTCTTATGTTGATACATCCAGCTTCCTAATTCGTAGACAAACATTTTAAAAGGATTTTTTATTTATTTATGGTCTCTCGTTTGTGAGAGGAGGTATTGAAGGATTATGGTGTTTTTCAAGGTTCAATTCCCAAATTACAACCTAACACAAATCCTTAAACAGATCTAGGTTCTTGCAAAACGAATCATAAAACAAACCTGGACATTACCTTTGCAGCGGAATTTGGGGTAATGACGAGATCAGATTAGAACTGGTGAGAATCGGCTCCTCCTCGAGTATCCACACTCTTACAAGCACGGGACGGCTGCTAGACCAAAGAGTTGGAAGAATCAGAGAGAGGTTTTAGAGAGAGAGAAGTCACGCCAAAGAAGAAAAAAAAATCGCAGGAGAGTTAATTCCTTTAGGGCTTTCTGATTCTCTTATATCTCATTAATGGGCCCAAGTCATTAGACTAATGGCTCATTAATCTTTTGGGCCCAAAACACAAATCAGACAAAAAGCCTGTATTTTGTCTGGCCCAAAACTCTGATCCAATACAGTAAATGCCATTGCATCTTACCGTATTATTTCCATTTAACTTTCCCGTTAGCTATGGTGTGTGACCCTTCGGGATCATACAATACTGGTAATAAGTCCTAAACTTATAGATCATGAGCGGACTCTAGCAAGCCATCATGATCACCCAGTATTTATGACTTATGTCTGATCTCGACACTTATCATACTTTCTAGAGATAGTACGGTAGATTTCAGGACATTCCCAACAATCTCCCACTTGTACTGGAATTCTACAAAGGACATTCCCAACAATCTTCCGATTGTACTGGAATCCTACATTCCCTAATCCTTTTGTCTCAATATCTCGATCTGGCATAAGGCAAGATGCGTGTCATCCTTATATAGCCAGACCATGTTTATCGGACCATATTTGATACTGACAATTCAAACGACTTGGGCAAGTCCGTTTGGGAATGGCCATTCTCTTACCAGCTATCAAATCTCCGATTGGCCTAGAGATATTACCTCCGTTAAACGGCAGGGACAAATCCCATCTTGTTCCATCACTATGAACTACACATTTCATAATACACCCAACCAAGGTCCTTATAGCTCCCAGTTACGAAACAGCGTTAGACAATGATCAAAGCGCATTACTCCATGTGCAGCCACATGCATGCAAACTCAGGTCTAAGGACTATACTCTATAGTCGTATATGAGAACTTCTTATGACACAGATATTAATATCTTGCAGAGTTCTCATCAGCGGGCCATGTCCGGTCATATGCTCCCCTACATATACCTATGTGTCGACTTTGATGCCGCGCATCTATGACCCCTCGAAACCTGGTCATAAGTCTCAACACAATCTAGTCTCAACAGGTTGTTGTTGTTCCAATTTCAACAACCTTCGACTATGGACACTATGATTTATGTCACTTCGTTAAATATGGGGTTTCAGGATCAAGTCTACTCATGTACTTCGATGGCCCATATATAATGACATGAATCATTTTGGAACGATTATTTATGTCACAGTTAAAATAATCCAGAAATCATCAGATTTCATAAACATAAAATATTATGTTTACATGAACCTTTCAAAACAACTAAGTAAAGCCCTTTACAAACTCCCACTGAAATTAAGACTACATCTTAATTTCACTCATCCTACAGCTACAGTCCGCGACTCGTGCTTAGGCATAAGGAGTGGCTTTGTTAATAGATTAGCAACATTCTCATTCGATGAAACTTGCTTATCTACTTAACACCTCTGTCATTTATCTCACAGAATAGGTTATACCTATCCTCAAGGTGTTTGGACCTCTGATGTGCAGCTAGCCTCATCTATGCTGTGATTCACATCAAGTTCAGTGATGAACTCTTCTTTCCAAACAACTTATTTCGCCGCTTTGCAAGCTGCGAAATGTTCAGCTTAAGTCATGGAGTCAGCTACAGTGCCTTGCACCGCCAGATAGACACAAGATATAGCCAGACTGTGACCAGGAATTATCTTTGTCTATTGGAAACTTGCCTTTCAGACTCTATTGACTTGTAGCACCTCACTTTCTCCGTAAATCAAGAACTTATCCTTAGTATTCCTCAAATACTTTAGGATATTCTATACGGCAATCCAGTGATTCTTTGCTGGATTTGACTGGTCTTTACTTGTCTTGCTTAACATTAAAGCAACATCAAAACAAGTATGTGTCATGGCATGCATGATAGATCCTTATGCCGTCGCATATGGAATCCTATCCATGCATTCAAGCTCAGCAGATATCGTGGGACACTGTATCTTGCTTAACTTAATGCCATGTGACATTGGCATAAAACCCTTCTTGGATTGCTGATTACGTGTAGGATTTTGTCAATTTAAGAATCCTGACTTTGTCCTACCAGCTATTTTGGATCTCTATCTTTAGATCCAAAATCCAAGAACTACGTGGCTTTACCCATGTCATTCATAATACCAACTCCCATGTCAGTCCTTTACCGACTGCAGCATTGGGACGTTATTTTCGAGAATCAGTATGTCATCGACATACACTATGAGAAATGCAATATTGCTCCCACTTATCTTTTAGTAAACGCACATTTCCACTTCGTTCCTGTTCAAGTCAAAACCTTGACTACTTTAACAGAATGAAGATTCCAACTCCGATATGTTTGCTTCCATCCATGAATGGATCGTTGAAGCTAACTTACACAAAATGTAATTTTTCCGGAGTCCGGGCTCACTTTCGCTTCTTTGAATTTCGCAGATTCGTCGCTTTCAATGATCATCAGATCACGCGAACTTTCAATGATCATCAGGTTCAACTAATGACGAGAAATCACTCTCGAATTAGTGACTGATTCATTCATATCTGCGAACTTCAGGCTCTACAGGTGTAGATTCTACAGAAATCTGTAAATCCATCCGTTGCTCTCCCTCAACAGGTTGAGCAGCCTCCTGTATTTCTCGAATTTCTTCGAGTTATACTTTTACTCCCACTGTTCTTCTTGGAAAGTTACTTCCCCTCTTAGAAAACAGAATGGACGTAAAAGTAACAAGCCTTGGTTTCCCTAGGACAACCAGCGAAGTAGCACAACTACAAATACTCAGTAAAGACCAATTTGGATCGATTCCAATCCACATTTACGTGGTGTCTTTGAACTGATATTGGTAGAACTATTTCAGCGTAAACTTAGATATTTTTAGGGCGTTATTCTTAGAGAATATCATGGAAGATTCGTGTGACTCATCTTTAATCATTTCTTATAAGATCTGATTCATTCTCACAGAAACACCTCTAGGTTTTCAGGAGAATTGAGCTGTGAAACGACTTCACACTCATTCAGATGATCACACAATCAATGACTTAAGTATTCTCACTCGTGATCTAATCCAGAGTCTTAATACTTCTGTCATTCAGATTCTATACTTCATTCTGGAACTCTTTCGACCATGTCAAAGAATTCCGACTTGTGTCTCATCAAATGAACACAGTCACACTCACTGAAGTAATCAGTAGAGACAATGAAGTACAGGAAATTTTCTCTGGCATTACTGCTCATCGGACCACATACATGAGTATGTTCAATCTCCAATAAGCCTTTGGGCCTTTCTCTAGCTCGGCTAAGATGGGCCCTTTGTCTTTTGGTCCAGTAAACAGAATTCAAGTCTCATAAGATATCCGATCAAATGAGCCCAAAAGTCCATAACTATGGGGTTTCTGAATCTGACTTACTCTATGTGACCAAAACATTTATGCCAAGAAAAATCAGGTTTAATTCATCAGATTTAAACCAATTGCGGTATTTATGTTACATTTTAGGCACTCTTTGGTTTAAGATATAAAACCCATTCCTTGAATAGGGTGCTACAATTAACATTTCATTAAGATCAAAAGAACAAAACTTGTCTTTATCAAAATGAAAATATTCAAATTCTTCACAAGGAAATGAAAAACAACTCTGCTTAAAGCAGGTACATTGTAGCAATTACTTAATACAAAACCAAGCCTCAAAGGCATCTACAAGTGAAAACCCTACGGCTGAGGCAGCATCCCAAGCTCCTTCCAGATACGCAGTTCCACTTGCCCTTCCTTCAACGTTCTACTGTTGTTCAGGCTCTGCATATTATAACAAATATCAGTGCCACAACCAGTATCCAATACCTATAAGGTATAACTTGAAGTAATAACATGAATACCTGAGGAAGTAGTTTCATACATCAACTTCAACTCCTCATAATCTTCCATAAATTTAATGCAATCTCTCTTCCAATGCCCAGTCTCTTTACAGTAGCAGCACTTACCAACGTAAGAGGTATCTGACTCGGGCTCAGAAGACACACGCTTGCCATGATTCAAAATCTGGACAACTTTGTCTTCACCCTTGTCAGCTTTAGGTTTGGTAAACCTACCCTTCTCCTTCATGAGATTGTACAGGGTGCTCTTCACGTTTGGCTCAACTGTTTTGAGCATGTCATGCAGTTCAGTCAACGTCTTCGTTAAGCCTTTCTTGATATAGTCCCTTACGAACTCATCATAGCTTGACGGCAGTGACTGCAGAATGATGTCAGTTGCCAATTCTTGGCTAACTGGATAATCCAGTTTCCTCAGGTTATCAATGTAACCCATCATTTTACTGATATGAGGACTTACTGGATGATCCATCGGTAGCTTGCAGCTAGTGAGAGATTTAACCAACTGGTATCTCTCCACTCTTACCTGCTCCTGAAATTTCAATTTCAGGCTGCTGATCATCTCTATTGGCGACTCCATGTTCTCATATTGCTTCCGCAAATCTGAGTCCATGGTAGCCAATATCAGACCACGCACATCTACCGCATCATTATAATGCTTATTCCAAGCATTATATACTGCATGACTGGCTTTGGATCCGATCCTCTCGGGGAGAGCTTTCTCAAGGACATAGTCCTTTCTCTCATGCCTGAGAACTAGTCTCAGGTTCCGCGACCAAGTCAAGAAATTTGATCCGTTCAGTTTGTCCATCTCAAGGACATACCGGATCGAGAAAGTGTTTTGATTGTTTGTGCTTGTCATAGCTGAAATTCAGAGATAAATAGAGTTTTAGTTATTAAGTTCATTAAAAGAGTAATCTTAACAACTTATAAGAAAACTCGCATTGTATTCAAAATTTCTTTGTTTAACTTCATAAGAATACAATGATTCCGAGACCCATGTTTAGCTAAATCCAAAGTGGGCCACTGGCCGTCACCCATAATTAGCTTTACTTGGTAAGCATACACACAGCTAGTTATAACCAATAACTCTCGGTTGTGAGTTGGACCCGAGGCCAAATTCACCAGATGTCTCAAGGCCCGGGACTCCCGATGGCCCAGTCAAGGAAACCAATCTCTTACAGCCAAATAATCACTAAAGTCTGGGACTCCCAATGAAATTAGTGACTATATACTACTTTACTTATGCGAAAACAGACACCTCACACTGTAAGCCATATCTGTAATCAAATAAGCGTTAAGTAGCTGACAAGATTGGAAAGACATCCAAGCTTGATATTGTTTTTGAGGATTTTTAAGTTTTATTTCCAAAAATAGAAGATTACTATTTTGGGAAACTTTCTTATTTTAGAAACTTTCTAAATTTAGTAACTTACTAAAAATAGAAATTTCTAATTTAAATATTTCATTAAATATTTTGGGTTGGGTCACAAATTATAGGCCCAATTCTTGGCCCAAGGCCATAGAATTCCAGCTGGCCCAATAATTTGACATAACCGATCCGGTTTATTAATTCTGGTCCAAGACCAAATTAACTGTCAAAACCATCGGTTATTTACTAAACCAGACCAGCTCTAAATTATTTGGTCCAACCAAATCAAACTTAGACCAGCCTTCGGTTTAGGTTAAAATTCAATTTTGAATTTAAATCCGGTTTAAGTAGAAATTAAATAATACCAAGTATTAAATTATTTCCAGCAAACCGCGATTTGGGTTAACCGCTTGAACCACCAATAAATTGGATCGGTTCAGTTAAATCCAAAACCGGGAAGAAACACCTAGTGTTTTAGCCAATTTGATTTAACTTGCGGTTTAAGGCTTTAAACACACAATTAACCGCCAATTAAATGGACCGGTTTAATCGGTGTGGTTTTGGGCAACGAACCGCGAAGCTCGGTTTAACCGACTGACTATTCGCGGGACGTAAAATTTTAATGGGCCAAACAATCGGATCCTAGATCCAACTCGGCCCATTAACGCAATATGTGGGCCCATGATTATCCAAGGCCCATGATCCATCACGGTTGCTCACGATCGTTTGTGATCGATCATTGCAACAGATCAACTTCGGCACAATGCATCATGGCCCACGCATCACGCTACATGGCTCACACACGATCCCATGCCTCATAATTAAATGATCGGTTTTGGATCATTGCACGATTGGCACACGCACATATAAGAACGTAAGTGAGCTTAGGGTTTTAATAATAATCAGCTCACATGCCATACGCCTCACACGCTCACACATGATAGCCCAAACAAGTGATCCACGATTGGCAACACTCGGCATCTTAATTACCGAGACCATTACAAGCGATTTAGGGTTTGATTATTAAAAGAGCCATTCAATTATCAACATCGATATACGGCTATAACACATGCGATCGTATGAATTCAGGAACGAATTAAACATCGGCCATTGAAAATTCATTCGATTATAACAAACCTTATTAGCAGCCGATTAATAGATTAATGTTTTCAATAATCAATTTTCTTTCAAAATCAATTCTAAACCATTAAACAATCATATGATCCAATTTCACAAGAAACCTAATGCCTAGGCTCTGATACCACTGAAGGATTATGGTGTTTTTCAAGGTTCAATTCCCAAATTACAACCTAACACAAATCCTTAAACAGATCTAGGTTCTTGCAAAACGAATCATAAAACAAACCTGGACATTACCTTTGCAGCGGAATTTGGGGTAATGACGAGATCAGATTAGAACTGATGAGAATCGGCTCCTCCTCGAGTATCCACACTCTTACAAGCACGGGACGGCTGCTAGACCAAAGAGTTGGAAGAATCAGAGAGAGGTTTTAGAGAGAGAGAAGTCACGCCAAAGAAGAAAAAAAAATCGCAGGAGAGTTAATTCCTTTAGGGCTTTCTGATTCTCTTATATCTCATTAATGGGCCCAAGTCATTAGACTAATGGCTCATTAATCTTTTGGGCCCAAAACACAAATCAGACAAAAAGCCTGTATTTTGTCTGGCCCAAAACTCTGATCCAATACAGTAAATGCCATTGCATCTTACCGTATTATTTCCATTTAACTTTCCCGTTAGCTATGGTGTGTGACCCTTCGGGATCATACAATACTGGTAATAAGTCCTAAACTTATAGATCATGAGCGGACTCTAGCAAGCCATCATGATCACCCAGTATTTATGACTTATGTCTGATCTCGACACTTATCATACTTTCTAGAGATAGTACGGTAGATTTCAGGACATTCCCAACAGGTATTTATAGGAAATTTTCATAACATAGCAACTAATTTGCAACGATTTAAGCCAGAAATTACAACGAAAACATTTCCAACGAATTTACATTGATTCAACATCAAAATAACAACGTTTTATTTCATCACAAAATACAGTTAGACCTCGTAAAACACATGTCTATCTACAAAGTATCATCGTTATTAATTATTGTTACTTTATCGTTATTACCAACAAATAATCTTCGATGTAATTTCGTCGTAAGTTAACATCGATATTACGACGAATTTTTCCAAGATCCATATTCGTCGTAAAATCATTGCAATTTATGATAATTTTACGACAAATTTTGTTCGTCGGTAATTAACATCGGATTTACGTCGATTTTTATTTTAGTCTTAAATTCGCCGTAACATTGACTGTAACTAGTGACGAATAAATTTCGTTGTAAAAGTTTGCTCGCACACGGGCAGTTTTCCTGTAGTTTAAAGATAGTTGTCTCAAATCCACAACTAATTCATCTGAGAGCAAAGAAGTACTTCCTCAAAGTTGTATAAATTTGGAGTCTAGCTCAACCAAGACTGAATCTGAGTTGTAAGAAAAGTTCATTGTTGATATTCAAGACAAGGAAGGAAGTGTTATCAACAATAGTTCTCGCCAAACTTGCATCAGATGGGGGTGTCGTGTATGAGTACTATACATGGGCAAATCTTGGTGAAAGGTTAAGCCTTATTCCTCGTGATTCTAAGGGTAATGCGGAGAAGAATATGTTGTTTTATCCAAAAGAGCCTCGTTCAGTGTCAAACGAGGGATGTCAAGCTTTAATTTCCCCTTTTACTAGTCGAGTTGGTCTTTATCAACAAGGGTAAGTCTCTCCTCAGCTTTCCGGTGTTATCATTACGGTGTCTGCTGCAAAAGACAGCCTTATCTTTTTCACGCAAGAAAGGTGGAGTAGCTACTGAAACAAGCACATCACCTGATGGTTCATTTGTTGTTGGCCCTTTGTATGATGATATACCATATGCACTGATGCTTACGTCTTCCGTGATGATTGGAAACTTGCTATGGACCGTTTTCTCGATAGAATCGGACCGAAAGCAATCAAAAGCTTCATTGTAATGTGCATGCGATATCCGCAAAACAAGCTGAGGAACACGAGAAAAAGAAAAGAACAGAGGCAACATCAAAAGAGCGGGAGAATCAAGTAGATTGCCTCTAACAAAATATCTCATTCGGGTCTCTTGAGAAAATATGAGACGAGAACACAAATCTAAGAAAATTGATAGTGATGGTGTGAAGAATGTGGTGTTAGTCTACTTGTGTGTTAAAAACAACTTGGCGAAGAAAATTGATGAGTTAATGTGGTTGTGATTATCAACGGTAAGACATAAATCCAATTTTATGACAGAAGATGCTCCTTATATATTAGAGAATACTTGGACTTAGACTGGGTCGTAGGTGTTACAACCCAGTCTAAGTCTCAGAAACCCTATGTATAAGTCCAAGTAGAGTTGAACCCATGATCCTCTGGGAAATCTCTGTCTCTTAACATTCGTTTTATATTGCTTACAAACCGATTTCTGCTTTAGTTTGATTAGTTTATGAAAAGTTATAAATTGATAGAAGTTGAAAGTTTGTCATTTCCTTGTGGATTTGATATGTTAATATACTACTCTTGTCTACTTGCAATATATTTTAATGGTAACCCCCGATACACCAATGCGATATCAGGCGTATGAGAGCTCTAATCTGTACAAAGAGACCACAAAAGCTCAACATGACAAGAAGATACTGACCCGGGACTTTTAGCCAGACGACTAGGTTCTTTTGTTTAACTCTCATTTATATTTTGTCTTGGAAAATTGTGTACTTTTGGTCGGGTATTTTCACGGTTAAAGAGGTGAGACCATACAGAGCTATTGTGTTGTGCAACAAGAAATCTGAGGAGTTTACTGTCAATGAGCAGACAGTTAAGCATTACTATGTAGACAAACCAGATGAGAACATTTTTTTGCATATGGAACCCACTATATCCTCATTTTTTCATAGTTAAGCTAAAGCATAAAAATAAACGTTTGGGGGGAGAAAACACATTGGTAAGTTTTTTCTCAGGTTTTGGTGTTTTTAACTTTGGTTTTGAGATATATATGTAGGAAGACATGACAAAGTAAAAGATGACGATCATAACGTAGGATTCAACCGACATGATTTCTAGTCGACGAACAAATGCTAGAATTTATGATTAATGTGGCTCTTTCATATTCAGTTCAATCTTTATCATTTGTTTTTCATCCTTTTTCTTCTTTGTATCCCACTGATACAATGTGTTTTAAGTCTAGGAGAAGATCTATATCTGTTACTGACGAACTTTTTCTTTTGATGTCTTTGTTAGTCTTGTTTTGTTTTTCGAGTCAAAAATGTTTTAATTGAGTCAAAATAAGTTTAGGAGACAATGAATTTTCGAGGAACAAACATATTTGTAGGAGCTTAAATAACCATTGGAGCTGGAGTTAGATATAATCTAATGAAGACATCAAGTCATCATCAACAATACATCCTATAGGAGAGACCATTCAATCGGTCCATACTGATAGAGTCAAATTATATCCCTATTCTACTGCAAGTGCACATTTATGCGAATGTAGTATTCAGGGTATCGTATCCACAAGGACTCAAGTTTCACACGACATATTAAATGTTCTTCAGTTATGCTAAGCCAACAAAGAGAAAGCAGTAAACAATTGCAAGTAAACTAAAGAGTGTTTCAATGGGAGAAAGGCGCCAGACTTAGGAAGTTCTCGGGAATTATATAATTCTAGACACTTAACTAACCGGATTCAAATTAAGCTCGAGTTCAAGAATTAGAAACACAATGCTAAACAATCCAATTCTCGCTGAGATTATTTCTATATCTAGCAACCTAGCGATCCAAATCTCTTTGTGATCCTAGAGTTCTAAACAAGCATTAAGAACAGGTTCTTCGGTTAACAATTCTCCTAAACAAAATCTCTTTGTATCTAGTCAAATTGCTCACACTAAGTTTATTCAGATTATAACTCACACTCTCGTGCTAAGTTAATTATCTCAGATCTAAATCCTAGGTGATCAGTCCAGAGTTCAGTATTAAGTGCAACTTAGGCGATGAACGAATAGATTTAGAATCCAATCAATCAGTTATCTAAACATGCATAAAAACCCTATGAGAATTCCTGAATCTAACTAGGTTACTACTCAGACATATTATCCGATAAACAATACATCATTGAATAGAAAACCAAAGACTGAATAAATAGATAAAAAGGGTTCAAAATCCTTCTCTCAAAGGTTACAAGTAGCAAGAACAACCCCTTGGCACCAAATCTCTCAATCCAAAGCAAGAACAAAATTAAGAACAAGATAAAAATGATAATGAGTCTAAAAACCTAATTAAAACTCCTAAACATGTTTTGGGGCTAGATTAGAATTAGGGAAAACTTCTGGACAACTTTGCAATTCTTCAAAAGATGTCTTCAACTCGGCATATAATGTTTTGTCGCCCTCGATGTCGACCGACACTAAGGTGATGTCGGTCGACATCCAACCGTGGTCGAGGCTCAAACTTCAGCTCATTGCATAGATTGCCAGAAACGTCCTATAGTCTCATTCATTGCTCCAAACGTAAGCCTACCTGTAGAAGACTCAATAGACTCGAAAAACCAGGTTAAAGACTCAATATATACCGCTATATCATGGTTGAAAACCTATAAAAACCATGATATATCAACTCCCCCACATTTAGCTCTTGCTTGCCCTCAAGCAAGTAAAAGAACTAAAGCATAAGAAAGAGGTTTGAAAACTCAGAAACTCATTTCGTCCTAGGAACTTTCGCATTCACATTCACTTAGTAAGCCACTGAAAACTTTCCTACAGAGATCAAGACCACAATATACTTCCCCCACACTTAGCAACTATCCTAAGTAAACTCCACAATCAGATTAGGATACTCAAGTTCACCCCACTAACCTCTGTATACAATTAGGTGCGGTCTCACAGAGGGATTATCGATCAGAGGACACATGGACTCAACTCAGTCAGTACTGACCACCAAACTGTCGGTTTCTGGTTCCTTTCTTTTCCCTTTCTCCCTTAGCAACTGATTTTTCCCCACCGGGTATCATTTTATTTTTTATATCAGTGCTCTTCCCTTTTTATTCGGGGTGTAACTTTGGACAAGTTTCCATGGATGCACAGGAGGTAGTAGGGGTCTCTACTACTCTCGTGACCACTTCGAAGCTACTAGCTTATCCTCATTTTTAATCTCCTTTTTTTTTTACTTTTAAAGGAGGGGAAAATCAGAAACCATACTTAGACAGGATCATAGGCTGTGTCAACACATCAGAGGAATCCGATCCAGAGATACCAAGACCCTAAGTGAGAAAATAAGTCAGGATTAGAGGTGAAGTTAGTGATGGATCCTCTGAATAACTGGTTAGATATGGGTGTCCTTGGTAGGTTGATCCGTTTGGGGTTTTCTAATAGTCATAGAGCTACTGCAAGTCTGTCCAATGGTCACTTAGTTCCTGTTCCAGCGAAAAAATTTCTCGAAAAATCATAGTTTCATACACATTTTGACTCAATAAAACCATTTTGAAAACAAGTGAAAACAAGGGACTGACTCTAAGAAAACAAAACACTATGTCAGTAACCACCTCCCCCACACTTTGACTGCACTATCCCAGTGCAATCGCAGCTTGGGTTTGGAAGAACAAGGTATAAGTAACCGAGAACTGAGAAAACAGAAATCTTACCTGTGGTCGTAGTCGATGTCGATCGACTCACAACAAGTGTCGGGCGACATTAGGCTCTAATCGACATTCATTTGCTCCTAATAAAGCATGATAAATTTCCATCCGTGTTCTCGAGTTCAGCGTCGACCGACACTGTGGAACGTCAACCGACACCGATTTCTGTACACCTGTTCTATACGGCCATGACACACAAGAACCAGAAAAATCAAAAGACACAAGGACAAAGACCCAAAAGGAACGAAAACTAACCTATAGTTGGTTGCCTCCCACTCAGTACACGTTTAACGTCAATAGCTTGACTGTATCGCGATTAGGCATTGGGTGGATTAACCAGATGGACAATGTTACCTTCTGGAATCTCAGCTTTCGCCCAGTAATGTTTCACCCTTTGCCCATTGAATGTGAACTCCTCGCCTTTGGAATTCATCAAAATGACAGCTCCGTGTGGTCTAGCTTCCTTAACAATGAATGGACCTGACCAACAAGAACGCAACTTTCCAGGAAACAACGTTAGACGAGAGTTGTAGAGAAGTACATGATCATTGGGTTCGAAGTTGCGTGAGATGATCTTCTTATCATGATATGCCTTTGTACGCTCCTTGTACAGCTTTGATTTCACATAGGCATGGTGGCGAATCTCATCTAACTCATTAAGCTATATAAAACGTCTCTCAACTGCAGGCTTGAGGTCATAGTTCATCTGTTTGACAGCCCAACTAGCCTTGTGTTCGAGCTCAAATGGAAGGTGACAAGCTTTCCCATAGAGTAAATGAAACGGTGTGGTCCCAAGTGGCGTCTTAAACGCAGTCTTGTAGGCCCATAACGCGTCATCCAGCTTAGCAGACCAGTCCTTCCTAGTCTTTCCCACTGTCTTCTCCAGAATCTCCTTGATCTATCGGTTTGAAACCTCAACCTATCCACTAGTCTGAGGGTGGTATGGAGTAGCCACACCATCATTAACACCATGCTTCTTAAGCAACTTCTCGAAGACCTTGTTGATGAAGTGAGAACCGCCATAACTTATGACAATCCTAGGCACTCCAAATCTGGGGAAGTTGATAGTCTTAAACAGCTTAAGAACTACCGAAGAGTCATTGGTCGGACTAGCAAGCGCTTCAACCCACTTATAGACGTAGTCCACATCAACCAAAATGAACTTGTTCCCATAAGAAGATGGAAACGGCCCCATGAAATCGATGCCCCAGCAGTCAAAGACTTCAACCTCGAGGATAAAGTTTTGTGGCATCTCATGCCTCTTACTTATCTTCCCCCTCCTCTGACACACATCACACTGAGAGAAAAATAGCTGAGCATCTTTGAACATTGTAGGCCACCAGAAGCCTGCTTGAAGAACCTTAGACACTGTCTTGAATGTAGCAAAGTGTCCAGCATACTCAGAACCATGGCAGTGGTACAACACATTATCAACTTCAGACTCTGCGATGCAACGTCTGTAGATACCATCAGAGCAGTGCTTGTACAAGTAGGGTTCATCCCAATAATAGCGTCTGACTTCCCTAAGGAACTTATTCTTAGCATAGCCTTTAAATACTTCAGGCTCATCCTCCGCAGAAAGGTAGTTGGCTATATCGGCGTACCAAGGTCTAGTAGAGAAAGAACCTTGGACGACTGCAGCTATGAACATGTCAGCTTCATCATCCGGATTACCTGCCTGCATCCGCAACAAGTGTCGACCGACACCAGTGTTGATGTCGACCGACATCGTTCCTAATCGGCCAAGCGGTGTCGTGTTTGATCGATTATCGTTTGCTTTTCCGAGTTGAGTGTCGACCGATATGAATTGAGTGTCGACCGACATGAATTGAGTGTCGACCGACACTTACCCGTGTAAAAAGCGGTGAACTCGCAGAAACTGATTGAAATCCTATCTCAACCTTGTAGATGTTCTCCTCTGGTAGAAGATCATCTATAGGAACGTCCTCATCGATCCTAATCCGTGATAAGTGATCAGCAACACCATTCTCTACTCCTTTCTTGTCTCTCACCTCTATGTCAAACTCTTGGAGCAACAAAATCCATCTCAGCAGCCTTGGCTTAGCATCCTTCTTCTGCATCAGATACTTAAGCGCAGAATGGTCAGTATGCACAACTACCTTGGACCCAATCAGATAGGGGCGGAACTTCTCGAATGCAAACACAACTGCCAACAATTCCTTCTCAGTGGTTGCATAATTTCTTTGAGCATCATCAAGAGTTCTGCTGGCATAATAGATAGCACGGAGCTTCTTGTCCTTCTTCTGCCCAAGCACAGCTCCTACCCGCATAATCACGGGCATCACACATTACCTCAAAAGGCATATTCCAATCTTGTGGCTGCACAATTGGAGCCGAGATCAAGGCCTGTTTCAGCTCTTTGAATGCAGCTTGACACTCATCTGTGAACTCAAACTTCACATCCTTGCAGAGAAGTGAAGTGAGTGGCTTAGCTATCTTGCTGAAGTCTTTAATAAATCTCCAATAAAAACCAGAATGCCCAAGAAAAATCATAATTCCTCTGACTGAATCCGGTGCATGCAGTCCTGTCATCACCTCAATCTTAGCTCTGTCCACCTCAATTCCTGCCTCAGAAACTCTATGCCCAAGTACAATGCCATTCTTGACCATAAAATGACATTTCTCCCAGTTCAAAACCAGGTGCTTTTCCTCACAACGAGCTAGCACCTTGCATAGATTATCCAGACAAGCATGGTAAGATGGCCCGTAGACAGAAAAATCATCCATGAAGACCTCCATAAAATCCTCGATCATGTTTGTGAAGATAGACATCATGGACCTCTGAAAACGTCGCAGGAGCATTACACAGTCCGAATGGCATTCTGCTGTATGCAAAGGTGCCATAGGGACAGGTAAATGTGGTCTTCTCCTGGTCCTCTGGGTGGATAGGGATCTGAAAGAAACCAGAATAACCATCCAAAAAGCAGTAGTATGGATGATTTGCCAACCTTTCCAACATCTGATCAATGAAGTGAAGTTGAAAGTGGTCCTTTCTGGTGGCTGCATTAAACTTCATGTAGTCTATGCACATCCGGTGACCAGTGATCGTCCTCGTAGGAATCAGCTCATTCTTGTCATTCTTCACCACTGTGACTCCTCCCTTCTTAGGAACCACATGAACTTGGCTGACCCAATCACTTTCTGAGATAGGATAGATGATCCCAGCTTGCACCAGCTTCATGATCTCCTTCTTCACAACCTCTTTCAGGTTAGGATTCAAACACCTCTGATTCTCAATTGATGACATGCCCTCATCCTCAAGGTGTATCCTATGCATGCACAAGTCTGGAGAGATACCTGAAATATCATCAAGAGAATAGCCAAGAGCTTTGCGATGCTTGTGCAGCGTGCTTAGCAGTAAAGTGAGTTATGCGTTATTCAAATCAGCATTGACAATAACAGGATAAGTGGAATTGTTACCTAAGAACGCATATTTGAGGCCTGCAAGTAGCTGCTTCAGATCGATCTTTGGAGCTTTCTCCTCGCTCCAATCACTCGCGGCTGGTGTCGACCGATTAGCATGTAGTGTCGGTCGACACAATGTGTCATCGGTCGCTTCCAAGTTCATTACCTGCTCAGTAGAATCCAGTAGTCTTGAGTACCCAGCTGCAACATCATCCTCCAGCTCCAAATCATGCTCATAACTCATCAAAGGTCTCTCCAAAGGGCCAGCAGGATGCATCTGATTGAAGAATTCCGCAGCCATATTCTCAATAGTATCAACATAGAAGGTCTGCCCATCAATGGTGGGGTGTCTCATCAGCTTATCCATGTCAAAGTTCATCACCAGATCACCCACATTGAGTCCAATCTTCCCTCTTTTCACATCAATGATGGCACCAGCTGTAGCCAAGAATGGTCTGCCCAGGATAAGAGGGTCCTTATGCTCATCATTGTATTGCAAGACTACGAAGTCAGTTGGGATAACACATTCACCAATCTTCACCGGTACATCCTCCAAGACACCCTCAGGAATCCTCATGGAGCGATCAGCTAGAATCAAGGAGATCCTAGATTGTGTGAAATCTGTCATTCCCATCTGCTTAGCAACTGAATATGGCATCAGATTGACACTTGAACCCAAATCACACAGTGACCTCTCAAATCTATTGCTGAAGATGGTACAGTCTAACACAAAGCTCCCTGGATCCTTTTGCTTCTCAGGAACTCTGTTTAAAATGACAGCACTACAGACCTCAGTGATCATCATTACACACTCTTCATCTCCCATGTCAGAAGTCAACATCTGCTTCAAACACCTCTTCAACACTGGATTGTTGTTGATAGGATCCATCAATGGCATTGGGAGAGTGATTTTACTAAGCATAGCCATGTATTTAGCTTTGAATCATTCAAAATTCGACTGCTTCGGGTTTCTCGGGAAAGGTACCTTGGGTTTATACACTTTCCCAACAGCTACAAGAGTTTTCTTAGCAGCATCAGGCTCTGTACGCTGTTGGTGTCGAGCGACATTGTGTTGGTTTCGGTCGACATCAACTGGATTTGTTCTGTCGTCGACCTCACAATCGACCTCGGTCGATTTCCGTCCGTCACGAGAATTCGAAGAAGTGGGTGTCGCCCGACATTTAGTGGTAGTGTCGGACGACACTCGTCTTGCGGCTTCGTACTCTTCCTCAAATTCCTCTATCTCCTTGATTTCCTTATCACTGATCTGCCTAATAGGGATAGTGTGCAGCTCGTTCCCACTCCGCAGTGATATTGCATTGCAGTGATGCTTGGGGTTGGTATTTGTGCTTCCAGGAAGGAATCTGGCTTGCCTCTTAATAGCTCCATCAATTTGAGCAACTTGAGAGTCCAATTGCTTTATATGTGTACTCAAGGATTCAAACTTCTCATTCAAATCAGTGTAGACAACATCTATCTTCTTGTTGAAATCCACAACAGTCTTTGTCTAACCTTCTAGCAACTGCTCCATCATAGATTCCAGCTTACTCTCATGAGCACTAGTAGCAGGAGGTATCTGATATGAAGATGATCCATAGGTCCTCTGATAAGAGTTGTTCTGCTGAAAAGGCTTCTGGTAACCAGCATTCTGACCATATCCATATGAGTTTTGATTGCTTGTGAAAGCACTCTTCTGTCCACCAGTAAAGAACTTGTTGCTTTGCTGATTTCTAAACTTGTTTCCTTGAAATCTAGAACCACTAATGTAGTTCACATCTTCTTCTGTGCAGCCTTCTTCAGGTCCAAACTCTTCAACATCTTGAGCAAAGTGGACATGCTTCTTGTTGTTATTCATCTCAGCTATCTGCAGATGATCAAATTTTCCACCAGACTCTTTCCTTCTCTGATCTGCAGTCTTGGTACTGTTGCTGCTCACCAAGTTCTCAATCAATATCCTAGCCTGCTCAGGAGTCTTTGTGTTGAAGTTACCATTTCTGGCAGCATCTAACGCAGACTGGTACCAGAGATCCCCACCTCTGAAGAAAATGCCCAGCAGCTGAACTTCAGAGAATCCATGATGGGGACAGTCTCGTTGGTACATCTTGAACCTTACCCAACCAGACTTAAGCGGCTCTGTAGGTCCCTGAGTGAATGTCATAAGATCCTGTCTGAGCTGATCAGAGCGAGCATCATCATACAAATGTCGCAGGAACTCTCTCTTCACTGCATCCCAAGTTGTTAACTTCCCAGGTGGAAGTTGCTTAAGCCAAGCTGCAGCTTCTCCAGCAAGAGAGTAGGGGAAAAGCTTGAGGAAAATGAGGTCATAACCCACTCCATTCTGCTTCATCCCAGTGACGAAGGCTTCAAAATCCTTGTGGTCCATGGGTTGCTCATGTGGAAGACCATGGAAAGGATGCTGCCTCAGAAGTGCATAGTAGGCAGTCTTGAGTTCAAACTATTTCCTCTCGAAAGGAGGAGGCACAATTTCTGATCGGTTAGCATAAATCTCATCGGGTCGGTTGAAGTCAACAAAAGTCCTCTCAGCAACAGGAGGATTAGGTGGCTGTCCATTAGCTCCAGGATTAACCATCTGCCTCTCATCTTGAGGTTGCTCAGGTTCATGCATCACATTCCCTTGGGAATTAATCCTTTGCCCCTGAGCGTTGTAGGGGTTATTATGTTGGTCTCTCAGAACTCCTTCAGCATATGGTCTCAAGATCAAACGATTGTTCATCATCCTTGTAGATCTCTGCGTCATTCTGTTCGTTCTCTCAAATTTAGCTAGCTCCTCAAGCCTAAGGTTAACAAGTTCTTCGTTCAAGTTGCTTCGGGTGTGTCGACTTGGCATACACTGATTTCAGAGATGAAATCCGTGAGGGGGGTCGGGTGACACTAAGGTGGTGTTGGTCGACGCTGAGTGCTTCTGTCGATTCTCGCAGCAACAAAAACGAGCCAAACAAGAGAATGTGAGTAACAAAATAAATAAAAGACTTAGACTAAACCTTAAAACAAAATCTATCGGCGAACTCAGTTGAGTCCCCAGCAACGGCGCCAAAAACTTGATAGAGTCATATTATATCCCTATTCTACTGCAAGTGCACAGTTATGCGAATGTAGTATTCAGGGTATCGTATCCACAAGGACTCAAGTTTCACGCGACAAATTATATGTTCTTCAGTTAAGCTAAGCCAACAAAGAGAAAGCAGTAAACAATTGCAAGTAAACCAAAGAGTGTTTCAATGGGAGAAAGGCGTTAGACTTAGGAAGTTCTCGAGAATTATACAATGCTAGACACTTAACTAACCAGATTCAGATTAAGCTTGAGTTCAAGAACTAGAAACACAATGCTAAACAATCCAACTCTCGCTGAGATTATTTCTATATCTAGCAACCTAGCGATCCAAATCTCATTGTGATCCTAGAGTTCTAAACAAGCATTAAGAACAGGTTCTTCGGTTCACAATTCTCCTAAACCAAATCTCTTTGTATCTAGTCAAATTGCTCACACTAAGTTTATTCAAATTATAACTCACACTCTCGTGCTAAGTTAATTATCTCAGATCTAAATCCTAGGTGATCAGTCCAGAGTTCAGTATTAAGTGCAACTTAGGCGATGAACGAATAGATTTAGAATCCAATCAATCAATTATCTAAACATGCATAAAACCCCTATGACAATTCCTAAATCTAACTAGGTTACTACTCAAACATATTATCAGATAAACAATACGTCATTGAATAGAAAACCAAAGACTGAATAGATAGATAGATAAAAGGGGTTCGAAATCCTTCTCTCAAAGGTTACAAGTAGCAAGAACAGCCCCTTGGGACCAAATCTCTCAATCCAAAGCAAGAACAAAAGTAATAACAAGATAAAAATGATAATGAGTCTGAAAACCTAATTAAAACTCCTAAACAAATTTTGGGGCTAGATTAGAATTAGGGAAAACTTCTGGGCAACTTTGCAATTCTTCAAAAGATGTCTTCAACTCGGCGTATAATGTTCTGTCACGATGTCGACCGACACTAAGGTGATGTCGGTCGACATCTAACCGTGGTCGAGACTCCAACTTTAGCTCATTGCACAGATTGCTAGAAACGTCCTATAATCCCACTCTTTGCTACAAACGTAAGCCTACTTGTAGAAGACTCAATAGACTCGAAAAATCAGGTTAAAGACTCAATATATACAACTATTTCATGGTTGAAAACCTAGAAAAACCATGATATATCACATACCCTTGGAGTGAAACAGCTTGGGCGTACTAAAGACATATGTGCATGTCTTGTAGAATATATAACTAACCAGAAGGAGTTAAGATACAAATAAACTTGTTCCAGAATATTAACTCATTAATGAATCATCAAGAAGTGGAAGTGTTTCAAAAGCTTTCCAAATGAAGAAGATATTCAAATTACAACTCAGAATATTTCCAAGGAACTCCCTAAAGACAAACTGCCACTTCTTAGATATCTCAGATCAGACCAGGATGAATCAAGTTGTAAAACGACTTGTCATCAAACCTTAACCCATCAGAGGACCACATCGAACTGGAAAAACCACAAAATTCATTATGGTTTTAAGGTAATTCAACTTTTAAACCAATGGATTGCAACTTTGTCTTATTTGGAGTCTCCCAGATTTAATAAGGTTCAGCCCATATTTGGGGACGAGGAGAGCCACCTAATCAAAGCTACAACATTTTGGGATCTTTATTAAGGCAACAAGAAGACCCTAACTACACCAGATCACTCATATCAACCAACAACCATACTTACCATCTTTGGACCTAAGTGAATTAAAAGCATTCACACTTTTTTATCTTAACACAACAACGACTATATCCGTTCTACCAAGACGTGAATAAATTATCAGTGAACCTGTGCACCATGGATTATCACCCAAGCTGTCAAGACTCAACAAACCTTATTTCTCTTATTTGGCCAAGATACCTTCATCAATGCACCAACAACTCTCTTCTTCATATTTTTTGATTTTTTTCCTAGTTTTAGCTTGTTTAACAAATTTTACATGAGCAAAAAAATCTCATTTTCGAAATCATTTTAAATCACCTTTCAACAAATTCTAAATAGTCAGTATTTTTCTGTTTTTTTTTTCAATGTTATTGTTCTTTGAAGAAGTGTTCTTCTCTTGATATTGTGTGTGATTCATCCTATTTTAGCGAGTTCCAGTTCAACGTATTTGAGTGATTCAAATAATTTGTTTTTAGTTTGAGAGAGTCAGTCAAAGCCCATTGAATAAGAGAGTTACTCCCAAACCACTTCCTTTCATTTCCTCATCAAGCCACTTCTGCAGCCAGACTTTTCATTCTTGATAACTTGTAATCAATAAGGTCTGGAATGATTCCAATCTTATACAATCTATGACTAAATGGAAAATCCTAAGCTTGATCAATAGACCAGAAACGCCCGTGCTCTAGTGATATTCGACATGCATGAACTATTTTATGTGCTCTTCATTTTACCTAATCAGGAAGGTCAGTACTCGTTCTGAGTAAGTGTATCAAATGTGGTGTCATTTCTCTCTCTCCTCTAGAAAGATAAGAAAGGAAACAAAAACCCAAGTACAAAGCTAGATATTTTTTCGATAATACCATTATTTTTCTTGGAATCTTGGGATGTGATGAAGATAGGAAAATTTCCAATGATGCCATTACTCACCAAGTCACTGAGAAGAAAAATAGAGATAAAAGATATTATGTATGTGCTAAGTCTGGGGAGAGGAAAAGAAACTCGTGCTTAAAAGGTTTTCTTGTTTGAGCATTGTAAAGTTGAAGAATTTTTAGTTCTTTGAGTAGTACCAGTATGATGAGACTTACGGATGATGGTAGTAGAATGGATATGTGTGTCGCGGTGAAGTACATGATGGCTTTTCTTAATTTGGTTTATGTTCCATGTATGTGGATGTCAAAATCCACAACCAAGAATTTAAAGTGTTTAGTATGTTTTTAGGAACGGTAGGTGATAGGTGTCAGGTTTTATCCTATATCTAACTGCAAGTGCACAGTTCAGTAGTCGTAGTATATAGGTATCGAATCCACAGGGACTACGTATTTAATAGCTCAAGAACAGGAAATTAAACTAGGAAGAAAGCGATGTGATTTTAATTAAAAGTATTGCAAGAAAGTAAACAGAAAGCAAAGATTGTTGGTTGTGAAAGCAAGTTATTAAAAGCGCTAAGTCTAGGGCGTTCTCAGGAAATCAGACAAGCAGACAGTTCATTCAGCAAGGATCTAATTAAGCACAGTTCTAGAACTCAAAACACATATATAGAATTAACCAAATTCCTTTGCGATAATTCTCTAAGTCTAAGTGCAGCAAACCAAACTTTCGTTTGCGAGAACTAACAGATTAAACTAGCATTAATCCCAAGTTTGATATGTTCACAATTATCCTAAACCAAACTTTCGTTTGCGAGAAGTTTAATTGCTCAACCTAATTAGTTCAGATTCCTAAACCCCACTTCCGTGACGTATTTAGAAACCTAAGATCTAGATTCTAATTGATCAGGTTAGAACTAGCTTTAAGCACAATTAGATTCAAGAACAGATATAGTTATGAATCCTTAACTGAATTTAACAAATCTAGCAAGTCATGAAATCCTATGTGAGAAACCCTAAACCTAACAAGGAATCTACTCAGACATAGATAATGAAAACATAATCATATGATGAATAAATTGCATAGAAGATAAAGAATAAAAGGGGTTCGAAATCTTCTCCAAATACAGATGAAGTAAAGGTTCAGATCAGCCCCAAAAGCTCTAAAAATCCTCTGCTCTTAATTCTGAAAGCATAAGTAAATAAAACACCAAAAACTTAATTATATAGGTCTAATCTCGGCCAGGGGCTTCTTTGTAAATATCA
This sequence comes from Orychophragmus violaceus, assembly GCA_030180135.1. Lineage (NCBI taxonomy): Eukaryota > Viridiplantae > Streptophyta > Magnoliopsida > Brassicales > Brassicaceae > Orychophragmus > Orychophragmus violaceus. The sequence continues at coordinate 34,147,216 of CM058233.1, forward strand.
GGAACTTCTGGATCAGAGTGCAATATCTTGACTCTTCATAAACCGCCGAGTTTTGGCCCATCTCGCTGGTGCATCGATCGATGCTAGAGTGCAACGATCGACGCATTCCTCTGTTTCGGACAGTGAACTCTATCTCTCGGCCAAACACTCCAAAAATCTCCAAAAAGTGCCATAATCACCAAGTATGCTCCAAACCTGATTATACCTGTAAAAGACTCTAAAAGAACACAAAAAGACACTAAAACACACTTATATCATGGTCTAAAACTAGTAAAAACCATGATATATCAACTCCCCCACACTTAGCCTTTGCTTGCCCTCAAGCAAAACAGAGAACTAAAGCTTGGTGAAGAGGTTTGAAAACTCTTCAGAAACTCATTTCATCCTAGAAGCTACAATACTCAGATTCCCCTTAGTAAACCACTGAAAGAATCAATCACACGATATCAAGACCACAATGTACTTCCCCCACACTTAGCAACTGTCCTAAGTAAACTCCACAATCACATTCAAGCATTCAAATTCTCCCTACTGACTTTTGCAAGTATTTAAGTGCGGTCTCACCTAAGGAGTATCGATCAAAGGGCACATGGATTCTTACCTTATCAGCTCTAGACCACCATACTATCTTTCTCTAGTCCCTTTCTTCTCTTTCCCTTCTTTAACAACTGATTTTTCCCACTTTGGGTATCATATTATTTTTTTTTATCAGTGTTCTTCCCGTTATGGGGTGTACTTTGGACACATTCAATGGATAGCACAGGAGATAATAGGGGTCTCTACCACTCCTGTGACCACTTTGGAGTTACTAACTCATCCTCAGTTTATTATCTCTTTTTTTTTTTACTTTATAGAAGGGGAGAAGGGAACTAAATAGGATAGGTTGACAGGCTGTGTCAGAACTAACAAGGGAATCCGACACAGAGTATACCAAGCCCTTAGGTGAGAAATCTAAGTCAGTATTAAGTTGAAGTCAGTAAAAGGATCCTCTGATACCTGAAGTGATGTGGGTGTTCCCAGTAGGTTGATCTGTGATGGGGTTTTCTAATAGTCATAGATAGATCCTGCAACTTCATCCCAATGGTTACTTAAGTTCCTGCAAGTCTTGTAAATCTTCTCAGAAAATCATAGTTTCTTACTTAAACAATTTTGACTCAATAAAACAAAATTTTGAAAAATGGACTGACTCTTAAGAAAACAGAAAGATAAACGTCAGTAGCACCTCCCCCACACTTAAGACACACTGTCCCCAGTAGTGTCAAGGGAAGGATCGGTAAAAAGAAAGAAAAATTGTTAAAGTTCTGTTGAGTTCTGTCGGTTTTACCTCTGTCGCTGAAGCATCGATCGTTGCACTAAGTGCATCGACCGTTACTTGGCGATTTTCGTGTATGGTCGATCGTTGCTCATAACTGCAACGATCGCTGCAATGCGATTCCGATCGTGTTGTGACGATCGACACAAAAGTGCGTCGATCGACGCACTGCGAATTTTTCCGAGACCTGCAACCAGAAACTCAAAAGAAACAAAAACAAACGTAAAATCCTAACAAAAAACACCAAAAATTAAGTAGAAAAACACCAGTACCAAATGGTGGGTTGCCTCCCACCCAGCGCTTGTTTAAGGTCAATAGCTTGACCGGACGGACAAGATTTTTCAGGCACCAGGAGATCCCAACAGAGACTTTTTCTGTCTCTGTCCAAGTCTCCTCATCCAAGGTGGCGAGTAGGCTGTTGCAGAATGCTCATGTCCAAGAAAAGATGGAGTAAAATGTGCTCCAGGATCTAGAATCACAGTGTCACCCGGCTGCTCATCATCTGCATCCATGATCGTGAATGTCTGCCCATCTATCAGTGGCTTTCGCAGCTTCTCCATCTCATATCGCAGCGGCTCATCTCCCAGGTGGAGGTCTATTAGACTCTGTCTAACATCAATCACAGCTCCTGCTGTAGCCAAGAATGGTCTTCCAAGCAGCAATGCTTCATCAGGATCGCAGTCATACTTCAGCACAAGGAAGTCTGTCGGAACTAAGTAGTTTCCAACTCTCACTGGAATGTCCTTTAAGAGTCCTTACGGAACTCGTATAGAATGATCAGCTAGGACAAGAGAGGTCCTAGTAGGAGAAAAATCCAGCATACCCAGCTTCTCTGCCACAGAGTATGGCATCAAACTTCCAGCAGCTCCTAAGTCACACAGAGAGCGTCTAAAACTGTCCTTGAAGATGGAGCAGTTAAGCACAAAGACTCCAGGATCAGACAGCTTCTTCGGGATCTTGTTTAACAGAACATCACCAATATGCTGAGGAACTATAACCACCCAGTCTCTCAGCTCTTCATCTAGAGGCAGCATCTTGTTCAAATACCTCTGCACACATGGATGATAAGGTGGATCATCAGAAGTTGGAATTTCTTCCAATTCTTCACCAATCTCCTCTAGCTTCTTAAGCTCTTCAATTTCCTGCCTAATCACTTCAGACACTGAGGAGTGTTGTCTAACAATCTGCGCATAAATCTCCTGTTGAGAGATCTCAGAGACTCCAGGGAATAAGCTATCAAGCTCCAAGTCTGCATCAATACCATCATCACTCAGCGAATCTGTATGTTCCCTACGTGCATCGATCGACACTAGGTGTGTGTCGATCGTTGCAGCTCTGCAATTTCCACCCGAGAGTTTTTCACCAAAATCCGGGATTTCTCCTTCCTTCACCAATTCAGCTGTACTTAGCTCAAATTTTTCACCTAGGTGAGATCCATCATTAATGTACACAGACCAGGCCTTAATATGAGTGTCTGCTAGCCCTTTTCCCTTTATTGAGCTGGAAATCTGGTTTACCTGAGTATCCAACTGCTTCATGTGAGTGTTCAGGGACTCAAACTTCCCATTGAGGTCTTCATAGACAGCATCTAACTTCTTGTTGCAGTCCACAGAAATCTTGGTCTGACTCTCCATTAGTTGTTCCATCATAGCTTCCATTCTGCTCTCATGAGCTGTAGGTGCAGGAGGAGTCTGATAAGATGAAGACCTATAGGTTCTCTGAGTACCTTGTCCAAAGGTCTTCTGAAAACCACTAGTCTGTCCAGAATTTGATGAGTTGCTGTTGAAAGCACTTTTCTGCCCTCCATTGAAGAATCTGTTTCCCTGTTGATTACCAAATCTAGTACCTTGGAATCCAGAACCTCCTATGTAATTCACATCTTCCTCCTGAGTGTCCTCCTCAGTTTGAATTACCTCTACATCTTGGGCAAAATGGACAGCTTTCTTACCTGCTAGGAGATTGCAAACTGTGTCCAGCCTAGATCTAATATCAGCTATGTCAGAATTCTCTACACTTCCACCAGATTTCTTCCTCCTCTCATCCATAGTCTTGCAGCTGTTGCTGCCTATTAGATTCTCAATCAACTGCTTAGCTTGTGTAGGAGTCCGGGTGTTGAAGTTAGCATTACTGGAATTGTCCAGTGCAGTCTGATATGGAAGATTTATGCCTCTGAAGAAGATGCCAATCAACTGAACCTCAGTGAATCCATGGTGTGGGCAGTCACGCTGATACTGCTTAAATCTCATCCAGGCAGTCTTTAAAGGCTCCACAGCTCCTTGTGAAAAGGTGAGTATGTCCTGTCTGGACTGGTCTGAGCGCGCATCATCATAGAAGTGACGCAGGAACTCACTCTTTAAAGCTGCCCAAGTAGTATACTGAGCAGCGCTAACTGAAGGATTGTTTAATGTTTGTCCTGGTTTAATTCTGTCAGATTAAACTCTACTAAACAGATTGGATCTAGGTTCACTTGCTGAATCATAAAGGGATCTCAGTAATACCTTGTTTATGCAGCGGATTAGAGAGGTATCAGTCAGAGATCAGCAGAACCACCAAGAGGTTGTTCCTCCAAAAGGCTCACACACGCACACTAACAGGAGAGAGGCTGCTAGACCGGCTGGGAGAAGTCGCAGAGAGAGAGATGGGAGGCGCAGAGAGTTAGAGAGAAAAGAGAGCTAGGTCAAGTTTTAATCATAAAACCCTTGTCTAGTTCTGTTGGGCTTTTGGGCCCAATTCCCAGCCTGATTAAATCCCCCTTTAATCTCTCTAAGTATAGTAAATGCCTAGCACTTTTACCGTACTTCTGCTGAACCGTTCCCTCATAGTTTCCTGTTAGCTTAGGCGTGTGACCCATATGGGATCATATAATAAAGGCAATAAATCCAAGACTTATAGATCATGAGCGGACTCTAACAAGCCATCATGACCCCCAGTATTATATGACTTATGTCTGATCATTGACATACTCTTACTTTCTAGAGACAGTACAGAGATTACTGGACATAATTCCAACAATCTCCCACTTGTACTGGAATCTCTGTATTCATATTCCTTTTGTCTCAATATCTCGATTAGTCATAAGGCAAGATGAGTGTCATCCTTATAAAGCCTAATTATGTTCATCGGACTCTGATTTGATACTGACAATCCAAACGACTCGGGACAGTCCGTTTGAGCATGGCCATGCATTTTCCAGTATTCAAATCTCCGATTGGCCTAGAGATATTCACTCCATTTATATTGGAGGGACAAATCCCGTCTTGTTCCATCACTGTAAACTACTCATTTCATAATACACCCAAACAAGGTCCTTATAACTATCGCTTAACGACAGAGTTAGACAATGATCAAAGCGCATCAGTTTATGTGCAGTCACATGCATGCGAACTCAGGTCTAAGGACTATACTCTATAGTCGTAGTAAGAATCTCTTATGACACAGATATAAATATCCTGAAGAGTTCTTATAAGCGGGTCATGTCCGGTCGTATGTACCCCAACATACACCTATGTACTGACTTTGATGCCGTGCATCTATGACATCCTGAGACTTTGTCATAAGTCACATACCAATCTAGTCTCACGCGGTTGTTGGTGTTCCAATTTCAAACAACCTTCGACTAGGGACAGGATGATATATGCCATCTATCAAATATAGGGTCTCATGATCAAGCTAAATGACTTTGATGACTCAAGATCAAGTCACTTACTTCGATGACCTATAAAATGGTTTATATCATTTTGGAACGATTATTTCATCACAGTTAAAATAATCTTGAAATAATAATTTTATTTAAACATCTTAAAATGTTTTACAAGAACATATCAATAACTAAAGAAAGCCCTCAAACTCCCACTCAAATTTAGATTACATTTCAATGTCTCTAATGCCTACAGCTTCAGTCAGGTACTCGAGCTTAGGCCTTGGGAGTGGCTTTGTCAATGGATCAGCGACATTATCATCTGTCGGAAATCGGCTGATCTTGACTTCCTTTCTATTAATGATATCACGTATCAAGTGAAATCTTCTTAGTATATGCTTGGATTTCTGGTGTGATCTTGGTTCCTTTGCCTGAGCTATAGCACCATTGTTATCACAAAACAGTGCCAGAGGCTCAGCTGCATTCGGTATCACACCTAGTTCAATAATGAACTTTCGTATCCAAACAGCTTCCTTCGCTGCTTCTGAGGCGGCGACATATTCAGCTTCTGTAGTGGAATCAGCAACGGTGTCTTGCTTGGAGCTTCTCCAACTGATTGCACCGCCATTCAGACAAAAGATATAACCGGACTGTGACCGGAAATCATCTTGGTCTGTCTGGAAACTTGCGTCCGTGAATCCACTGACTTCAAGCACATTACTTCCGCCGTACACCAAGAACTTATCCTTAGTATGTCTTAGATACTTCAGGATATTCTTGACGGCAATCCAGTGGTTTTCACCTGGATTTGACTGGTATCTACTCGTCATGCTCAATGCATAAGCAACATCAGGACGAGTACAGATCATGGCATACATGACAGATCCTATTGCAGATGCATAAGGAATATTCTTCATGCGCTCAAGCTCAGCAGCCGTCGTTGGGCTCTGCTTCTTGCTTAGCGTTGTGCCATGTACCATTGGTGTGAAGCCCTTCTTGGAATCTGCCATGCTGAATCTATGCAGGACTTTGTCAATGTATGAATCTTGACACAAGCCTATCAGCCTTTTAGATCTATCCCGGTAGATCCGGATTCCAAGAACGTATGCGGCTTCACCCATGTCTTTCATGGAAAAACAACTTCCAAGCCAGTCCTTTACCGACCGCAGCATTGGTACGTCGTTTCCGAGAAGCAGTATGTCATCGACATACAGAATAAGAAATACTATCTTGCTCCCACTAGTCTTCTTATACACGCATTGTTCTTCTTCGTTTCTGATGAAGTCAAATTGCTTGATCGCTTCATCAAAACGAAGATTCCAGCTCCTCGATGCTTGCTTCAATCCATAAATGGATTTATGAAGCTTGCATACTTTCCCAGCATTCTTTGGATCTATGTAACCGTCAGGTTGTGTCATATACACATCCTCTTCCAGAATTCCATTCAGGAAGGCGGTTTTCACGTCCATCTGCCAAATTTCATAATCATGAAAAGCTGCAGTTGCTAGTAGAATCCGAATAGATTTCATCATAGCCACTGGGGAATAGGTTTCATCATAATCCACACCGTGAACTTGCCTGAAACCTTTTGCCACCAACCTGGCTTTATAAATCTGGACATTTCCATCCACGTCAATCTTCTTCTTGAAGATCCATTTGCACTCGATGGCTTTTACACCAGCGGGTAAGTCAACCAACGAAAACACTTGGTTGACCGACATGGAGTCCATTTCGGAATCAGTGGCTTTACGCCACTTAGAGGAATCTAGGCCCATCATGGCTTGATTGAAGTTCGATGGTTCATCACCATCAATGATCAGAAGATCATGACAGTTAGTCACGAGGAATCCTTGATATCTCTCGGGTTCGTGACGGATCCTCCCGGATCTTCGAACTTCAGGTACCACAGGTTCAGGCTCTACAATTTCTTGTAGGTCCTCCTGCTGCTCTTCCTCATTAGGTTGAGCAGTATCCTGTTCATCTTGAATTTCTTCAAGCAGTACCTTACTCCCACTGTTTTTCTTAGAGAGAAACTCCCTCTCAAGAAAATTACAATCCCGGGCAACAAAAATCTTGTTCTCGGATCGTAGGTAGAAGTAATAAGCCTTGGTCTCCTTCGGATAACCAATGAAGTAGCATTTATCAGACTTTGGTGTAAGCTTGTCAGAGATTAATCTCTTGACATAGGCTTTACAACCCCAAATTCTAAGATAAGACAGCACTGGAGTTTCTCCAGTCCATAATTCATATGGTGTCTTAGCTACTGCTTTTGATGGCGCTCTATTTAGAGTGAACACTGCTGTTAGCAGAGCATATCCCCAAAGGGATATTGGAAGGTCTGTGTGACTCATCATAGACCGAACCATATCCAATAAGGTTCGATTCCTCCTCTCAGATACACCATTCCATTGAGGTGTTCCAGGAGGAGTGAGTTGGGAAACTATCCCACACTCTCTCAGATGATCACTGAACTCTTGGCTCAAGTATTCTCCTCCTCGGTCGGACCGAAGAGCTTTAATGCTTTTGCCAAGTTGGTTCTGTACTTCATTTTGGAATTCTCTGAATTTCTCAAACGATTCAGACTTATGTTTCATTAAATAAACATATCCATACCTGCTGAAATCATCAGTGAAGGTAATGAAGTACTGATAGTTTCCTCTTGCATTTGTGGACATTGGGCCACACACATCAGTGTGTATCAGGCCCAATAAGTCACTGGCCCTCTCGTTGGGTTTATTAAAGGGGGCCCGCGTCATTTTGCCCATCAGACAGGATTCACATTTCTCACATGACTCAAAGTCAAATGAGCCAAGAAGTCCATTCGAATGGAGCCTCTTAATGCGTTTCTCACTGATGTGCCCTAAACGACAATGCCATAGAAATGTTCGGTTCTCTTCATTAGGTTTGAACCGTTTGGTATTAATGTTATAAATTGGCGCGGATTGATCAAGTATGTAAAGCCCATTCGTAAGAGGGGCACAACCGTAGAACAAATTATTGCGATTGAAGGAACATAATTTATTCTTAACTGAAAAATCATAACCTTCCAAATCCAACAAAGAAACTGAAATAATATTTCTGCTTATCGCAGGTACAAAATAACAGTTATTAAGTTCTAAAACCAATCCCGAAGGTAAAGACAACAAGTATGTGCCTACAGCTAGTGCAGGAACTTTCGCTCCATTCCCAACTCGTAGCTCCACTTGTCCTTGCTTCAGCTTCCTACTGTTGCTGAGTGCCTGCATATTAGTACAAATATGAGCCCCACAACCAGTATCCATAACCCATGAGGTATTATTAGAAGTAGTTGTATTAACTTCTATAACAAAAATACCTGATGAAGAAGTCTCCAGAGTCTTCTTCTTCAATTCCTTTAGACCTTCCAGGAATTTCTTACATTCTCTCCTCCAATGCCCTGGTTCTTTGCAGAACCTGTAGATGTCAGTAGGCCCAGCCTTGGACTTGGGCTTGGGCTTTGACGTGTCCTTGTCCGAGACTTGAACAGCCTTAGCCTTTCCCTTGTCCTTGGCAGAGGATTTCTTAAAGCCCTTGCCCTTTTGCACCATAAGCACGTTGGGGTCCTTGGCTTTCCTCAAGTTGGGCTCTGCAGTCTTGAGCATTCCGTGAAGCTCAGGCAATGTCTTACTCAAGCCATGCATATTGAAGTTCAGGATGAACTGATCATAGCTTGCAGGTAAAGACTGCAGAACGATGTCGCAGGCAAGTTCCTGGCTGATAGGGAAGTCGAGTTTCTGAAGATGATCGAGATAACCCATCATCTTCAAGACATGAGGACTCACTGCCGCACTTGCAGCCATTTTGCAGTCTAAGAGGTTCTTAACTGTCTGGAACCTCTCAGTCCTTGCCTGCTCCTGAAAAAGCGATTTCAGGCTTGCCATTATCTCGATGGGCGACAGCACACTCTCGAACTGCATTTGCAATTCAGGAGTCATGGTTGCCAACATCAGGCAATAGACATCATTTTCATCTGACGAATGCTTTTCCCAAGCATTGTGCAGATTCCTGGCGGCATTGTTTGGAGGCCTCTCAGGGAGGGGATCACGAAGGACATATTCCTTCTTCTCCTGCTTGAGGACCAGCCTCAAGTTCCTTGACCACGTCAGGAAGTTCGTTCCAGTCAGCTTCTCCTTGTCGAGAACAGACCGGATTGAGAATGTGTTTTGTGTGCTTGTTGTAGTCATTGCTGAAATTTAAGATAAAAAGGATTTTAGTTTATATGTTCAATATGAGTAAACTCGCATTATATTCAATAACATTAGTTACCCTCAAAAGAATATAATGATTCCAAGATCCACATATAACTAAGATCAAAGTGGGCCACTGGCCGTCACCCAACCTTAGCTTATATCGGTAAGCCCTATTTCGGCTAATTATATCCGTGATATAACTCTTGGTTGTGAATCTGGGCCCGAGGCCCAATCCACTCTGATGTCTCAAGGTCCGGGACTCCCGATGACCCAGTCAAGAAAACCAGACTATACAGTCATGTAATCACTAATGTCTGGGACTCCCAATGACATTAATGAATCACAAACTGTCTTACCCACACAAAAGATAGACACCCTCACACTGTAAGGCCATGTGTACAATTGAATGGGTTTCAACAGCTGACATAGACTGGACAAGACATCCAACGCTTGATATTATTTGAGGTTTATAGGTTTTCTTAAAATTTCATTCCAAAATAGAAGATTACTATTTTTGGAAACTTTCCATTTTTGGAAACCTACTGTTTTTGGAAACTTTTATAATTGGAAACTTCCTAAATATGGAAACTTTCTAACTATAGAAATTTCCTAAATATCCAAAACATGCAAATCTAGAAACTTCTATTCTAAGAAACTTTCTAATTTGAAATTTTGGAAACTGATTAATTTAAAATCAAATTTTAATTATTAAATTAATTTTAAAATAAATCTGAAGAAAAGACTCAAATAACTGGCCCAATTGTTTTAACTTCTTGGCCCAAGGCCCAAGAATTGGTCTATGTCCAAGACATAACCCAATTGCCCAATTAAATGACATAACCGGTCTGGTTCATTAAAATTGGTCTAACCAAGATTAATTACTACGATAACCACAATTGTTAACCGGTTATTTACTAAACCGGATTTTCTCAATTTATTTGGTCCAACCAAATCAAATTAGAAAACCACTGGTTTAGGCACTAAATCCAATTTTATTTCGACATTGGATTTCTTATCACGGTTTAACCAGATTTAATAAATATTATTAATTCTGTAAACCGTAACATTTAGATTTTAATTATTTTAAACCGAACCATCACAAGCCAAACCGAACCGACCATTAGGTCACGTGAACCGATCACTCCCAAGACCTAAACCATCGGGACGGCCGCAAGCATCACGCGATCGGGACAGCCGCAAGCCTCACGCGATCGGGACGGGACGGGTCGAGAGAGGCGGGACGCGAACGGCTCGATCTCTCGCGATCGGAACGACCACGCGACTCGATCCGGCAAGGCGATCGGTCCGTGCGTCACTCCGATCCGGACGTGTGATCCTTCGGCGATCAACACTCCGACGCATACCTTTCCTAATGGATCGGTCCATGCGATTTTAGTTTAGGGTTTTAATTCTTTTGTTTCTTAAGTGTTTTCTTATCAATTTCAAGCATAGATTGATTCAAACACTTCTAAACAACCTAAACATGATTATAACAAGAAATCCTAATAGAACCAATGGCTCTGATACCACTGAAGGATTGTTTAATGTTTGTCCTGGTTTAATTCTGTCATATTAAACTCTACTAAACAGATTGGATCTAGGTTCACTTGCTGAATCATAAAGGGATCTCAGTAATACCTTGTTTATGCAGCGGATTAGAGAGGTATCAGTCAGAGATCAGCAGAACCACCAAGAGGTTGTTCCTCCAAAGGCTCACACACGCACACTAACAGGAGAGAGGCTGCTAGACCGGCTGGGAGAAGTCGCAGAGAGAGAGATGGGAGGCGCAGAGAGTTAGAGAGAAAAGAGAGCTAGGTCAAGTTTTAATCATAAAACCCTTGTCTAGTTCTGTTGGGCTTTTGGGCCCAATTCCCAGTCTGATTAAATCCCTTAGATTTAATCAGGCCCTTTAATCTCTCTAAGTATAGTAAATGCCTAGCACTTTTACTGTACTTCTGCTGAACCGTTCCCTCATAGTTTCCTGTTAGCTTAGGCGTGTGACCCATATGGGATCATATAATAAAGGCAATAAATCCAAGACTTATAGATCATGAGCGGACTCTAGCAAGCCATCATGACCCCCAGTATTATATGACTTATGTCTGATCATTGACATACTCTTACTTTCTAGAGACAGTACATAGATTACTGGACATAATTCCAACACTAACTGCTTCAGCCATGCACTAGCGTCTCCAGCAAGACTGTGCGGAAAGAGCTTAAGGAACAGATAGTCCGGGCACACTCCATCATACTTCATGCCAGTGACTACGTCCTCAAACGAATCAATGTGATCCATAGGCTGCTCCGTTGGGTAACCATGAAACGCATTATGTCTCATCAGCGAGTAGTAGATGGTTTTGATCTCAAAATCATTCCTCTCAAAAGCAGGAAGCACTAAAGCTGACCGGTTTCTATGAAACTCATCCGGTCTGTTGTAGTCAGCTAAAGTCCTCTCATGTACAACCATCTCTCAACCTTGGGCCTATCCTTGACCCTGGTTCTGCTCCTGTTGCTGTTGCTCAGGAGGATCAGGGATGACATTCCCTTCAGCATCAACCCGATGCCCATCAGCATTGTACGGGTTGTTATCTCGGTCCCTCAGGGTACCTTCAGCATCTGGTATCAAGATCAGACGTTCTAGCACCATCCTTTCTCTTCTCTCTCTTCTGTTGGTTCTCTCTAAACGTCCAAGTTCTTCAAGATCGAGATTAACTAAGTCCAAGTTCGGATTACTTCTAGTTTTCTGCGTCTTCATAAACTGTCTGTAATCGTCCAGCAACGATCGATGCTATCAGTGCAACGATCGTTTCAATCTCTGAATCGCCTAGTGACGATCGATGCTAGAGTGCAACGATCGACGCAGTGCGATATTAGTACCTGCGACAGAGAGAAAAACAGAGAAAGTCAGTAACTAAAAAAAACAAAAATAAAAACGAAAAGAAAACGAAAAATCCTAGTAAAACCCTAAGTTCTAAGCTATCGAAGACTCAAAGAGTCCCCGGCAACTGCGCCAAAAACTTGATAGGTGTCAAGTTTTATCCTATATCTAACTGCAAGTGCACAGTTCAGTAGTCGTAGTATATAGGTATCGAATCTACAGGGACTCCGTATTCAATAGCTCAAGAACAAGAAATTAAACTAGGAAGAAAGCGATGTGATTTTAATTAAAAGTATTGCAAGAAAGTAAACAGAAAGCAAAGATTGTTGGTTGTGAAAGCAAGTTATTAAAAGCGCTAAGTCTAGGACGTTCTCAGGAAATCAGACAAGCAGACAGTTCATTCAGCAAGGATCTAATTAAGCACAGTTCTAGAACTCAAAACACAGATATAGAATTAACCAAATTCCTTTGCGATAATTCTCTAAGTCTAAGTGCAGCAAACCAAACTTTCGTTTGCGAGAACTAACAGATTAAACTAGCATTAATCCCAAGTTTGATATGTTCACAATTATCCTAAACCAAACTTTCGTTTGCGAGAAGTTTAATTGCTCAACCTAATTAGTTCAGATTCCTAAACCCCACTTCCGTGACGTATTTAGAAACCTAAGATCTAGATTCTAATTGATCAGGTTAGAACTAGCTTTAAGCACATTTAGATTGAAGAACAGATATAGTTATGAATCCTTAACTGAATTTAACAAGTCTAGCAAGTCATGAAATCCTATGTGATAAACCCTAAACCTAACAAGGAATCTACTCAGACATAGATAATGAAAACATAATCATATGATGAATAAATTGCATAGAAGATAAAGAATAAAAGGGGTTCGAAATCTTCTCCAAATACAGATGAAGTAAAGGTTCAGATCAGCCCCAAAAGCTCTAAAAATCCTCTGCTCTTAATTCTGAAAGCATAAGTAAATAAAACACCAAAAACTTAATTATATAGGTCTAATCTCGGCCAGGGGCTTCTTTGTAAATATCAGGAACTTCTGGATCAGAGTGCAATATCTTGACTCTTCATAAACCGCCGAGTTTTGGCCCATCTCGCTGGTGCATCGATCGATGCTAGAGTGCAACGATCGACGCATTCCTCTGTTTCGGACAGTGAACTCTATCTCTCGGCCAAACACTCCAAAAATCTCCAAAAAGTGCCATAATCACCAAGTATGCTCCAAACCTGATTATACCTGTAAAAGACTCTAAAAGAACACAAAAGACACTAAAACACACTTATATCATGGTCTAAAACTAGTAAAAACCATGATATATCAGTAGGCTAGTTTCTAGAGTGAACCAATGATCTGAACGAAGACTAGAATCGGCGAATTAGATTAATATTTAATGAATAAGGGTGTTACAAGAGTTTGAGCTTGTGGAGCGATTACAGGTAAAGTGTATTCAAAGTTGGATGCCCTAATCTACGAAGATGGATGTCCTTTTAAAGTTCTCTTTCTGCAGCTACTTCTGCGCATCCTCCGGTGGCGCGTCTAACGATCTCCGAGATCATCGGGATTCTCCCCCGTTTCATTCCTTGATAACAACCTCCAAATATGGCAGAGTCTGGTATGGATTTTGATATCGATCGGGTTTAGGAGCTGTATTCCGATGGTGGGCTTTTGATAGGGTCAGGTTTTAATCCTATTTTAACTGCAAGTGCACATATATGCAATCGTAGTATATAGGGTATCAAATCCACAGAGACTCTGGTTTCGATAGAATTAGAACTAAAAAGATTAAACCAGGAGATAGCAAATTGTATTGAATAACTAAAAAGCAATGCCAGAAAGTAAATCAGTAGCAAGTTGTGGTTGTAAGCAATAAACTAAGGGCGCTAAGTCTAGGGCGTTCTCAGGAAATTAGACAAGCAGATAAATCATTCAGTCAGGATCTAACTAAGCTCAGTTCTAGAACTCAAACACAAATATAGAATTAACCAACTGTCGTTGCGAGAATTCTCTAAGTCTAAGTGCAGTAATCCAAATTCCTTTGCAACTACTAACAGATTAAACCAGCTTTAATTCCAAGTTCGATATGTTCACAATCTAATTATACCAAATTCCTTTGCGAGTAATTAAATTGCTCAACCTAAATAGTTCAGATTCTAAACCACACTGTCGTGTCAATTTAGCAACCTAAGATCTAGATTCTAAGTGATCAGGTTAGAACTAGCATTAAACACAATTTAGTTTGAAGAACATCTATTGATGTGAATCCCTAACTGAATTAATTATATCTTGCAAGTCATGAAATCCCTATGAGAAACCCTAAACCTAACTATGAATCTACTCAGACATGGAATACGAAGACATAATCAATGAAATAATAGATATCATAAAAGAGATTAGAATAAGAAAAGGGGTTCGAAATCTTCTCCAAGAACAAAGTGTAGTACAGGATCAGATCAGCCCCAAAAGCTCTAAAAACTCTATGCTCTAAGTTATGATAGCGTATCTAAAACAAAACTCAAAAACCTAATTAAATAGCTAAATCACGTCTTGGGGCTTCTGTGTAAATATCTGGAACTTCTGGGTAACTTTGTAATATCATCATTCTTCATTAAACCGCCGAGATCTGGCCCAACTCGCTGTGCATCGATCGATGCTGATGTGCGTCGATCGACACACTCCTCTATTTCGGACAGTGAGCTTAAACTCTCGGGTCAAAACTCCAAAATGCTCCAAATAGCTCTATAATCTCCAAATCCGCTCCAAACGTCTGTGTACCTAATAACACCTGTAAAATACTCTAAAAGAACACCAAAAGACTCTAAAACATACTTATATCATGGCATAAAACCGGTAAAAACCATGATATATCAACTCCCCCACACTTAGTCTTTGCTTGCCCTCAAGCAAAACAGAGAACTAAAACATGGTGAAGAGGTTTGAAAACTTTCAGAAACTCTTTTTGTCCTAGAAACAACAACACTCAGATTCCCCTTAGTAAACCACTGTAAGAATCAACCGCAAGATATCAAGACCAACATGTACTTCCCCCACACTTAGCAACTGTCCTAAGTAAACTCCACAATCAATCCAAGAAATTCAAATTCACCCTACTGACTTCTTAAGCATATTAAGTGCGGTCTCACCTAACGATTATCGATCAAAGGGCACATGAATTCTTACTTTGCCAGCTCTAGACCACCATACTATC
Source organism: Orychophragmus violaceus (assembly GCA_030180135.1). Classification (NCBI taxonomy): domain Eukaryota; kingdom Viridiplantae; phylum Streptophyta; class Magnoliopsida; order Brassicales; family Brassicaceae; genus Orychophragmus; species Orychophragmus violaceus. The sequence continues at coordinate 34,162,473 of CM058233.1, forward strand.
TGTTTCTGGTTCCTTTTCTTCTCTTTTCCCTTCCTTAGCATTCTGATTTTTTCCCCATTGGGTATCATTTTATTTTTTTATCAGTGCTCTTCCCGTTAAGGGGTGTACTTTGGACACATTCCATGGATGCACATGAGATGATAGTTGTAGCTACCACTCCCAGAGACCACTTCGGAGTTACTAACTCATCCTCAGTTTATTACTTTTTTTTATGGAAGGGGAGAAGGGAACCATACTCGGACAGGTTTACAAGCTGTGTCAGAACTAACAAAGGAGTCCGACTCAAGGTATACCAAGCCCTTAGGTGAGAAAATTAAAGTAAGGATTAAGGGTGAAGCCAGTAAAAGGATTCTCTGAATACCTGAATTGATATGGGTGTCCTCAGTAGGTTGATCCGTGTTGGGTTTTCTAATAGTCATAGATTGATCTTTCAGCTTCATCCCAATGGTTACTTAAGTTCCTGCAAGATATTGTTAATTTCTCCAAAATTCACTGTTTCTTACTTAAACTTGTTTTGACTCAATAAAACAATTTTTTTTTTGAAAACTGGACTGACTCTTAAGAAAACAGAAAGATAAAGTCAGTAGCTACCTCCCCCACACTTGAAACACACTGTCCCCAGTAGTGTTAAACTAAGGGTTGGTAAAAAGAAAGCAAAAATGTTATGGATGTGTTGAGTTCTGTCTGATTTTTACCTCTGTCGCACATGCATCGATCGTTACATAAATGTAACGACCGTTGCTAGGCGATTTTTCGTCGTATGTCGATCGTTGCCCAGGACCGCAACGATCGCTGCAATGCGATTACTCGTGTTGATCGACGCATTGCGAAATTGGCCGAGCGCTGCAGACAAAACTCACCAAAAACAGAAACAAAACGTAAAATCCTACAAAAACACCAAAAATCAAAATGCTAAAATGAAACAGTGGGTTGCCTCCCACTCAGCGCTCTTTTAACGTCAATAGCTTGACGTTTCAGCTGATCTAGGCAGAATCTGACCTACTGGAATCTCGGCCTTAGCCCAATAGTGTTTCACCCTCTGTCCATTCACAGTGAATTCATTACCTTCCTTGCTGATTAGAATTACAGCTCCATAGGGACGCAACTCTTTGATCTTGAAAGGACCATACCACCTTGATTTCAGCTTACCTGGAAACAAATGCAAACGTGAGTTATACAAAAGTACCTGATTGTTGGGTGCAAACTGTCTAGAGACAATCTTTTTGTCGTGATAGGCCTTAGTCCTCTCCTTGTACAGCTTTGAGTTCTCATAGGCAAAATGTCTAATCTCATCCAACTCGTTAAGCTGTACCAAACTCCTTTCTGCAGCAGATTTAAGATCAAATTTCATCTGCTTTACAGCCCATGATGCTTTGTGCTCAAGCTCTACTGGCAGATGACATGCTTTTCCATACAGCAGATGAAATGGAGTGGTCCCAAGTGGTGTCTTGAATGATGTCCGGTAAGCCCATAATGCATCATCTAGCTTTGCTGCCCAATCTTTCCTTGTCTTCCCAACTGTCTTCTCTAAGATCTCCTTGATCTGTCTGTTAGAAACCTCGACCTGTCCACTAGTCTGAGGGTGATAAGGAGTAGCAACTCGGTGATGAACTCCATGCTTCTCTAGCAGTTTCTCGAAGACCTTATTAATAAAGTGAGATCCCCCATCACTAATTGAAGGATTATGCGTTTTTCCATGGTTCAATTCTCAGATTGCAACCTAGCACATAATCTTAAACAGATCTAGGTTCTTGTAACTGAATCATAAACACAAACCTGGTCATTACCTTTTAGATTGCAGCGGAATGATTGTAATGACGAGATCAGATTAGAACAGATGAATACCTGTTCCTCCTTGGTATCCACACTCTTACAAGCAGGGGATGGCTGCTAGACCGGATGGAATTCAACAAAGAGAGAGAGAGTTTTGAGAGAAGGAGCCTGCGGCCACCATCCTCCAAATCGCCAACCATTAGGGTTTTTAACCCTTGTTGCAATCTGGTTTTACTAATGGGCCCAAGTTTAATTAATTAAACTAATGGCTTATTAGTCTTTTGGGCCCAAGACACAAATCAGACAAAAGCCCATTTGTTGTCTGCCCAACTCTCTGTACAAATACAGTAAATGCCTTAGCATACTTACCGTATTAATTCCATCTTAACTTTCCCGTTAGCTATGGTGTGTGACCCTTTGGGATCATACAATACTGGTAATAAGTCCTAAACTTATAGATCAAGAGCGGACTCTAACAAGCCATCATGATCACCCAGTATTTATGACTTATGTCTGATCTCGACATTTATCATACTTTCTAGAGATAGTACAGTAGATTTCAGGACATTCCCAACAATCTCCCACTTGTACTGGAATCCTACATTCCCTAGTCCTTTTGTCATAATATCTCGATCTGGCATAAGGCAAGATGCGTGTCATCCTTATATAGCCAGACCATGTTCATCGGACCAGATTTGATACTGACAATGCAAACGACTTGGGCAAGTCCGTTTGGGAGTGGCCACTCTCTTACCAGCTATCAAGTCTCCGATTAGCCTAGAGATATTACCTCCGTTATAAGGCAGGGACAAATCCCATCTTGTTCCATCACTATGAACTACACACTTCATAATACACCCAACCAAGGTCCTTATAGCTCCCAGTTACGAAACAGCGTTAGACAATGATCAAAGTGCATCAATCCATGTGCAGCCACATGCATGCGAACTCAGGTCTAAGGACTATACTCTATAGTCGTATATGAGAACCTCTTATGACACAGATATTAATATCTTGCAGAGTTCTCATCAGCGGGCCATGTCCGGTCATATGCTCCCCTACATATACCTATGTGTAGACTTTGATGCCGCGCATCTATGACCCCTCGAAACCTGGTCATAAGTCTCAACACAATCTAGTCTCAAGTGGTTGTTGGTGTTCCAATTTCAACAACCTTCGACTATGGACACTATGATTTATGTCATTTCGTTACATATGGGGTTTCAGGATCAAGTCTTACTCATGTACTTCGATGGTCCATATATAATGACATGAATCATTTTGGAACGATTATTTATATCACAGTTAAAATAATCCAGAAATCATAGATTTCATAAACATAAAATATTATGTTTACATGAACCTTTCAAAACAACTAAGTAAAGCCCTTTACAAACTCCCACTGAAATTAAGACTACATCTTAATTTCACTCATCCTACAGCTACAGTCTGCGACTCGTGCTTAGGCCTAAGGAGTGGCTTCGTTAATAGATTAGCAACGTTCTCATTCGATGAAACTTGCTTATCTACTTAACATCTCTGTCATTTATCTCACGGAATAGGTTATACCTATCCTCAAGGTGTTTGGATCTCTGATGTGCAGCTAGTCTCATCTATGCTGTGAATCACATCAAGTTCAGTGATGAACTCTTCTATCCAAACAACCTCTTTCGCCGCTTCTCAAGCTGCGAAATGTTCAGCTTAAGTCATGGAGTCAGCAACAGTGCCTTGCACCGCCATACAGACACAAGATATAGCCGGACTGTGACCGGGAATTATCTTTGTCTATTGGAAACTTGCCTTTCAGACTCTATCGACTTGTAGCACCTCACTTTCTCCGTAAATCAAGAATTTATCCTTAGTATTCCTCAAATACTTTAGGATATTCTTTACGGCAATCCAGTGATTCTTTGCTGGATTTGACTGGTCTTTACTTGTCTTGCTTAACATTAAAACAACATCAAACAAGTACGTTTCATGGCATACATGATAGATCCAATTGCCGACGCATATGGAATCTCATCCATGCATTTAAGCTCAGCAGTTATCGTAGGACACTGTATCTTGCTTAACGTAATGCAATGTGACATTGGCATAAAACCCTTCTTGGAATGCTGAAAACGTGTAGGACTTTGTCAATTTAAGAATTCTGACTTTGTCCTACCAGCTCTTTTGGATCTCTATCTTTAGATCCAAAATCCAAGAACTACGTGGCTTTACCCATGTCAATCATAAAACCAACTCCCAAGCAAGTCCTTTACCGACTGCAGCATTGGGACGTTATTTCCGAGAATCAGTATGTCATTGACATACAATATGAGAAATGCAACATCGCTCCCACTTATCTATTAGTAAACGCACAGTTCCATTTCGTTCCTGTTCAAATCAAAACCTTGACTACTTCAACAGAACGAAGATTCCAACTCCGATATGTTTGCTTCCATCCATGAATGGATCGATGAAGCCAACTTACACAAAATGTAATTTTTCGGAGTCCGGGCTCACTTTCGCTTCTTTGAATTTCGCAGATTCGTCGCTTTCAATGATCATCAGATCATGCGAACTTTCAATGATCATCAGGTTCAACTAATGACGAGAAATCACTCTCGGATTAGTGACTGATTCATTCATATCTGCGAACTTCAGGCTCTACAGGTGTAGATTCTACAGAAATCTGTAAATCCATCCGTTGCTCTCCCTCAACAGGTTGAGCAGCCTCCTGTATTTCTCGAATTTCTTCGAGTTATACTTTTACTCCCACTGTTCTTCTTGGAAAGTAACTTCCCTTCTTAGAAAACAGAATGGACGTAAAAGTAACAAGCCTTGGTTTCCCTAGGACAACCAGCGAAGTAGCACAACTACAAATACTCAGTAAAGACGAATTTGGATCATTTCCAGTCCACATTTACGTGGTGTCTTTCAAATGATATTGGTAGAACTATTTCAGCGTAAACTCAGATATTTCTAGAGCGTTATTCTTAAAGAATATCATGGAAGATTCGTGTGACTTATCTTTAATCATTTCTAATAAGATCTGATTCTTTCTCACAGAAACACCTCCAGGTTTTCAGGAGAAATGAGCTGTGAAACGATTTCACACTCATTCAGATGATCACACAATCAATGACTTAAGTATTCTCACTCGTGATCTAATCCAGAGTCTTAATACTTCTGTCATTCAGATTCTATACCTCATTCTGGAACTCTTTCGACCATGTCAAAGAATTCCGACTTGTGTCTCATCAAATGAACACAGTCTTACTCACTGAAGTAATCAGTAGAGACAATGAAGTACAGGAAATTTTCTCTGGCATTACTGCTCATCGGACCACATACATGAGTATGTTCAATCTCCAATAAGCCTTTGGGCCTTTCTCTAGCTCGGCTAAGATGGGCCCTTTGTCTTTTGGTCTAGTAAGCAGAATTCAAGTCTCATAAGATATCCATTCAAATGAGCCCAAAAGTCCATAACTATGGGGTTTCTGAATCCGACTTACTCTTTGACCAAAACATTTATGCCAAGAAAAATCAGGTATTTATGTTACATTTAGGCACTCTTTGGTTTAATATATAAAACCCATTCCTTGAATGGGGTGCTACAATTAACATTTCATTAAGATCAAAAGAACAAAACTTGTCTTTATCAAAATGAAAAACATTCAAATTCTTTACAAGAAAATGAAAGACAACTCTGCTTAAAGCAGGTACATTGTAGCAATTATTAATACAAAACCAAGCCTCAAAGGCATCTACAAGTGAAAACCCTACGGCTGAGGCAGCATCCATAGCTCCTTCCAGACATGCAGTTCCATTTGCCCTTCCTTCAACGTTCTACTGTTGCTCAGGCTCTGCATATTATAACAAATATCAGTGCCACAACCAGTATCCAATACCTATAAGGTATAACTTGAAGTAATAACATGAATACCTGAGGAAGTAGTCTCATACATCAACTTCAACTCCTCATAATCTTCCATGAATTTAATGCAATTTCTCTTCCAATGCCCAGTCTCATTACAGTAGCAGCACTTACCAACGTAAGAGGTATCTGACTCGGGCTCAGAAGACACACGCTTGCCATGATTCAAAATCTGGACAACTTTGTCTTCACCCTTGTCAGCATTAGGTTTAGTAAACCTACCCTTCTCATTCATGAGATTGTACAGGGTACTCTTCACGTTTGGCTCAACTGTCTTGAGCATATCATGCAGTTCAGTCAACGTCTTCGTTAAGCCTTTCTTGATATAGTTCCTTACGAACTTATCATAGCTTGACGGCAGTGACTGCAGAATGATCTCAGTTGCCAATTCCTGGCTAACTGGATAATCCAGTTTCCTCAGGTTATCAATGTAACCCATCATTTTACTGACATGAGACTTACTGGATGATCATTTGGTAGCTTGCAGCTAGTGAGAGACTTAACCAACTGGTATCTCTCCACTCTTACCTGCTCCTGAAATTTCAATTTCAGGCTGCTGATCATCTCTATTGGCGACTCCATGTTCTCATATTGCTTCAGCAAATCTGAGTCCATGGTAGCCAATATCAGACCACGCACATCTACCGCATCATCATAATGCTTATTCCAAGCATTACGTACTGCATGACTGGCCTTGGATCCGATCCTCTCGGGGAGAGCTTTCTCAAGGACATAGTCCTTTCTCTCATGCCTGAGAACTAGCCTCAGGTTCCGCGACCAAGTCAAGAAATTTGATCCGTTCAGTTTGTCCATCTCAAGGACATACCGGATCGAGAAAGTGTTTTGATTGTTTGTGCTCGTCATAGCTGAAATTTAGAGATAAATAGAGTTTTAGTTATTTAGTTCATAAAAGAGTAATCTTAATAACTTATAAGAAAACTCGCATTGCATTCAAAATTTCTTTGTTTAACCTCATAAGAATGCAATGATTCCGAGACCCATGTTCAGCTAAATCCAAAGTGGGCCACTGGCCGTCACCCGGAATTAGCTTTACTTGGTAAGCATACACACAGCTAGTTATAACCTCATATAACTCTCGGTTGTGAATTGGGCCCAAGGCCCAAAAAACCAGATGTCTCAAGGCCCGGGACTCCCGATGGCCCAGTCAAGGAAACCAATCTCTTACAGCCAAATAATCACTAAAGTCTGGGACTCCCAATGAATTAGTGACTATATACTACTTTACTTACGCGAAAACAGACACCTCACACTGTAAGCCATATCTGTAATCGAATAAGCGTTAAGTAGCTGACAAGATTGGAAAGACATCCAAGCTTGATATTGGTTTTGAGGATTTTAAGTTTTATTTCCAAAAATAGAAGATTACTATTTTGGGAAACTTACTTGATTTAGAAACTTTCTAAATTTAGAAACATTCTAAAAGTAGAAATTTCTAATTTAATATTTTATAATATTTTGGGTTGGGTCACAAATTATAGGCCCAATTCTTGGCCCAAGACCATAGAATTCCAGTTGGCCCAATAATTTGACATAACCGATTCGGTTTATTAATTCTGGTCCAAGACCAAATTAACTATCAAAACCATCGGTTATTTACTAAACCAGACCAGTTCTAAATTATTTGGTCCAACCAAATCAAACTTAGACCAGCCTTCGGTTTAGGTTAAAATTCAATTTTTGAATTTCAATCCGGTTTAACCAGAAATTAAATAATACCAATTGTATTAAATAATTTCCAGCAAACCGCGATTTGGGTTAACCGCTTGAACCACCAATTAAATTGGATCGGTTCAGTTAAGTCAAAAACCGGGAAGAAACACCTAGTGTTTTAGCCAATTTGACCTAACTTGCGGTTTAAGGCTTTAAACACACGATTAACCGCCAATTAAATGGACCGGTTTAATCGGTGTGGTTTTGGGCAACGAACCGCGAAGCTCGGTTTAACCGATTGACTATTTGCGGGACGTAAAGTTTTAACGGGCCAAACGATCGGATCCATAATCCAACTCAGTCCATTAACGCATGATCCGTTACACGCACACGGCATCACGCATGATCGTCCCTTGCCTCACGATCAACTGATCGATCTCGGCCATCACGATCACATGGCCATAACACGGCCAATCATTTTCACTGCCGATTGATCACTTTGTGCCCTAACACATTCATGATCATGAAATGCGATCAAATGATTAACGGCATCACACGGCTCAAGCCGAGACCATTACATCACGATCATGAAATGCGATCGGCGGCACATGCTTGTGATCATAACGAGACCATAATCGCATCTTTTGATCGATCATTGGCTTTGCACTCACGGCAGTAAGCGATCGATCACGGCCCATCACTTGCGGCTAACTTAAGGAAAGCAACAAGGCATCTCGATTAAACGAGACCAAATGAAGCCGATCGATTAGGGTTTCAATTTCTTGATACACAAGAAATCGATGGCAACCAATTAACTTATGATCCAAGATCATAATATGGCAGCCGATTAGGGGTTTATAGGTTTCTTAATCAAATTTTAATCATTTTTTGATTCTTAAACCTTTTAAACACATTAAGATCCAAATTACAAGAATCTAATGAACCTAAAGCTCTGATACCACTGAAGGATTATGCGTTTTTCCATGGTTCAATTCTCAGATTGCAACCTAGCACATAATCTTAAACAGATCTAGGTTCTTGTAACTGAATCATAAACACAAACCTGGTCATTACCTTTTAGATTGCAGCGGAATGATTGTAATGACGAGATCAGATTAGAACAGATGAATACCTGTTCCTCCTTGGTATCCACACTCTTACAAGCAGGGGATGGCTGCTAGACCGGATGGAATTCAACAAAGAGAGAGAGAGTTTTGAGAGAAGGAGCCTGCGGCCACCATCCTCCAAATCGCCAACCATTAGGGTTTTTAACCCTTGTTGCAATCTGGTTTTACTAATGGGCCCAAGTTTAATTAATTAAACTAATGGCTTATTAGTCTTTTGGGCCCAAGACACAAATCAGACAAAAGCCCATTTGTTGTCTGCCCAACTCTCTGTACAAATACAGTAAATGCCTTAGCATACCTACCGTATTAATTCCATCTTAACTTTCCCGTTAGCTATGGTGTGTGACCCTTTGGGATCATACAATACTGGTAATAAGTCCTAAACTTATAGATCAAGAGCGGACTCTAGCAAGCCATCATGATCACCCAGTATTTATGACTTATGTCTGATCTCGACATTTATCATACTTTCTAGAGATAGTACAGTAGATTTCAGGACATTCCCAACACTAATTACTATCCGAGGTACTCCAAATCTAGGGAATATGATGGACTTAAACAGCTTAATGACCACCGAAGAATCATTGGTTGGAATAGCTATTGCTTCTACCCACTTAGATACATAGTCCACAACAACCAAGATAAACTTATTCTCATAGGATGAGGGAAAAGGACCCATAAAGTCTATGCCCCAGCAATCAAAAACCTCAACCTCAAGAATGAAATTCTGAGGCATCTCATGCCTCTTACTGATTTTCCCTCTCCTTTGACAGACATCACATTGAGAGACAAAAGAATGAGTGTCTCTAAAGATCGTAGGCCACCAGAAACCTGCTTGCAGAACCTTAGACACAGTCTTGAAAGTAGCAAAATGTCCAACATAATATGATCCATGACAGTGGAATAGGATGTCTGGAACCTCTGATTCAGCAACGCATCTCCTGTAAAGACCAACTGAACAGTGTTTGTAGAGATAAGGCTCATCCCAATAGTATCGTCTGAGCTCCGTGAAGAACTTCTTCTTTGCATACCCTTTCAAATCATCTGGTTCAGTCTCTGCGGCCAGGTAATTAGCTATATCTGCGTACCAGGGTCTATCAGTGGTTGCGACAGCATCTACCTCGAAGACATGGTCTCCAATTTGAACCGTGAAAGGTTCTGTATCCGCATTGCAACGATCGTCTCATAAGGTTGCATCGATCGTCGCATCCTCGATACTTGCATCGATCGTCACAGACGTGGCATCGATCGACGCAATGCGATTTATCCGACAATTGTGCAAATTTTTGCCCAGATCCATTTGAAACACTAATCCGACCATATTGACGTTTTCCTCAGGCAAGTAATCATTAATGGGCACGTCTTCCTCAACCAGCATCCTTGAAATATGATCAGCAACTCCATTCTCAACCCCCTTCTTGTCCCTCACTTCAATGTCAAACTCCTGAAGCAACAGAATCCATCTCAACAATCTTGGCTTAGCATCTTTCTTCTACATTAGATACTTCAGGACTGAATGATCAGTGTGCACAATCACCTTAGAGACAACAAGATAGGGGCGAAACTTTTCAAATGCAAAGACAACAGCCAACAGCTCCTTCTCTGTAGTGGCATAGTTTCTTTGTGCATCATCTAGTGTTCTACTAGCATAATAGATATCATGAAGCTTTCTATCCTTCTTCTCCACAAGAACAGCTCCTACAGCATAGTCACTTGCATCACAAATAACCTCAAAAGGTAGATCCCAATCTGGTGGCTCAACTATAGGAGCACTCACTAATGCTTGCTTAATCTGTTCAAATGCAGTCTGACAATCTGCATTGAACTCAAATTTGGTATCCTTACACAGCAAGGTAGTTAGTGGTCTAGCAATCTTACTGAAGTCCTTGATGAACCGTCTATAGAAACCAGCATGTCCAAGAAAGCTTCTTATAGACTTTACATAATCAGGCGCCTGAAGGCTGGTCATTACCTTAATCTTAGCGCCATCTACTTCAATCCCTGCTTCAAACACTTTATGTCCAAGTACAATGCCATCTCTGACCATGAAATGGCACTTCTCCCAATTAAGAACCAAGTGCTTCTCTTCGCATCTAGTCAGTACCTTGCACAGATTATCCAAGCACTCATTATAAGATGACCCATAGACTGAGAAGTCATCCATAAATACCTCCATAAAGTCCTCAATCACATCAGTGAATATGGACATCATGTATCTCTAGAATGTAGCTGGTGCATTGCAGAGTCCAAAAGGCATCCTACACTAAGCAAATGTGCCATATGGACAAGTGAAGGTGGTCTTTCCCTGATCCTCTGGATGGATAGGAATCTGAAAGAAACCTGAATATCCATCGAGGAAGCAATAGTAAGGGTGATTTGCTAACCTCTCTAGCATCTGATCAATGAAGGGTAAAGGGAAATGATCCTTTCTTGTTGCAGCATTGAGTTTCCTGTAATTTATGCACATCCTGTGTCCAGTCACAGTCCTAGTAGGGATAAGCTCATTCTTCTCATTCTTCACAACTGTAACTCCGCCTTTCTTAGGTACTACATGGACTGGACTCACCCAATCATTGTCTGAAATAGGATAGATGATCCCAGCATATATGAGTTTCATAATCTCCTTCTTAACCACTTCATGTAGGATAGGATTAAGCCTTCTCTGATGCTCAACAGATGTCTTAGACTCGTCCACAAGATGTATCCGATGCATGCACAGCTCCGAAGAGATACCTGAAATGTCATCAAGAGAATAGCCAAGAGCTTTGCGATGCTTGCGCAACTTGCTTAGCAGTAAAGTGAGCTCTGCGTTGTTCAAACTATCATTAACAATCACTGGATAAGTCGAATTAGGTCCAAGAAATGCGTACCTTAGCCCGGATGGAAGTTGTTTCAGCTCAATTTTCAGTGCTTTTTCCTCTGCCCAGTCCCTGTCGACTTGCAACGATCGATGCTTAGTCTGTGTCGATCGATGCAAAGTCGCGTCAGACACATCTAACTTCATCACTTGCTCATCAGAATCCATCAGTCTCGCATAGCAGATTGCGGGCTCGTCTTGCAGGTGTTCAAGCTCCATTATAGAGCTCAGTAAAGCTCTTTCTAATGGATCTTCAGCATGTGACTTGTGAAAGTACTCTGCAGCCAAATCACCCAGTGTGTCCACATAGAAAGTCTGTTCGTCGATGGTTGGTCTCTTCACCAGTTTGTCCATATCAAAACTCATCTTCAGATCACCCACATTCAGAATTATTTTACCTCTTTGGCAGTCAATCATCGCACCAGCAGTAGCTAAGAAAGGCCTACCCAAAATCAGTGGATCCTTCGGTTCCTCTCCATACTGCAGAACCACAAAATCAGTAGGTATCCCACATTTACCAATCATTATAGGCACATCTTCTAATACTCCTTCAGGGATCCTAATAGTTCTGTCTGCTAAGACTAGTGAGATCTTAGTTGGTAAGAAGTCAGTCATTCCAAGTCTCTTAGCAACAGAGAAGGGCATAACTTTTACACTAGAACCAAGATCACATAGGGATCTTTCAAATCTTTCCCTGTAGATGGCACAATCCAACACAAAGCTCCCTGGTTCTTTCAGCTTCTCAGGAATTCTGCCCTGAACTACCGCACTACATACCTCCGTGATCATCATTACACTCTCCTCATCAGACCACTTACCAACAAGCAAGTCCTTAAGACATCTCCTCATCACAGGAGAAGTCTCCATAGAGTCGATCAAAGGCACTTCGACCTTCACCTTTTTGATGATCTCCTTGCATTTGGTATACTGTCTATCATTCTTAGCTTTCCTTGGATTTTTAAGATAAGGTACTTTAGGTTTGTAAACCCTTTCACTCGACTGTTTCGGCTTCTCTGGTTTTGAACTCTCTGCAGTCGCCTTGCGTCGATCGTCGCTGGTGTTGTGTCGATCGTTGCTGGGCGACTTTGTTGCGACAGGTTCTTCGTTTTCGCTTTGCATCGACCGTTGCTGAGTAGCGTCGATCGATGCATTGCAAATATCACGGATCCCATCTTCCAATTCTTCAATTTCCCTGAGTTCTTCAACACTTAACTGCCATTTCTGGCCAGGAGATAGCTCCTTACCACTTATCAATGTTACTGCATTGCATTGATACTTGGGATTAGCATCAGTTCGCACCGGGAGATATCCATCTTCCCTCTTAACATGTCCAGCAGTCTGTGCAACTTGAGCATCAAGCCTTTTCACATGTGAGCTCAAGGATTCGAATTTCCCATTCAAATTATCATACACCCAATCCAGTTTCTTGTTGACATCCACAACAATTTTGGTTTGTCCAGCAGCTGCTCCATCATTGCCTCCATCTTACTCTCATGAGTATTAGCTACAGGAGGTGTTTGGTAAGAGGAAGATCCATAAGTCCTCTGATTACCTTGTTGATAAGGTTTCTGAAAACCAGCATTTTGTCCAAAGCCAGAAGAGTTTTGATTGCTTGTGAAGGCACTCTTCTGACCATTGAAGAATCTATTACCAGACTGATTTCCAAACCTCTTTCCTTGGAAACCAGATCCTCCGATGTAATTCACATCCTCTTCCTGACCATCTTCTTCAGCATTGATAACCTCAACATCTTGAGCAAAGTGGACAGCTTTCTTCCCAGCTAAAAGATTGCAAACAGTGTCCAGCTTAGATCTAATATCAGCAATCTCCTGATTATCTATTTTTCCACCAGACTTCTTCCTTCTCTCATCAGTAGTCTTGCAGCTATTACTGCTTACTAAGTTATCTATCAACTGCTTAGCTTGAGCAGGAGTCCTAGTGTTAAAGTTGGCATTGCTGGAATTATCCAATGCAGTCTGATATGGAAGATCTATTCCTCTAAAGAAGATACCTAGCAATGTTACCTCAGTGAATCCATGATGCAGGGAGTCTTGTTTGTACTTCTTAAACCTCATCCAGGCTGTCTTAAGAGGCTCTGTCGGACCTTGAGTGAAGGTGAGAATGTCCTGCCTTGACTGATCAGAGCGAGCATCATCATAGAAATGTCGCAGAAACTCACTCTTTAAAGCATCCCATGTAACAAACTTCCCAGGTGGAAGCTGTTTCAGCCAGGCAGCAGCATCTCCAGCGAGAGAATAAGGGAAGAGTTTGAGGAACAGATAGTCCTGGCACACTCCATCATACTTCATCCCAGTGACTATGTCCACAAACTCATCTATGTGATCCATCGGCTGCTCATTGGGATAACCATGGAAGGCATTCTGCCTCATAAGAGAGTAGTAGATGGTTTTGATCTCAAAATCATTCCTCTCAAACTCAGGAGGTACAAGAGCTGACCGGTTAGCATGAAACTCATCCGGACGGTTATAGTCAGCTAAAGTCCTCTCATGAACAACCATCTCTCTACCTCGGGCCTGTCCTTGGCCTTGGTTCTGCTCATGTTGCGGTTGCTCAGGAGGATCAGGGATAACATTCCCTTCAGCATCAACCGGTTCTCCAGCAGCATTGTACGGATTGTTGTGTCGGTCCCTCAGTGTACCTTGAGCATCAGGCCTTATGATCACACGTTAAACAACCATCCTTGCTCTTTGAACTCTTCTGTTGGTCCTCTCTAGTCTAGCAAGTTCTTCAAGTTGGAGGTTTACGAGATTAGTGTTCAGATTACTTCTGGTATCACGCGTCTGCATAAACCGTCTGTAATCGCCAAGCAACGATCGATGCTAACAGTGCAACGATCGATTCAACTCCAATCGCCTAGTAACGATCGACACAGAAGGTGCAACTGTTGATGTTATGCGATTATGAAACCTGCGACTGAGAGAAAACAGAGAAAAATCAGTAACCAAAAATAAAAATAAAAATCTTAGTAAAAACCCTAAGTTCGAATCTATCGAAGACTCAAAAGAGTCCCCGGCAACGGCGCCAAAAACATGATAGGTTCATGTTTTAATCCTATTTTAACTGCAAGTGCACAGATATGCAATCGTAGTATATAGGGTATCGAATCCACAGAGACTCTGGTTTCGATAGAATTAGAACTAAAAAGATTAAACTAGGAGAAAGCAAATTGTATTGAATAACTAAAAAGCAATGCGAGAAAGGAAATCAGTAGCAAGTTGTGGTTGTAAGCAATAAACTAAGGGCGCTAAGTCTAGGGCATTCTCTGGAAATCAGACAAGCAGATAAATCATTCAGTCAGGATCTAACTAAGCTCAGTTCTAGGACTCAAACACAAATATAGAATTAACCAACTGTCGTTGCGAGAATTCTCTAAGTCTAAGTGCAGTAATCCAAATTCCTTTGCAATTACTAACAGATTAAGCCAGCTTTAATTCCAAGTTCGATATGTTCACAATCTAATTAAACCAAATTCCTTTGCGAGTAATTAAATTGCTCAACCTAAATAGTTCAGATTCTAAACCACACTGTCGTGTCAATTTAGCAACCTAAGATCTAGATTCTAAGTGATCAGGTTAGAACTAGCATTAAACACAATTTAGTTTGAAGAACATCTATTGATGTGAATCCCTAAATGAATTAATTATATCTAGCAAGTCATGAAATCCCTATGAGAAACCCTAAACCTAACTATGAATCTACTCAGACATGGAATATAAAGACATAATCAATGAAATAATAGATATCATAAAAGAGATTAGAATAAGAAAAGGGGTTAGAAATCTTCTCCAAGAACAAAGTGTAGTACAGGATCAGATCAGCCCCAAAAGCTCTAAAAACTCTCTGCTCTAAGTTATGATAGCGTATCTAAAACAAAACTCAAAAACCTAATTAAATAGCTAAATCACGTCTTGGGGCTTCTGTGTAAATATCTAGAACTTCTGGGTAACTTTGCAATATCATCATTCTTCATTAAACTGCCGAGATCTGGCCCAACTCGCTGTGCATCGATCGATGCTGATGTGCGTCGATCGACACACTCCTCTGTTTCGGACAGTGAGCTTAAACTCTCGGGTCAAAACTCCAAAATGCTCGAAATAGCTCCATAATCTCCAAATCCGCTCCAAACGTGTGTGTACCTAATAACACCTATAAAAGACTCTACAAGAACACCAAAAGACTCTAAAACATACTTATATCATGGCATAAAACCGGTAAAAACCATGATATATCAGCTTTATTGGCAATCCCAAGATGAGATTTTAGCAAGACTGAATTCTGGACGGGAATTGGGCCCAAACATTTCCACCAGCCCTTTAGAGGAGCTAATGAGTATTAAAGGGCAGAGAATGCTAACGAAGGCCCATAGCGCAATTGATAAAATCGAATCTTTTGGTTAAACCGACCTCGGAATTTTGGAGAATCCCCGTTTTACAATGGATAACCTCTAATCTTGGGACATCTAAGAATCCCACAAAAATGGAAGGTCCAAATTAGGCCGAGTGATTTCCCATCCGTAACTATAGCCCATGATGATGACGTTTTTGATCCGACAGTTGTAATCAGGAGATTTGAAAGATCTTTTGGGATCTGGAGGTTTGGCAGTAACAACTCCTTTATAAACATAACTTCCCGCGTCTCCAAGCCGCACTAGACCCACATACTGCACAAGTAGTTTCTTCCTCCTTTAAATCCATCTCCTTCTTTGTCTGTTTTCTTTATTGTTTTTTTATAGATTTTCTTTGCTTGCTTTTCGATATTTTCTGTCAATATTGCAATAGAACTCAATGGTGAAGAGAGAGAAAAATACTGATCCGGTCATCAAGAAGGAGAAATGGGTCGTGGAGGAACTCGAGAGCCTGTATGAGTCGTTCGGGGTTTCGAAGAAAGTAAAATTGAAGTTTCTCCACTCTGGCGAGCCACCGGAAAAGGTCAGGCTAGGTTACTGCTTCGCATATAAGATTTACTTCGTGAAGTGTGGCCTTGTCTTCATGATCCCTCGCTTCCTATTGGACATTCTTAGCGAGCTGGGGATGGAGTTTCCTCAATGTGTCCAAACTCTATTCGGCATCAGATCGGCCTCCTAGTTAGGGCTCGAGAGGAAGGAGTCCGGTCTGACCTGACTGAGCTTCACAAACTTTTCTCCATCAAAGATAACGACGGCTCTAGGACCTTCTACCATTCGCCTCAGAAGGGCTTGAAAGTACTTGCATTGGTGCCATTTCGAGACGATCAATGAAGAGAGTGACCCGTCCTGTTTAAAGTTGATGAGAAATCGGTCATAGACTATGATTTCGGGCAGATCGTGACATCATGGGCCACGTTTTTTTGTTAGAGGCGGATTTGGTAGGTTTTTTGGTTTTTGCATTCGAGATTCCTGCTTTACTGATGAAATTGTTTCTCGTATTTTGCAGATACTCCAGAGAGGATCGCCATTAGCGATACGCTTCAGAATTTTTCAGCTGTACTCTGTACCGGTAGAGTTCGTTGGTCAACTTTAACTCATGACATAATCAAGAGAGCTTTTCAACTTCCTGAGGTCACGAATGTTTTAGGATTCGTTCCGTCGCACTTCGTCCTGGTAAGTCTGACTCTTCTTTCACGTTTGGCTTATTTTTTTTGTCTGACCAAACTTCGTTTCTCAGCCGAGTGCGAGCAGAATGCTTCCAGCTGGTGGTAAGGCCTCATCGGTCAGTAATCCTGCCATACTTCCCTGTGAGTTGAGCCAAGCTATGAATAACGCTTTGGTTTCCGGAGCTGGTCGACTTACTCCACCCATTCCAACTCAAGCTCCAGAGCCTTGGAAAGATCTGACCATAATTCCTCCTGAAAATGTGATCTCTCTCGGCTCGAAGAGTCCCGGCAGTGATGCTTCCGTGTGTCCTTTAGCCAAGAAAGCATGTCTCGAACCGACCTTGAAATAGCGAGAAATTGGTGTGACGTCTGGTTCGTCTAATGGGTTTCAGAGAAAGGATTTTCATTGGAAGTTCGAGCACAACAAAAACTTCCCGATAGCGGATGATCCGGAGGGTATTGCTCAGTTTCTGCATCACTGCAAGCCTGACGGTTGCTCCCTCCCGACGGTGAAGAATATGTTGGAGCGTGAAGTTTATATCGCGGCGATTATTGCTCATGGAAATGTAAGGGCATTGCATTTTAGGTTTTTTGTGAATTAAGCCTACTTTCCCAGCATGCGTAATTTGTCTGTTTATTGTTGTCTTTGCAGTCCTTTGAGGCTGCTCACAGGTTGTATGCTCTTTATGAACAACATGCCCAAGACGTTCCTCATCATAAACAACATGCCCTCTGAACATTTTTCTTAAGTTGGCCCAGGAGGACCTGTAGCTTCCGGAGGCGAGGCTTATTGTTGCGAATACCGTTATAAGCTGGCAATGGAGAGGACTGCCCTTCTGGCCGAGCAGAACAAGGAACTCGCCTCCGGGAAAGAAGCTGCCATCCGCCGGGCTGTACGAGCTGGAAATCCGCTGATCGAGGAGATACAGAGCGGTGAAACCACCATTGAAATCAAGCTCCCTAAGCTGACCGAAGAGAAGGTTATCCTTGGTTAGGAGTTTGAGGCGGCTCAGTTTTCTGAATTCTCTCTTCGTGCTGCTATGAAGCCTATTCAGAAGATGTTTGAGGATTCTTTGAAATTGGGAACCACAGACCTGGCTAATCAGACTATGGGTTTTGACCCATTTTGTTCGAACGTGGAGATGATGACCGGAATCGGAGCTGGGAGAGACATGAACATCAGATCTGACGAAGACGAAAGATCCGAAGATAAGGAGGAGGAAGACGTGGAGGTTGGAAGAGAAAAGGGAGTTAGTGGTGAGGAGCCTTTCGTCAATGTTGATGACTGCTTCGGTTTAAAAATCTTTATCTTTTGTTTTTGGAATCCCCAAAGTTAAAGTATTTTTTGGACTACTATCGTACTCTTTTTTTTACTTGCTTTGCTTTCGGTTGCCTGCGAAGGCTTATATCCATAATTTTTTTATGCTCGGTGAGCTTTATGCATAACTATTTGAGGACTTATGTTGCTTTGTTTTAAGTTCTGATTGTTGTTTTTGGAAAAGTGTTCGACTTGTTTGCAGTAGATTTCGTTGATGGGTTCATGCATTGTAGTTTGAACTTTTTTAGATCCCGAAATAGAGCTTTCGTTTTAGTTTGTTTAATCTGGCCAAACATTTTTGGTTTAGAGCTCGTTGCGATGGTTTTGTTCCTTTTAGATCATGACTTTATCGATTTTAGGAGCCTGCATATCTTGTTAATGCCTTATTAGTTTAGCTTTGAGATTGACTGTGTAGTGATGGCATAAGAGTTTTGCTTGAGAAATCTTTGAGTTGTGGAATTTTCTCCGAGAGCTCACTTGGAGAGTCTATGTTAAGAGGGGCCTCCGATTTCCAAGTCTTTTTGTGCCGACGTTTGAGATGCTTAAGGTTTTGAGACTTAACGTAATGACAAACTGTTGGAAGTTTTCGGTTATGTTTGCTGAATGGCGATCTTTAGATTTAGTTATATACGTTGAGTAAAATGGGATCAAGAGAACTTGTAAATAAAAGAATTTTACTAAATTCTAAGCGAGAGTCTACAACTAGGGCGATAACCCGATATTCCCCCTCAAAAGAAAGGAAGGGAGGAATTCTGCATGTTTTCGGGAAGTGGCTGCACTCGTGGGACGAGCTGCATACGTACCATGTTAAGGGAAAAGCCTAACATAGTTCGATTGTTTTCAGCACTCAAAGATTATGGTTTGAGGTTTGTGGCATTCACCGGTCGTGGCTCTAGTATTCCATTTTTGACTTTCGTGATCTTGTGACGCCATCACAGACTACTTCGGAGACACGGTTGGGACCTTCCCAATTAGTTCCTAGTTTCCCGTCACCCCGCTCATTAGTGTTTTCATAGACCTTGCATAGTAATAAGTCTCCCTTTCTGAATTTCCGTAGTCGGACTTTGGAGTTGTAGTAACGAGGGGTTGCTTGTTGATAGTTCTGCATTTGTACTAATGCTTGGTCGCGTCATTCTTCGATCATGTCTAGATGTTCTTGTAGCATATGTTCGTTTAGTTCCTCATTTCTTGGGCTTAGAGCCCTTCGGATAATGGGAACAAAAACTTTTGTGGGAACCACTGCTTCCATGCCGTAAAATAACAAAAATGGAGTTTCACCGGTTGCATTGTGTGGCGTGGTGCGAGTGGCCCATAGGACCCCTGGAAGTTCTTCAGACCATCTTGACTTTTTCGAGTCGAGTCTCTTATCGAGATTTTTAAGAGTATCTTGTTCGGAGCCTCAGCCTAACCGTTTCCTTGAGGGTATCTCGGGGTCGAGGTTGTTAAGCGAATTTTCCAAGTCTCACATAAATTTCTGAAGGCTCAGGAAATAAACTGTGAACCGTTGTCGGTCACTATCTTGTAGAGTAGTTCATGTTGGAAAATTATGTGTTCCAAGAAGAAGTTTCGGACTTCGATCTCTGTAGTCTATTGGTAAGCTTTAGCTTCTATCCACTTAGTAAAGTAATCGAAAAGGATATGGAGATATTTTAGTTGTCTTGGCCCTGACAAGACCAAAGGTCCCACTATATCCATCGGCCATCTCATGAATGGGTATGGGGCTGAGATTGAAGATAGATTTTATGTGGTTTGATGGATAATCAGTGCCTTTAGCATTTGTCGCATTGCACAATGTAGTTTTCACAATTTGGAATCATTGTGGGCCAGAAAAACCCATGTCTTTTCACATGTATGGCTAGAATTCGACCTCCAAAATAATTTTCGTAAGTGCCTTCATGAGTCGCTCCCATTACTGCGAGTTCTTATGCGGCTCTGTTAAGCTGCGTTTGAACAGTTTGTGCTTGAGTACGCAATATCTAGCGCTTCGTGCTTTTAGTTTACTTGCTTCCCACTTGTCAATAGGAATTATACCGAGTTGGATATAATCTAATATCGGTATTATCCAATCCGGAATGTTGAGGAACTTGGTATCCGGCTCTTCGGGTTAGGGCTCTTCCTCAGCTGGAGCTGTGGGGTCAACCATTATGGGTTGATTATTAGGGAGCCCGATTTCATAGATCACGGAGCAGGATGCGGGTATTTCCGTGGAAGCGTTGGAGCAAGAAGCTTGGGACAGGTTCACGGGCTCTTCTGCCGAGATTGACACAGCTTTGTTCGTAGTTTATGACTTGAGTTTTATGTCAATGTTGGGTTTGTCTATCCCTTCCACTGGTATAATTCTTTTTACCACGGGTCAGATGTGGAAGCTAAAGCCGTTAGGGCGTATGCTGAGGAATTTTATCCTCGAGGTATCCTAGTAAGTCAGAACTTGTCGAACTGGTCCGCTAGTGCACGGGTTACCTTTACGTAAGCTTCCATGCGCTCTCCCTTACCTTCGTACTCGCTGTTGAACTAGCTCATAACTAGATGTGAGTCGATGAATGCGTAGATTTTGCAAGCTCCAATCCCAAGTGCGAGTTTGAGGCCAGCTATTAGGGCCTGAATTTCGCTAGTGCACGGCATTGTTTGATTACTTCTCTAGTTGGAGTCACGAGTCTAATTCCAACTCTGGAACCGTATTTGGAGGAGGCTCCATCAACATGGAGCATCCAATTTTTGTTTTTGTTTGCGTGGTACGGAGTTGTTGGAGATAATTCGATGATCAAGTCTGCTAGAACCTGAGCATTTTTCACAGGTCCTGGTGTGGTATTCGATATAGTACTCACTAACTTCGATTGCCCATTTAGAAAGTCATCATGATTGGTTGGGGCTATGTAATAGTTCATAATGACATCAAGGTCATTACTACTATGGCGTGTGATTGGAAGTACGGTCGTAGCTTCCTGGCTGCCATAAGTTCGGCGAGTGCAAGTTATTCCATTGTTGGATACCTTGTCTCTGCATCAGTAAGCATTTTTCTGATGTAGTATATGAGTTTTTATTCATTTTGTTCTTCGCGAACTAGAACTGCGCTGACTCCAGCTGGTGAAGTCGCGATGTAAAGGGAGAGTGGTTCAACCTCTTCGGGTTTGGATAGTATCGGCGGTTCATTGAGATATTTTTTGAGTTATTGTAGAGCTGTCTCACCGTTTTCGTCCCATTGAAATTTTTGTTTCCTATGAAGAGATGATAAAATGTGAGACATTAGTCCACATATCTGGGATAAGAAACAGTTTAGAGCTTATATCCGTCCTGTCAACCTTTATACCTCCATGGTGTTCTTGGGAGAAGGCATTTCGAGGAAGATCGCAAGTTGCTTCGGGTTTGCCTCGATTCCGCGTTTTGTTACCAGGTAGCCAAGGAATTCTCCCAATTTTACTCCGAAGGAGCACTTATCTGGGTTAAGTTTCATATCATATTTATTTAGGATAGCGAAGCATTCCCAGAGTCGTGCTATATGGTCGCTCTCTTTGGAGGACTTTACGAGCATGTCGTTAATATAAACATCTATCGACTTCCCGAGCTGATCAGCGAACATTTTGTTTACTAGTCTTTGGTAGGTAGCTTTGGCATTTTTTAGTCTGAAAGGCATAACTTTATAGCAGTAAGTTCCAAGATCAGTTAGGAAAGTTGTTTTTCTTCTTGGTATTCTGAATTCATAAGGATTTGGTTATATCCAGAGAAAGCGTCCATGAAGGATAGCAGCTCATGACCAGTTATGGCTTATACTAGACGATATATATGTGAGAGTGTAAAGCTGTCTTTGGGGGACGCTTTATTCAAGTCGGTGAAGTCTATGCAGACTCTCTACTTCTCGTTTTTCTTTTAACGATGATTAGGTTGGCTAACCATTTGGGGTATTTCACCTCTCTGATCGATCCAACTTTTAATAGTCTATCAACCTCGTCATTGAGCTTGCAGCGTTTTTTCTTTATATGCTTGAACGTGGGGTCTACGTTTAGTTCGTGAGAAGTGACTTTTATGTCGATTCTCCTCATGACCCTCGTAGACCTTGCAAAGGTGATTACAATTTTTTTGAGGAAGTTTATCAGCTCGTTTCGGATGGAACTCGAGAGTTCCAATCCAATGTTAACGCATCTTTTGGGATGAGCTTCATCGATGCATACCGGAAAACTAGGTCTTTACGGGGGCCCTGTATTGTTGGATCGATGTTCTGCTTTGAATTCTGAGACGCGAGCTCTTCCTATTTCTGTAAATGCTATACAAACGATATATTTATTTGCTTGAAGAAGGTCATGTGGCATGATCTCGCGTCTTTTTGATTGACATGGATCATTTTTATCCCGAGGCAGTTGGGAATTTTATACATTGGCGATAAGTAGACGGTACATCTTTCATGGTATAGATCCACGATCTACGAAGTATGACATTGTAAGGAGCTAGTTTGTCAACCACGACAAACTATAGGATTTCTTGTTGCCCCCCGGTTGTGAATGGGAGCTTTATATTTCCCATGGAAAAGTTGGTTTCATCGCCAAATCCGGTTAGTGAAGTTCGTCCACCGGTGAGCATGTAGTATTTGAAACCCATTCGTTTGAAAGCATCGTAGAAGAATAAGTCTACAGAGCTTCCAATATCGATCATGACCCTAGATAGCTCTAATCTGGCGACTTTGAGTTGGATCACTAGAGTGTCGCATGAGGTTTATAAAGCTTGAAAGTTTTACATTTAGAGAATGTTATCTGGTTATCAGACCCCTCTATAGTAGCCATTTCTCTTGTGTCCGTTTTGACTCGCCTGTGGTGGGATTTAATTGAGTTTACTGAATCTCGGCAGAGTTTCGAGCCCCTTGGTATAAATTTTATCGTTTTTGGGAGAGTCGAATTGAACAGTCTGAGTTTTGGTAAATAGGAACTAACTGATTTTTTTTTGAGATGGAGGAGGTGATACGACTGACCCCACTGACCTCCGCAGCAAGGTAAATAAAAAATTATTTCGATGTGCTTTACACAAGAGGGAGGAGAAGAGCCAGACTCTTCCTTCTATGGAGTTCTCTCGCGTTTAGCTTGAGAAGCTTTCTTGTTTTCCGATTTGCTTTTTTCTTTTTCTTTTCCTCAGGCTCGGGTGTCTCCCTTTCATTTCCGTCAGGCTTGGCTGGCGTCATGCAAGATTCGGATCTGCAATCCTCAATAGAGTGTCCCCTCTTGTTGTTATACTTGCAAAATTTTTTTGCGTCATAGAGTGTTCATTTTTGGGATGTGCTGTCTACCGCGAAAGAATGACGTCCTTTGCCGGAAGGTTCTTTTTAACTGTTTTCATTAAAATCGCGTTATATTTCTCCGAAGCCGCGGCTAGATCTTCTTCATGTTTCACGAAGTAAGAAGCTCTATGTAGTGTGTCGTCTAGAGATACGGAAGGCTGGACTGCAAGCACTTTCTTAAATTAAGAAGTGAACCAAAGCCCGTTTTGGAGAGCTGCGATGGTTACAGCCTCGTTCAGGTCTACAATGCAGACTTTGATCTCCCTGAATCTGTTGATATAAGACCTGAGGGGTTGGGTCCAATTGATAATGCTAAGAGGTCCACCTCGGAGGCTCTAGATTCGATGAAAATCGAACACTGCTTCCGAAAATAGATACAAGTTATTTGAAGTTATCGATCAAATTTCCTTATATGCTTGCGAACCATTAGAGTTCTGGACTAACAAGGTTTTCCGTGTTCCCAAAGTATTCCAGAATTTTAATTTTTTCTAGTGTCCCGAATTTGACCGTTGGCGATCGGGTCTATGAATGGATTTTGACGGGTTTCTTTGATCACCCGGTTGATATCTGGGCCTGAGCTTGTGCCATGTGTACCACGACTCGCATATGCTGGTGCTCGGCAATTGTTCACTCGGCGTACCGCTGAAACATTCCAGGTCGGTAATGATCTTGTGTCCACTCAGGTCAAGTTATCGAACATGGAAAGCTGCATGTTCTGCGGCTGCGAGTTATTCTCACTGATTCCTGCATGTTGAGCTATCTCACTCGGGGGTGGCCGAGCTGAGTTAGCTCCAGGTTCCATTGTTGGAGCCTGGGAACTGGAGGCGAAGATTGATGCCCCTAGGACTTGGTGCATGTGTTGTTTATAATTCGTAGGTAATGGTGGAGGAGACTGTAGTTGCGTCCCTCAGTGGGCTGTAATCCCCGCCGAATTTGAAGCTACGACATTCACGGTGAGGGGAGTAAAGCCTGCAATCAGATTGAAAAATTGGTAGTCATCAACATTATGAGAGGAAGTGAGTCTCTTTCTTTCGGGGGCGGTATACACTCCCCAGAAATTTAGGATCGAAATGAAGGAACGTTTAGTTGATCCTGATTCAATTCCAGATTCAGATCATCCTAAACATGCGGATATAGGTTCTTCTCGAATAGAAACAATAGATGATCTCACCTTATACCTGATTTGCAGCGGAAAGGGACGGTATGTCTGGGATCAGAGAGCCACCGAGGGATGGATCCTCCAAAGGTTCACACACGCACGCAAAGGAAGCTGGCTGCTAGACCACGAGGAGGAAGGCGACAGACAGAGAGAGAGAGGCGGCTGGTTAGGGTTCAGGGTGTAGAAGAAAAACAGACTCGAGTTTTATTTATAAAACTCGCCTGGTTTCCTCTGCACTGTGTCGATCGACACACCTTGTGTATCGATCGACACACCGTGGCCAAAAACCTTTTATTCTCTCTAAGTACAGTAAATGCCTAGCACTTTTACCGTACTTCTGCTAAGCCGTTCCTATAACTTTCCTGTTAGCTTAGGCGTGTGACCCATATGGGATCATATAATAAAGGCAATAAGTCCAAGACTTATAGATCATGAGCGGACTCTAGCAAGCCATCATGACCCCCAGTATTATATGACTTATGTCAGATCATTGACATACTCTTACTTTCTAGAGACAGTACCGAGATTACTGGACACAATTCCAACAATCTCCCACTTGTACTGGAATCTCTGTATTTATAATCCTTTTGTCACAATATCTCGATTAGTCATAAGGCAAGATTGGTGTCATCCTTATAAAGCCTAATCTTGTTCATCGGACTCTGATTTGATACTGACAATCCAAACGACTCGGGAAAGTCCGTTTGAGCATGGCCATGCATTTTCCAGTATTCAAATCTCCGATTGGCCTAGAGATATTCACTCCATTTATATTGGAGGGACAAATCCCGTCTTGTTCCATCACTGCAAACTACTCATTTCATAATGTACCCAAACAAGGTCCTTATAACTATCGCAGAACGACAGCGTTAGACAATGATCAAAGTGCATCAGTCCATGTGCAGTCACATGCATGCGAACTCAGGTCTAAGGACTATACTCTATAGTCGTAGTGAGAATCTCTTATGACACAGATATAAATATCCTGAAGAGTTCTCATAAGCGGGTCTTGTCCGGTCGTATGTTCCCAAACATACACCTATGTACTGACTTTGATGCCGCGCATCTATGACACACTGAGACTTTGTCATAAGTCACGTACCAATCCAGTCTCACACGGTTGTTGGTGTTCCAATTTCAACAAGCTTCGACTAGGGACAGGATGATATAAGCCATCTATCAAATATAGGGTCTCATGATCAAGCTAAATGACTTCGATGACTCAAGATCAAGTCATTTACTTCGATGACCTATAAAATGGTTCATATCACTTTGGAACGATTATTTCATCACAGTTAAAATAATCTTGAAATAATAATTTCATTAAACATCTTAAATGTTGTTTCAAGAACATATCCAATAACTAAATTAAGCCCTTTAATAACTCCCACTGAAATTAAGACTACATCTTAATTTTACTTATCCTACAGCAACAGTCCGCGACTCGTGCTTAGGCCTAAGGAGTGGCTTCGTTAATAGATTAGCAACGTTCTCATTCGTTGAAACTTGCTGATCTACTTAACATCTCTGTCATTTATCTTATGGAATAGGTTATACCTATCCTCAAGGTGTTTGGACCTCTGATGTGCAGCTAGTCTCATCTATGCTGGGAATCACATCAAGTTCAGTGACGAACTCTTCTTTCCAAACAACCTTTTTCGCCACTTCCCAAGCTGCGAAATGTTCAGCTTAAGTCATATAGTCAGCAACAGTGCCTTGCACCGCCAGATAGACATAAGATATAACCGGACTGTGATCGGAAATCATCTTTGTCTATTGGAAACTTGCCTTTCAGACTCTATCGACTTATAGCACCTCACTTTCTCCGTAAATCAAGAACTTATCCTTAGTATTCCTCAAATACTTTTAGGACATACTTTAGGAAACTTGATTCTTTGCTGGATTTGACTGGTCTTTATTTGTCTTGCTTAACATTAAAGCAACATCAAACAAGTATGTTTCATGGCATACATGATAGATCCAATTGCCGACGCATATGGAATCTCATCCATGCATTTAAGCTCAGCAGTTATCGTAGGATACTGTATCTTGCTTAACTTAATGCCATGTGACATTGGCATAAAACCCTTCTTGGATTGCTCAAAACGTGTAGGACTTTGTCAATTTAAGAATCTGACTTTGTCCTATCAGCTCTTTTGGATCTCTATCTATAGATCCAAAATCCAAGAACTACGTGGCTTTACCCATGTCATTCATTAAACCAACTCCCAAGCTAGTCCTTTACCGACTACAGCGTTGGGACGTCATTTTCGAGAATCAGTATGTCATCGACATACAATATGAGAAATGCAATATCGCTCCCATTAATCTATTTAGTAAACACACAGTTCCGCTTCGTTCCTGTTCAAGTCAAAACCTTGACTACTTCAACAGAACGAAGATTCCAACTCCGATATGTTTGCTTCCATCCATGAATGGATCGATGAAGCTAACTTACATAAAATGTAATTTTCGGAGTCCTGGCTTACTTTCGCTTCTTTGAATTTCGCAGATTCGTCGCTTTCAATGATCATCAGATCATGCGAACTTTCAATGATCATCAGGCTGAACTAATGACGAGAATTCACTCTCGGATTAGTGACTGATTCTTTCATATCTGCGAACTTCAGGCTCCACAGGTGTAGATTCTACAGAAATCTGTAAATCCTTCCGCTGCTCTCCCTCAATAGGTTAAGCAGCCTCCTGTATTTCTCGAATTTCTTCGAGTTGTACTTTTACTCCCACTGTTCTTCTTGGAAAGTAACTTCCCTTCTTAGAAAACAGAATGGTCGTAAAATTTACTTTTTACTCCCACTGTTCTTCTTGGAAAGTAATTTCCCTTCTTAGAAAACAGAATGGTCGTAAAAGTACCGAGCCTTGGTTTCCCTAAGAAAACTTCGAGTTATGCTTTTACTCCCACTGTTCTTCTTAGAAAATAACTTCCCTTCTTAGAAAACAGATTGGACGTAAAAATAACAAGCCTTAGTTTCTCTAGGACAACCAGCGAAGTAGCAAAACTACAAATACTCAGTAAAGACAAATTTGGATCGATTCCAATCCACATTAACGTGGTGTCTTTCAACTGATATTTGTGGAACTATTTCAGTGTAAACTTAGATATTTTAGAGCGTTATTCTTAAATAATATCATGGAAGATTCGTGTGACTTATCTTTAATCATTTCTAATAAGATCTGATTCTTTCTCACAGAAACACCTTAAGGTTTTCAGGAGAAATGAGCTGTGAAACGATTTCACACTCATTTAGATGATCACATAATCAATTACTTAAGTATTCTCACTCGTGATCTAATCCAGAGTCTTAATACTTCTGTCATTCAGATCCTATTCTTCATTCTGGAACTCTTTCGACCATGTCAAAGAATTCCGACTTGTGTCTCATCAAATGAACACAGTCACACTCACTGAAGTAATCATTAGAGACAATGAAGTACAGGAAATTTTCTCTGGCATTACTGCTCATTGGGCCACATACTTCAGTATGTTCCAGGTCCAATAAGCCTTTGGGCTTTTCTCTAGCTCGGCTAAGATAGGCCCTTTACCTTTTGGTCTAGTAAACAGAATTCAAGTCTCATAAGATATTTTATCAAATGAGCCCAACAGTCCATGACTATGGGATTTCTGAATCCGACTTACTCTTTGTGACCAAGACTTTATGCCAAGAAAAATCAGGTTTAATTCATCAGATTTAAACCAATTCGGTATTTATGTTACATTTAGGCACTCTTTGGTTTAAGATATAAAACCCATTCCATGAATAGGGTGCTACAATTAATATTTCATTAAGATCAAAAGAACAAAACTTGTCTTTTATCGAAATGAAAAACATTCAAATTCTTACAAGAAAATGAAAAACAACTCTGCTTAAAGCAGGTACATTGTAGCAATTACTTAATACAAAACCAAGCCTAAAAGGGATCTATAAGTGAAAACCCTACGGCTGAGGCAGCATCCCAAGCTCCTTCCAGATATGTAGTTTCACTTGCCCTTTCTTCAAAGTTCTACTGTTGCCCAGGCTTTGCATATTCTAACAAATATCAGTGCCACAACCAGTATCCAATACCTATAAGGTAGAACTTGAAGTAATAACATGAATACCTGAGGAAGTAGTCTCATACATCAACTTCAACTCCTCATCATCTTCCATGAATTTAATGCAATTTCTCTTCCAATGCCCTGTCTCCTTACAGTAGCAGCACTTACCAACGTAAGAGGTATCTGACTCGGGCTCAGAAGACACACGCTTGCCATGATTCAAAATCTGGACAACTTTGTCTTCACCCTTGTCAGTATTAGGTTTAGTAAACCTACCCTTCTCATTCATGAGATTGTACAGGGTACTCTCCACGTTTGGCTCAACTGTCTTGAGCATATCATGCAGTTCAGTCAGCGTCTTCGTTAAGCCTTTCTTGATATAGTTCCTTCTGAACTTATCATAGCTTGACGGCAGTGACTGCAGAATGATTTCAGTTGCCAATTCTTGGCTAACTGGATAATCCAGTTTCCTCAGGTTATCAATGTAACCCATCATTTTACTGACATGAGGACTCACTGGATGATCATTTGGTAGCTTGCAGCTAGTGAGAGACTTAACCAACTGGTATCTCTCCACTCTTACCTGCTCCTGAAATTTCAATTTCAGGCTGCTGATCATCTCTATTGGCGACTCCATGTTCTCATATTGCTTCTGCAAGTCTGAGTCCATGGTAGCCAATATCAGACCACGCACATCTACCGCATCATTATAATGCTTATTCCAAGCATCATATACTGCATGAGAAGCATTGGACCCGATCCTCACGGGGAGAGCTCTCTCAAGGACATAGTCCTTTCTCTCCTGTCTGAGGACTAGCCTCAGGTTCCGCGACCAAGTCAAGAAATTTGATCCGTTCAGCTTGTCCATCTCAAGGACAGACCGGATCGAGAAAGTGTTTTGATTGTTTGTGCTAGTCATAACTGAAAATTAAGATAAAAGGATTTTAGTTAAAATGTTCAATATGATTAATCTCGTATTAAATTTAATATGATTAATCACGCATTATATTCAATAACATCAGTTACCCTCAATAGAATATAATGATTCCAAGATCCACATATAACTAAGATTAAAGTGGGCCACTGGCCGTCACCCAATCCTTAGCTTATATCGGTAAGCCCTATGTCGGCTAATTATATCCGTGATATAACTCTTGGTTGTGAATCTGGGCCCGAGGCCCAATTCACTCTGATGTCTCAAGGCCCGGGACTCCCGATGGCCCAGTCAAGAAAACCAGACTATACAGTCATGTAATCATTAATGTCTGGGACTCCCAATGACATTTATGAATCACAAACCGTCTTATCCACGCAAAAGCAGACACCCTCACACTGTAAGGCCATGAATACAATTGAATGGGCTTCGACAGCTGACATAGAATGGACAAGACATCCAACGCTTGATATCATTTGAGGTTCGTAGGTTTATTTAAAAATCTCATTCCCAAAATAGAAGATTACTATTTCGGGAAACTTTCCATTTTTGGAAACCTACTATTTTTGGAAACTTTCTAAAATTGGAAACTTTCTAAAAACGGAAACTTTCTAACTTTAGAAACTTCTTAAAATCCGAATCATGCAAATCTAGAAACTTCTATAAATTAAGAAACTTTCTAATTTCAAAATATCGGAAACTTTAATTTAAAATCGACTTTATAATTTTATAAAATAAATTTTAAATTAATCTGAAGAAAGACTCAAATAATTGGCCCAATTGTTTTAACTTCTTGGCCCGAGGCCCAAGAATTAGTCCATGTCCAAGACATGACCCAATTGTCCAATTAAATGACATAACCGTTCTGGTTCATTAAAATTGGTCTAACCAAATTTTAATTACTACGATGACCACAATTGTCAACCGGTTATTTACTAAACCGGATTTTCTCAATTTATTTGGTCCAACCAAATCAAATTAGAAAATCCTGGTTTAGGCACTAAATCCAATAATTCTTTCGACATTGGATTTCTTGTCCCGGTTTAACCAGACTTAATAAAATTATTAAATCTGTTTATTAAACCAGGACGAATTAATTTTAATCAAAATTAAAACGAGCCTTAAACCAACCATGTCGATCGATGGACCAACCGTGTCGATCGATCCATCAACCACATCGGTCGATGCTCTCAGCATCGATCCTGCATCGATCGTGCATCGATCCTGTATCGATCGATGCTCTCACGCATGCACTGAACCGAGCCAAAACCCTAACCGTGTCGATCGATGTGCACCAACCGCATCGGTCGATGCACCAATATCGAACCTGCATCGATCCTGTATCGATCGATGCTTTCACGCGTTAACAGGGTTAGCCGATAGACTGTATCGACCGATCCATGCGATCGTATCGATCGATCCATGCGATCTCCGATTGTATCGACCGATCCATGCGATCGTATCGATCGATCCATGCGATTCTGGCCGATTCTCATTCGGTTGTATCGACCGATCCAACCATTGCATCGATCGATGCAATGCGATCACAGTCGATACTTTATGAAAATCGCAAATTCCAAATCAATATAGCTTGGATTTGCGATTTCAAGTGTGTTTAAGGTTCAATTCCTTGTTGCTTAAGTGATTTCTCTTATCAATAGTTGATTCAAAACACTTCTTAAACAAGAAAACAATCCTAAACATGAATCTAAACAAGAAAAACCAGAACCTAAAGCTCTGATACCACTGAAGGAACGTTTAGTTGATCCTGATTCAATTCCAGATTCAGATCATCCTAAACATGCGGATCTAGGTTCTTCTCGAATAGAAACAATAGATGATCTCACCTTATACCTGATTTGCAGCGGAAAGGGACGGTATGTCTGGGATCAGAGAGCCACCGAGGGATGGATCCTCCAAAGGTTCACACACGCACGCAAAGGAAGCTGGCTGCTAGACCACGAGGAGGAAGGCGACAGACAGAGAGAGAGAGGCGGCTGGTTAGGGTTCAGGGTGTAGAAGAAAAACAGACTCGAGTTTTATTTATAAAACTCGCCTGGTTTCCTCTGCACTGTGTCGATCGACACACCTTGTGTATCGATCGACACACCGTGGCCAAAAACCTTTTATTCTCTCTAAGTACAGTAAATGCCTAGCACTTTTACCGTACTTCTGCTAAGCCGTTCCTATAACTTTCCTGTTAGCTTAGGCGTGTGACCCATATGGGATCATATAATAAAGGCAATAAGTCCAAGACTTATAGATCATGAGCGGACTCTAGCAAGCCATCATGACCCCCAGTATTATATGACTTATGTCAGATCATTGACATACTCTTACTTTCTAGAGACAGTACCGAGATTACTGGACACAATTCCAACACGAAAGAGGTGGCGGGCTCATATTGGTTCCGCTCTAGTTCCGGCCTCGGGAGATTTATATTGCCTTTAGGGAAGCGGGTCGGACCGGAGCGCTTGGCAGCGTGGCTTGGCTCCTATCATGATGATCTAAATGAGCTAGAAAAGTTCATTTCACGAGTGCTAGCATTTTACAGAGCTCGGCCATGCCGTCAATAACTGATCACCTCAAGCATAGCGTGTTGGGTTGATCTGGATTAACCCGAGGGGTTTGAGCGTCCCCTGGGGGACGATATTCGAATCGGATCCAGGTTCGGGAATTGGTTATTTATGTTGTTTGTGAGGTGGCGTTTGGAGATGGAACTCATGTTAGCTGAGAAGGGAGGAGACAGTCCACTGCTCCAGATCCTGCGTGAGTCTGAGGCGACTCTGATCCGTTGGTTTCAGTTTAAACGCTTAGGTTTGGTTGGTCGGGATCTTGCGATCTTGGTGATCCAACCAGTGTTGGCGTTTTGTGATCCATGTTGGTTCGTACAAGTCTTGAATCGGGTTCGGGTGTATAAGAAATCTATGAATCTTCCCCATAGAGGACGCCAAAATATGGATGCCAAAATCCACACCCAAAAATTTAGGGTGGTTAGTCTATTTTTAGGAAAGGTATGTTACTTTCGAGAGTCAACCAACGATATGAGAGAAGACTAGAATCGAGGAATTGGATTAATATTGAATGAATAGTGTGTTACAAGAGTTTTAGCTCATATAGCGATTACATGTAAAGTGTATTTAAAGTCGAGTGCTCCAATCGACGAAGATGGATGTCCTTTTAAAGTTCTCTTTCTGCAGCTACTTCCGCACATCCTCCGGTGGCGCGTCTAACGATCTCCGAGATCGTCGGTACTCTCCCCCATCCCGATCCTTGCTAACAACCTCTAGAGATGGCGGATTTGGTACAGATTTTGATATTGATCGGGCTTGGGAGTTGTATTCCGATGGTGGGCTTTATTGGCAGCCCAAGATGAGATTTTAGCAGACTTAATTCTATAGTGGAATTGGGTCCAAACAATGTTGATTTTTATGGTGAGTGCACATAATGGTGTTCTGAAGAAGACTGAATTTCCTGGGTTTTCAAATTTCTTTCACATGTTTTGGTTTTATGTTTACTTGAAGGCAAACATATTGAAAAGTCTGAGGGAGTTGAGGTGTGGTGAAGGGAATTCGTAGTGATGATGAATTGAACGGGAACCTTGATTGGGTATGCAAAGAGTATCAATTGGGAGTAAATCAACAAAGAGACTTTGGAACCCTGTTTTTAATTCCAATTACCAAAGCGCTTTTCAATCCACTTACCAAGTTCTTTATCACCTACAAGGAAAACCCTTTCTTAACGCTCTTTTTCTCAAGACAATCAGATGATATCGATGCTACAATGGACATTTGAGAGGCAAAAAAGTATGGGATTCAGAACAAAACCAACGGTAGATTCCACTGATCGATCCTTAAGAGCATATACATTAGTGGTTCTTATGGGGTTCTTAGCAAAAGTTCTTAAGTAAAAAATAATTAAATATTGTGGGTCCCACCAAAAGTTCTTAGCAAAAATTCTTAGTTAAGAGCTTTTAAGAGCTGAGTTCTTAACTGTTCACGCCACGTGGCGACATATGATTGGTTCTTTTATTATTATTTTTTAATTTTTTTTCCCATCTGCAAAAAAAAAAAAAATATATATATATATTATTAAAAACAGTTAAGAACCCCCAAGGGGGTTCATTGATGTACATGGTCTAATGAATAGTTTATTATTTTACTTTTTTCGAAATTTAAAAAAAAAAAAAAAAATTGGCCAATACCGTCTCACCACGTCCCTGGAACAGTGGAAGAGCCGGTTCTTATATAAAGATTTTAAACACCCGAGTCTTTAACTGTTTCGTGTTTTTATTGTTTTTTTATTGTTTTTTGGCCTAGGCTTCCGTGCATGTTACTACCGTTCGACTTGGCCTTATAATGAACACGAAGAGAAGATTGGGAGTTTGACTTATCATCCAAACTCCACACAGGGATTTTTTTCTTTTCTTTTAGCTTTTAGCGCGTCAAATCTTATGAGAGATTCTTTATGGCAATTTCGTATATTTAGTGAACTTTTCAACTGTTGTGTATGAAAAACCTAGATAAAGGCTCTAGGTTTAGTCTTCACTTTTAAGAAACATAAATTCCATGGCTAGCCTTTTTAAAATCTACTTTGTTTTCATTGACCCAAGAGATCGAATAATGAAATAGCACGGTTACATAACTACTACTGACGATTTTATTATGCAAAGATCTCAGAATACAACTCGAACACAGAGACATTACATTCCGACACTTTATTCCCGTAGTTTGTTTTCATAAACTTGAGTCACTACATTACAAACGCACCAAGGTTTACTTATAGTCCACACACGTAACATGATATAGATTTAGTGACCGGGCTAATACTGAACAGCTTCTTATCCGTGTCCCCCGCGTCCTCCGTGGCCTCCTCCTCCGTTGTGTCCTCCTCCATTGTATCCTCCACCTCCATGGTGTCCTCCTCCGTTGTATCCTCCACCTCCATTGTGGCCTCCTCCATTGTAACCTCCTCCTCCGTGGCCACCACCATATCTATCAGGTTGCACAGTTTCCTCAGTTTCTGACTTCACCGTGTCTGTAAAAAAAAAACATTATTTCAAAACACTGTTTAGCACGTGCATATATATGCGCATTCCTCTGCCCGTTTTCAAAATTAAATTTCTTAAAAACATTTTAAAATATATTATATAGTTGTAGTGACCAGGCATAGTCTGGACAGCTTCTAGTCCGTGTCCCCCGCGGCCACCTCTTCCACCTTTTCCCCCATGGCCTCCTCCTCCGTGTCCTCCTCCTCCACTGTAACCTCCATTTCTACCGTGGCCACCACCATATCCATCAGGTTGCTCAGTTTCCTTACTCTCTGACTTCACCGTGCCAGTTCCCAAAATAACCACATTATTTAAAGATATTGTTTAACACGTGCTAAGTGTATTCCTCTCTGCGATTTCAAAATTAAGCTCTTCTTTATTGCTTTTTAAAATATGTACATAATTCGGATCACCAGTGTACTGTAAAAATATAAGTTTCAACATTAAGCATCGTTAGATAACAACGTACGGTGGCACCTGCCCCATCTCATAGTGAAAAAATATAGTGCCTCCAGTTATAAGTTCATTCCTCGATCCGCATGTCTCAAACATCAAAGAGTTGGGAGTGTTTTAATACGTATAACAAGAATTTAAAATCACCTTTATCAAAAAAAAAAAAAAAGAATTTAAAATCATATGTTAAGTGTATTTTTCTTACTAGACAAGTAGACATCAACATCATACTTATTTTTGTTTTGGCTTAGTAAGGCTAAATAATTGACCATCATTCAAAATAACTATCCAGTCTTAAAATGGATGAAATTATCAAATGGTACGTTAGCACGGTTTCGATTGGCCTCACGAACATTTTGATTTTTATTTTGTACAATATAATTTTACGTACCCGACTGCCTTGCAGATGCTGCGGCCATTTCTGAGACGACAAGAAGAAATGCAAAGATACCTAACAGAAGCAAAGTTGTAGAAGCCATTTTTTCAACTGCTTATAAGTTATAACACTCTTTATATAAAGAAACAAGTGATGAATAAAATGTTACCATGCATGCTCTCTATTTAAAGAAAACGAGGACGAGGGGATAAGTAAGAGTAATTGCACTATTTGCAGACAATGACAAAAGTTTAGTAGCAATTAAGTGAATAAAAAGATACTATTTCTTTGCCTTTTTTAACTAAATATATTTTTCTTTGCTTTCGACCAAAAAAAGATATTTTTTTCTTTGCTCAAGCGAACAAAATGGAATTTTTTAATTTCATATAATTATCACAGAAAAGATAAAGTTTTTTTTTTGTTGCATGTTATTTTTTCATCTGTAAATTTATCCAAAATAAGATTAGATATTGTTTTATATCTATAAATATCAATTTATCAAATTGATTTATATATATACATTCTGTGTCATAACAACGTGTGATTTATTGACTTTATGAGTCAATATAATTATTAAATGCGTTAAATATTGGTTTATATACATGTCAAATGAATACATTTATTGGAATCTATTAAAAATTAACATGCTATATTTTCAACCATACTTTTGCTGATTTTTTTTTACCATTTTTGCTTAAAATCATTTCATGCGTCTGATTTTTGGAAATTTTTAAGCGACCTCCATTTCTTAAATCGCCGCCGACGGTCAATCTCATGCTGGCCGGCGAGAGTTATCCCAAAGTCTAAGAAGAAGAAGAAAGGGGTGTTATGCCCTCCTCTGCCTCCGTTGTCGAAGTTTTCCCGAGTTGTTGTTCTTCCTTCAGCGAACTCGGCGAAGCTTAAGCCCGTGCGTGACTCCGGTGGTGGCTTTGCCTCCAGTTTCTCAATGCCCTTCCCACTCAAGGGCCCGTTTCTCAGATCTCTCCTCCGTCGCAAGATGTTGACGTTGAGCTAGATCTGCACAAAATTTCCACCTCGATAGTTGTGCCATTTAGTTCTGGCTCTGAAATCCCGACGGAAATTGCTACGCCTCTTACGTCTGGTAGTACTTCCTCTATGTCTCTAGATGACAAGATCAATAGTGTTGTGAACTTGATATATACTCCGGCGCCGACTGTAGAAGAATCTCCGTCGCAGGCTTCTCCGGCATCTTCCACACCTGCAAAGAAATGGTCTTCTATAATCTTTTGAATCTGCTTTTCTAGAGGAGATGGATACGCCTTCGAAACATGTGTCAGGGGTCTCTTTTGTGTTAATATTTGATGACAACATAGGTGAACTTGGTTCGGGAAATTCTTAGGAAGAAGAAGGATCAACTGGGATGTAGGAAAATGAAATAGGATACCGTATAATACTTCGGGCTCAAGCTTAGATAGAAGAGTCCAATGAGCCCAAATGGAAATTCCATATTACCAATCGAAATATGGTCGAAAGCAAAAATCCATTGTGGTCGGATTCTATTATGGATTTCTGACCCCACTTGAGACATTGTAGAATAGGCTAAACTGGGAACCCTAGGAGAGCCGCCGACTCCATATACCGTCCATGTACGATCCATGCTAGATCTGACCAATTGACCATTTATGTAAGTGAAAACTTGGTGTGAAGCCTTGGATCTTACGTGTTTTTCTTCTAAACGAATATGATATTGAGGTAATTTCTGTTGGGCCTTTATCCTATTTTTAGGTTCATTGAGATTCTTATTAGTTGGAACTTCCAGTTATCTGAGGTTGGTGAATCGAGCTTGGTCTCATTCTTGTTTGTCACTATCGTAGCGACCGTAACAAATGTACGGGGTTAGGTGATTTATTGGCCCTCTACATGTACTTGTGGATTCAGGGAAAAAAAAGCCGATTGTCTGGGAAAATCGAGTTTAACGACTTCATTTTGATCTGTTACACGGTGATTGTCGGTCAATGGGAAGTATTATTGGGGTTATGAACGCCATTTGAGCACGGACATGACCTTGTAACTTTGTTCATCGAGTAGGTAACAGTACAATTTTCATGCATTTCATGAACTCAAGAACCAAAGATTATCTTCTTAGTAAGAATGTTTGGAACATTGCTGAGCACCCAATGTTTGTGGCCCCTTGCTCCCCTGAATTTACTCCGGAGCAACTACCTCTAACTCATGCCGTTGTCCTTTTTGAATTCAGAAATGCCTCATACCTTCTCTTCAACAAGCAAATTCCGAGTAGTATCGCTACGGCTGTGGGTAAACCTGTCTCACTCGCTCCGGAAATGAAAAGGATGGAAAATTTTGAAGTTACCAAAGTGTATGTTCGACTTTATCTCACACATAGGTACCCAACATAATTATCTCCAGTTTTTTTGAGTGGAAGAGAGGTTGGATTGGAAGTCTCGTACCATTGGCTGCCTCTAAAATGCGGTAGCTCTGGGAAATATGGGCATGAATCGACGAATTGTTCTTTGAATCAAATCCACCTTCCCACTGCCCGTGGCTCCAGGGATGTTGGTGAAGCTTCAAGGACAGTGGGAAATTAAGTGCGTGATGGACCCAGTTTTGAAATAAGGGATCGGTCAAGGAAATCAATGTCTCTATCCTTCTATTGGGACCTTGTGATATGAGACGCGGTCGAGCGATGGTCGAGCGGTACGGGCGATGGTCGAGCAGTACCGGAAGATGGTCGAGCGGTGCAGGACGAGCGAAGCGAACGGTGGTAGATGGGACGAGGAAGCTGGCCGAGGGCACTCTCTTCCTGGTCAGTGGGTGATTTAATGGATGGATGATGAATAAAACACGAACTAAAACACATTGATTCACGCAACAAGCAAGCTTTAAGCAACAAGCAATCTCAAGCCAAGGGGTAGCCGCGCAAGGTCAAGAAGATCGAACAACCTCTAGGGTTCTTTTTACTTAAAACTAACTTGTCTTTCGTTAAACCAAAAAGAGAGCTTAAATACTCTCATGTCCGAAAATACCATGGGCCAAAACAATGGGCCTGTCGAAATGTCTAAAATAAAGAGAAATAAAACTTAAGCAGAAAAGACTTAGAAAGAAAAGGGACTCGGCCGACCTGTCTCTCTAATGAACGGGCCTTGGATCACCTCGTTAAAAACCTTGTGAAGAAAACCCATCTGGGACAAAACCTCACAAGGAAAAAAGAGTATGATATTTGGTCCAAAGGCAGACCGGTCTAGGACTCGTCTGACTTGATGCTGAAGATCATGGTCGGTCTGATCGTCCTAAGTAGGGTCCATAGCATGGTCTGGACGAATAGGTCGCCGTCCTTGGTTTTGATCATCTTATGGGCCAACTGGTTCAAGACAGCTTGTCCTTGGTCGAGCTGGCATAGCTGGGCCGTGATATCCTCTATGCCTGTCCTGGAAATCCGCTGCTCCATTGCGTTGTTGAATTAAGCTTGTACCTTCTGAAGGATTGTTTTAGTTGATCCTGATTCAATTCTTAGATTCATATCAACCTAAACATGCAGATCTAGGTTCTTCTTGATTAGAAACAATGATTAGATCTCACCTTTTACCTGTTAATTGCAGCGGAAGGAGATAGAACAGGTCAGAGATCAGAGAAACACCGAGAGATGAATCCTCCAAAGGCTCACACACGCGATCACAGAAAACGGCTGCTAGACCGAGCTGATGGGAGGCGCAGGGAGAGAGAGGTTTCGGCGCTGGGGCTAGGGTTAGAAAGAAAGAGACTTGGCTTTTAGTTTATAAAAGCCTTCTCTTTCCCTTTTTGGGCTTTTGGGCCCAAATACCAATCTGATTAAATCCCATGGATTTAATCAGACCCATTACTCTCTCTCTTAGTACGACAAATGCCTGGCACTTTTACCGTACTTCTGCTAAGCCGTTCCTACACATATTCCTGTTAGCTTAGGCGTGTGACCCATATGGGATCATATAATAAAGGCAATAAGTCCAAGACTTATAGATCATGAGCGGACTCTAGCAAGCCATCATGACCCCCAGTATTATATGACTTATGTCTGATCTTTGACATACTCTTACTTTCTAGAGACAGTACCGAGATTACTGGACACAATTCCAACAATCTCCCACTTGTACTGGAATCTCTGTATTCATAATCCTTTTGTCACAATATCTCGATTAGTCATAAGGCAAGATTGGTGTCATCCTTATAAAGCCTAATCTTGTTCATCGGACTCTGATTCGATACTGACAATCCAAACGACTCGGGACAGTCCGTTTGAGCATGGCCATGCATTTTCCAGTATTCAAATCTCCGATTGGCCTAGAGATATTCACTCCATTTATATTGGAGGGACAAATCCCGTCTTGTTCCATCACTGTAAACTACTCATTTCATGATGTACCCAAACAAGGTCCTTATAGCTATCGCAGAACGATAGTGTTAGACAATGATCAAAGTGCATCAGTCCATGTGTGGTCACATGCATGCGAACTCAGGTCTAAGGACTATACTCTATAGTCGTAGTAAGAATCTCTTATGACACAAATATAAATATCCTGAAGAGTTCTTATAATCGGGTCTTGTCCGGTCGTATGTTCCCAACATACACCTATGTATTGACTTTGATGCCGCGC
Source organism: Orychophragmus violaceus (assembly GCA_030180135.1). Classification (NCBI taxonomy): domain Eukaryota; kingdom Viridiplantae; phylum Streptophyta; class Magnoliopsida; order Brassicales; family Brassicaceae; genus Orychophragmus; species Orychophragmus violaceus. Next base: position 34,202,626 of record CM058233.1, read on the forward strand.
ATCTATGACACACTGAGACTTTGTCATAAGTCACATACCAATCCAGTCTCACACGGTTGTTGTTGTTCCAATTTCAACAACCTTCGACTAGGGACAGGATGATATAATCCATCTATCAAATATAGGGTCTCATGATCAAGCTAAATGACTTTGATGACTCAAGATCAAGTCACTTACTTCGATGACCTATAAAATGGTTTATATCACTTTGGAACGATTATTTCATCACAGTTAAAATAATCTTGAAATAATAATTTCATTAAACATAAAAATGTTTTACAAGAACATATCAAATAACTAAATAAAGCCCTCAAACTCCCACTCAAATTTAGATTACATTTCAATGTCTCTAATGCCTACAGCTTCAGTCAGGAACTCGAGCTTAGGCCTTGGGAGTGGCTTTGTCAACGGATCAGCGACGTTATCATCTGTCTGAACTCGGCTGATCTTGACTTCCTTTCTATTAATGATGTCACGTATCAAGTGAAATCTTCTTAGAACATGCTTGGATTTCTGGTGTGATCTTGGTTCCTTTGCCTGAGCAATAGCACCATTGTTATCACAAAACAGTGCTAGAGGCTCAGCCGCATCCGGTATCACACCTAGTTCAATAATGAACTTTCGTATCCAAACAGCTTCCTTCGCAGCTTCTGAGGCGGCGATATATTCAGCTTCTGTAGTGGAATCAGCAACGGTGTCTTGCTTGGAGCTTCTCCAACTGATTGCACCGCCATTCAGACAAAAGATATAACCGGACTGTGACCGGAAATCATCTTGGTCTGTCTGGAAACTTGCGTCCGTGAATCCACTGACTTTAAGCACATCACTTCCACCGTACACCAAGAACTTATCTTTAGTATGTCTTAGATACTTCAAGATATTCTTTACGGCAATCCAATGGTTTTCACCTGGATTTGACTGGTATCTACTCGTCATGCTCAATGCATAAGCAACATCAGGACGAGTACAGATCATGGCATACATGACAGATCCTATTGCAGATGCATAAGGAATATTCTTCATGCGCTCAAGCTCAGCAGCCGTCGTAGGGCTCTGCTTCTTGCTTAGCGTTGTGCCATGTACCATTGGCGTGAAGCCCTTCTTGGAATCTTTCATGCTGAATCTTTGTAGGACTTTGTCAATGTATGAGTCTTGACACAAGCCTATCAGCCTTCTAGATCTATCCCGGTAGATCCTGATTCCAAGAACGTATGCGGCTTCACCCATGTCTTTCATGGAGAAACAACTTCCAAGCCAGTCCTTTACCGACTTTAGCATTGGAACGTCGTTTCCGAGAAGCAGTATGTCATCGACATACAGAATAAGAAATACTATCTTGCTCCCACTAGTTTTCTTATACACGCATTGTTCTTCTTCGTTTCTGATGAAGTCAAATTGCTTGATCGCTTCATCAAAACGAAGATTCCAGCTCCTCGATCCTTGCTTCAATCCATAAATGGATTTATGAAGTTTGCATACTTTCCCAGCATTCTTTGGATCTATGTAACCGTCAGGTTTCGTCATATACACATCCTCTTCCAGAATACCATTCAGGAAGGCGGTTTTCACGTCCATCTGCCAAATTTCATAATCATGAAAAGCTGCAGTTGCTAGTAGAATCCGAATAGATTTCATCATAGCCACTGGTGAATAGGTTTCATCGTAATCCACACCGTGAACTTGTCTGAAACCTTTTGCCACCAACCTGGCTTTATAAATCTGGACATTTCCATCCACGTCAATCTTCTTCTTGAAGATCCATTTGCACTCGATGGCTTTTACACCAGCGGGTAAGTCAACCAACGAAAATACTTGGTTGACCGACATGGAGTCCATTTCGGAATCAGTGGCCTTGCGCCACTTAGAGGAATCTGGGCCCATCATGGCTTGATTGAAGTTCGATGGTTCATCACCATCAATGATCAGAAGATCATGACAGTCAGTCACGAGGAATCCTTGATATCTCTCGGGTTCGTGACGGATCCTCCCGGATCTTCGAACTTCAGGTACTACAGGTTCAGGCTCTACAATTTCTTGTAGGTCCTCCTGCTGCTCTTCCTCATTAGGTTGAGCAGTATCCTAATCATCTTGAATTTCTTCAAGCAGTACCTTACTCCCACTGTCTTTTTTAGAGAGAAACTCCCTCTCAAGAAAGTTACAATCCCGGGCAACAAAGATCTTGTTCTCGGAACGTAGATAGAAGTAATAAGCCTTGGTTTCCTTCGGATAACCAATGAAGTAGCATTTATCAGACTTTGGTGTAAGCTTGTCTGAGATTAATCTCTTGACATAGGCTTCACAACCCCAAATTCTAAGATAAGATAGCACTGGAGCCACTCCAGTCCATAATTCATATGGTGTCTTTGCTACTGCTTTCGATGGCGCTCTATTTAGAGTGAACACTGCTGTTAGCAGAGCATATCCCCAAAGGGATATTGGAAGGTCTGTGTGACTCATCATAGATCGAACCATATCCAATAAGGTCCGATTTCTCCTCTCAGACACACCATTCCATTGAGGTGTTCCGGGAGGAGTGAGTTGGGATACGATCCCACACTCTCTTAGATGATCACTGAATTCTTGGCTTAAGTATTCTCCTCCTCGGTCGGACCGAAGAGCCTTAATGCTTTTGCCAAGTTGGTTCTGTACTTCATTTTGGAATTCTCTGAACTTCTCAAAAGATTCAGACTTATGTTTCATCAAATAAACATATCCATACCTACTGAAATCATCAGTGAAGGTAATGAAGTACTGATAGTTTCCTCTTGCATTTGTGGACATCGGGCCACACACATCAGTGTGTATCAGGCCCAATAAGTCACTGGCCCTCTCGTTAGGTTTATTAAAGGGGGCCCGTGTCATTTTGCCCATCATGCATGATTCGCATTTCTCACATGACTCAAAGTCAAATGAGCCAAGAAGTCCATTCGAATGGAGCCTCTTGATGCGTTTCTCGCTGATGTGCCCTAAACGACAATGCCATAGAAACGTTCGGTTCTCCTCATTAGGTTTGAACCGTTTGGTATTAATGTTATAAATTGGCGCGGATTGATCGAGTATGTAAAGCCCATTCGTAAGAGGGGCAGAACCATAGAACAAATTGTTGCGATTGAAGGAACATAATTTATTCTTAACTGAAAAATCATAACCTTCCAAATCCAACAAAGAAATTGAAATAATATTTCTGCTTATAGCAGGTACAAAATAACAATTATTGAGTTCTAAAATCAATCCCGAAGGTAAAGACAACAAGTATGTGCCTACAGCTAGTGCTGGAACTTTCGCTCCATTCCCAACTCGTAGCTCCACTTGTCCTTGTTTCAGCCTTCTACTGTTGCTGAGTGCCTGCATATTAGTACAAATATGAGCCCCACAACCAGTATCCATAACCCATGAGGTATTATCAGAAGTAGTTGTATTAACTTCTATAACAAAAATACCTGTCGAAGAAGTCTCGAGAGTCTTCTTCTTCAATTCCTTTAGACCTTCTTGGAATTTCTTACATTCTCTCCTCCAATGCCCTGGTTCTTTACAGAACCTGCATATGTCAGTTGGCCCAGCCTTGGACTTGGGCTTGGGCTTTGGCGTGTCCTTGTCCGCGACTTGGACAGCCTTGGCCTTTCCCTTATCCTTAGCAGAGGATTTCTTAAACCCCTTGCCCTTTTGCACCATAAGCACATTGGGGTCCTTGGCGGTTTTCCTCAAGTTGGGCTCTGCAGTCTTGAGCATTCCGTGAAGCTAAGGCAATGTCTTACTCAAGCCATGCATGTTAAAGTTCAGAATGAACTGATCATAGCTTGCAGGTAATGACTGCAGAATGATGTCGCAGGCAAGTTCCTGGCTGATTGGGCAGTCGAGTTTCTGAAGATGATCGAGATAACCCATCATCTTCAAGACATGAGGACTCACTGCCGCATTCGCAGCCAACTTGCAGTCCAAGAGGTTCTTAACTGTCTGGAACCTCTCAGTCCTAGCCTGCTCCTGAAAAAGCGATTTCAGGCTTGCCATTATCTCAATTGGTGACAACACACTCTCGAACTGCATTTGCAGCTCAGCAGTCATTGTCGCCAACATAAGGCAATACACATCATTTTCATCTGACGAATGCTTTTCCCAAGCATTATGCAGAGTCCTGGCGGCATTGTTAGCAGGCCTCTCGGGGAGAGGATCACGAAGGACATAATCCTTCTTCTCCTGCTTAAGGACCAGCCTCAAGTTCCTTGACCACGTCAGGAAGTTCGTTCCAGTCAGCTTCTCCTTCTCGAGAACAGACCGGATTGAGAATGTGTTTTGTGTGCTTGTAGTAGTCATAGCTGAAATATATAAGATAAAAAGGTTATTAGTTAATATGTTCAATATGATTAATCTTATATTATACTTAATATAATCAATCATGCATTATATTCAATAACCTAAGTTACCCTCAATAGAATATAATGATTCCAAGATCCACATATAACTAAGATTAAAGTGGGCCACTGGCCGTCACCCAACCTTAGCTTATATCGGTAAGCCCTATGTCGGCTAATTATATCCGTGATATAACTCTTGGTTGTGAATCTGGGCCCGAGGCCCAATTCACTCTGATGTCTCAAGGCCCGGGACTCCCGATGGCCTAGTCAAGAAAACCAGACTATACAGTCATGTAATCATTAATGTCTGGGACTCCCAATGACATTTATGAATCACAAACCGTCTTATCCACGCAAAAGTAGACACCCTCACACTGTAAGGCCATGAATACAATTGAATGGGCTTCGACAGCTGACATAGCCTGGACAAGACATCCAACGCTTGATATTATATGAGGTTCGTAGGTTTAATTTAAAATCATTCCCAAAATAGAAGATTACTATTTCGGGAAACTTTCTATTTTTGGAAACCTACTATTTTGGAAACTTTCTAAATTTGGAAACTTTCTAAAAACGGAAACTTTCTAACTTTAGAAATTTCTTAAAATCCAAAACCCGCAAATCTAGAAACTTCTATTTTAAGAAACTTTCTAATTTCAAAATTTCGGAAACTTTAATTTAAAATCGACTTTATAATTTTATAAAATAAATTTTAAATTAATCTGAAGAAAGACTCAAATAATTGGCCCAATTGGCCCAAGAATTGGTCCATGTCCAAGACATGACCCAATTGTCCAATTAAATGACATAACCGGTCTGGTTCATTAAAATTGGTCTAACCAAATTTTAATTACTACGATGACCACAATTGTCAACCGGTTATTTACTAAACCGGATTTTCTCAATTTATTTGGTCCAATCAAATCAAATTAGAAAATCCTGGTTTAGGCACAAAATCCAATATTTCGACTTTGGATTTCTTATCCCGGTTTAACCAGAATTTAATAAAATTATTAAATCTGTTTATTAAACCGAGACGTTTGATTTTTAATCAAGTTTTTAAACCGAACCGAACCAAATTGGTCACGAACCGTTTACGGCCGTGACCTAGCCTCTCGATCGTGCACGACCAGCCGCACGCGTGATCGGGACGCAACGGGACAGGCTGCTTGACGGGATGGTTCGGGTCGTGTTATCCGGATGGGACGGGACGATCGGGACGATGCCGAGAGATCACGGACGCGATCGCAGTCGATCGGCCCATCCGATGATCGTGCGTCTCTCGGCTGATCGGATCGACCACGCGACGTGATCCATCCGTGCGTCACGTCCGATCGGCCCATCGTCCAGCCATCGTTCGCGATCCATCCGACGATCACAACGCGACCACGCAACACGATCGTTACCGATCGGTTCGTGCGTCCTTTGCGATCCGGACGATCCGACGCATACCGAGTCATATAGCTCAGTTTGCGATTTTCATATATGTTTAGATTTCAATTCTTGTTCCTTAAGTGATTTCTCTTATCAGTAGTTGATTCAAAACACTTTTAAACAAGAAAAACAATCCTAAACATGAATCTAAACAAGAAAAACCAGAACCAATAGCTCTGATACCACTGAAGGATTGTTTTAGTTGATCCTGATTCAATTCTTAGATTCATATCAACCTAAACATGCAGATCTAGGTTCTTCTTGATTAGAAACAATGATTAGATCTCACCTTTTACCTGTTAATTGCAGCGGAAGGAGATAGAACAGGTCAGAGATCAGAGAAACACCGAGAGATGAATCCTCCAAAGGCTCACACACGCGATCACAGAAAACGGCTGCTAGACCGAGCTGATGGGAGGCGCAGGGAGAGAGAGGTTTCGGCGCTGGGGCTAGGGTTAGAAAGAAAGAGACTTGGCTTTTAGTTTATAAAAGCCTTCTCTTTCCCTTTTTGGGCTTTTGGGCCCAAATACCAATCTGATTAAATCCCATGGATTTAATCAGACCCATTACTCTCTCTCTTAGTACGACAAATGCCTGGCACTTTTACCGTACTTCTGCTAAGCCGTTCCTACACATATTCCTGTTAGCTTAGGCGTGTGACCCATATGGGATCATATAATAAAGGCAATAAGTCCAAGACTTATAGATCATGAGCGGACTCTAGCAAGCCATCATGACCCCCAGTATTATATGACTTATGTCTGATCTTTGACATACTCTTACTTTCTAGAGACAGTACCGAGATTACTTGACACAATTCCAACACCTTCCTCTGTCCTGATTGCGTCCTTGGCACGTCCTGCATGGTTGGAAACTGGTCGACCAGCCTCATGGTCGAGTCCGGTCTATCCTGCTCGTCCGGCTAAGGGTCGGACAGTCCGATGTCCTCATCATTCCCTCCCCTTGAAGAGGTTCTGGCCTCAGAACGGTATCACCTGCACAATACGGAGACAAATCAGAAATATTAAAACTCGACGATATGCTCATCTCACCTGGAAGTTACAATTGGTAGGCGTTGTCGTTGATCCTTTTTAGAACCCGGAATGGTCCATCTCCGCGTGGGGATAACTTGGACTCCTCTTGTTTTGGAATCGTTCAGGTCGCATGTGGACCCAAACCCAATCGCCTGGCTGGATGTCGACCTCCTTCCTGTGTTTATCGGCATGCTTCTGTTGGGAATGTCCTGAAATCTACCGTACTATCTCTAGAAAGTATGATAAGTGTCGAGATCAGACATAAATCATAAATACTGGGTGATCATGATGACTTGCTAGAGTCCGCTCTTGATCTATAAGTTTAGGACTTATTACCAGTATTGTATGATCCCAAAGGGTCACACACCATAGCTAACGGGAAAGTTAAATGGAATTAATACGGTAAGATGCAAAGGCATTTACTGTATTTGTACAGAGAGTTGGGCCAGACAAAATACAGGCTTTTGTCTGATTTGTGTCTTGGGCCCAAAATCCCAATAGGCCATTAGGATAATTCCTTGGGCCCATATAAGGGATGAGAGGCGCGCCTAGGGCTTTGACACAACCCTTCCTGCGATTTTTGCCTCAAGCCGTCTCTCTCGCTCTGATACCACTGAAGGATTATGTGTATTCATGGTGTAATTCACAGGTTACAACCTAGCACACATAACTCGGATCTAGGTGATTTGCAGTTGAATCATACAGATCAGGATCATTACCTCTTTTAGAGTGCAGCGGATTGATTGGTAATGTCGAGATCACTTAGAGCAGATGATTACCGGCTCCTCCTTGGTATCCATAGCTTGTAAGCGTGTAAGCCTAGGTCATTAGGTTTTTGCTTTTGGATCTTTGTATGAATCGATTTTGATTTAGTTTTGGTTTGTTAAGAATCGATTTGTTTGTATAATCGATCGTTTCAATCGCTTGTTAAGAATCGCCATGTTGACTTTGAAATTAAACAATCGCCTTTGTTTTGTTTAATCATAAGAGACGTGTTAGGTTTGATAATGTTCAAATCGGTTTTGTCTTTAGTGAATTGGATTATTGAATCAATTATTTATCAAACGAAAAGTCAAGATCATGCGATTGTTTGAATTGTTAAGGTTTGTTAAGGTTGATAATAGCTTTTGTCTTTTAGTGATTATCTTGTTCGTAATGTAAAGAGCATGAAATGATAATGGAAAAGTCAAAGCAATGATCGAATCAATTGTTTGAATTGAAAATGACAAAAATCGTTTGTCTTCATGTGTTTGTTACGATTTCGATTTGTTTAAGGATCTTGATTTTGTCCTTTAGTAATTATAACAATCGGATGTACAATCATAGTTAATCTCATGATCATTTTTTTATGTAAGCAATTATTTAATTAATTATGGTTTAAGCGGTTAACCCAAAATAGCGGTTTGCTGGAAATTATTTAATACAATTGGTATTATTTAATTTCTGGTCAAACCGGATTTAAATTCAATCAAAAATTGAATTTTAACCTAAACCGAAGGCTGGTCTAAGTTTGATTTGGTTGGACCAAATAATTTAGAGCTGGTCTGGTTTAGTAAATAACCAGTTGGATTTAGTAGTTAATTTGGTCTCGGACCAGAATTAATGAACCGACTCGGTTATGTCAAATTATTGGGCCAATTGGAATTCTGTGGTCTTGGGCCAAGAATTGGGCCTATAATTTGTGACCCATCCGAAAACTTTAATAAAATATTAAATTAGAAATTTCTATTTTTAGTATATTTCTAATTTTAGAAAGTTTCTAAAATAAGTAAGTTTCCCAAAATAGTAATCTTCTATTTTTGGAAATAAAACCTAAAATCCTCAAAACCAATATCAAGCTTGGATGTCTTGCCCAATCTTGTCAGCTACTTAACGCTTATTCAATTACAGATATGGCTTACAGTGTGAGGTGTCTGTTTTTGCGTAAGTAAAGTAGTATATAGTCACTAATTTCATTGGGAGTCCCAGACTTTAGTGATTATTTGGCTGTAAGAGATTGGTTTCCTTGACTGGGCCATCGGGAGTCCCGGGCCTTGAGACATCTGGTGTATTGGGCCTTGGGCCCAATCCACAACCGAGAGTTATATGGTTATAACTAGCTGTGTGTATGCTTACCAAGCAAAGCTAATTCCGGGTGACGGCCAGTGGCCCACTTTGGATTTAGCTGAACATGGGTCTCGGAATCATTGCATTCTTATGAGGTTAAACAAAGAAATTTTGAATGCAATGCGAGTTTTCTTATAAGTTATTAAGATAACTCTTTTATGATGAACTAAATAACTAAATCTCTATTGTCTCATAATTTCAGCTATGTCAAGCACAACAACACAAAACACTTTCTCGATCCGGTCTGCCCTTGAGAAGGACAAACTGAACGGATCAAACTTCCTGAACTGGTCCAGGAACCTGAGACTTGTGCTCAGGCAGGAGAAGAAGGCTTATGTCCTTGAAAGAGTTCTCTCTCCTAGACCTGCGAATAATGCCGCACAAGCTGTGAAGAATGCTTGGGATACGCATTATTCAGATGCTAATGACGTGGTTTGCCTAATGTTGGCGACAATGGCTCCCGAAATGCAGATGCAGTGGGAAGGCCTGACTTGTCCCATGGAACTGATGGCAAACCTGAAAGCGTTGTTTCAGGAGCAGGCTCGTACAGAGAGATTCCAAACTGTAAAGAATCTCTTGGACTGTAAAATGGCTAAGGATACAGCAGTGAGTCCACATGTTCTGAAAATGATGGGTTATCTCGATCATTTGACTAGACTCGACTGTCCTATAAGCCAAGAGCTTGCTTGTGATATCGTTCTGCAGTCTCTTACTCCTGCATATGACCAGTTCATCTTGAAATATAATATGCATGGGTTGATAAAGACTTTGCCTGAGCTACATGGTATGCTCAAGACTGCAGAACCTAATCTGAAGAAGGCCAAGGAGCCGTCTGTACTCATGGTGCAGAAGGGCAAGGGTTTCAAGAAATCCGCTGCAGACAAGGGAAAGGGCAAGGCAGTCGAAAAGGCCAAGCCCAAGCCCGTGTCTAAAGCTGGGTCTTCTGATATCTGCCACTTTTGCAAAGAGGCAGGGCATTATCGCAGGGACTGTAAGAAATACCAGGAAAGTCTGAAGAAGAAGAAGAAGTCCTTGGAGACTACTCCTTCAGGTATTTTTGTTATTGAAGTAAATACTACTACTTCTGATAATACCACTTGGGTATTAGATACTGGATGTGGGGCTCATATTTGTACTAATATGCAGGCGCTCAGCAACAGTAGAAGGTTGAAGCAAGGGCAAGTAGAGTTGCGGGTTGGCAATGGAGCGAAGGTTCCAGCACTGGCCGTTGGCACTTACTTGTTGTCTTTACCTTCTGGATTGATTTTAGAACTTGAGAATTGTTATTTTGTACCTGCTATAAGCAGAAATATCATTTCAGTTTCATTATTGGATTTGCAAGGATTTGATTTTTCTATTAAGAATAAATTGTGTTCCTTTAATCTCAATAATATGTTCTATGGCTGTGCCCCTCTTATTAATGGGCTGTACATGCTGGATCAATCTGCTCCAGTATATAACATTAATACAAATCGGTTCAAATCTAACGAAGAAAATGAAACGTTTCTCTGGCATTGTCGTTTGGGGCACATTAGTGAGAAACGCGTCAAGAGGCTCCATTCAAATGGACTCTTGGGCTCATTTGACTTTGAGTCCTGTGAGCAATGCGAATCTTGCCTAATGGGCAAAATGACACGGGCCCCTTTCAATAAACCCACAGAAAGGGCCAGTGAACTATTGGGCCTGATACATACTGACGTGTGTGGCCCAATGTCCACAAATGCTAGAGGAAACTATCAGTACTTCATTACATTCACTGATGATTTCAGTAGATATGGATATGTCTACTTGATGAAACATAAGTCGGAAACCTTTGAAAAGTTCAAAGAATTCTAGAATGAAGTACAGAAGCAGCTTGGTAAAAGTATTAAGGCTCTTCGGTCGGACCGAGGAGGAGAATACTTGAGCCAGGAATTTCGTGATCATCTGAGTGAGTGTGGGATCATCTCCCAACTCACACCTCCTGGAACACCTCAGTGGAATGGTGTGTCTGAGAGAAGGAATCGGACATTGTTAGATACGGTCCGATCCATGATGAGTCACACAGACCTTCCTATATCCCTTTGGGGATATGCTTTGCTGACCGCAACGTTCACACTGAACAGAGTGCCATCAAAAGCAGTAGCAAAGACACCATATGAGTTATGGACTGGAAAAGCTCCAGCAATGTCTTTTCTCAGAATTTGGGGGTTGTGAAGCCTATGTCAAAAGATTAATCTCAGACAAGCTTACACCAAAATCTGACAAATGCTACTTCATTGGTTATCCTAGGGATACCAAGGCTTATTACTTCTATCTGCGATCCGAGAACAAGATCTTTGTTGCTCGGGATTGTACTTTTCTTGAGAGGGAATTTCTCTCTAAGAAAGATAGTGGGAGTAAGGTACAACTTGATGAAATTCAAGAAGGACAGGAACCTGTTCAACCTAATGAGGAAGAACAGCAGGATGAATTACATGAAGCTGTAATAGAACCTGAACCTGCAGTACCTGAAGTTCGAAGATCCGGAAGGATCCGTCACGAACCCGATAGATATCAGGGATTCCTCGTGACTAATTGCCATGATCTTTTGATCATTGACGGTGATGAACCCTCGAACTTTGCAGAAGCCATGATGGGCCCTGACTCCTTAAAGTGGCGTGAAGCCACTGAATCCGAGATGGACTCCATGTCTGTCAACCGAGTGTTTTCACTGGTTGATTTACCCGCTGGTGCAAAAGCCATCGAGTGTAAATGGATCTTCAAGAAGAAGATTGACATGGATGGAAATGTCCAGATTTACAAGGCCAGGTTGGTGGCAAAAGGTTTCAAGCAAATTCATGGAATAGACTATGATGAAACCTATTCACCAGTGGCCATGATGAAATCAATTCGGATTCTCCTAGCAACTGCCGCTTATTATGATTAGAGATTTGGCAGATGGATGTGAAAACCGCCTTCCTGAATGGAATCTTGGAGGAGGATGTGTACATGACACAGCCTGACGGTTGCATTGATCCTAAGAATGCTGGGAAAGTATGCAAGCTTCACAAATCTATTTATGGATTGAAGCAAGCATCGAGGAGTTGGAATCTTCGTTTTGATGAAGCAATAAAGAACTTTGACTTCATCAGAAACAAAGAGGAACAATGTGTGTATAAGAAAACTAGTGGGAGCAAAGTGGCGTTTCTTATCCTATATGTCGATGACATATTGCTTCTTGGAAATGATATTCCAATGCTGAAGTCTGTTAAAGACTGGCTGGGAAGTTGTTTTTCCATGAAGGACATGGGTGAAGCCGCGTATGTTCTTGGAATCCGAACCTTTAGAGACAGATCTAAAAAGCTGATTGGACTTTGTCAAGATGCTTATATAGACAAAATCCTGCATCGATTCGGAATGGATAAATCCAAGAAGGGCTTCACGCCAATGATACATGGTGCTACACTAAGCAAGGATCAGTGTCCTAAAACACCTGATGAGCTTAAGCACATGAGTAGGATTCCTTATGCTTCGGCTATAGGATCTATCATGTATGCCATGATCTGTACTCGTCCTGATGTTGCTTATGCACTAAGCATGACGAGTAGGTACCAGTCTAATCCAGGTGAGAGTCACTGGATTGCCGTAAAGAATATCCTGAAGTATTTGAGGAATACTAAGGATAAGTTCTTGGTTTACGGAGGAAGTGAAGTGCTTGAAATCAGTGGATTCACGGATGCAAGTTTTCAGACAGATAAAGATGATTTCCGGTCACAGTCTGGTTACATCTTCTGTCTGAATGGCGGTGCAGTAAGTTCGAAGAGCTCCAAGCAGAGCACCGTGGCAGATTCCACAACTGAAGCTGAATACATCGCTGCTTCGGAAGCTGCGAAGGAAGGAGTTTGGATAAGGAACTTCTTGATTGAACTCGGTGTATTCCCAAAAGCTACTGAGCCACTAGCACTGTATTGTGACAACAATGGTGCAATTGCTCAAGCTAAGAAACCGAGACATCATCAGAAATCCAAACATATTATGAGAAGGTATCACCTGATTCGTGATATAGTGAATAGAGGCGAAGTGATGGTCAGCAGAGTTCCCACTGATGAGAACGTGTCTGAACCATTGAAAAAGCCACTCCCGAGACCTAAGCACGAGTTGCATACTGCTGCTGTAGGAATTAGAGATATTCAAATGTAATCTCTTTTTGAGTGGGAGTTGTGAGGGCTTTATTTTAGTTATTTTGATTGGTTCATGTAAACATTTTTTATGTTAATGAAATTTTATTTCTGGATTATTTTTAACTGTGATATAAAATAAACGTTCCAAAATGATTCATGTCATTATATATAGGCCATCGAAGTACATGAGTAGACTTGATCCTGAAACCCCATATTTAACGAAATGACATAAATCATAGTGTCCATAGTCGAAGGTTGTTGAAATTGGAACACCAACAACCACTTGAGACTAGATTGTGTTGAGACTTATGACCAAGTTTCGAGGGGTCATAGATGCGCGGCATCAAAGTCGACACATAGGTATATGTAGGGGAGCATATGACCGGACATGGCCCGCTGATGAGAACTCTACAAGATATTAATATCTGTGTCATGAGAGGTTCTCATATACGACTATAGAGTATAGTCCTTAGACCTGAGTTCGCATGCATGTGGCTGCACATGGAGTGATGCGCTTTGATCATTGTCTAACGCTGTTTCGTAACTGGGAGCTATAAGGACCTTGGTTGGGTGTATTATGAAGTGTGTAGTTCATAGTGATGGAACAAGATGGGATTTGTCCCTGCCGTTTAACGGAGTTAATATCTCTAGGCCAATCGGAGACTTGATAGCTGGTAAGAGAGTGGCCACTCCCAAACGGACTTGCCCAAGTCGTTTGCATTGTCAGTATCAAATCTGGTCCGATGAACATGGTCTGGCTATATAAGGATGACACGCATCTTGCCTTATGCCAGATCGAGATATTGAGACAAAAGGATTAGGGAATGTAGGATTCCAGTACAAGTGGGAGATTGTTGGGAATGTCCTGAAATCTACCGTACTATCTCTAGAAAGTATGATAAGTGTCGAGATCAGACATAAATCATAAATACTGGGTGATCATGATGACTTGCTAGAGTCCGCTCTTGATCTATAAGTTTAGGACTTATTACCAGTATTGTATGATCCCAAAACACCATAGCTAACGGGAAAGTTAAATGGAATTAATACGGTAAGATGCAAAGGCATTTACTGTATTTGTACAGAGAATTGGGCCAGACAAAATACAGGCTTTTGTCTGATTTGTGTCTTGGGCCCAAAATCCCAATCATCTGCTCTAAGTGATCTCGACATTACCAATCAATCCGCTGCACTCTAAAAGAGGTAATGATCCTGATCTGTATGATTCAACTGCAAATCACCTAGATCCGAGTTATGTGTGCTAGGTTGTAACCTGTGAATTACACCATGGATACACATAATCCTTCAGCTTCTTGTACTGGGCTGTCCTCTTTTCGATGTTTTCCTTGATCATCTAGTGCAACTTGGCAACGGCCTTGGCCTTGCGTTCTCTGTCCAGATTGAAAAACTCCAGTGCCGGCAGCGGTTTCAAGTCAAGTGGTGTATCTGGCTTAAACCCATAAACAACCTCAAAAGGAGACATCTTTGTAGCAGAGTGTTTAGCATTGTTATAAGCAAACTCAGCAAATGGAATACAGTCCAACAAACTCGATAAGTTTTTACCAATCATGGCCCTTAGAAGGCTGAGAGGGTGCGGTTCACAACCTCAGTCTGTCCATCTGTCTGTGGATGGCAAGTGGTCGAGAATAAGAGCTTGGTACCAAGCTTTCTCCAGAGCGTCCTGATAGGTCTAGTTTTAATCCCTATTCTAACTGCAAGTGTACAGTGATGTAGTTGTAGTACTTAGGGTATCGAATCCACAGGGACTCCGGTCAACGATAGATAAGAACAGAAAAGATTAAACTAGGAGAAAGTAAATATGATGAGAAACTAAAAAGCGAAGCAGAAAAGTAAATCAGGCGAGTTTGTAAGCAAGGAAGAGAAGCGTTAGGTTTCAGGAGTTCTCAGGAAATCAGGAACACAAGCAGTCAATCAATCAGGATCTAATCAATAACTATTCTAGAACTCAAACACGGATATAGAATTCACCAACTCTCGTTGCGAGAATTCTCTAAGTCTAAGTGCAGCAATCCAAATCTCTTTGCAATTACTAACAGATTAAACTAGCATTAATGATCAGGTTTGATATGTTCACAATTCCCCTAAACCAAATCTCTTTGCGAGTAGATAAAATTGCTCATCTAGGTTCTTTCTAGCTAATTAACCAACTCTCGTTGTATCAATCAACCTAACATCATAATTCTGATTAGCTACTTCAGATTAAGCATTAAGAACAACCTAAACAAAGAACTAGCAGATATGAATCCCTACAGATTGATTTAAACTATAGTTCCATGAAATCCCTAATGAGAATCCTTCAACCTAACAGGTAAACTACTCAGACATGTTCATCGAGACAGAAAACATCTTGAATAGAAAACCAAATATCATAAAATAAAACAAAGAACTGGGGTTCAAAATCCTCTCTCGAGAGAGAGCAGGATCAGCCCCTAACTCTCTCTGAAATAAAAATAAGACTTAAGAAAAGCGTAGCCTAAACAAGTGGCTAAAAACCCTAATATATAGTCTAAAACACGTTTTGGGCTTCTGTGTAAATATCTGGGCTTTTCTGCAAAATCAGCATTCTTCATTAAACCGCCGAGTTTGGCCCATTCGCGCTATGCATCGATCGATGCAGATGTGCAACGATCGATGCAATCCTCAAATCTGGACAGTGAACTCTGTCTCTCGGCCAGACACTCCAAATAGCTCCAGAAAGTGCCATAATCACCAAATCTGCTCCAAATGTGCTTGTACCTAATAAACACCTGAAAAGACTCTAAAACATAGTAAAAGACTCGATAAAGAACACATATACCAAGGTTAAAATCCCTAAAATCCATGGTATATCAACTCCCCCACACTTAGCTCTTGCTTGCCCTCAAGCAAGTAAAGAACCAAAGCATAAGAAAAGAAGTTTGAAAACACAGAAACTCATTTCGTCTTAGGAACTTTCGCATTCACATTCACTTAGTAATCCACTGAAAACTTTCCTACAGAACTCAAGACCACAATGTACTTCCCCCACACTTAGCAACTGTCCCAAGTAAACTCCACAATCACATTCAAGCATTCAAATTCACCCTACTGACTTCTGCAAGTATTTAAGTGCGGTCTCACCTAAGGAGTATCGATCAAAGGCACATAGATTCTTACCTTATCAGCTCTAGACCACCATACTATCTTTCTCTAGTCCCTTTCTTCTCTTTTCCCTTCTTTAACAACTGATTTTTCCCACATTGGGTATCATTTTATTTTTTTTATCAGTGTTCTTCCCGTTATGGGGTGTACTTTGGACACATTCCATGGATAGCACAGGAGATAATATGGGTCTCTACCACTCCTGTGACCACTTCGGAGTTACTAACTCATCCTCAGTTTATTACTCTTTACTCTTTTTTTTTACTTTATGGAAGGGGAGAAGGGAACCAAATAGGACAGGTTAACAGGCTGTGTCAGAACTAACAAAGGAATCCGACACAAAGTGTACCAAGCCCTTAGGTGAGAAATCTAAGTCAGTATTAAGGTGAAGTCAGTAAAGGATCCTCTGATACCTGAAGTGATGTGGGTGTTCCCAGTGTTGGGAATGTCCTGAAATCTATTGTACTATCTCTAGAAAGTATGATAAATGTCGAGATCAGACATAAGTCATAAATACTGGGTGATCATGATGGCTTGCTAGAGTCCGCTCTTGATCTATAAGTTTAGGACTTATTACCAGTATTGTATGATCCCGAAGGGTCACACACCATAGCTAACGGGAAAGTTAAATGGAATTAATACGGTAAGATGCAGTGGCATTTACTGTATTGGATCAGAGAATTGGGCCAGACAAAATGCAGGCTTTTGCCTGATTTGTGTCTTGGGCCCAAATGATTAATGAGCCATTAGTCAAATGACTTGGGCCCATTAATGAGAGATTAAGAAATTGAAAACCCTAAGGAATTATAAACCCCACACGATTTCTTTGTGGCTTTGCAGCCTCTCTCTCTCTCTAATCTCTCTCTCTGATCATCCATCCGGTCTAGCAGCCTGACGTTGCTTGTTAGAGTGTGGATACCAAAGGAGGAGCAGGTGATTCATCTGTTCTAGACTGATCTTGTCATTACCATCAATTATCCGCTGCAATCTGAAAGGTAATGATCCAGGTTTGGTTTGATTTATGATTCGTTTTGCAAGAACCTAGATCTGTTAAGATTATGTGTTAGGTTGAAATATGGGAATTAAACCTTAAAAAACACTATAATCCTTCAGTGGTATCAGAGCCTAGGCATTAGGTTTCTTGTGAAATTGGATCATATGATTTTTAATGGTTTTTGAATCAATTAAGGAATAAAAATTGATTAAAACCTTAATGCCCTAATCGTAAGCTTTATTGGTCTCGTTTATTGATCATATAAAGTTGCCGCCGATCAATATTATTGATTATTGATCGATCGATCATAATTATCAATGTCGATTGTGTAATTGTTGGATCGCTCGATCTGATGTGTAATGGGCCAAGAGGATCGTGTGACGATCGGATCGTAAGGTGAAGGCTTGCGATCATCACGGCTCAATCATCCTCACGATCGTGAGATCATGGATCGATCGATGATCGATCGTGATGGGCCTAGGGTTGGATCGTGGGTCCATGATCCGATCATGGATACGATCGTTTGGCCCGTTAAATTATTACGTCCCGCGAATAGTCAATCGGTTAAACC
The DNA here is from genome assembly GCA_030180135.1 of Orychophragmus violaceus. Classification (NCBI taxonomy): domain Eukaryota; kingdom Viridiplantae; phylum Streptophyta; class Magnoliopsida; order Brassicales; family Brassicaceae; genus Orychophragmus; species Orychophragmus violaceus. The sequence continues at coordinate 34,220,400 of CM058233.1, forward strand.
GAGCTTCGCGGTTCGTTGCCCAAACCACACCGATTTAACCGGTCCATTTAATTGGCGGTTAATCGTGTGTTTAAAGCCTTAAACCGCAAGTTAAATCAAATTGGCTAAAACACTAGGTGTTTCTTCCCGGTTTTGGATTTAACTGAACCGATCCAATTTAATTGGTGGTTCAAGCGGTTAACCCGAATCGCGGTTTGCTGGAAATTATTTAATACATGGTATTATTTAATTTCTGGTTAAACCGGATTGAAATTCAAAAATTGAATTTTAACCTAAACCGAAGGCTGGTCTAAGTTTGATTTGGTTGGACCAAATAATTTAGAGCTGGTCTGGTTTAGTAAATAACCGATGGTTTTGATAGTTAATTTGGTCTTGGACCAGAATTAATAAACCGACTCGGTTATGTCAAATTATTGGGCCAACTGGAATTCTATGGTCTTGGGCCAAGAATTGGGCCTATAATTTGTGACCCAACCCGAAAATATTTATAAAATATTAAATTAGAAATTTCTATTTTTAGTATGTTACTAAATTTAGAAAGTTTCTAAAAGAAGTAAGTTTCCCAAAATAGTAATCTTCTATTTTTGGAAATAAAACTTAAAAATCCTCAAAAACAATATCAAGCTTGGATGTCTTTCCAATCTTGTCAGCTACTTAACGCTTATTCGATTACAGATATGGCTTACAGTGTGAGGTGTCTGTTTTCGCGTAAGTAAAGTAGTATATAGTCACTAATTTCATTGGGAGTCCCAGACTTTAGTGATTATTTGGCTGTAAGAGATTGGTTTCCTTGACTGGGCCATCGGGAGTCCCGGGCCTTGAGACATCTGGTGTATTGGGCCTTGGGCCCAATTCACAACCGAGAGTTATTGGTTATAACTAGCTGTGTGTATGCTTACCAAGTAAAGCTAATTCTGGGTGACGGCCAGTGGCCCACTTTGGATTTAGCTGAACATGGGTCTCAGAATCATTGTATTCTTATGAGGTTAAACAAAGAAATTTTGAATGCAATGCGAGTTTTCTTATAAGTTATTAAGATTACTCTTTTATGAACTAAATAACTAAAACTCTATTTATCTCTAAATTTCAGCTATGACGAGCACAAACAATCAAAACACTTTCTCGATCCGGTATGTCCTTGAGATGGACAAACTGAACGGATCAAATTTCTTGACTTGGTCGCGGAACCTGAGACTAGTTCTCAGGCAGGAGAGAAAGGACTATGTCCTTGAAAAGGCTCTCCCCGAGAGGATCGGGTCCAAGGCCTCTCATGCAGTTCGTAATGCTTGGAATAAGCATTATGATGATGCGGTAGATGTGCGTGGTCTGATATTGGCTACCATGGACTCAGATTTGCTGAAGCAATATGAGAACATGGAGTCGCCAATAGAGATGATCAGCAGCCTGAAATTGAGATTTCAGGAGCAGGTAAGAGTGGAGAGATACCAGTTGGTTAAATCTCTCACTAGCTGCAAGCTACCGAATGATCATCCAGTAAGTCCTCATATCAGTAAAATGATGGGTTACATTGATAACCTGAGGAAACTGGATTATCCAGTTAGCCAAGAATTGGCGACTGAGATCATTCTGCAGTCACTGCCGTCAAGCTATGATAAGTTCACAAGGAACTATATCAAGAAAGGCTTAACGAAGACGTTGACTGAACTGCATGATATGCTCAAGACAGTTGAGCCAAACGTGAAGAGTACCCTGTATCACCTCATGGAGGAGAAGGGTAGGTTTACTAAACCTAATGCTGACAAGGGTGAAGACAAAGTTGTCCTGATTTTGTATCATGGCAAGCGTGTGTCTTCTGAGCCCGAGTCAGATACCTCTTACGTTGGTAAGTGCTGCTACTGTAAAGAGACTGGGCATTGGAAAAGAGATTGCATTAAATTCATGGAAGATTATGAGGAGTTGAAGTTGATGTATGAGACTACTTCCTCAGGTATTCATGTTATTACTTCAAGTTATACCTTATAGGTATTGGATACTGGTTGTGGCACTGATATTTGTTATAATATGCAGAGCCTGAACAACAGTAGAACGTTGAAGGAAGGGCAAGTGGAACTGCGTGTCTGGAAGGAGCTTGGGATGCTGCCTCAGCCGTAGGGTTTTCACTTGTAGATGCCTTTGAGGCTTGGTTTTGTATTAAGTAATTGCTACAATGTACCTGCTTTAAGCAGAGTTGTCTTTCATTTTCTTGTAAAGAATTTGAATGTTTTTCATTTTGATAAAGACAAGTTTTGTTCTTTTGACCTTAATGAAATGTTAGTTGTAGCACCCTATTCAAGGAATGGGTTTTATATCTTAAACCAAAGAGTGCCTAAATGTAACATAAATACCGAATTGGTTTAAATCTGATGAATTAAACCTGATTTTCTTGGCATAAATGTTTTGGTCAAATAGAGTAAGTCGGATTCAGAAACCCCATAGTTATGGACTTTTGGGCTCATTTGAATGTATATCTTATGAGACTTGAATTCTGTTTACTGGACCAAAAGACGAAGGGCCCATCTTAGCCGAGCTAGAGAAAAGCCCAAAGGCTTATTGGACATTGAACATACTCATGTATGTGGTCCGATGAGCAGTAATGCCAGAGAAAATTTCCTGTACTTCATTGTCTCTACTGATTACTTCAGTGAGTATGACTGTGTTCATTGGATGAGACACAAGTCGGAATTCTTTGATATGATCGAAAGAATTTGAGAATGAGGTATAGAATCTGAGTGACAGAAGTATTAAGACTCTGGATTAGATCACGAGTGAGAATACTTAAGTCATTGATGGTGTGATCATCTGAATGAGTGTGAAGTCGCTTCACAGCTCATTTCTCCTGAAATCCTGGAGGTGTTTCTGTGAGAAAGAATCATATCTTATTAGAAATGATTAAAGATGAGTCACACGAATCTTCCATGATATTCTTTAAAAAAAATAACGCTCTAGAAACATCTAAGTTTACGCTGAAACAGTTCTACCAATATCAGTTAAAAGACACCACGTAAAAGTGGATTGGAATCGATCCGAATTCGTCTTTACTGAGTATTTGTAGTTGTGCTATTTCGCTGGTTGTCCTAGGGAAACCAAGGCTTGTTACTTTTACGTCCATTCTGTTTTCTAAGAAGGGAAGTTACTTTCCAAGAAGAACAGTGGGAGTAAAAGTGTAACTCGAAGAAATTCGAGAAATACAGGAGGTTGCTCAACCTGTTGAGGGAGAGCAGCGGATGGATTTACAGATTTCTGTAGAATCTACACCTGTAGAGCCTGAAGTTCGCAGATATGAATGAATCAGTCACTAATCCGAGAGTGATTTCTCGTCATTAGTTGAACCTGATGATCATTGAAAGTTCGCATGATCTGATGATCATTGAAAGCGACGAACCTGCGAAATTCAAAGAAGCGAAAGTGAGCCCGGACTCCGAAAAACTACACTATGTGTAAGTTAGCTTCATTGATCCATTCTGGATGGAAGCAAACACATCGGAGTTGGAATCTTCGTTCTGCTGAAGTAGTCAAGGTTTTGACTTGAACAGGAACGAAGTGGAACTGTGCGTTTACTAATAGATAAGTGGGAGCAATGTTGCATTTCTCATAGTGTATGTCGATGACATACTGATTCTCGGAAATAACGTCCCAATGCTGCAGTCGGTAATGGACTGGCTTGGGAGTTGGTTTTGTGATTGACACGGGTAAAGCCACGTATGTTCTTGGATTTTGGATCTAAAGATAGAGATCCAAAAGAGCTGGTAGGACAAAGTCAGGATTCTTAAATTGACAAAGTCCTACACGTAATCAGCAATCCAAGAAGGGTTTTATGCCAATGTCACATGGCAATACGTTAAGCAAGAAACAGTATCCTACGATATCTGCTGAGCTTGCAAGCATGGATAGGATTCCATATGCGTCGGCAATTGGATCTATCATGTATGCCATGACACGTACTTGTTTTGATGTTGCTTTAATGTTAAGCAAGACAAGTAAAGACCAGTCAAATCCAGCAAAAAATCACTGGATTGCCGTAAAGAATATCCTAAAGTATTTGAGGAATACTAAGGATAAGTTCTTGGTTTACGGAGAAAGTGAGGTGCTACAAGTCGATAGAGTCTGAAAGGCAAGTTTCCAATAGACAAAGATAATTCCTGGTCACAGTCCGGCTATATCATGTGTCTGTCTGGCGGTGCAAGGCACTGTTGCTGACTCCATGAATTAAGCTGAACATTTCGCAGCTTGTAAAGCGGCGAAAGAGGTTGTTTGGAAAGAAAAGTTCATCACTGAACTTGATGTGATTCCCAGCGTAGTTGAGACTAGCTGCACATCAGAGGTCCAAACACCTTGAGGGTAGGTATAACCTATTCCGTGAGATAAATGACAGAGGTGTTAAGTAGATAAGCAAGTTTCATCGAATGAGAACGTTGCTAATCTATTAACAAAGCCATTCCTTAGGCCTAAGCACGAGTCGCGGACTGTAGCTGTAGGATGAGTGAAATTAAGATGTAGTCTTAATTTCAGTGGGAGTTTGTAAAGGGCTTTTCTAGTTGTTTTGAAAGGTTCATGTAAACATAATATTTTATGTTTATGAAATCTATGATTTCTGGATTATTTTAACTGTGATATAAATAATCGTTCCAAAATGATTCATGTCATTATATATGGGCCATCGAAGTACATGAGTAGACTTGATCCTGAAACCCCATATTTAACGAAATGACATAAATCATAGTGTCCATAGTCGAAGGTTGTTGAATTGGAACACCAACAACCACTTGAGACTAGATTGTGTTGAGACTTATGACCAAGTTTCGAGGGGTCATAGATGCGCGGCATCAAAGTCGACACATAGGTATATGTAGGGGAGCATATGACCGGACATGGCCCGCTGATGAGAACTCTGCAAGATATTAATATCTGTGTCATAAGAGGTTCTCATATACAACTATAGAGTATAGTCCTTAGACCTGAGTTCGCATGCATATGGCTGCACATGGAGTAATGCGCTTTGATCATTGTCTAACGCTGTTTCGTAACTGGGAGCTATACGGACCTTGGTTGGGTGTATTATGAATTGTGTAGTTCATAGTGATGGAACAAGATGGGATTTGTCCCTGCCGTTTAACGGAGGTAATATCTCTAGGCCAATCGGAGATTTGATAGCTGGTAAGAGAATGGCCATTCCCAAACGGACTTTCCCAAGTCGTTTGCATTGTCAGTATCAAATCTGGTCCGATGAACATGGTCTGGCTATATAAGGATGACACGCATCTTGCCTTATGCCAGATCGAGATATTGAGACAAAATGACTAGGGAATGTAGGATTCCAGTACAAGTGGGAGATTGTTGGGAATGTCCTGAAATCTACTGTACTATCTCTAGAAAGTATGATAAATGTCGAGATCAGACATAAGTCATAAATACTGGGTGATCATGATGGCTTGCTAGAGTCCGCTCTTGATCTATAAGTTTAGGACTTATTACCAGTATTGTATGATCCCGAAGGGTCACACACCATAGCTAACGGGAAAGTTAAATGGAATTAATACGGTAAGATGCAGTGGCATTTACTGTATTGGATCAGAGAATTGGGCCAGACAAAATGCAGGCTTTTGCCTGATTTGTGTCTTGGGCCCAAATGATTAATGAGCCATTAGTCAAATGACTTGGGCCCATTAATGAGAGATTAAGAAATCGAAAACCCTAAGGAATTATAAACCCCACACGATTTCTTTGTGGCTGTGCAGCCTCTCTCTCTCTAATCTCTCTCTCTGATCATCCATCCGGTCTAGCAGCTTGACGTTGCTTGTTAGAGTGTGGATACCAAAGGAGGAGCAGATGATTCATCTGTTCTAGACTGATCTTGTCATTACCATCAATTATCCGCTGCAATCTGAAAGGTAATGATCCAGGTTTGGTTTGATTTATGATTCGTTTTGCAAGAACCTAGATCTGTTAAGATTATGTGTTAGGTTAAAATATGGGAATTAAACCTTTAAAAACACTATAATCCTTCACCCAGTAGGTTGATCTGTGATGTGGTTTTCTAATAGTCAGAGAGGCTCTGCAAGTCTGTCCAATGGTCACCTGGTTCCTGTTCAAGCGAAAATTTTCCTCGAAAAATCATAGTTTCATACAGATTTTGACTCAATAAAACAATGTTTTTGAAAAAACTAAGGAAAAAAAAGCGTGCGTCAGTAGCTCCTCCCCCACACTTAAACTACACTGTCCCCAGTGTAATCAAAGCATGAGCTCGGTGAAAGAATAATCAAATTGAAGAACAAACCGAAAAGTTGCAGATTACTTACCTGTCGTCGCCCTGCGTCGATCGATGCCACAAGGGTGTCGATCGATGCAAGGTGATTATAGCTCGCGGTTATGTAGATAACCGGTGTCTGAACCGCAATCAAATTGGCTAACCGTGAATCGCACTGTGTCGACCGATGCACTATATGTGTCGATCGATGCAGTGCGCTTCTGTCTGTTTCTCTCGGCTTTGAACACACAAAACAGAAAAATTAAAAATACCAAATCAAAACGAAAAAAATGAAAACAAAAACGAAACACTCAGCGCTTGTTTTTAGTCATTAGCTTGACTATGGGAAGATATCAGATTTATGGCGGTTTCAACAGAGACTTTGAGTGTCTCTGTGAATATCTCTTCATCCATGGTGGTGTATATGCTTTCGGATCATGAGATCTCCCAAGGAATGAAGGAATAGAATCAGGGGGGGAACGAAGCTTGGGTGGGATTCTGCTTTTTCCTGCATTCGCAGCTGATGGATTATGAGGTTTAAGTTTAGGATTTTTATACCTGTGCTTTGGTGGATGCAAGAGATCAGGAGCTTTCTGCTTAAGAGCAGTTGTAGGCACTGAAGATGTTAGAGCAGGTTTAAGAGGAACCGCCACCTTCTTTTCTCCAATTGGAACCTCTGGTTCCACTTCCACACTTAAGCTTTGTCCATCAATGGTGGATTTCTGCTGCTTATCCATCACTTTCATGCAATTAACCACTTCTAGCTCATGTTTAGACAGTTTAGGAACCTTAGGATATGGCACAGGGGGCTTATAGACTCGTTCTGGTACTGTTGCAGGTTTCTGGTCACGTCTGCGTACTGTGTCGATCGATGCAGTAGGTGTGTCGATCGATGCAAGGCGATTCTGTTTCTTGAAAGAACTCGAAATTGCCGTCAGAACGGCGTGTCGACCGACACATAGGGGGTGTCGATCGATGCATGTATTAGACAAACAATATTCATCCAGAAAATCCGAGATTATGCTCTCTTCATCACCTAGCAACTCAATCTCATCTCTTAAGGTCACAGCTTTGATGGATCTGTACTGTTCAGCTTTCCCAGCTTCATTATGCCTTTGTATTGCTTGAGATGTCTGTTGGATTTGAACATTCAGCTTCTTCACATGTGTGCTCAGAGATTCAAACTTCTCATTCAGATTTTTATGCATAGCATCCAACTTCCTTTCGAATTCTACAGCAGTCTTGGTCTGATCCTCTAGTAACTGCTCCATCATAGATTCCATCTTTCTTTTATAAGCATTAGCAGCAGGAGGTGTCTGATAAGAAGTTGATCCATAAATCCCTTGATAGGAATTACCTTGCTGATTACCAAACCTGTTTCCTTGGAATCCAGAGTTATTGATGTAGTTCAAATCCTCTTCCTGTCTTTCCAATAACTGCTCCAGCATAGTTTCCAATCTGCTTACATATGTAGGTGCAGGTGGTTCTTGCCCATACTTTTCAAGTATAAGACTGTGCAGATAGTCGACTTTACTCTTCAACTCAGCTATCTGTGAACTGTCAATCCCTGAGCTGAAAATATCATCCCAACACATCGTCCTTACGGATCTCCTCTTGGTGCTTCCGCAAAACTGTGTCGACCGATGCAATAAGAGCGTCGATCGATGCAGTGCGAAAACTGTAACGATCGACACACAGGACCGTGTCGATCGATGCAAGGCGAACAGGCGTACCTGAAACGCAAAAAAAAGAAAAAAAAAAATTAGTAGCCAAAAACAAAAAAACGAAAAACCTAGTCTAAACCCTAAGTTCAAATCTATCGAGGACTCAAAAGAGTCCCCGGCAACGTCGCCAAAAACTTGATAGGTCTAGTTTTAATCCCTATTCTAACTGCAAGTGTACAGTGATGTAGTTGTAGTACTTAGGGTATCGAATCCACAGGGACTCCGGTCAACGATAGATAAGAACAGAAAAGATTAAACTAGGAGAAAGTAAATATGATGAGAAACTAAAAAGCGAAGCAGAAAAGTAAATCAGGCGAGTTTGTAAGCAAGGAAGCGAAGCGTTAGGTTTCAGGAGTTCTCAGGAAATCAGGAACACAAGCAGTCAATCAATCAGGATCTAATCAATAACTATTCTAGAACTCAAACACGGATATAGAATTCACCAACTCTCGTTGCGAGAATTCTCTAAGTCTAAGTGCAGCAATCCAAATCTCTTTGCAATTACTAACAGATTAAACTAGCATTAATGATCAGGTTTGATATGTTCACAATTCCCCTAAACCAAATCTCTTTGCGAGTAGATAAAATTGCTCATCTAGGTTCTTTCTAGCTAATTAACCAACTCTCGTTGTATCAATCAACCTAACATCATAATTCTGATTAGCTACTTCAGATTAAGCATTAAGAACAACCTAAACAAAGAACTAGCAGATATGAATCCCTACAAATTGATTTAAACTATAGTTCCATGAAATCCCTAATGAGAATCCTTCAACCTAACAGGTAAACTACTCAGACATGTTCATCGAGACAGAAAACATCTTGAATAGAAAACCAAATATCATAAAATAAAACAAAGAACTGGGGTTCAAAATCCTCTCTCTCGAGAGAGCAGGATCAGCCCCTAACTCTCTCTGAAATAAAAATAAGACTTAAGAAAAGCGTAGCCTAAACAAGTGGCTAAAAACCCTAATATATAGTCTAAAACACGTTTTGGGCTTCTGTCTAAATATCTGGGCTTTTCTGCAAAATCAGCATTCTTCATTAAACCGCCGAGTTTGGCCCATTCGCGCTATGCATCGATCGATGCAGGTGTGCAACGATCGACGCAATCCTCAAATATGGACAGTGAACTCTGTCTCTTCGCCAGACACTTCAAATAGCTCCAGAAAGTGCCATAATCACCAAATCTGCTCCAAATGTGCTTGTACCTTAAACACCTGAAAAGACTCTAAAACATAGTAAAAGACTCGATAAAGAACACATATACCATGGTTAAAATCCCTAAAATCCATGGTATATCACGTCCTCCATAAGTGCCCTAAGAAGATCGGGTCCCGGTCCGAGACAATGGTCCGGGCAGTCCGTCCAACCTTACCACTTCCTTTAAGAAGAGATCGGCCGTCTGGGTAGCGTTGTTGGTATTAGAACATGGTATGAAATGGGCCATCTTGGAAAACCGGTCGACCACTACGAAGATAACATCCTTGTTCCTGATCTTTGGTAAGCCAAGTACAAAATCCATGGAAATATTGACCCATGGCCGGTTAGGTATATGCAAAGGCAAATAAAGACCGTGAGGATATGACTTGGACTTGGACTTGAGGCACGTGATGCACTTGGAGCAGAAACGCTCCACGTCTCGCTTCTGGTGCGGCCAGTAGAAGTGTTCGACTAGGGCACACAGTGTTTTGTCCACGCCAAAGTGTCCCATCAGTCATACTCCATGAGATTCTCGGATAAGAAGATCCGTCATCGACCCGTGGGGAATGCAACGCCTTTTGCCCTTAAACAGGAATCCATTATGCAAGTAGAAGGTGCGGCCAGTAGAAGTGTTCGACCAGGACACTCAATGTTTTGTCCATGCTAAAGTATCCCATCAGTCCTCCTCCATGTGATTCCTGGATAAGAAGATCCGTCATCGACCCTTGGGGAATGCAAAGCATTTTGCCCTTGAACATGAATCCATTGTGCAAGTAGAAGGCTCCTTTCGGTCCATTGCAACATTCCTAAAAAAATTCAACAAAATCAGGATCAGTATCATATTCCTCCTTAATAAGTTCGAACCCCAGAACTTTGGCCTCCATGGTACCGATCAGTGTGTATCTCCTGGACAGTGCATAAGCTACCACAGTCTTTTTCTCTTTCTTGTACTTGATGATGTACAGAAAGGTTTCCACGTACTAAAGCCACTTGGTGTGCCTCCTCTTTAGATTCTTCTGTCCTCTCAAATGCTTCAACGTCTCGTGGTCAGTGTGGATAACGAACTCATTGGCCAGCAAGTAGTTCTGCCATGTATCCAAAGACCTAACCAAGGCGTACAACTCCTTGTAGTACGTGGGATAGTTGAGCATGGCTCCACTCAATTCCTCTCTGAAATAAGCAACCGGCCGTCCTCCTTGTGTTAAAACAGCCCCGATTCCTAAACCTGAAGCATCACACTCAATTTCAAAAGTTTTATCAAAGTTAGGCAAGACTAATATAGGAGCATGGGTTAGCAAGTCCTTGAGATTCCGGAATGCGGCCTCCTGCGTGTGTCCTCATTTGAACAAAACGTCCTTCTTGATCACGGCTGTAAGTGGGGCGGCCACCGTGCTAAAATCCTTCACAAAACGTCTATAGAAGCTGGCTAATCCGTAAAAGCTTCTGATATGGCCGATTGTGGTCGGGTGATAGGTTCTAAGTTTTACCCTATTCTAAACTGCAAGTGCACAGTATCGTCAAAGTAGTATATAGGGTTATCGAATCCACAGGGACACTTGGTCTCAATAGAATCAGAAACGTAGAGATCAATACTAGAAATAAAGCAAGTGGTGAATTAATTAAAAGCAAGGCAAGAAAGTAAACAGTAGCAAGTTGGTTGTGAAAGCAATAAACTAAAAGCGTCAAGCCTAGGGTGTTCTCAGGAAATCAGACAAGCAGACAAGTTAATCAGTCAGGATCTAGTTAAACGCAGTTCTAGAACTCAAATCACGGAAATAGAATTAACCAAATCTCTTTGCGAGAATTCTCTAAGTCTAAGTGCAGTAACCCAAATCTCTTTGCAATTACTAACAGATTAAACTAGCATTAAGTTCAAGTTCGATATGTTCACAATTAAACTAAACCAAATCTCTTTGTGAATAATTTAATTGCTCAACCTAAATAGTTCAGATTCTAAAACACACTCTCGTGTCGAATTTAGCAACCTAAGATCTAGATTCTAATTGATCAAGTTAGAACTAGCTTTAAGCACAATTTAGTTTGAAGAACATTCTAATCATATGAATCCTTAACTGAATTAAACAAGTCTAGCAAGTCATCAAACCTTAATGAGAAACCCTAAGCTTAACTATGGATCTACTCAGACATGATTGATGAAAACATAATCATAGAAATAATAGATTGCATATAAGAATTTAAATAGATAAAGGGGTTTGAAATCTTCTCCAAAATAACTGAAGTACAGGATTAGATCAGCCCCGAAAGCTCTAAAAATCTCTTAGCTCTAAGTATGAAAGCGTATCTAAAATAAAAGCCAAAACTCTTAATATATAGGCATAATCTCGGCTGGGGCTTCTGTGTAAATACTGGAACTATTCTGGGCTTCTCTGCAATTCTTCATAACTTGTTAAACCGCCGTATTTGGCCCATCTCGGTAGTGTGTCGACCGATGCACAATGTGTGTCGGTCGATGCTTGATCAATAAATCGGACAGTAAGTTAAGCTCTCGGCCAAAACGTCCCAAAAGTCCCAAAATGCTCCAAATATCTCCAATTAGCTCCAAACCTGATTAAACCTGTAAAAGACTCTAAACGAACACGAAAGACACTAAAAACACATCTATATCATGGTATAAAATGGGTAAAAACCATGATATATCAACTCCCCCACACTTAGCCTTTGCTTGCCCTCAAGCAAAACAGAGAACTAAAATGCAGTGAAGAGGTTTGAAAACTCTTCAGAAACTCATTTTGTCGTAGAAGCAGCAGCATTCAGATTCCCCTTAGTAATCCACATGAAAGAGTCAATCCACAGACGTCAAGACCAACATATACTTCCCCCACACTTAGCAACTGTCCTAAGTAAACGCCACAATCACATTCACGCATTCAAATTCTCCCTACTGACTTCTGCATATATTTAAGTGCGGTCTCACCTAAGGGGTATCGATCTAAAGGCACATGGATTCTTACATTGCCAGCTCTAGACCACCAAACTGTCTTTCTTTAGTCCCTTTCTTCTCTTTTCCCTTCCTTAACAACTGATTTTTCCCCACTGGGTATCATTTTATTTTTTTTATCAGTGTTCTTCCCGTTTTGGGGTGTACTTTGGACATATTTCATGGATCACGTGAGAGAAAATAGTGTTTGCTACCATTCCCATGACCACTTCGGAGTTACTAACTCATCCGCAGTTTATTATCTTTTTTTTTTTTTTACTTTATGGAAGGGGAGAAGGGAACCAAATAGGACAGGTTAACAGGCTGTGTCAGAACCAACAAGGGAGTCCGACATAAAGTATACAAAGCCCTTAGGTGAGAAATCTAAAGTCAGGATTAAATTGAAGTCAGTAAAAGATCCTCTGATACCTGAAGCGATGTGGGTGTTCTCAGTAGGCTGATCTGTGTCTGGGTTTTCTAATAGTCATAGATAATCTGCAGCTTCATCCCAATGGTTACTTAAGTTCCTGCAAATGCTGCTAATCTTCTCAAAAAATCATTGTTTCCTACTTAAACAAATTTTGACTCAAAAAACAAATTTTTAGAATTTAACTGACTCTAAGAAAACAAAAGGAAGTAATTAGTAGAACCTCCCCCACACTTAAGACACACTGTCCCCAGTTGTGTCAAGCAAGGGATTGGTTAAAAGAAAGAAAACAAAAATTTGTTAATGGAATGGTTAGTTCTCTCGGGTTTTTACCTCTGTCGCAGTTAGGCATCGATCGTTGCACTAGGTGCACCGACCGTTGCTGTGCGATTTTCATTGTAACGATCGACACAATGGTGTGTCGATCGACGCACTGCGATTTCACGAACAGTCAGCAAGTTAGCAGGTTAATCCGTTGGTTTTTGTCAGTTTCGAGTCCTGCAAGCTGAAAACACTAGAAACAGAGTAAAACCGAAGCAACAAATATATCTAATCAAGCATAACCATCCAAACAAAGTAGCATCCTAAAAATCAGAAGAAAAAGTGCAAGAGAAAAGAAAAACAGAGTACAGAACCGATAATCCAGAGATGACAGCTACGCTCACTCACTATCATCAATCCCACCATATCTCTCAACATCAGGATCCTCGGGAGAACGCTGTCTGCGTCTAGTAGGTGCTGGGATGGGCTGGTGAACTTGTGGCGGTCTCTTGCAAGTGCAGCCACGCATCCACTCCCACATAGTCTTCCATATCCCATCACTACGCTCTCTCCACTCAGCCTCAGTCATATCACCGTATGATGCTGTGATCTCAGGATAAGGGCCAAGGTCAACAGGGGCAGCAGAAGTCGCAGGGGCAGCAGAAGTCGAGGCTCGTGTGGAAGGCTCTCCCAGCAGATGAGCCATAGAAGGAATCCCACGCTTCTCAGTCTCAGGAGGCTGAAATCTCAGTTCCTCCAACGTATCAATCCGTGTCCACCTAGCAGCAGGAAGCTCTATACCACATCTCCCAGAAATCGGATCGGTGTAAACCCAAATGCGCCCCTCCTTGAGCCAGGTGGCGCTCTGCAAATGGCTAAGATCAAAGAACTCCTTGGCTGTATCACACTCTGTGCCCTGTAGAGGAATCCCGCAATGCATGAAAATGGGAGTAAGTAAGCTCCCTATCGTCTCAGTACCGACTCCATCAAAAGGCTTTGTCTGCAGATCACACAAATGCAAAGCGAAGACAGCTCCCAAGTTGAGACCCTGAGTAGGATCTCTCACGCCAGAACCTGTAAACTGGTCTCTCAGCCCCATGAACAATAGCTCCATCTCAAATTTGCGCATCTTGTTGGACTCATACTTGCAAAGCAAGCTCCAACATAAGATACGCGAAACATATCGCAGCACCAGATGTCTCATCTGTACTACTGGTGTGGTCCTGGAGTTGTATCGACCACTGCCAATACACTCCCAGAATGTGTGAGCCTCAACTGGATCCCACTCAAGTGGCATGGCGATGCGCCTCGGCTCAGTACTGAACCCGTAGATCCTGCAGAGATCTAGTAGAGGAATCCGATATCTGACTCCCCAACTCATGAAGGTAAATGTACCTCCTGTAGCGCTCCTGCTATCGGGATCCGAGTAAACCACTCTGCAAGTGGCCAATAACTGCCTGACCAGCTCAGGATAGAGATCATAAGGTCGCATTGGCATTGTCCCTAGACCAATGCCTCTGCACACTGTAAGTACCTGCTCATCAATCCCCAAAGTCTTGCAGGTGGAGTAGTCAACGAACTTGGTTGGCTTGAAGATCATCCCACACCAACCACTGTAGATAAGTGAATCATACTCATCCCATTGGTTGAGCAATGGCCGCTCTGTGAACTCAGCAGACTTGAAGAAACGTGTAAGGTCCTCTGGCCATTCTCCGGTTGTCTGAAACTGTGTGGCGTCTGCTCTGGGCCATGGTAAAGCGATTGGTGGTCCATTTCTTACGCAAGGTGCGGGTTGTTCCGACTCACTGTGAAACCACTCAGGTGGTGGGATGTATTGTCGCGTTGCTGTAGAAGCTGTGGCTCGCTTCTTGCGGGGTTGCCTTTGAGACGCCATCTGCCAAAGAAACAAAGTTCAAACAATCATAAGTCTCGTCAATTTCTCTGTGAAATCGCGAAGCATCGACCGTTGCAAGGCGATTTTGCCGCAAACAATATCAACAAAATCAGTCCAAATCCAAGCCACATTGCCTCAAATCAGTTCAAAATCATAACCCATCACCCTAAATCGGTCTAATTACGCATGCATCATCAATTTTCAGTTCAAAAATCTAAAACCCTAAAACCCTAAAATCCAATCCGAAAATTTGAGAAATAGAAGTTCTTTACCTTGGATTCTTGAGATATGAGCTAAAGACAAGGGTTTAGAGTGTGAAATAGGATGTATTAGCAATTGAAACAAAGAAAAATGATGAGAATTTTCGATTTCGGGTGTGGAGGTTCGGTCGTACGGATAATCAGAAATGAGAAAGAAAAGAGAAGAGAAAGGGTTTAAGGCACTTACCTGGTCGTGGGTGCAACGATCGTTGCTTTAGGGGCAACGACCGTTGCTGGTCAAATCAAAATTGATTTTCCGGTTTAGCGCATACCTTAATTTTGCAATTGAACCAATTGCAACGACCGTTGCTTAGGAGCAACGATTGTCACAATGCGATTTCCCCTCTTCGTCAAATCTCCTTGCAACGACCGGTGCACAAGTGCATCGATCGTCACACATCTCCAGACTCGAGTTCTGCATCTGAAACTTAGCAAAAACAAAAACAAAAAACGTGAAATCCTAAGAAAAACACCAAAAATAAGAAAGAAAAACAACTAAACCTAACAGTGGGTTGCCTCCCACTCAGCGCTTGTTTAAGGTCATTAGCTTGACCGGACGCACAAGATCTTTCAGGCACCAAGAGATCTCGACAGAGACTTTTTCTGTCTATGTTCAAGTCTCCTCATCCAGGGTGGAGAATAGGCTGTTGCATAATGCTTCAGTCCAAGAAAAGATGGAGTAAAATGTGCTCCAGGATACAAAATCACAGTGTCAACCGGCTGCTCATCATCTGCTTCCTTGATCGTGAAAGTCTGCCCATCTATCAGTGGTTTTCGCAGCTTCTCCATCTCATATCGCAGCGGCTCATCTCCCAGATGGAGGTCTATTAGACTCTGTCTAACATCTATCATAGCTCCTGCTGTAGCCAAGAATGGTCTTCCAAGCAGCAATGCTTCATCAGGATCGCAGTCATACTTCAGCACAAGGAAGTCTGTCGGAACTAAGTAGTTTCCAACTCTCACTGGAATGTCCTTTAAGAGTCCTTCCGGAACTCGTATAGACTGATCAGCTAGGACAAGAGAGGTCCTAGTAGGAGAAAAATCCAGCATCCCCAGCTTCTCTGCCACAGAATAAGGCATCATACTTCCAGCAGCTCCTAAGTCGCACAAAGAGCGTCTAAAACTGTCCTCGAAGATGGAGCAATCAAGCACAAAGACTCCGGGGTCGGGCAGCTTCTTCGGGATCTTGTTCAGTAGCACCTCACTAATGTGTTGGGGAACTATAATCACCCAGTCTCTCAGCTCTTCATCTAAAGGCAGCATCCTGTTCAAATACCTCTGCACACATGGATGATAAGGCGGATCATCAGAAGTTGGAATTTCTTCCAATTCTTCACCAATCTCCTCTAGCTTCTTAAGCTCTTCAATTTCCTGTTTAATCACTTCAGACACTGAGGAGTGTTGTCTAACAATCTGCGCATAAATCTCCTGTTGAGAGATCTCAGAAACTCCAGGGAATAGGCGATCAAGCTCCAAGTCAGCATCTATGCCATTATCATCCGACAGGTCTGTCTGTTCACGACCTGCAACGACCGACACTAAGGGTGTGTCGATCGTTGCAACACTGTGTTCACAACTTTCACCCGAGAGTTTTTCTCCAAAATCCGAAAATTTTTCCTCCTCTACCAATTCAGCCGTACTTAGCTCAAATTTTTCACCTTGGTGAGACCCATCATTAATGTACACAGACCAAGCTTTAATGTGGGTGTCCGCGACTCCTTTTCCCTTCATAGAACCTGAAATCTGATTCACCTGAGTATCCAGCTGCTTCATGTGAGTGTTCATAGACTCGAATTTTCCATTGAGATCCTCATACAAAGCATCAATCTTCTTGTTGCAGTCCACAGAAGTCTTGATCTGACTCTCCAGCAGTTGTTCCATCATTGTCTCCATCTTAGTCTCGAAAGCAGTGGGTGCAGGAGGTGTCTGATAAGATGAAGACCCGTAGGTCCTCTGAGCACTTTGTCCATAAGGCTTCTGAAAATTACTGGTCTGTCCAAAGCTTGAAGAGTTCTGATTGCCTGTGAAGGCACCCTTCTGTCCTCCACCGGAAAATCTGTTCCCAGATTGATATCCAAATCTGTTTCCTTGGAAACCAGATCCTCCGATGTAATTCACATCTTCTTCATGAGTGTCCTCCTCAGTCTGAATTACTTCTACTTCTTGAGCGAAATGGACAGCTTTCTTACCTGCTAGGAGATTGCAAACTGTGTCTAGCCTAGATCTAATATCTGCTATGTCAGAATTCTCTACACTTCCACCAGATTTCTTCCTCCTCTCATCCATAGTCTTGCAGCTGTTGCTGCCTATTAGATTCTCAATCATCTGCTTAGCCTACGTAGGAGTCCTGGTGTTGAAGTTAGCATTACTGGAATTGTCCAGTGCAGACTGATATGGAAGATCTATGCCTCTGAAGAAAATGCCAATCAACTGAACTTCAATGAATCCATGGTGTGGGCAGTCACGCTGATACTGCTTAAATCTCATCCAGGCAGTCTTTAAAGGCTCCACAGCTCCTTGAGAAAAGGTGAGTATGTCCTGTCTGGACTGGTCTGAGCGCGCATCATCATAGAAGTGACGCAGGAACTCACTCTTTAAAGCTGCCCAAGTAGTGTACTGAGCAGGTGCCAGCTGCTTTAGCCATGCACTAGCGTCTCCAGCAAGACTGTGCGGAAAGAGCTTAAGGAACAGATAGTCCGGGCAGACTCCATCATATTTCATGCCAGTGACTACGTCCTCAAACGAATCAATGTGGTCCATAGGCTGCTCCGTTGGGTAACCATGAAATCCATTCTGTCTCATCAGCGAGTAGGAAGCACTAAAGCTGACCGGTTTCTATGAAACTCATCCGGTCTGTTGTAGTCAGCTAAAGTCCTCTCATGGACAACCATCTGTCTACCTTGGGCCTGTCCTTGACCCTGGTTCTGCTCCTGTTGCTGTTGCTCAGGAGGATCAGGGATGACATTCCCTTCAGCATCAACCCTTTGCCAAGCAGCATTGCATGGGTTATTATCTCGGTCCCTCAGGGTACCTTCAGCATCACGTACCAGAATCAAACGCTCTCGTACCATCCTTTCTCTTCTTTCTCTTCTGTTAGCTCTCTCTAGACGTCCAAGTTCTTCAAGTCCGAGATTAACTAAGCTCGAGTTCGGATTACTTCTAGTTTTCCGCGTCTGCATAAACTGTCTGTAATCGTCCAGCAACGACCGATGCTATCAGTGCAACGATCGATTCAATCTCAGAATCGCCTAGTGACGATCGACGCAAGGGATGCAACGATCGACGCAAGGCGAAAGTCGTACCTGCGACAGAAAGAAACAGAGAAAAAGTTAGCAGATTATAAAAATAAAAAAGAAAACAAAAAATAAAAAGAAAAAATTTCTAGTAAAAACCCTAAGTTCGGTCCTATCGAAGACTCAAAGAGTCCCCGGCAACGGCGCCAAAAACTTGATAGGTTCTAAGTTTTACCCTATTCTAAACTGCAAGTGCACAATATCGTCAAAGTAGTATATAGGGTTATCGAATCCACAGGAACACTTGGTCTCAATAGAATCAGAAACGTAGAGATCAATACTAGAAATAAAGCAAGTGGTGAATGAATTAAAAGCAAGGCAAGAAAGTAAACAGTAGCAAGTTGGTTGTGAAAGCAATAAACTAAAAGCGTCAAGCCTAGGGTGTTCTCAGGAAATCAGACAAGCAGATAAGTTAATCAGTCAGTATCTAGTTAAACGCAGTTCTAGAACTCAAATCACGGAAATAGAATTAACCAAATCTCTTTGCGAGAATTCTCTAAGTCTAAGTGCAGTAACCCAAATCTCTTTGCAATTACTAACAGATTAAACTAGCATTAAGTTCAAGTTCGATATGTTCACAATTAAACTAAACCAAATCTCTTTGCGAATAATTTAATTGCTCAACCTAAATAGTTCAGATTCTAAAACACACTCTCGTGTCGAATTTAGCAACCTAAGATCTAGATTCTAATTGATCAGGTTAGAACTAGCTTTAAGCACAATTTAGTTTGAAGAACATTCTAATCATATGAATCCTTAACTGAATTAAACAAGTCTAGCAAGTCATCAAACCCTAATGAGAAACCCTAAGCTTAACTATGGATCTACTCAGACATGATTGATGAAAACATAATCATAGAAATAATAGATTGCATATTGTGAGATCCGGGATTCACACTAAGAATTTGTATTCGTGGATTTGGACTTTTGGATATAGAAATGGTATAGTTTCCTATGAATCAAAGACTTTATTGAGATTGATCGTCGAGATAGAACAAACACAGTCGAAAAGAGAGTACAAAGTATGAAATCGAGCTATCTTGTCGAAGTGTTCTTAGCCTAGGTTGGAATTCTCTTTAATGAGCCGCCACTTCTTCCTTTAAATAGTCTCGACCCTGATCTCTTTGTCCTGATATTTCGGCCTCGTCGTTGCAACGATCTCTGAGATTCGTGCGGATCAGTTGAACTGACGAAGACCGAGTTGCTCTATCTCCACGTCATCCTCAGTCGAGCTCGAGCTCGATCGTCTCCGGCTTCGGCATCGTCTGGGCTTCTCCAAGGCGCTTGCTTCGCTTGGGCCCAACAAGAGAGTTGGCTCTCTCGTCTATCTTTGATTCTGGAATGGGCTCGAAATTACGGGCCTTTGTCTTGTCTGTTAATGGGCCGGATTTCCTAGAGGGAAATCCAGTACCAACAATAGCCCCCCAGCCCATTGAATTCGAGAAGTCGAGGTTAATGGGCGGTGGACATTCTCGGGAAGAGGTGCATGCTTTGGATGCGACGAATCCAATGATTATTTTCTTCCCATTCATAGATCTTATATCGACGGTTGAGATTGCACGGGACCAAAGTATCACAACTGCCTCGATCTTTTTTCGTGATTATTTACAAATTTCGAATCGAGCGGTTGGGATTGTGGGACACCAAAAATCCCACAGATCTCGAGCACGAGGTAGTTTAAAAGGGGAAGTTACCTAGCACGATTCCCATTACTGCTCACACTGCGAATCACCAAGGTAACTTCCTCTCCTCCATTATATCCTCTTCTTGCCTCTTGCTCATATTCTCTTTTTCGTTGTTTCGAGATTTTCTCTCTATAGAGATTTCGTTTTTCCTCTTTCCTTGAAAGAAACTTTTGATATTCCGAACTATCATGGTTCGAAAGAGTACAGCCAGGGTTAGTCCTTCTGTGGCGGCTGGTCCGGTTGGTCCTTATCTTCCGTCCAGTTTGACTGTTGACCTAATACGGAAATTGCGGACGAAGTGCCAGATTCCGTCGGAGGTGGAGATTCTTATCCCATCGCCGGACATGTCTCCGGAAACTGTCGTCGAAGGCTATTGTTGCGCTTCTTATACCTATTTCGATAAATGTGGATTGTTTTTTCCAATCCCTCGCATTATCTCATGGGTTTTAGCTCAGCTCCAGCTGGCCTTTCATCAGATGACTCCGAATTTCGTTCGGTATGTCGTCGGGCTCGGGGTTAGAGCTGTCGAGGAAGGCATCAATTTTGGAGTCGAGGAGTTGATGAGGGTTTGTTCGGTAAAACATAACACTCGTTTTCCCGGAACTTACTACCTCTCTCCTCGCCATGGGAAGATCCTTGATGAGATCCCGACGAGGGATGTGTGGAAGAGTAAATACTTCTACTTCAGGGTCAACCATCACTCGGTCGAGGATTTTGATTACTCGGTTATCCCGACGAAATGGGCGGCTAACGTTGGTCAGCTTATAGGGCTTAATAGTTTCCCTAATTGTCGCGGCGTCTTTTATTGATACCGAGCTGTTTGCTAATGACCTTTTTGGTTCCATTGCAGAGGCTCCTGAATCATTACCTTTGGACCCAACTACATCGAGTTTGATAGCTCGCCTACGGAGAGGAGATATTCGTTGGTGTAACTTCACGGATCAGCGAATCCGAGCCGCTTTAGGTCCTGCTGCTCGACAACCTCCTCTATACCAACCTCGTCTTTTGCGAGACGAATCACACCTCCTTCGCCAGCCTGCTTTGACTCGAGTCGTTCAGGCTCCGCTTCGGATTATCGAGCGGACTGAAGAAAGTAAGTGTTCCGGTTAGTCTTTCTGGGGGGGTCATCGCGCGTTATGCCCTTCGTTTGCTGACCTGAATCTGTTTCATTTGCAGATCGACCCGTTTCGGACGATAGTTCTACTGCAAGCACCCCTTCTCTTGAAAAGATGTCTCGAAGATCTAGCAGCCGTCGGAACGGGAAAGATCCCGTTGATTTGGCAAAGAAAATGAAGGCTGGCGACTTGAGCAACGCCCTTCTTTTTGCCATGGACGAGGGGCCTCCTCCTCCTCCTTCGATCCCTCCTCCTAACCCTGTTCGGGTTTCTCCCGTGGTTGCAGGATCCGGAGAGGCAGACGTGGAGGCGGAGGATTTACCTCCTATTCCGGCCAGTGAGGAGCCGGTTCGGGCCCCGTCTGAAGAGCCTGCCTTGCGCAACTCTCGGTCGAATGGTTCGAGAGGGTCGAACGGCCAGAGTCGAGGCGGTCCTCCTCCGGCGGCGAAGCGTCGAAGGACTGACGCAGAGGTGAGCTCAAGAAGATCGGGCCAGAGTGTTGAGGCGAGGCCTGCTTCCTCTGGGTCCTCGGGGTCTTTCAACTGGCGCTTTAGGCACCAGAAGGAATGCCCGATTGCGGACGACCCAACGGGTGTTGCCTATCTGCTAAGGCATTTTAAGCCGGCAGGTGTTCAGCTCCCGGCCGTCGGGGATATGGCGGCTTGTGGGAAGGTAATGATTACTTCCTTTCGTTTTGTTTTGTGCTTAACTTTCTTCACAAATCTCCTCTTTCTTTTGTAGGCCTTGGAGGCTGCGAATAGGTTCGCGGCTAGGGCCGAGCGCGAGCTGCGAGAGATACCGCAGGTGAGCGAGCTCGACACCGTTAAGAAAACGGTCAGCGACCTGAAAGCGCAGCTGCAGGGGGCCTTGGCTCGGGAAGAGGAGCTAAGGAAGAAGGCGGGCGGCCTGGATGGGGAGTTACAGGGCGCTCTGGCTCGGGTTTCGGTTGCGGACATGCGGGCTGCGCAATGCCAGGCTGATCTGGATTAGGGTCTCGCCGACCGAGAGTTTGATATTAAGATGGCAGCCCATGAGGCGAGAAAAGGGCTAAACGGTGAATATCTTAAGATTCTCGAGGGGATCGCAACGAAAGAGAGCCGGAGGAAGGTCGCCGTGAGCGCTGAGATGAGGCTCCAGGAGGCCTTGGCTAATATCGCGCTTATCGCCGAGTTCGCCTCTGGTGAACTGGACCTGACCAAGGAGGTGATGGATTTGGCCGAGAAGAAAAGATTGGCCACGGAGGAGATGGACGCTGCGGCGGTGTCGGACTTCAGTATCAGCAAGCTAAATTTGCCGGTGATGTCGGACGACTCCGTGGTCCTTGCGCGCCCTTTAAGCCAGGCGGCTACTCGCCTTGATCAGTATGGGTCGAACCTCCCGACCGGAGTTAATTCGCGAGTTAGCGATGAGGTCGAGGGTCAACTCGAGGAGGACAGGGCGACCGATGGTCAGATAGGGGATCGAGACGAGGCTTCCTCTCCTTCCAAGCGGTTTTAGTCCTTTTATCTGTTTCCGCCCGAGGGGGCTTTTTAATTCAGACTTTTTGTTGCCCGAGGGGGCTTTTAATTTCTTTTTCAGACTTTGGTTGCCCAAGGGGGCTTTAATTTTCTGTTCGAATTCGAGGATATCGTGTCCTCTACTTTTTTTATGAACTGCTTTTAAAATCTTTCATGCCTTAGCATAGATTTTTGTGTTTTTATGCCTTAACATAAAATTCGAGCCGTTGCGGCGATTCAAACTTCTCCAGGGGAATCGATCGGACAACTTATTTTGAGTTTCCTTAGGTAGTTCTTTATGAACCTTAACTCACTCATATTTGAGCTCGAGCTTTCTGCTAGGAATAGTGTGGAGCGCGACTACTTCGTGATGTAGATTCAAGCTTAATCGCTGAAGAGAAGTATTAAGTATGAAAACGAATCGAAGTAAACTTACAAAGATCCGACTTGGAGTACGTAGAGGTCGCATGCTTGATTAGATGTCTTGACCTTGTTATTTTGCTTAAGGGGTGGGGCAGCCCCCCGATTCTTTTAATCCGTATGAGGCTTTGGAAGAATTGTATATTTTTTGGAGAGATTATTCTGAATCTCTTTCTTTGGGACGATCATTTCAGTTCGTTCGAAGTGGGAGGACCGTTCTAGGTCGCTTGTTTTTTGGGACGATTATTTCAGTTCGTTCGAAGCGGGAGGACCGTTCTAGGTCGCTTGTTTTTTGGGACGATCATTTCAGTTCGTTCGAAGCGGGAGGACCGTTCTAGGTCGCTTGTTTGAGGGGATAATTTCATATCACTTGGTTATAGAAGGGATAATTTCATATCTCTTTGAAGAGATAATTTCATATCGTCTTGTTATCTGGAAGAGGCCATTTCAGGTCACTTGGGAAGGATAATTTCATATCGCTTTGACTTAGAAGAGATAATTTCATATCTTTCGTTTCGGGAAGGGATAATTTCATATCACTTGTTTTGGGAGTGATAATTTCATATCGCTTTGCTTATAGAAGAGATAATTTCATATCACTTTGGTTTAGAAGAGATATTTTCATATCACTTTGCTATTGGAAGAGATAATTTCATATCACTTTGGTCCGTTGGAAGAGATAATTTCATATCAACGTAATGGCTCTAACAGGAAGAGACGTTTGATTAGAAGACTTATTTTGATTTCACAAATATAAGCTAGTATGACTTCGTCAGAAGTTGTCGAGCTCAGTGAGAGCTTTGTGTTTGGGGGGTGGCTGCGCTCGAAGTCGAGCTGCCTACGTACCCTTTTAAGGGATCAAGCCATTTCGTAGTTCGATTATGTTGATGTTAATGCGGCTAGCGCATCGGCTGCAGTGTTTTCACCTCGTGGAATTCGTGTTAGATCGAAGAATTCGATCTGTTCGGCCAATGTATGGACTACCCGTAGGTATGCTTCCATTCGTTCGTCTTTGGCCTCGTAGTCGCCATAATATTGGCTTGTGACCAGTTGGGAATCGCTGAAGGCATTTACTTCTCGGGCTCCTATTGCTATCGCAAGTCTAAGCCCGGCTATCAGCGCTTCGTATTCTGCCTCGTTATTCGAAGCGGCGAAGCCCAATCTAAACGATTGTTCTAATACTTCACCCGTTGGGGAGACTAATTTCACTCCGACTCCGGACCCTTGTCTTGAGGAAGCTCCATCGACGTAGAGATTCCATCTTTGGGCCGAAGTCGGGTCGAGTTCTATAGTCGGAGGGAGCTCGATTATGAAATCTGCCAGTACTTGTGCTTTTAGGCATGTTCGAGCTTTGTATTCAATGTCGTACTCGCTGAGTTCGATAGCCCATTTGACCAATCGACCTGATTGGCTTGGACTGTGAAGGATGGTTCTCAGTGGCTGAGAGGTCATCACTATTATCGAGTGCGATTGAAAATACGGTCGGAGTTTCCGAGCTGATGTTACTAGCGCTAAGGCGAGCTTTTACATGGCGGGGTATCTGGTTTCAGCATCGATCAAGGTCTTACTGATGTAATACACCGGCCGTTGTTCATTCTGTTCTTCGCGAACCAGGACTCCACTTATTGCTGCCGTCGAGACAGCTAAGTAGAGATAAAGGGGTTCTCCTTCTACTGGTTTCGCCAGTATGGGTGGTTCGCTTAAGTAAGTTTTGAGATGAGTGAATGCTTCTTCACACTTTTCGTCCCAAAGGAACTTTTTGTTTGCTTTGAGCAAGTGATAGAAGGGTAGACATTTATCAGTCGACCTCGAGATGAAGCGATTCAGAGCAGCAATTTTGCCGGTTAGGCGCTGGACTTCTCGCGTTGTTCTGGGAGATTTCATCTCTATGAACGTTGCGATCTGTTTGGGGTTCGCTTCGATCCCTCTTTCGGTTACTAAGTAACCGAGGAACTCTCCTGAAGGGACCTCGAAGGTACATTTAGCTGGGTTGAGTTTCATCCCATACTTATTGAGAATGGTAAAGCACTCTTTTAGTTGAGGAATGTGATCCTCGTACCTAGAAGATTTTACTAGCATATCATCGATGTAGACCTCCATTGTTTTGCCTAGGAGTCCTGAGAACATCTTGTTGACGAGGCGCTGGTAAGTTGCTCCTGCGTTTTTTAGTCCGAAGGGCATGACTTTGTAGCAGTACGTGCCTCGATCAGTTATGAACGAGGTCTTTTCTTGGTCTTCGGGGTTCATCAATATTTGATTGTACCCTGAGAACGCATCCATAAAGGATAGCAGCTGATGTCCAGCGGTGGCCTCGACCAGTCAGTCGATGTGCGGGAGTGGGAAGCTGTCCTTTGGACATGCTTTGTTGAGATCCGTGAAGTCTACGCAGACCCTCCACTTTCCGTTCTTTTTCTTAACCACCACGGGATTTGCAAGCCAGTCGGGGTACTTGACCTCTCTAATCGATCCGATTTTTAATAACCGATCGACCTCGTCATTGACGGCTTTGGCCCGTTCAGGGCCTAGTTTTCGACGTTTCTGTCTTACCGGTTTGTAGGTCGGGTCGACATTCAGCTCGTGGCTGGTTACGTCGATGTTTATCCCTTTCATGTCTGCTGAAGACCAGGCGAAGGAGTCGACGTTCTTTTTGAGAAAAGAGACCAGTTCGTTCTTGACTGGCTCTGATAGGTCGATTCCTATGCCAACGAGTCTTTCAGGATGAGCCTCGTCTATGCAGACCTGAGTCGTGAGGTCCTTTGGGGGTCCTATTTGACTGGGGTCGTTCGACCTTTTGGTCTGCATGGTGGCGAGCTCGTCCTTCTTCTGTAATTGCTACGCATGGGATTTCTCGATCTGTTTGAATCCGTTCATGTAGCAATGGCGGGAAATATTTTGACTTCCGTGAATGGTTTTGATCCCTTTGGGTGTCGGGAACTTTACGAATTGGTGGTAGGTCGATGGTACCGCTTTCATGTCGTATATCCATGGTCGACCTAGGATTGCGTTATAGGGAGCTGGCCGATCTACTATGACGAACTCTGTCATTCTGCGAACTCCTCCAGCGATTACTGGGGCGAAGACAGAGCCCATCGAGTATGTCGTTTCGCCAGCGAAACCTACTAGTGGCGTCTTTTCTTCTACAACCTCGGAGTCGTTGAAGTCCATCTTTTTGAACGCGTCGTAAAAGAGGACATCTACCGAACTTCCTGTGTCAATCATTATCCTTGAGAGTTCGACATCTCCCACTACTAGACAAACGAGGAGAGCGTCGTCGTGTGGTTTGTCGATATTACTTGTCTCGCTCTCGTGGAAAATGATCTCGTGGTCTGGACCCAACATTGGGGTCTTTCCCCCTCTTTGCCGAACCTCCCGGAGTACCGCTCAGGTTAAGCTCGCCGAGGATGAACTCGACTCGCTTCCGCGACCCTTGAGGGAGTGTTTCGGGAGATTCCTGCTCCTTTGACCGTACTCGTTTGTTTTGAGAGTGCTTTTTAGAGTTCGACTCCTTCGTCTGTTTGTTTTCCTTTTTGTCGGACAGAGTTTCCTCCTCGACCTCGGAGTCTTTTTTGCTTTCGGACTCTTGTTTTTGAGCCTCTGCTTTAGCTCGAGTATAGCAGTCCTCGGTCGAGTGCCCTCTCTTATTGTGGAAATCACAGAATTTTTCCTTGTCGAACTCAAATTTCTTCGAGCTCTTTGGGCTCTCGACCGCGTTGACGTTCCCTGACTTACGGGAATCCTTTTTCGAGTTTGAATTCTGTGGACCCGATGGGTTCCTTTCTTTCCGGTGTTTTTCCCTGAGGGCCGTGGTTTCGTCCTCGAGGCGAGCAAAGGCCGATGCGCGATGGAGGGCGTCATCGAGCGTTTGAGGTTCGCGGACTGTTATTTCCTCGCGGAATCTGGTTGAGAACCATAGTCCTCGTCTTAACGCTTCTATAGCTACCTCATCTCGTGGTTTCGCGATTTTGGATTTTATTTCCTTAAATCGGTCGATGTACGAGCGAAGTGTTTCGTCGGGTTTTTGAGAGACGCCAAATAAGGCTGCCTCGGTAGTCTTTTCCTCGATGAAAACGGAGTATTGTTTGAGAAAAGCCGTCATGAACTGGGTGAAGTTGTCAATGGACCTTTCTTCCAGTCCGGCAAACCATTCTAGGGCAGAACCTGATAGGTTTTCCGCGAAGAGCCTGCAGAAGGCTGGCTCCCTCTCCTCATCGGTAAGGTACACCCTTGCCATCGCTAGTCGGAATGCCCTGATGTGGGCTTTCGGGTCTGATTTCCCGGAGAATTCTGGAAACTTAGTTTTCTTGATCTCTCGGAATCCGATCTGTGAACGGCGTTTGTTGTGTTTCTTCGATCACTCGATCGATGTCAGGAGCCGCGCTCGTCGCCATGTGAACTTTCGAGCTCAGACTGTTAAACTGGGCTTTAGCCTGTTCAATGTATTGTCTAAGCATATCGTGTTCATCGCCCTCTGCGGGTGCGAACTGGACTTGTGCCTGTCCTGACGTTTGTTCCGGAAAAATGGGGTCGAGGAGATCGATCGTTGGGATCGACCTCGTCTGATCGACCTGTGGCGTTCGGAACTGAACTGAGTTTGATCCATTAAGGAGTCCCGAGCTCGAGGCGAAGGCAGAACCTCCTAGTTGCCTCGGTCGGGTGTTAGAGTTACTCGGGAAAGGTGGTGGCCCGGGTAATGGTCGGTTTCTTGATCCGGTTGGATCTGTGACCATTGAACTCGAACCAAATGGGGTCGGTACCGCGATAGGGGTCATTGTAGGGCGGAAGCCGCTATTTGACGTATTACCGAAATGTCCCGACGTTCCCGGAGGAGTTACTACTTGGGAGAAGTCCAAGCGAGTACACGGTGGAGGACTTATGGGAGTTCGCGTTTGTCTGCCCCCTTGGCTTTGATTGGCGAGCTCTTCAAGACGGGCGTTCAGGCGCCGCTCTTGTTCTTCGAGCTGCGCTGCCAAGGAACGGTTTGCGACCTCTTGGGCCCTTGCGCTTGCCTCGTTGTTTCTCGTTCGATATACCCACAGGCTTAACATCGAACGGATCTCGGCAAGATCACTTGGTCCTTGTCTCTGTGGAGCGGAAGGTAGTGGTGAATTGGGTCTGGTTACTCCAGATCCTCCTCCCGAGGTGGGTATTGAGTCGTTTCTCATCCACACCCAGTTTCTGCTCGGATCATTAGTTCCTGACAAAACGTTTGTCGGAGTCTGGCATATCGCGATTGTTTAAGCGACGGAGCCGGCTGGTGCCGAGGTCGTGGAGACTGAGGCGGAGCTCGTCAACACGCCGTCGGTCTGACCCATGTTCCTAACCCCGGTAGTGTTCTGAGGAACGTTGTCGACCGTTAGAGGGCGGTCAACCGGTGGTGTGGCGCTGGGAGAGCCAGTTTGGTCGGGATTCATCTCGATCTATCGGATCTAGGATCTGATTCTTAAGATAGGAAAGGCTATAGAATATCCCCACAGTCGGCGCAAAATGTGAGATCCGGATTCACACTAAGAATTTGTATTCGTGGATTTGGACTTTTGGATATAGAAATGGTATAGTTTCCTATGAATCAAAGACTTTATTGAGATTGATCGTCGAGATAGAACAAACACAGTCGAAAAGAGAGTACAAAGTATGGAATCGAGCTATCTAGTCGAAGTGTTCTTAGCCTAGGTTGGAATTCTCTTTAATGAGCCGCCACTTCTTCCTTTAAATAGTCTCGACCCTGATATCTTTGTCCTGATATTTCGGCCTCGTCGTTGCAACGATCTCCGAGATTCGTGCGGATCAGTTGAACTGACGAAGACCGAGTTGCTCTATCTCCACGTCATCCTCAGCCGAGCTCGAGCTCGATCGTCTCCGGCTTCGGCATCGTCTGGGCTTCTCCAAGGCGCTTGCTTCGCTTGGGCCCAACAAGAGAGTTGGCTCTCTCGTCTATCTTTGATTCTGGAATGGGCTCGAAATTACGGGCCTTTGTCTTGTTTGTTAATGGGCCGGATTTCCTAGAGGGAAATCCAGTACCAACACATATAAGAAATTAAATAGATAAAGGGGTTCGAAATATTCTCCAAAATAACTGAAGTACAGGATTAGATCAGCCCCGAAAGCTCTAAAAATCTCTTAGCTCTAAGTATGAAAGCGTATCTAAAATAAAAGCCAAAACTCTAAATATATAGGCATAATCTCGGCTGGGGATTCTTTGTAAATACTGGAACTATTCTGGGCTTCTCTGCAATTCTTCATAACTTGTTAAACCGCCGTATTTGGCCCATCTCGGTAGTGTGTCGACCGATGCACAATGTGTGTCGGTCGATGCTTGATCAATAAATCGGACAGTGAGTTAAGCTCTCGGCCAAAACGTCCCAAAAGTCCCAAAATGCTCCAAATATCTCCAATTAGCTCCAAACCTGATTAAACCTGTAAAAGACTCTAAACGAACACGAAAGATACTAAAAACACATCTATATCATGGTATAAAATGGGTAAGAACCATGATATATCATCGGGTCGGCCAATCTTCAATCGCTTTGACCTTCTCTTGGTCAACCTGTATGCCCTGTGAACTCACAACAAAACCTAAAAAGACAAGCTTATCAGTGCAGAAGGTGAACTTCTTGAGATTCGTGTAAAGACCCTCCTGTCAAAGAGTATATATCACTTGCTCAAGGTGCAACAGGTGGTCAACAAAGCATTGACTATAAATCAAGATATCATCGAAATAAACAACGACGAACTTACTGATGTTGGCCCTTAAGACCTGGTTCATTAGTCACATGAATTTGCTGGGCGCATTGGTGAGGTCGAATGGCATGACCAGCCACTCGTACAGGTCTTGCTTGGTCTTGAAGGCTGTTTTTCCATTCGTCTCCTTCTTTCATCCGGACTTGGTGGTATCCACTCCATAAATCGATCTTAGAGAATACGGACGCTCCGTGCAACTTGTCCAATATATCGTCCAGTCGCGGTATGGGATGCCGGTACTTGATAGTGATATTGTTGATCGCCCGGCAGTCAACACACATCCTCCAAGATCCGTCCTTCTTGGGAACCAATAAGACGGGAACATCACCCGGATTGAGGCTCTCTCAGATATAACCTTTGGACATGAGATCCTGTACCTGCTTCTCCGGTTCCTTAGACTCGGTCGGGTTCATCCGGTACGCTGGCCGGTTGGGCAAAGCCGCTCCAGACACGAGGTCGATCTGATGCTCAATGCCTCAGATAGGAGGTAGGCCGGCTGGGATCTCGTCCAGGAATACGTCATTGAACCTGTTGATAGGCTCAGAGTTTTAACCCTTTACTAACTGCACGTGCACAGTAATATCAATGTAGTACTTAGGGATCGAATCCACGAGGACTCTAGGCAACGATAGAATTAGAACAGGAAAGATTAAACTAGGAAAAAGCAAATGTGATTTAGAAAACTAAAAGCAAGCAAGAAAGTAAATCAGTAGCAAGTTCGGGTTGTAAGCAATTAACTAAGGGCGCTAAGTCTAGGGAGTTCTCAGGATATCAGACAAGCAGACAAATCATTCAGTCAGGATCAAATTAGGAACAGTTCTAGAACTCAAAACACAGATGTAGAATTAACCAACTTTCGTTGTGAGAATTCTCTAAGCCTAATTGCAGAAATCCAAATGTCTTTGTAATTCCTAACAGATTAAACCAGCTTTAATGATCAAGTTCAATATGTTCACAATCTAATTAAACAAAATTTCTTTGCGAGTAATTTAATTGCTCAACCTAAATAGTTCATATTCTAAACCACACTTTTGTGTCAATCTAGCAACCTAAGATCTAGATTCTAAGTGATCAAGTTAGAACTAGCATTGAACACAATTTAGTTTGAAGAACATCTATTGATATGAATCCTTAACTGAATTAATTATATCTAGCAAGTCATAAAATCCCTATTGAGAATCCCTAAACCTAACTATGAATCTACTCAGATATAGATAATGTAAACATGATCAATGAATTAATAGATATCATAAAAGAGATTAAACAAGTAAAGGGGTTCGAAATCTTCTCCAAAACCAAGATGTAGTACGTGATCAGATAAGCCCCAAATAGCTCTAAAAACTCTCTGCTCTAAAGTATGATAGCGTATCTAAAAACTGAAGTTAAAACCTAATTAAATAGCTAAATCACGTCTTGGGGCTTCTGTGGCAATATCTGGAACTTCTGGGCAACTTTGCAATATCATCAATCTTCATTAACTCTCGCGAGTCTGGCTCAACGCGCTGTCCATCGATCGATGCTGATGTGCGTCGATCGACACACTCCTCTGTTTCAGACAGTGAGCTCAAACTCTCGGGTCAAAACTCCAAAATGCTCCAAATAGCTCCATAATCTCCAAATCCACTCCAAACGTGCGTGTACCTAATAACACCTATAAAAGACTCGAAAGAAACAATAAAATACAATAAAAAACACTTATATCATGGTCTAAAACCGGTAAAAACCATGACATATCATATGTCCAATAAAGAAACAACTTCTCGGGGCAGCTCAATGTCGTCTGAACACGAGTGTAGAGCCTCCCTAAAGATCATTAGTAGCACATGCGTGTTCTGAACAATAGCCCTAGAAACTGAATGAGAAGAGATAAGAAGATTGGGCTTACTGTTCTTTTTATCCTGGGTAAGACGTAGCTGCATCTCATGCACTTCCTAGGGCGTGAGTGGTGCAAGCTGGTACTTCCGTTTGTCATGAACAAAGGAGTAATGATTGGTCCGCCCATTTTGCATTGACTCATTATCGAATTGCCATGGTCGGCCTAGAAGCAAGTGGCCAACCTGCATAGGAACCACTTCGCACACTACCTGGTCGTGATATCGTCCAACACAGAATGGCACAGTCACTTGATCTGCGATCCTTATCTTTGTGTCATCATTCAGCCATCAAAGCCGGTATGGTCGCGGATGCTTGGCCACTTGAAAACTGAGCTTATAAACCATGTTCCTGTTAGCAACGATAGTACAAGATCCACCGTCTATTATAAGGCTACATACCTTGTTGTTCACAGTGCATCGAGTGTGGAAGATATTTTCCCGTTGGACCGTCTCGGGGTCAACAAGAGCACTAAGGGCTCTCCGGATCACCAACAGCTCCCCAGAGTCACGATACTCTATGGGCGTCCCCGGTTCAGGTTCCTCGACATCCTCGTCCTTTGTTCATCCTAAGACTCGTACTCACCAGCCTCGTTCAGGATCATGACTCGCCGGTTTTTGCAGTCCCACGCCATATGTTCTTTACCGGGGCATTTAAAACAAGTAATGTCTCTAGAACGGGAGGTGTTAGGGAACTTACCTGGTTCTGGCCGGCTGGGTTTAGATGTCTCGATGGTCGACTTCTTAAACCTGGACTCGACCTCGACCATCTTACCTTTGTCGATGGGCCGAGGGGTTGGTATCGACCAAGACATGCTAGCTCGGGGCCGGTTTGAAGTCATGGTCTTCCGTTTGTTGTGCTGCTCAACCTATATACACAAGTGCAACAATTCGGACATATCGTGTTAAGGTTGAATCTCTACCTTCAGAGTGATCCGTTCGTGCAATCCGTCCACGAACTGGGCCATCAAGGTCTCTTCCGAGTTGTCCAGCTCCAGTCGGTTCTTTAGCTGGTCGAATTCCTCAAAGTATTCTTCGACTGTCTTGCTTCCCTGCATCAATTTACGAAAACGTTTTTGCAAATCTCTATGGAAATGGGTCGGAACATACCTGCGCCTCAGTTGGAACTTCATGTCGGCCAAAGTAGTGATCGGCTCGTACCGATGGCGTCGTTCCGCGACGTCCTGTTCCCACCATGACAGGGCATGTCCTGTGAACTGGGCCACTGCAAGAGAGATCTTTCTACGGTCTGGGTACGCATAGTGGTCGAAGATTTGCTCCATCCTCCGTTCCCACTCTAGATAAGCCTCCGGATCTACCTTTCCTGCAAACGTAGGAGGTTTTAGTTTTATATCATTAGAATATGGACGTTGTACCTCTTGTTCGTGCATACCTCCACGGTGAATCGGGTCGCGTTGATAGGCTGGTCGAGTTTCATGATCTCGGTGTCCATCATCGAGCTCATCCGTGTTGTCGTCCGTGTCGTCTAGTCGGACGTCCTAGTAGCGTCCGTGTTGTTCCTCACAGACGCGGTACGGGCCTGGTCGAAGTTGCTGGTCGAACCGAGGTGGTAACACTTCTGGTCGGGGCTTCGGTCCGCCTGGTCAAAGCGGCTATGCTCCGGGTCATGGTCGCTCGCCTGGTCACTCGAGGCGGTCGAGTCGAGCTCCGAGCGTCTGCCCGATCGCTTGGATCGCGGCCATCAGCTGATTGAAGTCAGCCAGTCCATTGGGTGGGTTGGGCTGCTCTTCGTCCATTATATCATGCACACTCAACAAAATAAATTTAACGCAACAAGAAACAAAAAGGAAAAGCGCACAAGAGAAGGAAAAGGAAAGATGCGGCCGCTAACAAGAAGAAAACAGAACAAGGGCGATTTTCTTTTTTTCTTACTAAGAACTACAAAAAGGAAAGTACTAAACCGAGCAAAGAAATGGAAAATTGAATTCAGATCAAGTCGGTAACCAAAACAGCTAAACCTCAAACCAAAGTCGCAAGACAAAAGGAAAAACCCTAGCTATATGCGACCGCTTCGGACTTAACAACCTAGCTGCCGCTTTCTAGTGTTCTTCGTCTCAATGCTAAATGAATGCAATGCAATCAACACAGCAAGACAAGAACAACAGAAGACTATCCAATTAACAAGCTATAAGAAGATTAAATCGTGAGCAACCTAGCGCAATGTACTAGGCCGAGTGAACTAGAAGCAAACTAAGCAGATTTATTATTATTATTATTTTTTTTTTTAATTTAGGTTTTAATGAAAGCAAAGAACAAACTTAAAAACAAAAATGGAGAGAAGGATTCAGAGATAACCGGATTGGTTTCAAGAGCGTTTAGCTCTGATACCAGATGATATGAGATGCGGTCGAGCGATGGTCGAGCGAAGCTGGTTGAGTTCACTCTCTTCCTGGTCAGTGGGTGATTCTATGGATGGATGATGAGTAAAACACGGACTAAAACACTTTGATTCACACAATAAGCAAGCTTTAAGCAACAAGCGATCTCAAGCCAAGGGGTAGCCGCGCACGGTCAAGAAGATCGAACAACCTCTAGGGTTCTTTTTTACTTAAAACTAACTTGTCTTTCGTTAAACCAAAAAGAGAGCTTAAATACTCCCATGTCCGAAAAAAACATGGGCCAAAGCAATGGGCCAGTCGAAATGTCTAAAATAAAGAGAAATAAAACTTAAGTAGAAAAAACTTAGAAAGAAAAGGGACTCGGCCGGCCTGTCTCTCTAATGAACGGGCCTTGGATCACCTCATTAAAAACCTTGTGAAGAAAATCCATCTGGGACAAAACCTCACAAGGAAAAAAGAGTATGATCTTTGGTCCAGAGGAAGAACGGTCTAAGACTCGTTTGACTTGATGCTGAAGATCATGGTCGGTCTGATCGTCCTGAGTAGGGGCCATGGAATGGTCTGGTCGAATGGGTCGCCATCCTTGGTCTTGATCATCTTATGGGCCAACTGGTTCAAGACAGCTTGTCCTTGGTCGAGCTGGCTTAGCTGGGCTGTGATGTCCTCTATGCTTGTCCTGGAAATCAGCTGCTCCATGGCGTTGTTGAATTCAGCTTTTACCTGCCTCTGTCCTGATCGCGTCCTCGGCACGTCCCACATGGTCGGAAACTGGTCGACCAGCCTCATGGTCGAGTACGGTCTGTCCTGCTCATCCGGCTCAGGGTCGGTTAGTCTGATGTCCTCATCACCTTGCCTCCAGATTTGCCTCCTGGTTTTACAGAAACTGAAAGTCTTTCCGGTCAAGAGGTTCCATTGGAATCTGTGCATGGGTTTTGTGATTTTGACTCTAATGTCCGAGCTGATATATCTCCTTCAATTCTGCGGTTGTGGCTTAAACTGGTATATCTCTTTCCGCGGCAGTGCCTAAAGTGGTTGAGGTCGTTGAGTCTGCTGAAAATGGTAGAAAATTTGTTGATGTTCAGAGTTCAGAAGAAATTAAGGGGAGTAGTAACTCAAATCCTAAGGAGGGTACAAGCACGGTGGAGGTACCTTCAGGTCAGAGTGTTTTGAGGCTGGCTAATAAATTTGGGCCGTTATCTTCGAATATGCTGGTTGAATAAGGACAGATAGAAGCTCCCCTCTTCTTAGTGTCAAACCGTAAGAGTGGCCATAAGGTCACAAAAACAAACTAATATCATATATAATTTTTTTGCGTGGAACGTTAGAGGGCTGAATAGTGATAGACGCCACATGATGGTCAAAAACTGGATTAACATCCATTAACCTCTTTTGGAGTATTTTTGGAAACCCTTGTTAAAGGAATAAATTATGATAGAATTGCTTTAGTGGTTCCTGCGAATTGGAACCTTTTGGGAATTTTTATAACCTCACAATGGCGCGTATTGTGGTATTTTGGGATCCTTAGGTGTCTCTTATTGTCTACAATGCTACGGCTCAATTTGTTACCTGTAGGATATTCATTCCTGCTGAAAGGATATCACTCACAGTTTCGTTTGTATATGACTTCAACATTATGGAAGATAGAAGATCTTTATGGGAGGAGCTAAATTCGATGAATGCAAGTACTCCTGTTGCTTCTCACCCTGGGCGGTAGTAGGTGATTTTAATAAAATCATGCGCATATCATGACACTCACGTAGCACCGACTTAGAGATTGATGTCTCAGGGATTGATGAGTTTAATTTAGCATTCAAGATGCGGATCTATTCGAAGCTCAACCAAAAGATTTACCATTCACTTGGTAGAATAACCAAGATGATAATCCGATATCCAAGAAACCGGATCACGCTCTCATTAATCAGGCATGGTCACTTTCATTCCATGATTCGTATACAAAGTTTCTTGAACCCCAACAGTCACATCACGCTCCATGCTTGTTCCGTATTGCCATTCTAAGCCGAAAAACAATTAGACCGTTCATGTTATTCAAACACTTAGTTGATCATCCGCAAAACCATGAGTTTGTAAAGGAGGCTTGGAAGCCTAGTGAGATTGCAGGTTTGGCTCAGTTTAAACTGTTCAGATTCTTAAAGAGGTTAAAGCTTGTGCTTCGTCGGTTGAACAAAAGTAATTGCAGCGGTATAACAACTCATGTCAAGGAATAAGCTGGGAAGCTAATGGAATTGAAATATGTGATTCTTACTAACCCGTATGTGGATGCTGTGAGGGAAGATCATGCTGCTCGCTCTAAGTGGCAGATGTTACTCAAGGCTGAGGAAACATTTTATAGGCAGAGGGAAGGGTTAAGTGGTTGAACTTTGGTGATCGAGATACACCATTCTACTATAGAACTATGGCGCAAAGGTCTACTAGGAATTATATACACTTGTTAGTGGATGATGATAATCACACTTTGACTGATATCAAGGAGCTGAAGGTTCATGCCGTTGACTACTTCAAAGGGATCATTGGTAACACGAAAATGGTCACATCTCCAGTTTCCTGCTCAGACATTCAACAATTAGTTCCATTTCAGTGTTGTGAATAACATGTTGTTGCGCTCCTTATACCAATGCTGGTGGACAAAGTAAAGCAGACCTTATTTGATATGGCGCTAAACAAAAGCCCAGGGCCTGACGGCTTCCCAATGGAATTTTACAGAGCTTTATGGGATACAGTTGATAGGTCTTAAGTTTTACCCTATACTAACTGCAAGTGCACAGTATATCAATGTAGTACTTAGAGATCGAATCCACGAGGACTCTAGGCAACGATAGAATTAAGAACTAAAGAGATTAAAACTAAGAGAAAGCAAAGTGAATAGAAACTGAAAATAATGCGAGAAAATAAACAAGTAGCAGGTTGTGGTTGTAAGCAATAAACTAAGGGCGCTAAGTACAGGGCGTTCTCAGGAAATAAGACAAGCAGACAAATCATTCAGTCAGGATCTAACTAAGCTCAGTTCTAGAACACAAACACAGATATAGAATTAACCAACTGTCGTTGCGAGAATTCTCTAAGTCTAAGTGCAGCAATCCAAATTCTTTTGCAATTACTAACAGAATAAACCAGCTTTAATACCAAGTTCGATATGTTCACAATCTAATTAAACCAAATTCCTTTGCGAGTAATTAAATTGCTCAACCTAAATAGTTCAGATTCTAAACCACACTGTCGTGTCGTATTTAGCAAACTAAGATCTAGATTCTAAGTGATCAGGTTAGAACTAGCATTAAACACAATGTAGTTTGAAGAACATCTATTGATGTGAATCCTTAACTGAATTAATTATATCTAGCAAGTCATGAAATCCCTATGAGAACCCCTAAACCTAACTATGAAACTACTCAGACATGGATGATGTAAACCTAATCAATGAATTAATAGAAATCATAAAAGAGATTAGAATAATAAAGGGGTTCGAAAAATTCTCCAAAACAAAGTGTAGTACAGGATCAGATCAGCCCCAAAAGCTCTAAAAACTCTCTACTCTAAGTTATGATAGCGTATGTAAAACTGAAGTTAAAAACCTAATTAAATAGCTAAAACACGACTTGGGGCTTCTGTGTAAATATCTGGAACTTCTGGGCATCTTTGCAATATTAGCATTCTTCATTAAACCGCTGAGAATCTGGCCCAACTCGCTGTGCATCGATCGATGCAGGTGTGCAACGATCGACACAGATCTCAAATCTGGACAGTGAGCACAACCTCTCGGGTCAAATCTCCAAAGTGTACCAAATAGCTCCAAAATCTTCACTTCTGCTCCAAACGTACGTGTACCTAATAAGACCTGCAAAAGACTCTAAAGGAACACCAAAAGACACTAAAACAGACTTATATCATGGCATAAAACCGGTAAAAACCATGATATATCAACTCCCCCACACTTAGCCTTTGCTTGCCCTCAAGCAAAACAGAGAACTAAAACATGGTGAAGAGGTTTGAAAACTTTCAGAAACTCTTTTTGTCCTAGAAGCAACTACACTCAGATTCCCCTTAGTAAACCACTGAAAGAATCAACCTGCAAGACATCAAGACCAACATATACTTCCCCCACACTTAGCAACTGTCCTAAGTAAACTCCACGATCACATTCACGCATTCAAATTCACCCTACTGACTTCTGCAAGTATTTAAGTGCGGTATCACCTAAGGAGTATCGATCAAAGGGCACATGGACTCTTACCTTGCCATCTCTAGACCACCATACTATCTTTATCTAGTCCCTTTCTTCTCTTTTCCCTTCCTTAGCATTCTGATTTTTCCCCATTGGGTATCATTTTATTTTTTTTATCAGTTCTCTTCCCGTTAAGGGGTGTACTTTGGACACATTCCATGGATCGCACATGAGGTAATAGTGTTTGCTACTACTCCCATGACCACTTCGGAGTTACTAACTCATCCTCAGTTTATTATTATTAATTTTTTTTATGGAAGGGGAGAAGGGAACCAAATAGGACATGTTTACAGGCTGTGTCAGAACTAACAAAGGAATCCGACACAAGGTATACCAAGCCCTTAGGTAAGAAAATTAAGTCAGTATTAAGGTGAAGTCAGTAAAAGGATCCTCTGATACCTGAAGTGATGTGGGTGTCCTCAATAATTTGATCTGTGATGGGGTTTTCTAATAGTCATAGATAGATCCTGCAACTTCATCCCAATGGTTACTTAAGTTCCTGCAAGATATTGTTAACTCCTCCAAAATTCATTGTTTCTTACTTAAACTGGTTTTGACTCATTAAAACAAATTTTTTTTGAAAATTGGACTGACTCTAAGAAAACAGAAAGATAAAGTCAGTAGCACCTCCCCCACACTTAAGACACACTGTCCCCAGTAGTGTCAAGCAAAGGGTTGGTAAAAGAAAGCAAAAATGTTATGGATGTGTTGAGTTCTGTCTGATTTTTACCTCGGTCGCACAGGCATCGATCACTGCATAAATGCATCGACCGTTGCTAGGCGATTTTTCGTCGTGTGTCGATCGTTGCTCAGGACCGCAACGATCGCTGCAATGCGATTTATTTCGTGTTGTGACGATCGACACAGGTTGTGTCGATCGACGCACTGCGATTTTGGCCGAGAACTGCAGACAAAACTCACGAAAAACAGAAACAAAACGTAAAATCCTACAAAAACACCTAAAATCAAAATGCAAAAATGAAATAGTGGGTTGCCTCCCACTCAGCGCTTGTTTAAGGTCATTAGCTTGACCGGACGAACAAGATCAGTTTGCTGGAGATCCTGACAGAGACTTTAATTGTCTCTGTGCAAGTCTCCTCATCCAAGGCGGAGAGTAAGCATCATCATTGTGAACGCGTCCAAGAAAAGAAGGAGTAGACTGATATGGTGGATCTGAAACCAAAGTCTCGCTTATCTGCTCTCCATCTCCATCCTTAATGGTGAAGGTCTGCCCATCTATCAGTGGCTTGCGTAGTATGTCCATCTCAAAGTGCAGTGGATTATCTCCCAGATGGAGATCTATCAGACTGTGTCTCACATCTATCACTGCTCCAGCTGTAGCCAAGAATGGTGTACCCAATATCAATGCATCATCCTGCTCACTGTGGTACTTAAGAACTAAGAAATCTGTTGGAATGAAGTAGTTTCCAACTCTCACTGGGACGTCCTCAAGAGCTCCTTCCGGAATCCTTATTGACTGATCAGCTAGGACAAGAGAGGTCCTAGTGGGTCTAAAATCCATCATACCCAGCTTCTCTGCCACAGAGTATGGCATGAGACTTCCAGCAGCTCCTAAATCACACAGAGAGCGCTTGAAACTATCCTAAAATATAGAACAACTCAGCACAAAAATCCCAGGATCAGGTAGCTTCTTAGAAACCTTGGTCAAAAGAACATCACTTATATGCTGAGGAACAACTATAACCCAATCCTTCAGCTCTTCATCCAAAGGCAACATCTTACCCAAGTATCTCTGCACACAAGGGTGATAAGGTGGATCATCAGATGGTGGAATTTCTTCCAACTCTTCACCAATCTTTTCTAGCTCTTTAAGCTCATCAATCTCTTGTTGGATTACCTCAGACACCTTAGGATACAATCGAATTGATTGTGCATAGATCTCCTGTTGAGTTATCTCAGACACTCCAGGGAATAAGCGATCAAGCTCTGAATCTGCGGCAATGTCATAAGAATCCTGTGAATTTGTCTGTCCACGCCTTGCAACGATCGACGCAAAGGGTGCATCGATCGATGCAGTCAAATTTTCACATATTCCACCCGAGAGATTTTCCTCAAAATCCGAAATTTCAGCCTTTTCTACCACTTCAGCTGTACTTAGCTCAAATCTTTCATCTAGGTGTGATCAATCATCAATGTGCACTGACCAGGCCTTAATATGGGTGTCTACAACACTCTTTCCCTTGATGGAGC
Source organism: Orychophragmus violaceus (assembly GCA_030180135.1). Classification (NCBI taxonomy): domain Eukaryota; kingdom Viridiplantae; phylum Streptophyta; class Magnoliopsida; order Brassicales; family Brassicaceae; genus Orychophragmus; species Orychophragmus violaceus. The sequence goes on from CM058233.1 coordinate 34,260,780, forward strand.
TTGAAATTTGGCTCACCTGAGTGTCCAATTACTTCACATGAGTGTTTAGAGACTCAAACTTCCCATTGAGATCCTCATAGACAGCATCTAACTTCTTGTTGCAGTCCACAGCAATCTTAGTATGTCCTTCCAGTAGCTGCTCCATCATTGCCTCCATCTTACTCTCATGAGTAGTAGCTACAGGAGGTGCTTGGTAAGAGGAAGATCCATAAGTCCTCTGATTACCTTGTTGGAAAGGTTTCTGAAAACCAGCATTCTGTCCAAAGCCAGAAGAGTTTTGATTGCTTGTGAAAGGACTCTTCTGACCACTGAAAAATCTATTACCAGACTGATTACCAAACCTGTTTCCTTGGAAACCAGATCCTCCGATGTAATTCACATCCTCCTCCTGATCATCTCCTTCGTCATTGATCATCTCAACATCTTGAGCAAAGTGGACAGCTTTCTTCCCAGCTAGAAGATTGCAAACTGTGTCCAACTTAGATCTAATATCAGCTATCTCAGAATTCTCCATCTTTCCACCGGACTTCTTCCTTCTCTCATCAGTAGTCTTGCAGCTATTACTGCTTACTAAATTATCTATCAACTGCTTAGCTTGAGCAGGAGTCCTAGTGTTAAAGTTGGCATTGCTAGAATTGTCCAACGCAGTATGATATGGAAGATCTATTCCTCTAAAGAAGATGCCTAATAGCGTTACCTCAGTGAATCCATGGTGCGGGAAGTCACGTTGGTACTTCTTAAAACTCATCCAGTCTGTCTTAAGAGGCTTCGTTGGACCTTGGGTAAAGGTAAGAATGTCCTGTCTGGACTGATCTGAGCGAGCATCATCATAGAAATGACGCAGGAACTCACTCTTCAGAGCGGCCCAAGTAACAAACGTTCCAGATGGAAGTTGTTTCAGCCAGGCTGCAGCATCTCCAGCCAGAGAGTAGGGGAAAACCTTGAGGAACAGATAGTCTTGGTTAACTCCATCGTACTTTATTCCAGTGACTATGCCCTCAAACTCATCTATGTGATCCATCGGCTACTCACTTGGAGAGCCATGGAAGGCTTTTTGCCTCAGGAGAGAGTAGTAGACGGTCTTGATTTCAAAATCATTCCTCTCAAATGCAGGAAGTACAAGAGCTGACCGGTTAGCATAAAACTCATCCGGACGGTTATAGTCAACTAAAGTCCTCTCATGGACAACCATTTTTCTACCTTGGCCTTGTCCTTGGCCTTGGTTATGCTCCTGTTGTTGTAGTTGCTCTGGAGGATCAGGGATAACATTCCCTTCAGCATCTATCGGTTCTCCAGCAGCATTGTATGGATTGTTGTGTCGGTCCCTCAAGGTACCTTGAGCATCAGGCTTTATGATCACACGTTCAACAACAACCATCCTTGTTCTTCGAACTCTTCTGTTAGTCCTCTCTCGTCTAGCAAGCTCTTCAATTTGGAGGTTTACGAGATTAGTGTTTGGATTACTTCTGGTATCACGCGTCTGCATAAACTATCTGTAATCGCCAAGCAACGATCGATGCTAGTAGTGCAACGATCGATTCAACTCCAATCGCCTAGCAACGATCGACACAGAAGGTGCAACGGTTGACGCTATGCGAAATCAGTACCTGCGACAGAGAGAAAACAGAGAAAAAATCAGTAAACAAAAATAAAAATAAAAATCCTAGTAAAAACCCTAAGTTCGAATCTATCGAAGACTCTAAGAGTCCCCGGCAACGGCGCAAAAAACTTGATAGGTCTTAAGTTTTACCCTATACTAACTGCAAGTGCACAGTATATCAATGTAGTACTTAGGGATCGAATCCACGAGGACTCTAGGCAACGATAGGATTAAGAACTAAAGAGATTAAAACTAGGAGAAAGCAAAGTGAATAGAAACTGAAAATAATGAGAGAAAATAAACAAGTAGCAGGTTGTGGTTGTAAGCAATAAACTAAGGGCGCTAAGTATAGGGCGTTCTCAGGAAATCAGACAAGCAGCTAAATCATTCAGTCAGGATCTAACTAAGCTCAGTTCTAGAACTCAAACACAGATATAGAATTAACCAACTGTCGTTGCGAGAATTCTCTAAGTCTAAGTGCAGCAATCCAAATTCCTTTGCAATTACTAAATATTAAACCAGCTTTAATTCCAAGTTTGATATGTTCACAATCTAATTAAACCAAATTCCTTTGCGAGTAATTAAATTGCTCAACCTAAATAGTTCAGATTCTAAACCACACTGTTGTGTCGTATTTAGCTGTTGGAATTGTGTCCAGTAATCTCGGTACTGTCTCTAGAAAGTAAGAGTATGTCAATGATCATACATAAGTCATATAATACTGGGGGTCATGATGGCTTGCTAGAGTCCGCTCATGATCTATAAGTCTTGGACTTATTGCCTTTATTATATGATCCCATATGGGTCACACGCCTAAGCTAACAGGAAAATGTGTTGGAACGGCTTAGCAGAAGTACGGTAAAAGTGCCAGGCATTTGTCGTACTTAGAGAGAGATTAATGGGTCTGATTAAATCTAAGGGATTTAATCAGATTGGTATTTGGGCCCAAAAGCCCAAAAGGAATTAGACAAGTTTTATAAATAAAACTTAAGTCTGAATCCTAATAACCCTAGCCCCCCCTCTGCGATTTCTCTCTCTCTCTCTGCGCCTCCCACAGCTTGGTCTAGCAGCCTCTCTTCCTGCAGTGTGCGTGTGTGAGCCTTTGGAGGATCCATCTCTTGGTGGTTCTGCTGATCTCTGACCATTACCTTCTAATTCCGCTGCATAAACAGGTATAAGGTGAGATCCATTATGTTTCTAGCAAGAGAACCTAGATCTGGCATGTTTAGGATCTATTAATCTGATGAATTGAATCAGGATTAACACCAAAAGATCCTTCAGTGGTATCAGAGCTATTGGTTCTGTGGTTTTTCTTGTTTAGATTCATGTTTAGGATTGTTTAAGAGGTGTTTTTTGAATCAATCTACTGATAAGAGCAAAACACTTAAGAAACAAGAATTGAAACCTAAACTAATGAAATCGCAAAACCCAAACTATATGATTTGGATTGCGATCGGCCGAGTGTTAAACCGATCGGCCAAGCCGATCGCATGTATCGATCACGGATCGATAGCATGAATCGCGTTGGCCGGTTGGATCGATTGCGTCTCGGCCAGCAACCGTCCCGCGCCAATATCATGACCGAGAGCCGACTGGATCGTCCTGATCGCATGCCTCGTCACGTCCAGATGGATCGCGTCTCGTCCCGCATACGGCCCGGCTGTCCCGATCGCTAGGCGATCGCGTGAAGCCACGACCCGAGCTCGACGATCGCGCGTACCGTCCCGAACGATCGTCCCGTCCGGCTGCCGTCTCGATCTCGGACCGATTACGTGCGGCTTGCGGCTGACGTGATCACGTGAAACTCACGATTAGGTCGTGATCGGTTCACGTGATCAATCGGTTCGGTTCGGTTTAAGGTTCGGTTTAAAACATGATTAAAATCAAACGTCACGGTTTAATAAACAGACTTAATAAATTTATTAAGTTCTGGTTAAACCGGGATAAGAAATCCAAAGTCGAAAAATTGGATTTTGTGCCTAAACCAGGATTTTCTAATTTGATTTGGTTGGACCAAATAAATTGAGAAAATCCGGTTTAGTAAATAACCGGTTGACAATTGTGGTCATCGTAGTAATTAATTTTGGTTAGACCAATTTTAATGAACCAGACCGGTTATGTCATTTAATTGGACAATTGGGTTATGTCTTGGACATAGACAAATTCTTGGGCCTCGGGCCAAGAAGTTAAAACAATTGGGCCAATCATTTGAGTCGTTTCTTCAGAATTAATTTAAAATTTATTTTATAAAGTTATATAAATCGATTTTAAATTAAAGTTTCCGAAATTTTGAAATTAGAAAGTTTCTTAAAATAGAAGTTTCTAGATTTGCATGTTTTGGATTTTAAGAAATTTCTAAAGTTAGAAAGTTTCCGGTTTTAGAAAGTTTCCAATTTTAGAAAGTTTCCAAAATAGTAGGTTTCCAAAAATGGAAAGTTTCCCAAAATAGTAATCTTCTATTTTGGGATGAAATTTTAATAAACCTACGAACCTCAAATAATATCAAGCGTTGGATGTCTTGTCCAGTCTATGTCAGCTGTCGAAGCCCATTCAATTGTATTCATGGCCTTACAGTGTGAGGGTGTCTACTTTTGCGTGGATAAGACGGTTTGTGATTCATAAATGTCATTGGGAGTCCCAGACATTAATGATTACATGACTGTATAGTCTGGTTTTCTTGACTGGGCCATCGGGAGTCCCGGGCCTTGAGACATCAGAGTGGATTGGGCCTCGGGCCCAGATTCACAACCAAGAGTTATATCACGGATATAATTAGCCGACATAGGGCTTACCGATATAAGCTAAGGTTGGGTGATGGCCAGTGGCCCACTTTGATCTTAGTTATATGTGGATCTTGGAATCATTATATTCTATTGAGGGTAACTTATGTTATTGAATATAATGCGTGATTAATCATATTATGAATAATACAAGATTAATCATATTGAACATATTAACTAATAACCTTTTTATATTATATTTCAGCTATGACTACTACAAGCACACAAAACACATTCTCAATCCGGTATGTTCTCGAGAAGGAGAAGCTGACTGGAACGAACTTCCTGACGTGGTCAAGGAACTTGAGGCTAGTCCTCAAGCAGGAGAAGAAGGATTATGTCCTTCGTGATCCCCTCCCCGAGAGGCCTCCTAACAATGCCGCCAAGACTCTGCATAATGCTTGGGAAAAGCATTCGTCAGATGAAAATGATGTCTATTGCCTGATGTTGGCGACAATGACTGCTGAGCTGCAAATGCAGTTCGAGAGTGTGTTGTCACCCATCGAGATAATGGCAAGCCTGAAATCGCTTTTTCAGGAGCAAGCAAGGACTGAGAGGTTTCAGACTGTTAAGAACCTCTTAGACTGTAAGTTGGCTGCAAATGCGGCAGTGAGTCCTCATGTCTTGAAGATGATGGGTTATCTCGATCATCTTCAGAAACTCGACTGCCCTATCAGCCAGGAACTTGCCTGCGACATTGTTCTGCAGTCATTACCTGCAAGCTATGATCAGTTCATTTTGAACTTTAATATGCATGGCTTGAGTAAGACATTGCCTGAGCTTCACGGAATGCTCAAGACTGCAGAGCCCAACTTGAGGAAAACCGCCAAGGACCCCAATGTGCTTATGGAGCAAAAGGGCAAGGGGTTTAAGAAATCCTCTGCTAAGGATAAGGGAAAGGCCAAGGCTGTCCAAGTCGCGGACAAGGACACGCCAAAGCCCAAGCCCAAGTCCACGGCTGGGCCAATGACATATGCAGGTTCTGTAAAGAACCAGGGCATTGGAGGAGAGAATGTAAGAAATTCCAAGAAGGTCTAAAGGAATTGAAGAAGAAGACTCTCGAGACTTCTTCATCAGGTATTTTTGTTATAGAAGTTAATACAACTACTTCTGATAATACCTCATGGGTTATGGATACTGGTTGTGGGGCTCATATTTGTACTAATATGCAGGCACTCAGCAACAGTAGAAGGCTGAAGCAAGGACAAGTGGAGCTACGAGTTGGGAATGGAGAAAAAGTTCCTGCACTAGCTGTAGGCACATACTTGTTGTCTTTACCTTCGGGATTGATTTTAGAACTCAATAATTGTTATTTTGTACCTGCTATAAGCAGAAATATTATTTCAATTTCTTTGTTGGATTTGGAAGGTTATGATTTTTCAGTTAAGAATAAATTATGTTCCTTCAATCGCAACAATTTGTTCTATGGTTGTGCCCCTCTTACGAATGGGCTTTACATACTCGATCAATCCGCGCCAATTTATAACATTAATACCAAACGGTTCAAACCTAATGAGGAGAACCGAACGTTTCTATGGCATTGTCGTTTAGGGCACATCAGCGAGAAACGCATCAAAAGGCTCCATTCGAATGGACTTCTTGGCTCATTTGACTTTGAGTCATGTGAGAAATGCGAATCCTGCATGATGGGCAAAATGACACGGGCCCCCTTTAATAAACCTAACGAGAGGGCCAGTGACTTATTGGGCCTGATACACACTGATGTGTGTGGCCCAATGTCCACAAATGCAAGAGGAAACTATCAGTACTTCATTACCTTCACTGATGATTTCAGTAGGTATGGATATGTTTATTTAATGAAACATAAGTCTGAATCTTTTGAGAAGTTCAGAGAATTCCAAAATGAAGTACAGAACCAACTTGGCAAAAGCATTAAGGCTCTTCGGTCCGACCGAGGAGGAGAATACTTAAGCCAAGAATTCAGTGATCATCTAAGAGAGTGTGGGATTGTATCCCAACTCACTCCTCCCGGAACACCTCAATGGAATGGTGTGTCTGAGAGGAGAAATCGGACCTTATTGGATATGGTTCGATCTATGATGAGTCACACAGACCTTCCAATATCCCTTTGGGGATATGCTCTGCTAACAGCAGTGTTCACTCTAAATAGAGCGCCATCGAAAGCAGTAGCAAAGACACCATATGAATTATGGACTGGAGTGGCTCCAGTGTTGTCTTATCTTAGAATTTGGGGTTGTGAAGCCTATGTCAAGAGATTAATCTCAGACAAGCTTACACCAAAGTCTGATAAATGCTACTTCATTGGTTATCCGAAGGAAACCAAGGCTTATTACTTCTATCTACGTTCCGAGAACAAGATCTTTGTTGCCCGGGATTGTAACTTTCTTGAGAGGGAGTTTCTCTCTAAGAAAGACAGTGGGAGTAAGGTACTGCTTGAAGAAATTCAAGATGAACAGGATACTGCTCAACCTAATGAGAAAGAGCAGCAGGAGGATCTACAAGAAATTGTAGAGCCTGAACCTGTAGTACCTGAAGTTCGAAGATCCGGGAGGATCCGTCACGAACCCGAGAGATATCAAGGATTCCTCGTGACTAACTGTCATGATCTTCTGATCATTGATGGTGATGAACCATCGAACTTCAATCAAGCCATGATGGGCCCAGATTCCTCTAAATGGCGTAAGGCCACTGATTCCGAAATGGACTCCATGTCGGTCAACCAAGTGTTTTCGTTGGTTGACTTACCCGCTGGTGTAAAAGCCATCGAGTGCAAATGGATCTTCAAGAAGAAGATTGACGTGGATGGAAATGTCCAGATTTATAAAGCCAGGTTGGTGGCAAAAGGTTTCAGACAAGTTCACGGTGTGGATTACGATGAAACCTATTCCCCAGTGGCTATGATGAAATCTATTCGGATTCTACTAGCAACTGCAGCTTTTCATGATTATGAAATTTGGCAGATGGATGTGAAAACCGCCTTCCTGAATGGAATTCTGGAAGAGGATGTGTATATGACACAACCTGACGGTTACATAGATCCAAAGAATGCTGGGAAAGTATGCAAGCTTCATAAATCCATTTATGGATTGAAGCAAGCATCGAGGAGCTGGAATCTTCGTTTTGATGAAGCAATCAAGCAATTTGACTTCATCAGAAACGAAGAAGAACAATGCGTGTATAAGAAAACTAGTGGGAGCAAGATAGTATTTCTTATTCTGTATGTCGATGACATACTGCTTCTCGGAAACGACGTTCCAATGCTAAAGTCGGTAAAGGACTGGCTTGGAAGTTGTTTTTCCATGAAAGACATGGGTGAAGCCGCATACGTTCTTGGAATTAGGATCTACCGGGATAGATCTAAAAGGCTGATAGGCTTGTGTCAAGATTCATACATTGACAAAGTCCTGCAAAGATTCAGCATGAAAGATTCCAAGAAGGGCTTCACGCCAATGGTACATGGCACAACGCTAAGCAAGAAGCAGAGCCCTACGACGGCTGCTGAGCTTGAGCGCATGAAGAATATTCCTTATGCATCTGCAATAGGATCTGTCATGTATGCCATGATCTGTACTCGCCCTGATGTTGCTTATGCATTGAGCATGACGAGTAGATACCAGTCAAATCCAGGTGAAAACCATTGGATTGCCGTCAAGAACATCCTGAAGTATCTAAGACATACAAAGGACAAGTTCTTAGTATACGGTGGAAGTGATGTGCTTAAAGTCAGTGGATTCACGGACGCAAGTTTCCAGACAGACCAAGATGATTTCCGGTCACAGTCCGGTTATATCTTTTGTCTGAATGGCGGTGCAATCAGTTGGAGAAGCTCCAAGCAAGACACCGTTGCTGATTCCACTACAGAAGCTGAATATATCGCCGCCTCAGAAGCAGCGAAGGAAGCTGTTTGGATACGAAAGTTCATTATTGAACTAGGTGTGATACCAGATGCGGCTGAGCCTCTGGCACTGTTTTGTGACAACAATGGTGCTATTGCTCAGGCAAAGGAACCAAGATCACACCAGAAATCCAAGCATGTTCTAAGAAGATTTCACTTGATACGTGACATCATTAATAGAAAGGAAGTCAAGATCAGTCGAGTTCAGACAGATGATAACGTCGCTGATCCGTTGACAAAGCCACTCCCAAGGCCTAAGCTCGAGTTCCTGACTGAAGCTGTAGGCATTAGAAACATTGAAATGTAATCTAAATTTGAGTGGGAGTTTGAGGGCTTTATTTAGTTATTTGATATGTTCTTGTAAAACATTTTTATGTTTAATGAAATTATTATTTCAAGATTATTTTAACTGTGATGAAATAATCGTTCCAAAATGATATGAACCATTTTATAGGTCATCGAAGTAAGTGACTTGATCTTGAGTTATCAAAGTCATTTAGCTTGATCATGAGACCCTATATTTGATAGATGGCTTATATCATCATGTCCCTAGTCGAAGGTTGTTGAAATTGGAACACCAACAACCGTGTGAGACTAGATTGGTATGTGACTTATGACAAAGTCTCAGTATGTCATAGATGCGCGGCATCAAAGTCAGTACATAGGTGTATGTTGGGAACATACGACCGGACATGACCCGCTTATGAGAACTCTTCAGGATATTTATATCTGTGTCATAAGAGGTTCTCACTACGACTATAGAGTATAGTCCTTAGACCTGAGTTCGCATGCATGTGACTGCACATGGACTGATGCACTTTGATCATTGTCTAACGCTGTCGTTCTGCGATAGTTATAAGGACCTTGTTTGGGTACATTATGAAATGAGTAGTTTACAGTGATGGAACAAGACGGAATTTGTCCCTCCAATATAAATGGAGTGAATATCTCTAGGCCAATCGGAGATTTGAATACTGGAAAATGCATAGCCATGCTCAAACGGACTTTCCCGAGTCGTTTGGATTGTCAGTATCAAATCAGAGTCCGATGAACAAGATTAGGCTTTATAAGGATGACACTAATCTTGCCTTATGACTAATCGAGATATTGAGACAAAAGGATTATGAATACAGAGATTCCAGTACAAGTGGGAGATTGTTGGAATTGTGTCCAGTAATCTCGGTACTGTCTCTAGAAAGTAAGAGTATGTCAATGATCAGACATAAGTCATATAATACTGGGGGTCATGATGGCTTGCTAGAGTCCGCTCATGATCTATAAGTCTTGGACTTATTGCCTTTATTATATGATCCCATATGGGTCACACGCCTAAGCTAACAGGAAAATGTGTTGGAACGGCTTAGCAGAAGTACGGTAAAAGTGCCAGGCATTTGTCGTACTTAGAGAGAGATTAATGGGTCTGATTAAATCTAAGGGATTTAATCAGATTGGTATTTGGGCTCAAAAGCCCAAAAGGAATTAGACAAGTTTTATAAATAAAACTTAAGTCTGAATCCTAATAACCCTAGCCCCCCCTCTGCGATTTCTCTCTCTCTCTCTGCGCCTCCCACAGCTTGGTCTAGCAGCCTCTCTTCCTGCAGTGTGCGTGTGTGAGCCTTTGGAGGATCCATCTCTTGGTGGTTCTGCTGATCTCTGACCATTACCTTCTCATTCCGCTGCATAAACAGGTATAAGGTGAGATCCATTATGTTTCTAGCAAGAGAACCAAGATCTGGCATGTTTAGGATCTATTAATCTGATGAATTGAATCAGGATTAACACCAAAAGATCCTTCATTAGCAACCTAAGATCTAGATTCTAAGTGATCAGGTTAGAACTAGCATTAAACACAATTTAGATTGAAGAACATCTCTTGATGTGAATCCTTAACTGAATTAATTATATCTAGCAAGTCATGAAATCCCTATGAGAAACCCTAAACCTAACTATGAAACTACTCAGACATGGATGATGTAAACATAATCAATGAATTAATAGAAATCATAAAAGAGATTAGAATAATAAAGGGGTTCGAAAACTTCTCCAAAACAAAGTGTAGTACAGGATCATATCAGCCCTAAAAGCTCTAAAAACTCTCTGCTCTCAGTTATGATAGCGTATGTAAAATTGAAGTTAAAAACCTAATTAAATAGCTAAAACACGACTTGGGGCTTCTGTGTAAATATCTGGAACTTCTGGGCATCTTTGCAATATAAGAATTCTTCATTAAACCGCCGAGAATCTGGCCCAACTCGTTGTGCATCGATCGATGCAGGTGTGCAACGATCGACACAGATCTCAAATCTGGACAGTGAGCACAACCTCTCGGGTCAAATCCCCAAAGTGCACCAAATAGCTCCAAAATCTTCACTTCTGCTCCAAACGTACGTGTACCTAATAAGACCTGCAAAAGACTCTAAAGGAACACCAAAAGACACAAAAACAGACTTATATCATGGCATAAAACCAGTAAAAAACATGATATATAAACAGTCGGATCTGAGGTGATGGTAAGGGTAATTAAGTTCTCCAAAAACGGGAGATTACTAAAATACCTTAATACAACAAGTCTTTTCCTTATTTCTAAGTTACCGGAGGCAAGCAAGGTTGGTGATTTCAGACCAATAAGTTTGCACCAACTTATTTACAAGCTGATCTCCAAAGTTATAGCTAATAGGCTCAAGCCTATCCTGCTGGACTGTATAAGCGCCAATCAAGCAACCTTTTTAAAGGGACGCAGCCTCGGCGAGAACATACTGTTAACATCATATCTTATTAAGAACTACCAAAAGTCATCTTGTCCTAGAAGCTGTCTTTTGAAAGTTGATATTTGGAAAGCGTTTGATACGGTCTGTTGGGACTTCATTATCAAGCTTCTTAATGCGAAAGAATTCCCTCCTCTATTCCGATTTTAGGTACATGATATATCTCATCGCCAAGGTCTCCATAGCAATCAATGGAGAGGTCGCCGGTTTTTTCTTGTAAAAGAAAGGTTTGAGACAAGGTGATTCTACATCCATGTATCTGTTCATCATGGTTATGGAATTTCTGCCTAAAATGCATTTGAAAGCCGTGGATCAGGGAAGAATTCATCTCCACTTGATGTGTTCAAACCCGAGAATTATCCATTTTTGTTTTTAGATGAATTACTGATATTTTCCGATAGATCACATGTCTCTCTTGATTGGATTAAGGAGGTTCTTAGGGAATTTAAAGAGGCTTGTGGTCTAGATATGATCCCGTTAAAATCAGAAATCTTCTTTGGTGGATATTCAGACACAGAAATGACAGACCTAAGTGGTTACTCGGGATTCAGAATGAGTTCATTTCCTACTGGATATCTTGGCTTGCCGCTTAATCCCGCATGATCAACTTTGCTACCTTGCAACCTTTCCTAGAAAAGATTACAAATAAGCTGCATAATTGAACTGTTAAATGTCTCTAACTCGCAGGAAAGGTCAGATTGATCGCTTCAGTCATTTACAGGATGGTTAGTTTATGGAGTTCTAGTTTTGCGTTTCCAAAGCATTTCTATGCGAAAGTTGATTACTCTTGTGCAGCGTTCCTACAGAAGAATAAAACCGATTCTGCTAGAGGAGCTAGAGTGGATTGGGTGGATGTGTCCAAAGGCAGAGGGAGGACTCGAGATAAGACTTCTTGAGGATTTTGAACAGGATTTTAGACTAATCTATTCACAAACTCCCGTTCGCTTTGGGTAGCTTGGATCAACCCAAATGTGTTTAAGAAGAAGATTTATTGGCTGACCCAAGATGAAAATTGATTCTACCTGACGATTAGGAGTCTTATTCATTCAATTCATATGCTATCTCGCTTATTAAAATGTGATGTGGGCAACAACGATTCTGCCTCTTTTTGGTTTGTAAACTGGACGAATTTGGGTCAGTTAATTACTCTGTTTGTGACTCGGGTCCAAGGGAGATGTGTGTGCCATTCGACGCCACTGTTATTGCTGCTACAAGGAATGGTGATTGGTACTTACCTGCTGCAAGATCGGGAGCTTCTCAGACTATTCAGATAGCAGTAACAAATATTGCACCTCCTAGTCAAGCGAGAGGTTCAAATATTTATCTTTGGCGTAATGCCAATGGAAATTTTGTGACTACTTTCTCTTCGAAGAGTACGTGGAGTAATCTTAGAGTTGCTTCTCCTCTTGTCCCTTGGGCCAAGGTTGTTTGGTTTAAGGAGGATATCCCAAGATGTTCCTTTATTACAAGGCCTTTAATGTTTGTTAAACTACCAACTTGTGACAAGCTTATTTGGTGAGGTTTGGAGATTCCGCCAGTTTGTGTTCTATGTGCTACAGACAAGGAGACTCACTCACATCTCTTCTTCGATTGCTCTTTCTCTGCGGAGCTTTGGCATGGACTAGTTTCTGGGTTTGGTGTCAACTATGCGGCTGACCTAAATATTGTTGTGTCACTGATTGTAAACGATCTAGATATGGAGCATTCGGGCAAAGGCGTGGTTTTAATGGTGATTTTTTAGGTAACGGTGCTTTTTCAGGTTTCGATCTATCTCATTTGGACGTAATGGAATAGCCGCATTTTCACCAGCATCTCTTCCACAGTGGTGATGATTAGAGTTTCGGTTGACAGACTAATGCGAGATCGTTTGCACTCTTTTCTGCTACTGGTGTAAGTTTTTCTTCGTTTCTAAAGGTTTATTTTCATTAAAGCTGTGTATTTTCTTTAACTTCTTTTTTTTTATTTTTCTTCTTTTTGTAATAAGTTGTTCTCTAACAACATATAAACTAAGAAAATAGTATAAATCTTAACATTCATACGAAAAAAAAATTTAATTTACCTAAACAATATTTCATTTCTTGGAATTTACCCAATTCATCCTAAAATTAAAGTGGTAAGGAGATAAGTATCAAAGTATGTTTACGTTGCGTCGGTCTCCATGTAGTGGGTTGTTTGAGTCATTTGTAAATAAATGTGAAACTTCATAAAGGGCAACCTTACTGGTCTTTAAGATATTTCTTATCGATGTCTTTAAACGCAGATCAATCAGACACCTGTTGGTATATAGAATTACATTATTATTATTATTATTATATTATTATTATTATTATTATTATTATTATTTGGACAAACAAAGTCGTCCACAATTTTACTTTAAAGATCCCCTTTGAAAATCACAGCCGACAGATTTGAAGCCGTCGGATAAAGACAAATCTATATGCAGTGTAAGTAGAGCAGAGATGAGCAATACGAAGTTACGAGGACTACCTTTAAAGGGTGCAAACTTGTGATTGGCTATATATTCATTGTGAATGCGAATATTGTAAAATTGCTTCGTTATAGAGCAAAGCCGACATCCAATTCACCAATTAAACGTAAAGGAGGCTAGAAATATAAGTAGATGAGATGAGCGTTATTGAAGGTCATTGAGTCTAGAGAATGTAGTTGTCGTCTTTGCTACTCACATTTAACTTAAAAGTGAAAATTTCTTAGATTTTTAGTTAATTAATTTATATTTTATAATATATACAATTTTATTGTAAAATAAATTCATACAAAAAAACTGATATATGTGATAGAGAAAACACACACGCGCACAATAAATCAACAATGGTAGCTCAATTATTCATTTGGAATGTAGAACCTCACATACATATCTAAGTTCGAATTTTACACTCCCGTCAATTGACAAAGCGGACCACATAATGTAAAATCGATTAGGGTCTTATTATTAGGTTTACTGAATTGGTTACTTTGTATTGATAGTATAGGTCTGTATAAAGACAGAAGCTGTACGAGAAAATGAAAGTTAATATACAGATTTGAATCACTTATGTAATCCCTAATATATGCAATCGAATATAGACTTTCTATACTTCCTACACACCCCCTCAAGATGGAAGATCTTTGGAAAGTGCAATCTTGACTATCAGTTGTTGAAAGCGAGCTCGAGACAAAGGTTTTGTTAAGGCATCGGCGAGCTGATCCATAGAGGAAACATGAGATACTCTTAGTTGGCCGGTTTTGACGTAATAGCGAACAGAGTGATAGTCTAATGCGATGTGCTTCATTCTCGAATGAAAAACCGGGTTTGCTGCTAAGTACGTGGCGCCAATGTTATCACAGTAAATCACCGGTGTTTGTGATATTTTGACTACAAGTTCTGACAGAAGCGAGTTGACCCAACAAAATTCAGAAGCAGGTTATGCAAGAGACCTATACTCCGCCTCTGTCGACGAACGTGCGACTCATGTTAGTTTCTTGGACGACCAGGCTATAGGGTGTCGTCCTAGATACACAATGTATGCTCCCGTAGATGTGTAGTCATCTTTGTTTCCAGCCCAATCTGCGTCCGTAAAGGCATGGGGAATAGGTGCGTTGTTGGCGTGAAAAACAACTCCCTTGGTCATTGTACCCGCGAGGTACCGAAGGATTCTTTTGACAACATTCCAATGGACTGTTCTCGGCTTGTGCATATACTGTGACAGCTTGTTCACGGGAAAGGCAATATCAGGTCGAGTGAGTGAGAGATACTGTAAGCTCCCCCACAACAGCTCTATACTCCGTCGGATTGTCCATGATACTGCCCGAGAACAACGTTAGTTCAGTGTGCAGACACATCGGCGTTGACACAAGCTTACACGTCTCCATTTTGTTCTGTGTAACAAGTCTGCAATATAACGAGTTTGAGTAAGCATTAGTTTGTCACTTGTACGAGAGACTTCAATACGAAGAAAGAACGTTAAGTTTTCCAAATCTCATAAAGAAAAATGTTTTGAGAGTGAAGCAATAAACAGATTTGTATGCATATAAATGTTCCCTGTAATAATTAAATCATCATCATCATAAACTAGCATGTAAATCAGAACTCCATGTTTGTTTATATGATGAGTGAAGCATCAGCCAAAGAATTTGTGAAACCCGAGTTGAGGAGGAAGTTGCGCAGCTCAGTATACCAAACTCTTGGAGTTTGCTTAAGTCCATAAATTGCTTTTCTAAGCCGACATACTGTGTTTGGATTGTCCTTGTCGATGAATCCCGGTGGTTGACTCATGTATACCGTATCATCAAGAGTTCCTTGAAGAAACACATTGTTGACATCTAATTGTCGTAGCGCCCCGTTGTGATATGATCATGGCTAGCAAGGAGGAAGTGGAGCTTGGACCAGAGCTTGAACCTGAGGATGCTAAGCTTGAACCAGAGGATATACTTGGAGATGAGGATGTTCTAACTGCACCAAGTGGACCAATGACCCGAGCAAGAGCTAAGCTATTCAACAAAGCCATTGGAGGATAGCTTAATCACTTAAGCATGAAGCATGAAGAATACAATCAAACCATTCTGGTTTTGATTCAGGCCCAAAGAGATCACTAATTGGGTATGTGAATCAATTGTACTCTTTTTCCCTTATCCAAGTTTTTTCCCAATGGGTTTTCTTGGAAAGGTTTTTAATGAGGCAATTGTTTCACATTGTTTGGCCCATTAGTTGATTCTCCTCAAGCCCAGAACTTTAATTTTCGTCCAGAATATTCCCTAGGAGTTTAAAATTCGAAATCAGACTTGTAATAAGTGTTTTAGCTAGTTCCTAGGTCATTTAATGCTTGCTCTTCATGCAAACCTTCTTCTGAACTCTACTTAATTCCCTTGTACTCTTCCATTTCGAATTTATCCAATCTTTTTATCAAAAATCTTTCTGAGCTTGGATCAAACAAATCTGTTGGTGTTTCATATCAACAAATCCTTAGTTTCTTTTGGTGTGATTCTGAAAGAGACTAAGCTGTGGTGTTTAGAGATTCATTCCGCAAATCTCTGATCTAACCAATCGATCATCTTATTCCTTCCATCATCACGGCTTCACAGCCACATTCTATCCAAGTCTCAACCTCACAAGTGCCGATCTAGGGAAGATCTCATCAAGTGGTATCAGAGCACACTTGAGAAGTTGAGTTTTCTATCTATCATTTTCGTTTTTATTTGTTCATGTTCTGTTTTTCTGTGTTCATCATAGATTTACAGATTTGTTGTGTTTGTTCTGTCTATCATTGTGTCTATCACTTTCGCTTCATCATTTGCAGTATTTTATCATCAAAATCATCATTTCAGTCACTGATTTGTTCATCACCATATACCAGTACGAAAATAACTCTTCATCTTCTGATCTGATTTGTTCATCACTGTTTGAAGTTGTTGTTGTTGTTGATTCGTTTCTGGTCATTTATAAATCATCATCTTGTGTTTCTGTTTTAAGTTCGGCATTAACTTTCTATAAAAACAGTTACTGCTGAGTTTGTGTGAATTATTTCAGGATGTCTGAAGAAGAAGAAGAAACCAGTATTAACAGAAGTCAGAAACTCTTGGCTGAAGCTATTACAGCCCAAATTACTGCTCAATTGACTAGGGTAATGGATGACAAGTTTGAGGCTATGAGAGAAGAGCTGAATGTCAAGTCATCAAACAAGGATAAGCAGTCAACAGGAAGAGGGAGTCATGCTTCTGAAAGAGAAAGAGAACAAGAAACCAGAGAAGAAAGAAGGCGAATAAGAGATGAAGGTGCACATGGTTATTACAGTCATTCATCTCACAGAAGCCATAGAAGATCTAACCGTACAAGGGAAGGCAGAGACTTAATGCAAGAGAACCTCAAAGGATTGAAAATCAAAATCCCATCCTTTCATGAAACCACCGATCCAGATGCTTACTTGGATTGGGAGAAGAAGATTGAGCTGGTCTTTAACTGTAAAAATTATGCAGAAGTAAACAGAGTTAAAGTGGCTGCTACTGGATTCTATGATTAAGCTTTGAGCTGGTGGGATCAGATTGTCACTTCTAGGAGACGCAATGGAGAGTATCCTGTCGAAACTTGGTCAGAATTAAAGCTCCTTATGAGAAGAAGGTTTGTACCAAGTCATTATCACCGTGAGCTTCACTCCAAGCTAAGGAAACTGTCCCAAGGCAACCGATCAGTACATGATTATTATCAAGAGATGGAAACCCTGATGCTGAGAGCAGATATTTCTGAGGATAAAGAAGCTACTATGTCTCGGTTTCTAGGAGGATTAAATAGAGAAGTGCAAGATAGAGTGGAGATGCAGCATTATGAGGATACGAAATGTTGCATAAAGCAATTCTGGTTGAGCAGCAAGTTAAGAGGAAAGGAACCTCAAGGCCTAGTTATGATTCAAGCAAGCTGAGCTATCAAAGAGAGGGAAAGCAAATCATGACTGTTGGATAGTTCAGTTGATCCTGATTCAATTCTCATATTGATATCAACCTAAACATGCATCAGATCTAGGTGTTCTTATTTAGAAACATTAGATGATCTCACCTTTTACCTGTTTGTTGCAGCGGAAGGAATAGAACAGGTCAGAGATCAGATAGATGCACCGAGGGATGAATCCTCCAAAGGTTCACACACGCTTCACAAGGAAATGGCTGCTAGACCACCAGGAACAGAGGCGCAGAGAGAGAGGAGTCGCCGCGGCTGGGTATTAGGGTTGGGGAGAAAAGACTTGGCTTTTAGTCATTAAAAGCCTTCTCTTTCCCTTTTGGGCTTTTGGGCCCAATCTGATTAAATCCCATTTAATCAGACCCATTAATCTTTCTCTCTTAGTACGACAAATGCCTAGCACTTTTGTCGTACTTCTGCTAAGCCGTTCCAACACATTTTCCTGTTAGCTTAGGCGTGTGACCCATATGGGATCATATAATAAAAGCAATAAGTCCAAGACTTATAGATCATGAGCGGACTCTAGCAAGCCATCATGATCCCCAGTATTATATGACTTATGTCTGATCTCGACATACTCTTACTTTCTAGAGACAGTACCGAGATTACTGGACACAATTCCAACAATCTCCCACTTGTACTGGAATCTCTGTATTCATAATCCTTTTGTCTCAATATCTCGATTAGTCATAAGGCAAGATTGGTGTCATCCTTATAAAGCCTAATCTTGTTCATCGGACTCTGATTTGATACTGACAATCCAAACGACTCGGGAAAGTCCGTTTGAGCATGGCCATGCGTTTTCCAGTATTCAAATCTCCGATTGGCCTAGAGATATTCACTCCACTTATATTGGAGGGACAAATTCCGTCTTGTTCCATCACTGTAAACTACTCATTTCATAATGCACCCAAACAAGGTCCTTATAGCTATCACAGAACGATAGCGTTAGACAATGATCAAAGTACATCAGTCCATGTGCAGTCACATGCATGTGAACTCAGGTCTAAGGACTATACTCTATAGTCGTAGTAAGAATCTCTTATGACACAGATATAAATATCCTGAAGAGTTCTTATAGTCGGGTCTTGTCCGGTCGTATGTTCCCAACATACACCTATGTACTGACTTTGATGCCGTGCATCTATGACACACTGAGACTTTGTCATAAGTCACGTACCAATCCAGTCTCACACGGTTGTTGGTGTTCCAGTTTCAACAACCTTCGACTAGGGACATGATGATATAAAACATTTATCAAATATAGGATCTCATGATCAAGCTAAATGACTTCGATGACTCAAGATCAAATCATTTACTTCGATGACCTATAAAATGGTTCATATCATTTTGGAACGATTATTTCATCACAGTTAAAATAATCTTGAAATAATAATTTCATTAAAACATAAATAATGTTTTACAAGAACATATCAAATAACTAAAATAAAGCTCACAAAACTCCCACTCAAATTTAGATTACATTTCAATGTTTCTAATGCCTACAGCTTCAGTCAGGAACTCGAGCTTAGGCCTTGGGAGTGGCTTTGTCAACGGATCAGCGACATTATCATCTGTCGGAACTCGGCTGATCTTGACTTCCTTTCTATTAATGATGTCACGTATCAAGTGATATCTTCTTTGAACATGCTTGGATTTCTGGTGTGATCTTGGTTCCTTTGCCTGAGCTATAGCACCATTGTTGTCACAAAACAGTGCCAGAGGCTCAGCCGCATCTGGTATCACACCTAGTTCCATAATGAACTTTCGTATCCAAACAGCTTCCTTCGCTGCTTCCGAGGCGGCGATATATTCAGCTTCTGTAGTGGAATCAGCAACGGTGTCCTGTTTGGAGCTTCTCCAACTTACTGCACCGCCATTCAGACAAAAGACATAACCGGACTGTGACCGGAAATCATCTGTGTCTGTCTGGAAACTTGCGTCCGTGAATCCACTGACTTTAAGCACATCACTTCCACCGTACACTAAGAACTTATCCTTAGTATGTCTTAGATACTTCAAGATATTCTTTACGGCAATCCAATGGTTTTCACCTGGATTTGACTGGTATCTACTCGTCATGCTCAATGCATAGGCAACATCAGGACGAGTACAGATCATGGCATACATAACAGATCCTATTGCAGATGCATAAGGAATATTCTTCATGCGCTCAAGCTCAGCAGCCGACGTAGGGCTCTGCTTCTTGCTTAGCGTTGTGCCATGTACCATTGGCGTGAAGCCCTTCTTGGAATCTTTCATGCTGAATCTTTGTAGGACTTTGTCAATGTATGAGTCTTGACACAAGCCTATCAGCCTCTTAGGTCTATCCCGATAGATCCTAATTCCAAGAACGTATGCGGCTTCACCCATGTCTTTCATGGAAAAACAACTTCCAAGCCAGTCTTTTACAGACTTCAGCATTGGAACATCGTTTCCGAGAAGCAGTATGTCATCGACATACAGAATAAGAAATACAATCTTGCTCCCACTAGATTTCTTATACACGCATTGTTCTTCTTCGTTTCTAATGAAGTCAAATTGCTTGATCGCTTCATCAAAACGAAGATTCCAGCTCCTCGATGCTTGCTTCAGTCCATAAATGGATTTATGAAGCTTGCATACTTTCCCAGCATTCTTCGGATCTATGTAACCGTCAGGTTGTGTCATATACACATCCTCTTCCAGGATACCATTCAGGAAGGCGGTTTTCACGTCCATCTGCCAAATTTCATAATCATGAAAAGCTGCAGTTGCTAGTAGAATCCGAATAGATTTCATCATAGCCACCGGTGAATAGGTTTCATCGTAGTCCACACCGTGAACTTGTCTGAAACCTTTTGCCACCAACCTGGCTTTATAAATCTGGACATTTCCATCCACGTCAATCTTCTTCTTGAAGATCCATTTGCACTCGATGGCTTTTACACCAGCGGGTAAGTCAACCAACGAAAATACTTGGTTGACCGACATGGAGTCCATTTCGGAATCAGTGGCCTTGCGCCACTTAGAGGAATCTGGGCCCATCATGGCTTGATTGAAGTTCGATGGTTCATCACCATCAATGATCAAAAGATCATGACAGTCAGTCACGAGGAATCCTTGATATCTCTCGGGTTCGTGACGGATCCTCCCGGATCTTCGAACTTCAGGTACTACAGGTTCAGGCTCTACAATTTCTTGTAGATCCTCCTGCTGCTCTTCCTCATTAGGTTGAGCAGTATCCTGTTCATCTTGAATTTCTTCAAGCAGTACCTTACTCCCACTGTCTTTCTTAGAGAGAAACTCTCTCTCAAGAAAGTTACAGTCCCGGGCAACAAAAATCTTGTTCTCGGAACGTAGATAGAAGTAATAAGCCTTGGTTTCCCGTGGATAACCAATGAAGTAGCATTTATCAGATTTTGGTGTAAGCTTATCTGAGATTAATCTCTTGACATAGGCTTCACAACCCCAAATTCTGAGATAAGACAGCACTGGAGCCACTCCAGTCCATAATTCATATGGTGTCTTTGCTACTGCTTTTGATGGCGCTCTGTTTAGAGTGAACACTGCTGTTAGCAGAGCATATCCCCAAAGGGATATTGGAAGGTCTGTGTGACTCATCATAGATCGAACCATATCCAATAAGGTCCGATTTCTCCTTTCAGACACACCATTCCATTGAGGTGTTCCTGGAGGAGTGAGTTGGGATACGATCCCACACTCTCTCAGATGATCACTGAATTCTTGGCTTAAGTATTCTCCTCCTCGGTCGGACCGAAGAGCCTTAATGCTTTTGCCAAGTTGGTTCTGTACTTCATTTTGGAATTCTCTGAACTTCTCAAAAGATTCAGACTTATGTTTCATTAAATAAACATATCCATACCTACTGAAATCATCAGTAAAGGTAATGAAGTACTGATAGTTTCCTCTTGCATTTGTGGACATTGGGCCACACACATCAGTGTGTATCAGGCCCAATAAGTCACTGGCCCTCTCGTTAGGTTTATTAAAGGGGGCCCGTGTCATTTTGCCCATCATGCAGGATTCGCATTTCTCACATGACTCAAAGTCAAATGAGCCAAGAAGTCCATTCGAATGGAGCTTCTTGATGCGTTTCTCGCTGATGTGCCCTAAACGACAATGCCATAGAAACGTTCGGTTTTCCTCATTAGGTTTAAACCGTTTTGTATTAATGTTATAAATTGGCGCGGATTGATCGAGTATGTAAAGCCCATTCGTAAGAGGGGCAGAACCATAGAACAAATTGTTGCGATTGAAGGAACATAATTTATTCTTAACTGAAAAATCATAACCTTCCAAATCCAACAAAGAAATTGAAATAATATTTCTGCTTATAGCAGGTACAAAATAACAATTATTAAGTTCTAAAATCAATCCCGAAGGTAAAGACAACAAGTATGTTCCTACAGCTAGTGCTGAAACTTTCGCTCCATTCCCAACTCGTAGCTCCACTTGTCCTTGCTTCAGCCTTCTACTGTTGCTGAGTGCCTGCATATTAGTACAAATATGAGCCCCACAACCAGTATCCATGACCCATGAGGTATTATCAGAAGTAGTTGTATTAACTTCTATAACAAAAATACCTGATGAAGAAGTCTCGAAAGTCTTCTTCTTTAATTCCTTTAGACTTTCCTGGAATTTCTTACAATCTCTTCTCCAATGCCCCAGTTCTTTGCAGAACCTGCACATGTCAGTAGGCCCAGCCTTGGACTTGGGCTTGGGCTTTGGCGTGTCCTTGTCCGCGACTTGGACACCCTTGGCCTTTCCTTTATCCTTAGCAGAAGACTTCTTAAACCCCTTGCCCTTTTGTACCATTAGTACATTGGGGTCCTTGGCGGTTTTCTTCAAGTTGGGCTCTGCAGTCTTGAGCATTCCGTGAAGCTCAGGCAGTGTCTTACTCAAGCCATGCATGTTAAAGTTCAGAATGAACTGATCATAGCTTGCAGGTAAAGACTGCAGAATGATGTCGCAGGCAAGTTCCTGGCTGATTGGGCAGTCGAGTTTCTGAAGATGATCGAGATAACCCATCATCTTCAACACATGAGGACTCACTGCCGCATTCGCAGCCAACTTACAGTCCAAGAGGTTCTCAACTGTCTGGAACCTCTCGGTCCTAGCCTGCTCCTGAAAAAGCGATTTCAGGCTTGCCATGATCTCGATTGGAGACAATACACTTTCAAACTGTTTTTGCAGCTCAGGAGTCATTGTCACCAACATCAGGCAATAAACATCATTTTCATCTGACGAATGCTTTTCCCAAGCATTGTGCAGAGTCCTGGCAGCATTGGCAAGAGGCCTCTCGGGGAGGGGATCTCGAAGGACATAATCCTTCTTCTCCTGCTTGAGGACCAGCCTCAAGTTCCTTGACCATGTCAGGAAGTTCGTTCCAGTCAGCTTCTCCTTCTCGAGAACAGACCGGATCGAGAATGTGTTTTGAGTGCTTGTAGTAGTCATATCTGAAATATATAAATAAAAAGGTTATTAGTTATATGTTCAAAATGATTAATCTCGTATTAAGGTATAATATGATTAATCATGCATTATATTCAATAACATAAGTTACCCTCAATAGAATATAATGATTCCAAGATCCACATATAACTAAGATTAAAGTGGGCCACTGGCCATCACCCAACCTTAGCTTATATCGGTAAGCCCTATATCGGTTAATTATATCCGTGATATAACTCTTGGTTGTGAATCTGGGCCCGAGGCCCAATCCACTCTGATGTCTCAAGGCCCGGGACTCCCGATGGCCTAGTCAAGAAAACCGGACTATACAGTCATGTAATCATTAATGTCTGGGACTCCCAATGACATTTATGAATCACAAACCGTCTTACCCACGCAAAAGCAGACATCCTCACACTGTAAGGCCATGAATGCAATTGAATGGGCTTTGACAGCTGACATAGCCTGGACAAGACATCCAACGCTTGATATTATTTGAGGTTCGTAGGTTTATTAAAATTCATTCCCAAAATAGAAGATTACTATTTTGGGAAACTTTCTATTTAAGGAAACCTACTATTTTGGAAACTTTCTAAAATTGGAAACTTTCTAAAACCGGAAACTTTTTAACTTTAGAAATTTCTTTAAAATCCAAAACCCGCAAATACAGAAAACTTCTATTTTAAGAAACTTTCTTATTTCAAAATTTCGGAAACTTTAATTTAAAATCGACTTTATAATATTATAAAATAAATTTTAAATTTATCTGAAGAAAGACTCAAATAATTGGCCCAATTGTTTTAACTTCTTGGCCCGAGGCCCAAGAATTGGTCCATGTCCAAGACATGACCCAATTGTCCAATTAATTGACATAACCGGTCTGGTTCATTAAAACTGGTCTAACCAAGTTTCAATTACTACGATGACCACAATTGTCAACCGGTTATTTACTAAACCGGAATTTCTCAATTTATTTGGTCCAACCAAATCAAATTAGAAATTCCTGGTTTAGGCACTAAATCCAATATTTCTTTCGACATTGGATTTCTTATTCCGGTTTAACCAGATTTAATAAAATTATTAAATCTGTTTATTAAACCAGAACGAAGATTTTAATCAAGTTTTGAACCGAGCCTTGAACCGAACCGATTTGGTCACGAACCAAACCGAGTTGGTCGTGACCTAGCTTCCTTCCCAAGAAACCATCGGCCAGCCGCTCAGCCGCGAGCCAACCGATCCGAGATCGAGGCGATACGCAGCCGGGACGGGACGCTTCCACGATCGCCGAGCGATCGGGATGCCGAGCACGCGAGCGGGACGGGACATGGCCTGGACGCGATCGAGACGAGCGATCGGACGCGACGCAACGATCGATCACGATCGATCGTATGATACGATCCGATCCAATCCGACCATCCCGACCGTCCGACCCGCGATCCATCCGTCCGACCGGTCCAACTCACGGCCGATCAACAAACCCGAGTCATATAGCTCGGTTTGTGATCTCTTTAGTGTGTTTAGATTTTAATTCTGATTCTTAAGTGTTTTTCTTATCAGTAATGGATTCAAAACACTTCTAAACAGATTAAACAACCTAAACAATGAATCTAAACAAGAAACCTAAGAACCAATAGCTCTGATACCACTGTTGGATAGTTCAGTTGATCCTGATTCAATTCTCATATTGATATCAACCTAAACATGCATCAGATCTAGGTGTTCTTATTTAGAAACATTAGATGATCTCACCTTTTACCTGTTTGTTGCAGCGGAAGGAATAGAACAGGTCAGAGATCAGATAGATGCACCGAGGGATGAATCCTCCAAAGGTTCACACACGCTTCACAAGGAAATGGCTGCTAGACCACCAGGAACAGAGGCGCAGAGAGAGAGAGGAGTCGCCGCGGCTGGGTATTAGGGTTGGGGAGAAAAGACTTGGCTTTTAGTCATTAAAAGCCTTCTCTTTCCCTTTTGGGCTTTTGGGCCCAATCTGATTAAATCCCATTTAATCAGACCCATTAATCTTTCTCTCTTAGTACGACAAATGCCTAGCACTTTTGTCGTACTTCTGCTAAGCCGTTCCAACACATTTTCCTGTTAGCTTAGGCGTGTGACCCATATGGGATCATATAATAAAAGCAATAAGTCCAAGACTTATAGATCATGAGCGGACTCTAGCAAGCCATCATGATCCCCAGTATTATATGACTTATGTCTGATCTCGACATACTCTTACTTTCTAGAGACAGTACCGAGATTACTGGACACAATTCCAACAATGACTCCAAAACCAGAAGCTAAGCCATTCACAACCAATCAAGAGAAGGACAAAGGAAAATCAGAAACTACTGCATCTAGGACTCGTGATCTTAAGTGTTATACGTGCCAAGGCAGAGGACATTATGCAAATGAGTGCACTAACCGCAGAATCATGGTTATTAGAGACAATGGGGAGTTCGAGTCCGAGGATGAACCTGAGCAAGGAGATCAATCATCTTCTGAAGATTGTAAAAGAGTAGACAAAGGACTGTCTCTTGTTGCTAGAAGGTCGTTGAGCATCCAAAGCCAAGCTGAAGAGCAAGAGAAGAGAGAAAATCTGTTTCACACTAGATGCCATGTCAAAGGGAAAGTCTGTAGCTTAATCATTGATGGAGGTAGCTGTACCAATGTGGCAAGTGAAACAATGGTTAAGAAGCTCTGTTTGTAGGAAAAGAAGCATCCTAAACCATATAAGCTTCAGTGGCTTAATGAGGAAGGGGAAATGAAGGTCAAGAACCAAGTGGTTGTGCCATTCTCTATTGGAAAGTATGAGGATGAAGTTCTGTGTGATGTGCTACCTATTGAAGCTGGACATATTCTTCTTGGACGTCCATGGCAATCTGATAGGAGAGTGATTCATGATGGCTTCACCAACAAGCACACTCTTATGTTCAAGGGCAGAAAGACCACCCTCATTCCTATGACACCACAAGAGGTTTATGAGGATCAACTCTATCTCCAACGCAAGGAAACCAGGTTAATCAAACAACCAAATCTTTTTATAAAGGCTAATGAAGTTAAGAAATCTATTTGTTCAGATAAGCCTATCTTGTTGTTTGTATTTAAAGAAGCTCGTGTGAGCTTGACTAACCAAACACCGGCTTTGCCGAGTGAACTAAGTGAGCTTTTACAGGAATATAAGGATGTGTTTTCTGAGGAGAATCCAAGTGGTTTACCACCAATTCGTGGCATTGAACATCAGATTGACTTCATACCAGGGGCCACATTACCAAACAGACCAGCATACCGCACCAATCCCATGGAAACAAAAGAGCTACAAAGACAGGTTGATGAGCTCATGGCCAAAGGATATATCAGAGAAAGCATGAGTCCATGTGCTGTACCAGTCTTACTTGTGCCTAAAAAGGATGGGAGCTGGCGCATGTGTGTTGATTGTAGAGCAATCAACATTATCACTGTAAAGTATCGACACCCTATTCCTAGATTAGATGATATGCTTGATGAATTGCATGGTTCTAGCATATTTTCTAAAATTTATCTTAAAAGTGGTTATCATCAGATTAGGATAAAGGAGGGTGATGAATGGAAAACTGCATTTAAAACGAAGCATGGTTTATATGAATGGTTAGTTATGCCATTTGGTTTGACAAATGCACCTAGTACATTCATGAGGTTAATGAATCATGTTCTTAGAGCTTTCATTGGTCATTTTGTTGTAGTGTATTTTGATGACATTCTGATTTACAGCAAAAGTTTAGAAGAGCATGTTCAGCATCTTAATTCTGTCTTAAGTGTTCTTAGACATGAGGAACTCTATGCTAACTTCAGCAAATGCACATTTTGCACAGATAACCTTGTCTTTCTAGGTTTTGTTGTAAGTGCAGATGGAGTTAAAGTAGATGAGGAGAAAGTCAAGGCTATTAAAGAATGCCAAGTCCTAAGACAGTAGGAGAAGTGAGAAGTTTTCACGGTCTTGCTGGGTTCTATAGACGTTTTGTCAAGGACTTTAGCACCATTGCTGCACCACTCACTGAAGTTATCAAAAAGGAAGTCGGTTGGAAATGGGAACAAGCGCAGGAAGAAGCATTCCAGACCCTTAAAGAGAAGCTTACTAATGCTCCTGTCTTGATCTTACCTGATTTTCTTAAAACATTTGAAATTGAGTGTGATGCCTCAGGTATAGGAATTGGAGCTGTTCTGATGCAAGAGAAGAAGCCCATTGCTTATTTCAGTGAAAATCTTGTAGGAGCTACCTTGAACTACCCAACCTATGATAAGGAGCTCTATGCCTTGGTCCAGGCCTTGCAAACATGGCAACATTATCTGTGGCCTAAGGAGTTCATCATCCATACTGACCATGAATCTCTCAAGCACATGAAAGGTCAGCAGAAACTTAATAAGAGACATGCTCGGTGGGTTGAATTCATTGAAACATTCCCTTATATCATCAAGTATAAGAAAGGTAAATATAATTTAGTTGCTGATGCATTATCCAGAAGGTACACTCTACTCTCTACTCTTGATGCAAAGCTTTTGGGATTTGAACAGATTAAAGAGCTTTATGAAACTGATTCTAATTTTCAAGATATATATAAAGCTTGTGATAAATTTGCTTCTGGACATTATCATAGACAAGATGGGTTCCTGTTTTATGAGAACCGCTTGTGTGTGCCTAATTGTTCTCTTCGAGACTTGTTTGTTAGGGAAGCTCATGGTGGAGGTCTCATGGGACACTTTGGCATTGCCAAAACACTTGAGGTGATGAGAGACCATTTCCATTGGCCCAATATGAAGAGAGACGTTGAGAGAGTCTGTGGTAGATGTGTCACTTGTAAGCAAGCCAAATCAAAAGTTCAGCCAAACGAATTGGTTAAGCAGATCCATGAACAAGCTAGAAAGAACATAGAACAAAAGACCAAGCAGTATGTTCAACAAGCTAACAAAGGCAGACACCAACTGATCTTTGAAGAAGGAGACCTTGTGTGGGTGCATCTGAGAAAAGAAAGATTTCCAGCTGAAAGGAAATCAAAGCTCATGCCAAGGACGGATGGACCTTTCAAAATAATCAAGAGGATTAGTGACAATGCCTACCAGCTGGATCTCCAAGGTAAGTATAATGTAAGTTCTAGTTTCAATGTTTCTGATCTTGTTCCTTTTATTGCAGATGAAGCAGATTTGAGGTCAAATCTTTCTCAAGTAGGAGAGGATGATATGATCAGGGCTAGCAAGGAGGAAATGGAGCTTGGACCAGAGCTTGAACCTGAGGATGCTAAGCTTGAACCAGAGGATATACTTGGAGATGAGGATGTTCTAACTGCACCAAGTGGACCAATGACCCGAGCAAGAGCTAAGCTATTCAACAAAGCCATTGGAGGAATGCTTAATCACTTAAGCATGAAGCATGAAGAATACAATCAAACCGTTCTGGTTTTGATTCAGGCCCAAAGAGATCACTAATTGGGTATGTGAATCAATTGTACTCTTTTTCCCTTATCCAAGTTTTGTCCCAATGGGTTTTCTTGGAAAGGTTTTTAATGAGGCAATTGTTTCACAATGTTTGGCCCATTAGTTGATTCTCCTCAAGCCCAGAACTACAATTTTCGTCCAGAATATTCCCTAGGAGTTTAAAATTCGAAATCAGACTTGTAATAAGTGTTTTAGCTAGTTCCTAGGTCATTTAATGCTTGCTCTTCATGCAAACCTTCTTCTGAACTCTACTTAATTCCCTTGTACTCTTCCATTTCGAATTTATCCAATATTTTTATCAAAAATCTTTCTGAGCTTGGATCAAACAAATCTGTTGGTGTTTCATATCAACAAATCCTTAGTTTCTTTTGGTGTGATTCTGAAAGAGACTAAGCTGTGGTGTTTAGAGATTCATTCCGAAAATCTCTGATCTAACCAATCGATCATCTTATTCCTTCCATCATCACGGCTTCACAGCCACATTCTATCCAAGTCTCAACCTCACAAGTGCCGATCTAGGGAAGATCTCATCACGTTGAAAGTCACCGCAATGCTTAGTACCGTTCGTATTGTGGCTGGCTTGACCACCAGACTGAAAGTGTCGTGATAATCGATCCTGAGTCTTTGTGTGAATCCTCTTGCTATAAGACGAGCTTTGTACTTTGATATGGAACCATCTTGATGACTTTTAATCGTGAAGATCCACTTACAACCTATAACATTGATAGTAGAATCATTAGTCACATTCTAAAGTTCCCAAGTTCCATTACCTGTTTGAGCATTATACTCTTCACTCATCGCCTTTCTCCATTGAGGACTTTTTAGAGCTTGTGACACTGTTGTCGGAGGCATCTCATGAATTTGAGTTACGTGAGTGTGGAGATTCAGCTTCTGGAGAGGTTTCTTGATGCGAGTACTTTGTCGTGTTGGAACTAGGAGTGGCAGAGGTGTAGGTATCTTCAGGAGAGATGGAGCAGGAAGGTTCTCATATGTGGAATGAACCGGATGCTCCATTGGTGTTGGTACAGATTGCACTGTTGTCGGTGTTGCTTCATGAGCCACCACAGTAGGCTTTGTATTCAAGGGACTTGATTCTAGAGACATAGTATCTTGCCTATTGACAGAGCTGTTTTGATCATCAGGCTGAGTAACTGCAGCTGGAGACTTATTAGACACATGTAAAACCGTAACAATTGGATACACAGGAGAATCAATTTCATCACAAGAAGTCGGTTGTATTGGTGATGCAAGCAAAATTGGAAAAATAGTTGCACAAAATAAAACATGTCTTGATGTATAAATTCTTGATGTTGAGCGATTTAAACAAAAATACGCACTTTGGGTAATGGAGTAGCCAAGAAACACACAAGGCTATTGATCTCGCATCCAATTTGTGCGATGCATATGGAAGTATCCATGGGAAGCATAAATATCTAAAATTTTTATCTTTTCAAAGTTAGGATTTTGTCCAGTAAGGTTTTGAAAGGGAGTTTTAAAATCCAGAACTGAAGATGGCATTCTATTAATTAAGTAGACAGCCGTCGCAACACATACGTCCAATAAGAACGAGGCATAGACGCATGAGATAGTAGAGTTAAACCAGTTTCTACTATATATCTATGACGTCTTTCAACAATTCCATTATGTTCGGGAGTATGCGGAGGACTTGTCTTATGAGAAATACCATGTTCTGAAAGAAAATCTCTTAAACATATATATTCACCTCATTATCCGTATGTAAGGTTCGAATTTTGGTTTGAAATCGATTTTCAACCAATGCTTTGAATCTAGTAAAGACTTCAAAAAGTTGAGATTTTAGCTTTAAGAGATATAGCCAAGTATATCTAATATGATGGTCGACAAAGATCACATAGTACTTGAAATTGTTAACATAAATAATGGGAGATCTCCACACATCTGAGAACACAATGTCAAGAGGATGCCGAGACTGAAGAGTTGAGTTTTTAAAGGGTAACTTATGCATTTTATTAATCGAACACGAAGTGCAAGGAGAAGCCAACAAAGCATTTGAAAAAGCGGTAATTGAAATTGTGAAACTACTTTTTGAAGAATGGAAGAAGCTGGATGTCCTAAACGGGAATGCCAATCCGACAACGTTGTCTTCACAGCAGATGGATATGCAAGCAAATGAGGTTTTTAAGAAATAGATTGTGGCCATTGGTAAGTCCCGTCTTTAGGTTTCCCTTGTAGACGAAGAGCTCCTGTGGGCAAGTCTCGAACCTGGAAATAAGTTGGCCTAAAAATCACAACAACATTATTAGTGTTGCATAGTTGAAAAACTGAAAGTAAGTTTTTGTCTAGAGCAGGAACACATAAAACATTGTTAAAAAAAGAAAGGACGATAGTAAGAGGGTAGAGTGAAAGAACCAGAGTGCAAAATCTGTAAACCGGAACCGTCACCGAGAATCACTCCATCACACCATCGTATGGACTGTGAAATGATAAATTTGCTAAGTATTAAGTTATGTGATATGATGCTCCAGAGTCCAACAGCCAGGTTGACGAGTCCGACATCATAGCAGGATTTGTAGACGACTGGAAAGCATGAAGCAGAGGAGATGGTTGCCATGGAATGTGGGTGCGTGGCTGCGACTGCTGATGCATTGGATAGACATTGGGTGCCCCTATGATTTTACGGAAGTCATGACAGTACTTGGCACTATGTCCTTGTACTCCATAGGCTTGACAACGACCCAAATACGGCTTGGAGAACCTTTGTTGATTGTTGTATTGATGAGTTCAATTCTGATAGTTGTTGGAGTTGTTGTATGAGCGAGTTTGATTGTTGTTGTTCTGAGAGTTGTTTCTCCTCTGTTGAGGAGGACGGGAATCTGTTGCGTGAGCAACAATTGGTGTCACCACTGTTGTCTCATTACACATGATCATAGATTCGCGATTGAGAAGCCTTTCAAGGAGTTCTAAGTATGAGATCGGAGCATCACGCCCATTGACAGCATCCACTTCTGGTTTGTCCTCTTCACCTAGCCCCTCTAGGATTTGCTCAGTGAGATCCTCTGCATCCATCGATTTCCCTAAGAGAGAAAGGTCATCAGCTTTGGTTTTGACAGATTGAAGATACTCACTAATTGTTTGTGATCCTTTAGTACAATGCTTGATCTGAAACTTTAGTTGGCGTATTTTCCCCCTTGATGGATTTCCAAAAGTAGTGGCGAGAATCGACCACACATCCATTGTAGTGTTTGCACTGGACACCACAGACTGAACTGGAAGAGTTATTGATCCAATTATCGAATTGTACAGGAGGCGGTCTTGACGACGCCATGGAACATACACTGGTTTTGGTGCCTGAACACCATCAGTCAGAATCATCTCAGACGGCGTAGTGCAGATGTCTTGGATGAAATGTTGAAGCTCATGACCTTATAACAGTGCTCGGACCTGCCTGCTCCACATCAAGTAGTTGAGATGTGTCAATTTTGTGATGCTATACATGTTTACGGATAGAAGAGTACTTTCAGAATCCTGAACATTGAACACAGGTTCTTTTGGCTATTGAATCAGACATGATGAAAGAGACAAGGAGAAGATTAACAAGAAGAAGAAAAGACAGAGATTTTCAAAACCGAATAAGAAGAACAGAGATTCGAAGAAGACATAATGAATAAGAAGAAGCGGCTGAGCCTATAACTCTGATACCATATTAGGTTTACTGAATTGGTTACTTTGTATTGATACTGTAGGTCTGTATAAATATAGAAGATGTACAATGAGAAAAGGAAAGCTAATATACATACTTGAATCACCTATGTAATCCCTAATTATATGCAATCGAATATAGACTTCCTATACTTCCTAAACTAATGCATATGAACTTCCTAATAATAAAACATGTCTAATTTCAAGTGTGAGACTCATTCAAACGAAATGACCCTTAACTACAGAGTTATAAGCATTCGATGGCAATAAGAAAGTATTCTATTTTAGACAGAGAAACCCGTCTAAAATCTTATTGATGGTTTTAAGTGATTTTCAATAAATCGATTTTAGGTTGTCGAAAAAAAAACTATAGGAATTGTATCAGAAATCTCTAATCGAATTTCGATGAATTTTTTGGTCGAAGAACCCCAAGGAAATCTGTTGGGATTTGCTTGTTCATTGGAACATTTTTTCTATCAAATATCGACTGATTAAAATTATATATATGATATTGATAGATTTCTGATGTGTGGTTTTATCATCCGAATTAAATATATATATATATATATATAATAGCTGTAAGAATACATCAGTCAATTGTAGTACAGTATGATTAGATTCATCGGGAAAGATGGTTACACTTTAAGTTTTTTTCTTTATAAAAAACTAGGAGATAATCCCTGCTAACGCGCGAGTTTTATTTTAATTTGCTAATACTTAATGTATATGTTTTTAGATTAACATTATGACTACTAATATTCTCCTATGCAAATTTTATTAATTTTTTGATGAATCTAGTAATTCAAAGGAATAAACATGAGCTAAATCATACATTTTGTTTTAGAAATAATATGTTTTTTTCCCAACACAATCCAATATTTAAGTCAAGTTTGATAGGTTGAAATAATATTTTAATTTTTTTGGCTAATACTTAATATTCACTTATTTTTCACAATCTTCATTTTTTTATTTACCGTTTTAAGGTTTTTCCAATAATTTTTATTGCGTCTGTTTTTTTTATTGTTTTAAAATTTTGTATATTTTTTTCTTCTTTTCTATTTTATCATATCATATTATATTTTTATAATTATTTATCCTGTAGAATATTTACTGAATATTTACTGAATATTTTTTTGTGCTATCTTTTATAATTCTCATTTTTTCTTTGATTGTTTTGAAACATAATCAATTCTCAATTTTTTTCTTCTAATTTTGGTCATTTTCATTTCTGTTATTATTTAGTTATTTTTGTTGGTTTGGAGCATGCAAAGTTTTTTATCGTTAGAGAAGGTAATTAAATAACTCAAAATAGTATAAGATATGATTTTAATCTTTAATTATATAATATTTGTGTTTTCATAATCTTTTTAAATTAAATTTAAAGTTTCTTCATTTTTCTGTTTGTTTTAAAGATTTTGAAATAACTAAATTAAACATTTTAAATGAAATAATTAATCGTGAGAATATATTAATTTTTATTGGTTAAAATGATGATATGTCAGAAAGTAATGATGTGGATCAATAGAAAATAGCTGATGTGTCAGATGGAGAGCCCTCTTCAACCATTATACATAGGATAATTAAGTTAGCAAATGTTAGATTTTTGTTGGGAGTTAGGAAGTTCATATTTCAATTATTCAGCATTCAACAAGTGAAGACAATCATAGATCTTTTCATCCTAGAACTTGAAACACTACAATTCAAAAGTGTCTAGTTGCTAGCTGCTGCTCTCTTAAACATTCCTTTTTGGCATATCCTTCACGGAACCTTCCCTAAACTGCCTTCAGCATGGAGGTGTCTTCTAGTGGAGAGGGACTCTCCTCCATACTCGCCAACAAGTAACTCCATCGCTTCTGTCCCGAAGAATCCATGGTCAAAGTCTGTCTTGGAGGAAAATACTCCTTCTGTTGCAAAAATTGTCACGTTTGAGTTGGTCATTGGTGTTGCGAAAGCAAAAATACCTAACGAGATCCTAGAGATATCTCAGCCTCTATGGACAAACTTCATCATGGGGGACTTTATTGGTGATGCTCCACATATTGGTAAGGTTCACGCGTCGGTAAACTGTTTATGATCTTTGCCTGACAAGTCTTTTGCGTATTGATGCTCAGTTCCTCAATCCACAGACTGTGTTTTTCCGTATTGAGAATGCTAAAGTTAGATACCATGTCTTGCGTCGACAATTTTGGCATATCGCAGATATCCCTATGGTAGTGAACGAGTGGAATCCAAGTAACTCAAGTCTCAAACCAGATTTGTCGTCCATGCCTCTATGGGCCAACTTTAAGAATTTACCAGACTACCTCTTTTCCCACAAAGGACTCATGTTCTTCGGGGATCTGATTGGCGACACAAAGAAGCTGCATTCAAATACTGAGCAATGTATACGTCTTTATGTGGCTTGTGTGTTGGTTGTTGTTGATCTAAAAAACATTTGCCAGAAAGCACAGGCCTAAGCAGTCAACAAGACAACCTAATTCAAGTTCACTATCCTTGGATTCCACCGAGATGCTCCACATGTAAGATATGGGGCCATGTGGCCAAAGAATGTAGACATATGGGAATTGGTTCATCTGTTAACCATAAGATAGTTGACAAGAAGCAAACATCAGGGGTTAAGATAATGGAGCAAGGCAGGGATTCTGATGAGTTGAGAAAGTTAGTGGATGAAACTTTTGAGACTCGAGTATCAAATCTTGACTTGTTCAAAAACAAGGTCTATGCAGTGGAAGAATTGAACGTAGAACATGAGAAATCCCGAAGCACAAACCAAGAGAAAACGCCTAAGACAGTGACAAATACAACTTTGACAGTGGTTTCAAAGTGTAGCAAAAGCTCTCGGAACAAAGCTGAAAGTACGTCGACTTTCCCAGTAAGTGAAACCGAGAGTCCATCGAGATTTAATGTGTTATCTCTGGCAATGGAGGATTATGAAGAGGAAGAGGGTGAGATTTTAATTGAGACTAACAAAGCAGGAAATCGATTGGGAGGAAACCGTAGAGGAAAAGAAAAAGAAGAATATGTTGATACCATTGGTCTGAACAAAACAAACAAGTCAAAGACCAATAAGAAGCATAGCGCTTCGCGAAAAGAACAGAAGTTTATCCAACAAAGAAAAACCCAAAAATCTTTTTGTCCCTGAAGGCACTAATGATATGACAAACTTTTTTCGTGGAATACTCGTGGTTTTAACAAAATGCGCAAACAAAAAAATGCTCGTACTTCGATTTCCTCTACCAAGCCTCTCTTTGGTTGTCTTCTAGAGACGAAAGTCAAAAAATAAGTTTCATGCAATCATGAATTACCTCTTGCCGGATTCGAACACTACAACAACTACGATTAACATTATTTGGGCTGTATTTGGGTAGTTTTGTTTGACTTGGTTATAGTTGCCCCTCTATACAAGAGTCCACAGAACATCACCCATAATATTTCGGTGAACTTGGGTATGGAGTTTATTTGCTCGTATGTATACGCTTCAAACTTTCAGAGATACTGTTTGGTTCTTCGTGAGGAGCTAAAGATTATTCGCAGATATTTTGTGGCTTCAAACACGCCTTGATTCATTATATGCGATTTCAATGTGACTTTTTCTTTGGATGAGAAGTCTATAGTACACGAAGCTTTGGGAGATCAGTCGGGAATGCGAGATTTACAGAATCTAGTCTCAGATTGCGAGCTTCAAGACCTCAGCTCTGTGGGACCTAAATTCACTTGGTGGAATAGTAGAGAGCTGAATCCTATCTAGAATAATTGGATAGGGCGCTGGTAATGAAATATGATCATCTATGTAAGAGCCCTGGCCCAGCCATTTAAAATTTTTTGAAGAAAAAGAAGAAAGCCCAGCAGTCAAGCCCAAAAGCCCAATTCCTTCATAAAAACCCTAGCCTCCTCATTATAAATATGTGCCTCCACCATTGAGAAACTAAGAAGAAGAGAGCTTTCGGCGAAGCCCTGCCCCTTTACTGTCGCAGCCACAACCTCTAGAAGTCAGATCTGAAGCTACTCCATCGATTAGAGACTAAAGCAATCCGGTAAGCTCATTGTTAGATCTGATTTTCCTCAACCCGAGATCTAAAACCTCCGTAACTTTTTATCCGTGAGGAATCTGGGAAATCCGAGACCACCATCGCGTTCCTCTCGAGGAGACGAAGCCGTAGCCGCAAACCGCACCTCCATAGCTGTCCGGACGCGCCCGCAATCGCAGGAGAAAGAATCGCCGGTTTCTCACGCGCCGCCCACGTGCCGCCCACGCGCCGCCGTTGCCGGAGCCACGCGCCGCCACCGTCCGCCGGGAGCCGCCGCCGTCCGCCGCCTCCCGGAGCCGCCACCCGTCGCCGGAGCTCCGCCGCCGCCGACCACCGGAGCCACCGCCGGACCGCCGCCGAGTCAACTCGGCCGGCGACCGAGTCAACTCGGGTTGACCGGGTCGGGTCGGTTCGGTTGACCGGGTCGGGTCGTTGACCGGTTCAATCCAATTCTGGTTCGGTTAATCCGGTTTGGTCTGGTTTCCCAATTTTGATTTTAATTTTTATTTTCGATTCCCGGTTTAGGTCGGTTAAGCTGGTTTGAGCTGGGTATTTTCAATCGGTCATATCTAGCTCATCCTAAGCCCGATTTAAGCGAATCAAAAGCCCATCTCACCTGATTTCTCGTCCTCTTTCCAGATCTGATGTCCGTTCGGGCTGAGGAAGCTTCTAAATTACCGTTTTTCCCTTTATTTGGCTAAGGTGAGGACTGGTCGTTATCTCTATCCTATTCTATTTCAATTCCAGGACATGAGTCCTTGTTTAATAGCGTCTTTCCTAGGTAGTATAGTTTTGGTAATGTGCGCTATGTGATTGATTGCTAAATATAGAACTGTTAGGATATCACTTAAACCGAAAACGTTCATTGTGATTGATGGCTTGTGTGCGTAGTTGCGAGTGTTGTGGTTGAGTAGGGTTGTGGCCCGAGTGTTTTGTTGGTGTAGGGTTGTGGCCCAAATCGGTTGTGGCCGAGTGAATGCCGGTTGGTGACGGTGGAGTAGGGTTGTGGCCCGAGTCGGTTCATGGGTGTGTGCATTATGGTTGGGGCCCATGCTCGCACCTATGGACAAGTTGTTAGTGTGTTGATTGATTGTGTGCCTTCGGGCGTTGGGTGCAAGGTGTTATTAGCCTTGGACTTGTTTCTTGTTGTTGTGATAGCGTAGGATGATATCGCGGGTTCCTTGGATCCGCCCTCACTGGGTAATTGTGTTTTGAAACAATTACTCAGGCCTCTCCCCTTTTCCATCCTTTTTCCCTTGCAGGTCCGGATGCAGGATTGACTGATCGAGTGACGTTATTGGTGGATTTGAATACGAAGGAAGCGCCGGGTTCCTGGGACCAGTTGAGATGGCGTCCCGGTTGGACCATTTTCGGTTCAACGGGCGTCCTAATGCCGCGTCTCCGGTTTACCCGGGAGACGGGTGTTACAATTTTGATATCAGAGCCTAGGTTAAGGTCTCCCAGTCCTATCCTGGGAGATCAGCTTTCGTTGTTTTCCAAAACCTTGTTTTCAATCTTTTCAAAACCGTTTGCGAAAATTTTATAAAATGGTTACTTTGCGAAAAGGTTTTTCAAGCACCAACTATATCATAGATTGTTCTCCACACCGGTCCTAGTCTAGTTAGAATTTTTCCGTGCAGGATGGGTCAGTGTCTTCAAACCTCGGTTGTGCTACTGCTCGCTAGATGTGTGCCGTTGAGGTTTATGTTGGGATGTGTGTTGTGGTGTGCGCCTACAGGGCAGTCGGTACTAGTGAGGTGGTGTTGGGGTCAACGTGGGTTCATTGTATTGTTCAACCAAGTGTGCTAAAGTGTCAAGGATGTGAAGACGATCAGACGAGAGGCTAATGCGGGAATACTGCTAGGAGCATTGTAAGAGCTGCAAGGAGTGCTGCAGGAGTTGCAAGAGGTCAATGGAAAGACCGGATTGCAAGGAGTGCTACAGGAGCTGCAAGAGGTCGATGGAAAGACCGGATTGTAAGGAGGCCATTTGGAAGTGGCGGCGTTTCGACTGGATTAAGCGTCAGGAGTTGCTTAAGTTGCTAATATCACAAGGTGCAGCAGGAAACTGTCTAAACCTATTCTAAGTATGGAATCTTGGAATCGGTTTGTGACATCAACTTCAATGAGTTATGGATGGCTCGTTGAAAATTGATCAAGCTGGAAGCTGGAGGAGATCTTCAAGGAAAGGCAGGCTCGAGATACAACGGTGGGACCGGAAAGGAAACGGTCTGCCCTGGAATCTTGGATTACTGGAGCAGCTAATGGAGTTCCTCGGGATGGAAAGAAGATCGCAGAAGCATTTTTGGAGGTGGCGTTGTGGCATTTGGAATTGCCGAGTAAGCTGGACTTCTGGAATTGCAAGCTCAAGTGGACATAACTAGATATTGGAAATGGAAATCCAATGGAAGAGTGTTAGGAAAACACTATGGCGGATAGACAAGAAGATGCAAGGGAGAGCAAAGGATGGTGTTTGGAAAGCACCACAACTGGATCACAAGGTAGGAAGCCTTGAGCTGAAAGTCATATTGGAAATCGGTTTGAATATCAGAGTGTGCAGCGGAAGCGTGGCATTAGAGCATATCAGGAGTTAAGTGGGTCGTTCCCCACCAGCCGGGTAGCCATAATGGACATGGTTAGCCTCATCGCTCACCAAAGATAAGAAAGGATAGCAAACAGGCGAAAGACGACGCCATAGTGCACGAGAATGGAAACCGTCAAAGTAAATCCATTTGGAAGTGGATGATGCACTGTGGCACGGTAATGGAAACCGTTGAGGAGAATTGGGTTGGGAGTGGAGCATCGCATTCAAGACTTAGAACCACTCGAGGGATGAGTGTTGTTTCTAAACGTTGAAGACTGGCCCTAATGGAAATGGGCGGTATCATGTGACATCTGAGTGCATTCTGGAGATGCTAATGGACTGGTACCAAAGAGAAAGACACTTCCGAGCGTGGTTGGAAATAAGGGGGGGGGGGGAGAAGCAGTCTTCAGGATTCGAGGACAAGTTCTTTTCAAGCAAGTAAGCCATCAAGTCAGTTTTGGTCAACGAAGTCTGCGGAGTGTGGATGGTAAAACGTTGCAATGGAGAACTCCCGCCTCGGAATTCGGGACGAATTCTTTTCAAGAGGGGGAGAATTGTAAGGGCCCTGGCCCAGCCATTTAAAATTTTTTGAAGAAAAAGAAGAAAGCCCAGCAGTCAAGCCCAAAAGCTCAATTCCTTCATAAAAACCCTAGCCTCCTCATTATAAATATGTGCCTCCACCATTGAGAAACTAAGAAGAAGAGAGCTTTCGGCGAAGCCCTGCCCCTTTACTGTCGCAGCCACAACCTCTACAAGTCAGATCTGAAGCTACTCCATCGATTAGAGACTAAAGCAATCCGGTAAGCTCATTTTTAGATCTGATTTTCCTCAACCCGAGATCTAAAACCTCCGTAGCTTTTTATCCGTGAGGAATCTAGGAAATCCGAGACCACCATCGCGTTCCTCTCGACGAGACGAAGCCGTAGCCGCAAACCGCACCTCCATAGCTGTCCGGACGCGCCCGCAATCGCAGGAGAAAGAATCGCCGGTTTCTCACGCGCCGCCCACGCGCCGCTGCCGTCCGCCGCCTCCCGGAGCCACCACCCGTAGCCGGAGCTCCGCCGCCGCCGACCACCGGAGCCACCGCCGGACCGCCACCGAGTCAACTCGGCTGGCGACCGAGTCAACTCGGGTTGACCGGGTCGGGTCGTTGACCGGTTCAATCCAATTCTGGTTCGGTTAATCCGGTTTGGTCTGGTTTCCCAATTTTAATTTTAATTTTTAATTTCGATTCCCGGTTTAGGTCGGTTAAGCTGGTTTGAGCTGGGTATTTTCAATCGGTCATATCTAGCTCATCCTAAGCCCGATTTAAGCGAATCAAAAGCCCATCTCACCTGATTTCTCGTCCTCTTTCCAGATCTGATGTCCGTTAGGGCTGAGGAAGCTTCTAAATTACCGTTTTGCCCTTTATTTGGCTAAGGTGAGGACTGGTCGTTATCTCTATCCTATTCTATTTCAATTCCAGGACATGAGTCCTTGTTTAATAGCGTCTTTCCTAGGTTGTATAGTTTTGGTAATGCGCGCTATGTGATTGATTGCTAAATATAGAACTGTTAGGATATCACTTAAACCGAAAACGTTGATTGTGATTGATCGCTTGTGTGCGTAGTTGCGAGTGTTGTGGTTGAGTAGGGTTGTGGCCCGAGTGTTCTGTTGGTGTAGGGTTGTGGCCCAAATCGTTTGTGGCCGAGTGAATGCCGGTTGGTGCCGGTGGAGTAGGGTTGTGGCCCGAGTCGGTTCATGGGTGTGTGCATTGTGGTTGGGGCCCATGCTCGCACCTATGGACAAGTTGTTAGTGTGTTGATTGATTGTGTGCCTTCGGGCGTTGGGTGCAAGGTGTTATTAGCCTTGGACTTGTTTCTTGTTGTTGTGATAGCGTAGGATGATATCGCGGGTTCCTTGGATCCGTCCTCACTGGGTAATTGTGTTTTGAAACAATTACTCAGGCCTCTCCCCTTTTCCATCCTTTTTCCCTCGCAGGTCCGGATGCAGGATTGACTGATCGAGTGACGTTATTGGTGGATTTGAATACGAAGGAAGCGCCGGGTTCCTGGGACCAGTTGAGATGGCGTCCCGGTTGGACCATTTTCGGTTCAACAGGCGTCCTAATGCCGCGTCTCCGGTTTACCCGGGAGACGGGTGTTACAATCTACCTTTCCCCACTCATACGCAGAGTTTGAAACGAATGGTATTTCAGATAATGCGAGATGTGTGGTTAAGCTCGAAAATCAGAGAGTGGAGAAAGAACGCCACTTCCAATTTTTAAACTACTTGGTTGACGAGCCCCAGTTCCTGGACATCGTGTCTCAAGTGTGGACAGAGACTGAGCCTCTGTATCACTAACGGTACACTCTTTATATGTTTCATAAGAAACTAAAGACTCTTCTTCGTTGTTTAAATAAGGAGATATATAGAGACATTACAAAGAAAGCTAAGGATGTTCAAGAGGATTTATGTGAGAAGCAGAAACAAGTCCTTCTTTCGCCAACAGCTGATAATGTATCCGCAGCTACAACGACATCTAATATTTGGAACCATTTTTCTGCCATTGAATAAATGTTTTTAATCAAAAATGCATGATCAACTGGATGAGTTATGGGGACCAGAACACTCCATTCTACCTTCGTACGGTGCAAATCCAAAAATCCAAAAATGCAATTCGTAGATTGGTGAATGATGAGGGAGTAGAGATCACTAATATGGATACCGTAAATACAATCGATGTGGAGAATTTTAAGCGTTTCTCAACCCGGACACCAGTTCTGAAAATGAGCCTTCTATGACTTACCTCCAAGACATGATAAATTTCTTATGCCCTCCACAACAAGCGAATTGTATGATATCACCTGTTCTTCAATAGAAAATCTTGGCAGTACTGAAATCGATGTCATCCAATAAACTTCGGGTCCATACTGTTTTACTAAATAATTCTTTTTGGAAGCGTGGCTTTTTGTGGGGGCATATTTTGTGGTTGCGGTTCAGTCAATATGGTATCATACCGCTCGTAATCAATGCAACAACCCTAGATTTGGCGGCTAAAACAGATGCTAGTACCATTCGAGATTATCTTCCCATAACCTTCTGTAACATGATATATAAATTGGTTTCGAAACTGATCGCCAATCGACTCAAGACTGTATTGCCAGAAGGAATGGTTCCTAATCAAAGTGCTTCTTCTATAGAATGTGTTATTGGCAACAGAGCTCACCAATGACTATCACTGGAAGGCTTTTGGCCGATGTACACACAAGATTGATATTTCAAAGGCTTTCGACACTGTCAGATGGGGCTTTATCTTCAAGGTTCTCCAAATAATGGGTTTCCCGGATCATTTTGATTTGTGGGTCAAAATTTGCATTTCCACAGCTTTTTTCTCGATTATGATCAATGGAGAATTGGATGGTTTCTTCAAAAGTTCTCTCGGGCTGTGACATGGATGCTCCTTATCTCCTTATATTTTCGTCATTGCAATCAATTTTTTTCCCTACTCCTCAATAAATCGGAAGTTGATAAGATGATAGGATATCAACCTATGTGCAAAGACTCGCAACAAACACATTTGATTTTTGCTGACGATATGATGGTTTGTTTTATATGGAAAATCTGAATTTCTGCAGGGCACGATGACTTTTCTATCGGAGTTTGCTCATATCTATGGTTTGGCTATCAATGTTGCTAAGTCTTTACTATTTGTGGTAGGTCATACACAAAAATCGCTAATTCATGCAGCTAATGTTCTGGGTTTTAAATATACTGCGTTTTGACAACATTCTTATTCCTTTCAATATGTTTTCGAGTCTTTAGCGAGTATTTTGGTCCTTTTATTAGTCATTTCAGGTCGAATGACAGTTTAAGATGGGATTGGATCACTTGGAGCAAAAGTACTTAATTTGGCGCAAAATGGTGTTTTTGGTGAAAGGAGGTTCCAACCGCCCGGTCCAAACTGAGGAGCAGACGAACCCAGAGAAGTATTGACCAATCTTTAAGGAATCGACCGATCCTTAAAGAATCGACCAATCCTTACGGGATCGAGCGATCCCATATACCCTCGAAAACCCTGATATCCAGGATCAACCAATCCAGGAGGGATCGATCGATCCCATGCACCAAAGAAGGAGCCGTTAGATCTCGGATCGACCAATCTAGGAGGGATCGATTGATCCCCAGTGTTTCAGCTAGAGTTACGGGTCTTACGATCATACCGTACGGTCTGCGAGAAAATCAAGGCAAATCTCATGTTGCCTTAAAAATTGGCCCATGTGTATAAAAAACAAATCCCAGCCATAGGAGAGGATTCATTCAATATTATAGCTATTTTCTACCTTTATTGAGAGAGAACTCTTGTAACAACTTAGTGAGAGAGATCTAATTACTTTGAAGAGGATTTGGGGGAATATTTCATACTCTACCAATTGGTGAAGATTTATGAACCTGATGTGTTGCTGTTTTGAGTGTATTTGATCATGATTTTTAGTGTGTTTTAGCTTTAGGATAATGCATTTAGGCATCATTAGG
Source organism: Orychophragmus violaceus (assembly GCA_030180135.1). NCBI lineage: Eukaryota > Viridiplantae > Streptophyta > Magnoliopsida > Brassicales > Brassicaceae > Orychophragmus > Orychophragmus violaceus. The sequence goes on from CM058233.1 coordinate 34,303,971, forward strand.
ATTGCATTGCTTTGTTTCTCTTTTTGTAGGTGGTGAACTTTGAAGTTGAAGATGATGAGAAGACCACTGAGGAAGAGAGGCATGAAGAAAGAGCTGTTGAGAAAGTCAAAGACATCAAAGGGAAAGGCAAGATGCATGAGGAGAAGAAAGAAAAAACAAAAACCGGTTCAGCATCTACTTCTAAGGAGAAGGTTTTCATACCACCACCCTATGAGCCCAAAATTCCTTTCCCTTGAAGATATAAGAAGCAACTCTTGGAGAAGTATAAGGCACTCTTTGACAAACAGATGGAAAAGATTCAGCTCACAATGCCGTTGTTGGATGCATTCATGCTAGTGCCCCAATACAGCAAGTTTCTCAAAGATGCGATTAAGGAGAGATCAAAGGAGATGGAAGGCATGGTTGTCCGAACCCACGAATGCAGTGCTATCATTAAGAGGAAGACAATTCCAAGGAACCTTGAGGATCCAGGAAGCTTGACTCTACCATGTGCCTTGGGACCACTTTCCTTTGAAAGATGTTTATGTGACCTAGGAGCAAGTGTAAGCTTGATGCCATTCTAAGTAGCCAAAAGTCTTGGATTCACACACTACAAACAGTATAGAATATCACTTGTGTTGGCTGATAGGTCAGTAAGAATTCTTGTAGGCATGCTTGAAGATACTCCCGTCATGGTCGGAAATTTTGAAATACCGACAGATTTCGTGGTTCTAGTGATGGATGAAGAACCAAAGGACCTCCTGATCTCTGTGAGACCTTTCTTGGCCACTGCTGGAGCCATCTTTGATGTGAAGAAGGGGAAGATTTGTAGCATCCCTGATTCTCGATAGGTTTGGGAAGACGGACCATGGAACCAGAACAAGAGCAGACGGTCAAGGGTGATCAACGGGAAGTGTTCTATGGTCAGAAAGCGGCTAAGATCAGCTAAGAAGAGCTTGGCCGAGTAAGGAAGGAGCTGGATAGAAAGTGTTCAGCTAGATTGAGCTGGATGGTCAGCTAGGTCAGCTGGGGTGACTGACACTCAGCTCAACTCAGCTGAGGTGAGTGTTGAGTGTTCAGGTCAACTTGTGGGCTGAGTCTACTAGTGTCATGCACCCATTCGCTTATGCCTTTCACATCCCTTGGCCATGGGCAGTTTATGGAATTTCTTGGCCTATAAAACCCCACACCCACCCCTTTTTGCGCACGCTTTTGGGCACTCTTTTACACACAAAAACTCAGAGTAAATCCGAAATTAAGAAGGCTTGAACGCAAGAAGATCGATAGAGTTATTGGCCGGAAATCGTGAAGCTTGGCCGGCGGGTTTAAAGGATTCTTGGGAATGTTGTTGGTGTACGGTTCAAGATTATAAAGGATTAGGATGGATCTTTCAGCCTCTAGGAAACCAGGCAAGACGACCACCACACCTAAGGTGCGTGATCAGGTCACGACGGATCGTTGACCACGGCTTGGCCGTGTGGTCGACGCATCTAAGGCTGACTGGCCTATCTATCTCCTTCTTTCTTTCTATTCTTATGCGGTTTATATATGGAAAGATTCATGCAAAGTTGTATCCGCGGTTAAGGAAAATCTTCCCTGATCAGGGGCGTGCGATGTTGACCGGTTGGGTTGATGATCGTGTGCGGCCGAGACTAAGTGCGGATGCACTTGGGGATTAGTTCACGTGTGTAAGTCGGATCATGGACCGGTGGGGTCGCATGATCGGCTAGGATAGTCGCTAATCCCACAAGCCGAATCGCTATGGTCGAACCATCGGGACGGTTCTCCTGCGAACGGACGCGGCCGTTTGCGGATCATGATGCGTACGACCGTGGTAGGATCGCTTAGAAATCACGGATAGTACTTTAGATCGATCGCGGATGCACGTAGACGGGACGCGGCTGTGGTTAAGTCTAGGACATGACCCATTTCCAACTCATGTGCGATCGTCGGTCTTAGTGGAATTAGTATATAGCGATTAATGGGCGAACGAATAGATATTCATGGATGCATCAGGTTGTTGGGAACTATACTCTAAGTATGTTAACTTTTTATGCGTTTTATTATACAGTACTTGAGGTTGATCGAGCTTAGGCACGCGGAACAAGGACCTTGACGGACGTGTGTGTGTGTGTTAGAACTGGAAAGATAGGACTAAATACTTTTTATAGCTTAATGACTTTGAACTGCATTTGTATCAGTACCTTTGGTTTGATTAATAAAATATCCTGATTGCCTTATCTATTATGTCTTATAATTGCTAGTTCAAGAGAACGAAATTCATACATAGAATTTTAGACTTAGTGAATTGCTAAGGTGTTGGTGAACCTCATCCAGCCTAGTGGCCGGGTTTGGGCGTTAAAAGTTGGTATCAGAGCGGAGTTGATTCTAGGACAATTCTGGGATAGGGCTACACCACACGTCCAAGGTCGCCCGTTCCGTTCTAGATGGGTAGATTTGCTTAGTCTTGAAGGTTAAACGTTAGGGTAGACTAACTTGTTTGAATCTTCAGGGTGGAAGAAGCAAATCAGGAAGAAGTAAGAAAGATAAGGATAAGGATCCGACTGGTACTGGTCCAGGTACTAAGGATCAAACACATTCGATTCCATCAGGGGCAGCCGGAACTGTGGTTGTCCAGGCCGTTACACAGCCTACTATTCCATCTACACAGGTCAGGGCTGGGGTGGAAGACCTGAACAACCTTGACCGGGTGGAAGTAGAGGATGTGGGCGAATCCTCACATGTGGGCCAGGAAGAGGCCGGAAATGTGGGTAATGATGGGATGGACGTGGAGGTTCAACCTACTGCTGTTCCAAACGTCGGAGAGATGTGGAACATGATGAAAGCGGTGATGGACCATCTGAATGTTATGGCTCAGAACGCACCACCAGTACAATGGCCAGTTAGTGATCAGACCAAGACCCGATTTCCTATAACCGGGAACAACGGTCATGTGGACGATCAGGATGAGGTGTTTGAGGTAGAGCTACCTCCGGCCAGGACAGCCCGGAAGGTGGACTACTTAAGCATACTAGGTCACATCACTAAGCTCGGCACTAAGCACTTCAGTGGAAGCGCGGATCCAGTCGAGGCAGATGAGTGGAGGAGTCGTTTGACCAGAAACTTCAAACCCACTCGTTGCCCGGAGGATTATCAGAAGGACATTGCGGTTCACTTTCTGGAGGGTAACGCACACAACTGGTGGCTTGCGGTTGACATGCGCACCAGGGGAAGCATTGTATCATTTGATGACTTTGAGTCTGAGTTCAACCGGAAATACTTTCTGGCCGAGGCTTGGGACAGACTTGAGGGTCAGTATCTAAACTTGACTAAGGTCGTCGAACGGTACGGGAGTATGAGGCAGAGTTTGACCGACTCAGGTGCTATGTGGGACGTGAGTTAGAGGACGAGCCGGCACGTGTGCGAAGTTTCCTCCATGGATTACGGGTGGAGCTTCGTATTCACTGTTCGGTTTGCACCTTCGACTCAGTATATGAGCTGGTCGAACGAGCTGCTACCTTGGAGAGCAATTTAGCCGAGGAGAACCGGTTTAAGGCTCAGTCAAAAATGAAGGTGATGGGTCGATCCGGGAGGGAGCTAAAGAGGAAATTGGACCAGGTCGATGGTCGCCAGCCTTCCAGTTGTTGCACCAAGTGTGCAAGGTGCGGAAGTACGGACCATGAGGTCCAAGGCTGTCCGCAGGACAAGGGCAAGGTGGCAAGCCTAGGCATTTCAAAAAGGATCCCCCAAAGCTGCAAGGTGGAACACAAGGTCGATTGGGGGAAAACCGCGAGGGTGGTAATACAACTCAGGCTAAGGGCCAGGCCGGGGTACCTCAGGTTTATCAGCTATTAAAGGAGTCTGGGGAGGCCAGTGACTTCAATGCGATCACTGGTACAATCACTAACCCTACACTATTTATTTACTTTTTCTGCAATGCATCGCATGGGGAAATTGGGGTGGCTTTTTCATGCATGGCATAGTATTGGGTTAAAGGGTGGTGATTTCTAATTAGCGTCGTATTGGGGAAAGGGGTGGCCTTTCCTGCAATGCATTTCTCGGGGGAATTGGAGGTTAGGTACTTATCATTCTGGGGTGGAATGTAGGGACCGTAACCATTGGCGGTGTGGAAACACACATGTTTTTTTATTCTGGAGCCACACATAGCTTTGTGTGCTCGCAATGGATTAGAAAGGACTCGTTCCAGATGGAACGAGTGGACGGCTTCGGAGTGGACGCAGCCGGTTGGCCGGCGATGCCTACATGGGTTATTCCGAGACATACCCATCTCCATCGGAGGCATGAGTATGCCGGTAAACGTATTTGTGGTCCAGCTCAAGCATCACGATGTGATCTTGGGCATGGACTAGCTCGGTCGGTATCGGGCTACGCTCGAATGCCACCGGGGACGAGTACGGTTTGAAAGACTGGATGGACGGATCCAATTCCAAGGGGTCAGGCCGACGACGGGAAGTTTGGTAGTCTCAGCCATCCAAGCAGGGAAGATATTGGAAAAGAGTTGGGAGGCTTACCTGGCGACGATCTCCACCACCGAGGTCGGGAGTAGTACGGAGATTGGAGGAATTCCGGTCGTGAGGGAGTTTGGGGATGTGTTTGAGGCCTTGACCGGCTTACCGCCCGATAGGTCCGATCCGTTCACAATCGAACTCGAGCCCGAGACTGCTCCATTCTCTAAAGCACCATAAAGGATGGCTCCGGCCGAGATGGCCGAACTCAAGAAACAGTTGGAGGAACTGTTAGAGAAAGGTTTCATCCGGTCGAGTAGCTCTCTTTGGGGAGCGCCAGTCCTTTTTGTCAAGAAGAAGGACGGGAGTTTCCGGTTGTGCATTGACTATCGGGGGATCAACAGGGTTACGGTGAACAATAAGTACCCTTTACCCAGGATAGACGAGCTGTTGGATCAGCTTAAGGGAGCTACGGTATTCTCTAAAATTGACTTAGCATCGGGATACCATCAGATTCCGATTGCACCGGAGGATGTACGGAAGACGGCGTTCCACACACGATATGGTCACTACGAGTTTGTAGTGATGCCATTTGGATTGACGAATGCTCTAGATGCATTCATGAAGATGATGAATAACATCTTCCGTGATTGGCTAGATGAGTTCGTGATCATCTTCATTGATGACATACTCGTTTATTCAAAAGACCGGGAGACGCATCAGGAGCATCTCAGGAAGGTGTTGGGACGGTTGAGGGAACATAAGCTCTTTGCCAAGCTAAGAAAGTGGACTTTATGGCTAAAGAGAATCGGGTTCCTAGGATACATTGTGTCGGACAAAGGGGTATCGGTTGACCTGGAGAAGATCAAAGTGATTAAGGAGTGGCCACGGCCAAGGAACGCAACTGAGGTGCGGAGTTTCCTTGGCTTAGCAGGCTACTACAGGCGGTTTGTCTAGGGCTTTGCAAGCAATGCACATGCCATGAGTAAACTGACCGGGAAGGATGTTAAGTTTGAGTGGACGGACAAGGCTGAGAAGAGCTTCTCGGAGCTGAAGGACATGCTTACCCAAGCACCGGTCCTAGCCTTGCCAGAGAACGAGGTACCCTATTTGGTTTACACAGATGCATTAATTGCTGGTCTTGGTTGTGTGTTGATGCAACAGGGAAAGGTCATTGCTTATGCTTCACGGCAACTAAAAGAAGCATGAAGGCAATTACCCGACTCATGATCTGGAGATGGCCGCGGTAGTACTTTCCCTAAAGATCTAGCGATCTTATCTCTACGGAGCTAAGTGATAGGTCAAGAAATATCCATATTTTACTGCAAGTGCAAATATATGCTATTGTTGAAGGAATCCCTAGGATCCAGGGTCTAGGTGATTGAATCTAAGAACTGACCTCGTGTTTACCTGGAGATTGGCAGCGGAAATTGGAGCAGGTAAACGAGATCTATAGCGCCTCAAACGCTGCGCCTCTATCGTAGTCCACACGCACACAAGCTGGAATCCGTCGGGATGCTAGTGCCGGGAATCGGATCTCCTGTGGGTTATGAGTTTATGTGTCTCTGCTTTCTCGCTGAGAAGCGACACTTATGGCTAGGGCTCAGGTCGATCATATAAGACATTATATATCGACCTGGGATGACCTAAACCACCTGCGGATCAAACCCGGTTCGTTTAAGTCATTAACTCGAAACTTCAGTCTAGAGGCCCAATGTGCATCGATCGATGCACATACTGCATCGATCGATGCACATACTGCATCGATCGACACACATTCGAAAACCTGCGTCGATCGACACACTCATTGCATCGATCGATACACCTCTTCAAAACTCAATTCAATGTGTAACCAATACACATTGATCGGATCATATACCAATGATCAATCCCATACTAAGTGTATCCAGCTTGCTTAGGTGTGTGACCCTGTAGGTTCACACGATACTAGAAATGAGTTACAACTCATTTGTCATAAGCGGTTTCTAGCAAAACATTATGACTACCTAGTATCACATGAATTGTCCGATCTCGACAATACAACTATCTTTAGAGTAAGTACAATATGATTTCAGGACATAATCCCAACAATCTCCCACTTGTACTGGAATCATCTATTCCCATAATCCCTTTATCGCTATATCTCGATATGGCATAAGGCAATGAACTGTGTCATCCTTATTATAACCAACATCATGTTCATCGAACTCCTGTTCTATATTGATAAAACAAACGACTGACAATCACCTCGTTTGAGCACAACCATGCATTTTCTCAGTATCAAATCTACGATGGGCCCTGAGATATTTATCTCCTGTTATATAGGAGGGACAAATCCCTTCTTGTTCCATCCCTGTTTCTACCTATACTTCATGATACACCTAAGCAATGTCTTTATAGCCGCCATTTACGGATCGACGTTTGACAAGGTCAAAGTGCACCAATTCATATGCTAGAAAGCATGATGAACTTAGGTCTAAGGACTATACTCTATAGTCGTAATGAGAAACTCTCATGACACAGATATAACTATCCTGTAGAGTTCTCATTAGCGGGTCATGTCCGATCATATGTTCACCAACATATATCTATGTGACTGACTGTGATACTCATATCATTGACTCCATGAAACTTAGTCAACAGTCACCTCACAAGCTAGTCTCTCGCGATTGTCAGTGTCCCACTTTGACAATCTCGACTAGGGACAATCATAATTTATGTCATCTTTTTTTTTACTTATAGGGTTTCATGATCAAGTCCTCAACTTGATGTCCTATAATATGAACATAAAATACTTGGGACCATTATTTAATTATCCAATGATAAAATAATGCTGATGTCAGTTTTTCATAATCATGAGTACATCATGTCTATCTAAACATCATAACTAACATAACTCCCACTAGAATCTAGACCACGTCTTCAGATATCTAGTACCTACAGCAACAGCAAGAAACTCATGCTTAGGTTGTGAGAGATGCTGCGGTGTTTTTGCTTGGAACCATTCCAACAAACCACACTGTTGTTCTTTAATAAGCACTATTCTGCGGTCCATTGCTTGGAGACCTTTCCAACAGATAGCCCCGCTACACAGACAAAGAGACATAAACAGGTGGGAACCGTGAATCATCTTTGTCCGTCTAACTACTCTTAACAGATTCGTCATTTCTCAGTTGAACAAGAACCTATCCTCAGTGTTCCTCAAACACTTGGGGATATTCCTTACAACTGTCCAGTGACTCTTACCGGAATATATTGGTATCTTCTCGTCATGCTTTATGCGTAAGCTGCATCTAGACGAGCGCAAGATATGGCATTCATGATGGATTCTATTGCATAAACAAAATTAATCAAACTCATAGATACTAGCTCAGCCAGTGTCCAAGACACTTCATCTTGCTAAAATCATTGCCATAAGACCTTTGGTATGAAGTCATTCTTGGAATCAAGCACATTTGAACTGTCCAATACCTTATCACCATAAGGATTCTGACACAATCCAATTGGTCTTTGCAATCCATTTCAATGGATCCTTATTCCAAGCACTTTCACGGCTTCTCCCATGTCTTTCGTTAAATTTGATTTCCGACCCAAATCTTGACAAGACTTTAGCGTTGGAACATCGTTTATGAGATTAAGTATGTTACAAACATACAGTGTGAGAATTGCAACTACGCTCCCACTAGTTTACTTGTAAACGCACGGTTTCTATACGTTCCTGATCAAGTCAAAACCTTTGACTGTTTTAACAGAACATAGATTTCTAACTCCAAGATGTTTGCTTCAATCCAGAAATGGATCGGTGAAGCTAACATACATTCCTAGTTAATTCTCGGAGTTGGGGCTCACCTTCGCTTCTTTGAATTTCGCAGGCTCGTCACTTTTCAATGATCAACAGATCACGGCAATTGGTTACGAGAAATCACTCTCAGGTTTAGTGATGGATCCATTAGGATCAGCGAACTTCAGGCTCCACAGGTGTAGATCTTACAGCACTCTGTAGATCCAACCGCTGTTCTCCCTCAACAGGTTGAACAGCTTCCTGTGTTTCTCGAATTTCTTCGAGCTGTACTTTTACTCCCACTGTTCTTCTTGGAAAAACAGAGTTCCGAACAACAAAACTTTGTTCTCGGATTGCTTTCAAAAGTACTAAGCCTCGGTTTCCCTAAGACAACCGGCGAAGCAGCCCTTATCAGATTTGGGTTCAAGTTTGTTTGTTGACAACTGCTTTACACAAACCTTGCAATCCCAATTAATCAGGAAAACATACTTGGAAAACTTCCAGTCCACATCCAATGTGGTGTTTTTCAACTGATTCTTATAGAAAACTATTTGGCGCAAACATATTCATTTTAGAGCGTATTTTAAAAGGATAATGGAAGATTCCTGTGACTCATCACTAATCGGAGCATATCTAATAAGGTCCGATTCTTTCTCTCAGAAACACCATTTAGGTTTTCCAGGAGAAAAGAGCTGTGATATGACTTCACACTCACTTAGATGATCACACAATTCTTGACTCAAGTATTTTCCTCCGCGATCTAATCGAGGATCTCAATACTTCTGTCAAATCGGTTCTATACTTCATTTTGGAACTCCTCAAAGGATTTCTATTCGTGTCTTATCGAATGAACACAGTCATACTTACTGAAGCCATCAATAAGTTAATGAAGTACTGAAGATTTCCTTTGACATTAATGCTCATCGGGCCACATACATCAGTACATGTGAGGCCCAATAAGCCTCTGGCCCTTCTCTTTAGCTCTGCTAAAGAAGCCTTAGTCATTTGGCCCAGCAAGCAGACTTCATGTCTCAAATGATTTATAATCAAATGAGCCTAAAGCCCATAACAATGGAACTTCTGAATCCGCTTCACTCTATGTGGTCAAAAAACGACTATGATAAGGAAAAATCAAGTTCAAGTCATCAGACTTAAACCGTTTGGTATTCATGTTATATGTTCAAGCGTACAATGGTTTAAGATTTAAAACCCATTATCAAAGGGGTGCTACCATAATATTTCATTAAGATCAAAAGAGCAAAACTTGTCTTTTATCAGAATGAAAAACATCCAAATTCTTACAAAAATGAAAGACATCTCTGCATAAAGCAGGTACATAGTAGCAATTACTTAATTCAAAAACCAAGCTTGAAAGGCTCCTACAAGTGGAGAATCTCTACGGCTCATGCAGCAACCATTGCTCCATACCAGACACGCAGTTCCACTTGTCCTTTCTTCAACGTTCTACTGTTGCTTAGGCCCTGCATATTTCCAAAATATCAGTACCACAACCAGTATCCAATACATACGTAGAACTTGAAGTAATAACACAATAGCTGAAGAAGAAGTACCATACATCTCCTTCATCTCTTGTGAATCTTCCAAGAATTTAATGCAATCTTTCTTCCAATGCCCTGACTTATCACAGTAGAAGCACTTTCTAACACCAGTTGGGCCGGACTTGGGTTTATAAGATGACACAGGCTTATCCTGATTCCAAATCTGGACGGCCCTGACTCTACCCTTGTCAACACAAGATTTCTCAAATCTTTTACCCTTTATGATGTCTTGCTCTGCTGTTTTGATCATACCATGCAGCTCACTCAACGTCTTCGTCAAGTTATTCTTGATATAGCTTTTGATAAACTTATCATAACTAGACGGCAGTGACTGCAGAATGATGTCAGTGGCCAACTCTAAGCTGACAGGACATTCCATTTTCCCTAGGTTATCAATGTAACCCATCATTTTAATGACATGAGGACTCACTGGAGCATCCTCTGGTAGCTTGCACCCAGTGAGACTTCATGTTCAACTCGTGCCAGATCCTTAAACTTCAGTTTCAGGCTGGTGATCATCTCTATTGGCGACTCCAAGTTCTCGTATTGACTCTTTAAGTCCGATTCCATGGTAGCCAACATCAGACCACGCACATCTACCACATCAATATAATGCTTATTCCAAGCATCATATACTGCATGCGAGGCATTGGTCCCAAGCCTTTCTGGAAGAGCTTTCTCAAGGACATAGTCCTTACTCTCCTGCTTGAGGATTAATCTCAAATTGCGATACCAATCCAGGAAATTTGATCCATTTAACATGTCCTTCTCAAGGACGGATCGTAACGAGAAAGTAGTTTTAGACATAGGCTGAAATTTTAATAAAAGAAAATTTTAGTTATGATTTCAGGAAATGAGGAATCTTATCTTATAAGAAAACTCGCATTATATTCAATCAATGTTCCCTTTATGAATATAATTAATCCAAGATCCATACATCACTAAAATCTGAGTGGACGACTCGTCATCACCCAGTGTTTAGTCATCTAGGTAAGCAAATCATTGCTAATTGTACCCAGTACAACTCTTGGTCATAGATAAGACAATTCATGTCCTATCTACTCTGATGTCTCTGGGCCCAGAACTTCTGATGGCCCAGTCAAGTAAACCAATCTCTTCAGTCTTGTGATCATTGACAGTCGCACTGCAAGTCTATCAATGATCACCTGCCTTACTCATGTAATTGTGGATACCAAGGACTCCAAGACTATCCAACAACGAAATGAGTCTTGACAGTAGACAAGATTGGGCAAGACATCAAGATCACTTGATATTTAGTTGAGGAAACAGAACTCAAAAGTTAGTAATTCAATCTCTTAGGTCATGTAATTGTTGATGTCAAGCACTGCAAGACCATCAACACTACTACCTGCCTTACTCATGTAATTGTGGACACCAAGCTCTTGGCAAGACTATCACAACAACGAAATGAGTCTTGACAGTTGACCACATTGAAAACTAAACTTTGATTTAATACACATCCAATGTGTACCAGATAGGTTTAGAACATGTTTTACTTCTAATTTCAATTAAGTTTTGCTTGTTCTAATTTAAGTGGGCTAGGTCATTTGGTTCGGTTTCTTAATCATTTGGTTCAAAACCAAACGATTACGTTTAACCAACCAGATAACCGGTCAATCCAATTGAGCCGGTAAATGACCAAATGAACCGGTTTTAGACCAATTGAGATACCGGTCAAATCCAATTCAACCGGTCCATCCAACTGAACCGATTCAACCAGTTTTAACTAATCTCGATAACCGGTCCAATTCAATTGAACCGACTTATCCAATCAAACTGATCGTAACCAATCAAATCGGTTTATACCAGTTGAGATAACCAATTCAATCCAATTGAATCAATTCATCCAATTTAAACCGATCTGATCTATCTTAACCAAGCATGATAACCAGTTCAATCCAATTGAACCGATTAACCAATCGCAAGGCCTGTGTCGACCGACACTAAACCTGTGTCGATCGATACAGTGGGGTATCAGGGAATTTTTAATCGAATTAAACCGACATAACCATGCGAGATAACCTGTTCAATCCAATTGAACCGATCTATCCTTTCGCACAGCCTGTGTCGATCGATGCACCCAGTGTGTCGATCGACACAGTACGATTTCTAAATCGAAACCCAATGTTTTAATAGGCGAATTCGCGGTGCATCGACCGACACAAACTTGTGTCGATCGACGCTATGCGAAAACACAAACTCTTTAGCATTTTCGCGCTGCATCGACCGACACACCCAGTGCATCGATCGATGCTGTGCGAAAACCCTAAAACACTTTTGCCGTTTTTGCGGTGTGTCGACCGACACAAACTTGTGTCGATCGACACAGTGCGAAAACACTGTTCTTCGTTTTCGATATAATTAAATCCGAGATTACAATTATCAAAACGAAACCTAGCTAGCATCAATTCAATCAAATACCATTTTAATCGAATTCCAGGCTACAGATTCAATAGATTAAACCCTAAGGCTCTGATACCACTGAAGGAATCCCTAGGAACCAGGGTCTAGGTGATTGAATCTAAGAACTGGCCTCGTGTTTACCTGGAGATTGGCAGCGGAAATTGGAGCAGGTAAACGAGATCTATAGCGCCACAAACGCTGCGCCTCTATCGCAGTCCACACGCACACAAGCTGGAATCCGCCGGGATGCTAGTGCCGGGAATCGGATCTCCTGTGGGTTATGAGTTTCTATGTCTCTTCTTTCTCGCTGAGAAGCGACACTTACGGCTAGGGCTCAAGTCAATCATATAAGAGATTATATATCGACCTGGGATGACCTAAACCACCTGCGGATCAAACCCGGTTCGTTTAAGTCATTAACTCGAAACTTCAGTCTTGAAGCCCAATGTGCATCGATCGATGCACATACTGCATCGATCGACACACATTCGAAAACCTGTGTCGATCGACACACTCATTGCATCGATCGACACACCTCTTCAAAACTCAATTCAATGTGTATCCAATACACATTGATCGGATCATATACCAATGATCAATCCCATACTAAGTGTATCCAGCTTGCTTAGGTGTGTGACCCTGTAGGTTCACACGATACTAGAAATGAGTTACAACTCATTTGTCATAAGCGGTTTCTAGCAAAACATTATGACTACCTAGTATCACATGAATTGTCCGATCTCGACAATACAACTATCTTTAGAGTAAGTACAATATGATTTCAGGACATAATCCCAACAATTGTAGTACTCAGGGTATCGTATCCACAAGGACTCACGACTCATACAATAGATTGTATGTTCTCAAGTTAAGTTAAATCAATCAGAAGAAAGCAGTAAACGAAAGCAAGTAAACAAGGGTGTGTTTTCATTAGGAAGAAGGCGTCAGACTTAGGAAATTCTCAGGAATTATGCAATGTCAGATACTTAACTAACCGGATTTAGATTAAACACAGGTTCAGGAACTAGAAACACAATGCTAAACAATCCAACTCTCGCTGAGATTGTTTCTATATCTAGCAACCTAGCGATCCGAATCTCTTTGTGATCCTAGAGTTCTAAACAAGCATTAAGAACAGGTTCTATCGGTTCACAATTCTCCTAAACCAAATCTCTTTGTATCTAGTCAAATTGCTCACACTAAGTTTATTGAGATTATAACTCACATTCTCGTGCTAAGTTAATTATCTCAGATCTAAACCCTAGGTGATCAGTCCAGAATTCAGTATTAAATGCAACTTAGGTGATGAACGAACAGATTGTGAATCCTAATAAATTAGTTATCTAAACATGCATAAAACCCTTATGAGAATTCCTAAATCTAACTAGGTTACTACTCTTACATATTATCAGAAAAACAACACATCATGAATAGAAAACTGAAAGACTGAATAGATAAGATAAAGGGTTTCGAAATCCTTCTCTCAAAGGTTACAAGTAGCAAGAATCAGCCCCTTAGCAAAATCTCTCAATCTCCAAAAGCAAGAACAAAAGTAATAACCAGATAAAACTGAATAATGAGTCTGAAAACCTAATTAAAAACTCCTAAACTCGTTTTGGAGCTAGATTAGAATTAGGGTAAACTTCAGGGTCTTTATGCAATTCTTCAAAACTTATCTCAACTCGGCGTATAGCTTCTCTCGCGCTCAGTGTCGACCGACCCCAAGGTCAGTGTCGGTCGACATCCACTCGTGGCCGAGACACCAACTTCAGCTCGTTGCACAAATCGCCAGAAACGTCCTATATTCCCACTCTTTGCTCCAAACGCAAGCCTACCTGTAGAAGACTAAATAGACTCAAAAAACCAGGTTAAAGACTCAATATACACAACTATATCATGGTTGAAAACCTAGAAAACCATGATATATCAACTCCCCCACACTTAGCTCTTACTTGCCGTTAAGCAAGTAAAAGAACTGAAGCATAAGAAAGAGGTTTGAAAACTCAGAAACTCATTTCGTCCTAGGAACTTTCGCATTCACATTCACTAAGTAAACCACAGAAAACTTTCATGCAGATGTCACGACCATAATATACTTCCCTCACACTTAGCAACTGTCCCAAGTAAACTCCACAATCAAGTTAGGATATACAAGTTCACCACACTAACCTTTGAATACAATTAGGTGCGGTCTTACAAAGGGAGTGTTGATCAGAGAACACATGGACTTAACTCAGTCAGTACTGACCACCAAACTGTCGTTTTCTGGTTCCTTTCTTTTCCCTTTCTCCCTTAGCACTGATTTTTCCCCACTGGGTATCATTTTATTTTTTTCTATCAGTGCTCTTCCCTTTCCACTTGGGGTTTAACTTTGGATCTTTACATGGATACACATGAGGTAATAGGGGTCTCTACCACTCCTGTGACCACTTCCAAGCTACTAGCTTATCCTCGGTTTTAATCTCTTTTTCTTTTTTCTTTTTTTTTACTTTCAAGGGAGGGGAAAATCAGAAACCGTACTCAAACAGGATCACAGGCTGTGTCAAGTACATCAGAGGAATCCGATCCATAGATCTCAAGCCCCTAAGTAAGAAAATCAAGTCAGGTTTAGAGGTGAAGTTAGTGATGGATCCTCTGAATACCTGGTTAGATATGTGTGTCCTTGGTAGGTTGATCCGTTTGGGGTTTTCTAATAGTCATAGAATTACTGCAAGTTTGTCCAATGGTCACTTAGTTCCTGTTCCAGCGAAAAATTTCCTCGAAAAATCATAGTTTCATACACATTTTGACTCAATAAAACAGTTTTGAAAACAACTAAAAACAAGGGACTGACTCTAAGAAAACAAAACAAAATGTCAGTAGCCACCTCCCCCACGCTTAGACTGCACTGTCCCCAGTGCCATCGTAGTATGAGATCGGGAGAACAAGGTATATGTGACCGAGAACTTGAGAAACAGAAATCTTACCTGTTGTCGCAGTCGATGTCGACCGACACACAGACTACGTCGAGTGACATTAGCCTTTGGTCAACACCGATTTACTCGTAATCGAGCGTGGTCGATTTCCATCCATGTTTCGAGTTTGGTGTCGAGCCACATCAATGGTGATGTCGACCGACACTGATAGCTGCAGACCTGTCCTACACGGCCCTAACATACAAGAACCAGAAAAAATAAAAAGACTCAAGGACAAAGACTCAAAAGAAAAAAAACTAACCTACAGTGGGTTGCCTCCCACTCAGCGCTCGTTTAATGTCAATAGCTTGACTGTAATGCGATCAAGCATTGGGTGGATTATCCAGATGGACAATGTTGCCTTCCGGAATCTCAGCTTTCGCCCAGTAATGTGTTACCCTTTGCCCATTGACTGTGAACTCCTCGCCTTTGGAATTCATCAAAATAACAGCTCTGTGCGGTCTAGCCTCCTTAACAGTGAATGAACCTGACCAACCAGAACGCAACTTCCCAGGAAACAATGTTACACGAGAGTTGTAGAGAAGTACCTGATTATTGGGTTCGAAGTTGCGTAAGATGATATTCTTATCTTAATATGCCTTTGTACGCTCCTAGTACAGCTTTGAGTTATCATACGCGTGGTGGCGAATCTCATCTAACTCATTAAGCTGTATCAGACGTCTCTCAACTGCAGGCATGAGGTCATAGTTCATTTGTTTGACAGCCCATCTAGCCTTGTGCTCAAGCTCAACTGGAAGGTGACAGGCTTTCCCATAGAGGAGATGGAATGGTGTAGTCCCTAGTGGCGTCTTAAACGCAGTCCTGTAGGCCCACAACGCATCATCCATCTTAGCAGACCAGTCCTTCCTAGTCTTTCCCACTGTCTTCTCCAGAATCTCCTTTATTTGTCGGTTTGAAACCTCAACATGTCCACTAGTCTAAGGGTGATATGGAGTAGCCACACGATGACTTCTTAAGCAACTTCTCAAAGACCTTGTTGATGAAGTGAGAGCCACCATAACTTATAACAATCCTAGGCACTCCAAATCTGGGGAAGATGATAGTCTTAAACCGTTTAAGAACTACCGAAGAGTCATTGGTCGTACTTGCAATCGCTTCAACCCACTTGGACACATAGTCCACAACAACCAATATGTACCGGTTCCCATAGGAATATGGGAAAGGACCCATGAAATCGATGCCCCATCAGCCAAAGACTTCAACCTCGAGGATGAAGTTTTGTGGCATCTCATGTCTCTTGCTGATCTTCCCCCTCCTCTGACACAAATCACACTGGGAGATGAATCACTGAGCATCCTTGAACACTGTAGGCCACCAGAAGCCTGCTTGACGAACCTTTGACACTGTCTTGAATGTAGCAAAGTGTCCAGCATACTCAGAACCATGGCAGTGGTATAGCACATCATCAACCTCACACTCCGCAATGCAACGTCTGTAGATACCATCAGAGCAGTGCTTGTACAAGTAGGGTTCATCCCAATAATAGCGCCTGATTTCCCTAAGGAACTTCTTCTTAGCATAGCCTTTAAACACTTCAGGCTCATCATCTGCATCAAGGTAGTTGGCTATGTCAGCGTACCAAGGTCTAGTGGAGAGAGAACCTTGGGCGATTGCAGCTATGAACATGTCAGCTTCATCATCGATAATAGCAGCCTGCAATCGCAAATGTGTCGACCGACATCAGTGTTGATGTCGACCGACATCAGTGTTGATGTCGACCGACATCGTACCTAATCGGCCAATTGGTGTCGAGGATGATCGATTATCGTCCGCTTTTTCGAGTCCGGTGTCGACCGACATGAACAGGGTGTCGACCGACACCTTCTCTGCAACCCGTGTAGAAGGCAGTGAACTCGCAGAAACTGCCTGAAAACCTGTCTCAACCTTGTAGATGTTCTCCTCCGGTAGAAAATCATCTATAGGAACGTCCTCATCGATCCTAATCTGTGATAAGTGATCAGCAACACCATTCTCTACCCCTTTCTTGTCCCTCACCTCTATGTCAAACTCTTGGAGAAACAAAATCCATCTTAGTAGCCTTGGCTTAGCATCTTTCTTCTGCATCAGATACTTAAGCGCGGAATGGTCAGTATGCACAACTACCTTGGATCCAATCAGATAGGGGCGGAACTTATCGAATGCAAACACAACTGCCAACAATTCCTTCTCAGTGGTTGCATAATTGATTTGAGCTTAATCTAGAGTCCTACTGGCATAATAGATAGCATGGAGCTACCTGTCTTTCTTCTGCCCAAGCACAACCACTATCGCATAATCGTTGGCATCACACATCACCTCAAAAGGCAGATTCCAGTAGGGTGGTTGCACAATTGGAGCCGAGATCAAGTCTTGTTACAGCTCCTTGAATGCAGCATGACACTCATCTGTGAACTCAAACTTCACATCCTTGCAGAGGAGTGCAGTAATCGGTCTAGCTATCTTGCTGAAGTCTTTAATAAATCTCCTGTAAAAACCAGCATCCCCAAGAAAACTCCTTATTCCCTTGACTGAATCCGGTGCTTGCAATCCTGTCATCACTTCAATCTTAGCTCTGTCCACCTCAATTCCTGCCTCAGAAACTCTATGCCCAAGTACAATGCCATTCTTGACCATAAAATGGCATTTCTCCCAATTCAAAACCAAGTGCTTTTCCTCACAGCGAGCTAGCACCTTGCATAGATTATCCAGACATGCATGGTAAAATGGTCCGTAGATAGAGAAATCATCCATGAAGACCTCCATAAATTCCTCTATCATGTCTGTGAAGATAGACATCATACATCTCTGAAATGTCGCAGGAGCATTACACAGTCCGAAAGGCATTCTGCGGTATGCAAAGGTGCCATAGGGACAGGTAAATGTGGTCTTCTCCTGGTCCTCTGGGTGGAGAGGGATGTGAAAGAAACAAGAATAACCATCCAAGAAGCAGTAGTAAGGATGATTTGCCAACCTTTCGAACATCTGATCAATGAAAGGGAGTGGAAAGTGGTCTCTTCTGGTGGCTGCATTCAACTTCCTGTAGTCTATGCACATCCGGTGACCAGTGATTGTCCTCGTAGGAATCAGCTCATTCTTTTCATTTTTCACCACTGTGACTCCTCCCTTCTTAGGAACCACATGAACTAGGCTGACCCAATCACTGTCTGAAATAGGGTAAATGATCCCAGCTTGCAGCAGCTTTATGATCTCCTTCTTCACAACCTCCTTCAGGTTAGGATTCAAACGCCTCTGGTTCTCTATTGACGACATGCTCTCTTCCTCAAGGTGTATCCTATGCATGCACAAGTCCGGAGAGATACCTGAAATATCATCAAGAGAATAGCCAAGAGATTTGCGATGCTTGCGTAGCTTGCTTAGCAGTAAAGTGAGTTATGCGTTATTCAAATCAGCATTGACAATGACGTGATAAGTGGAGTTTTTACCTAATAATGCATATTTGAGGCTTGTATGTAGCTACTCCAACTCGATCTTTAAAGCTTTCTCCTTGCTCCACTCCTGCGCAACTGGTGTCGACCGATTCGCTTGTGGTGTCGGTCGACATTGTATATCGTCGGCCACTTCCAAGTTCATAACTTGCTCCGTAGCATCCATCAGCCTCAAGTATCTAGTAGCAGCTTCATCCTCCAGCTCCAACTCATGCTCAGAACTCATTAAGGCTCTCTCTAAAGGGTTGACAAAATGCATTCTATTTAAGAATTCTGCAGCCAGATTCTCAATCGTATCAACATAGAAGGTCTGTCCATCAATGGTGGGGTGTCTCATCAACTTGTCCATGTCAAAATTCATCACCAGATCACCCACATTCAGTCCAATCTTTCCTCTCTTCACATCAATGATGGCACCAGCCGTAGCCAAGAATGGTCTGCCCAAGATAAGAGGGTCCTTAGGCTCATCATTGTACTGCAGGACTACGAAGTCAGTTGGTATAACACATTCACCAATCTTTACCGGTACATCTTCCAAGAGACCTTCAGGAATCCTCATGGAGCGATCAGCTAAAATCAAGGAGATCCTAGTAGGTGTAAAGTCTGTCATCCCCATCTGCTTAGCAACTGAATATGGCATTAGATTGACACTTGAACCCAAATCACACAGTCACATCTCAAATCTGTTGCTGAAGATTGCACAGTCCAAGACAAAGCTCCCTAGGTCCTTTTGCTTTTTCAGGAACTCTGTTTAAGATGACGGCACTACAGACTTCGGTGATCATCATCACACTCTCTTCATCTCCCATGTCAGAAGTCAACATCTGTTTCAAACATCTCTTCAACACTGGGTTGTTGTTGATAGCATCCATCAATGGCATTGGGAGAGTTAGCTTGCTCAGCATAGCCATTCATTTAGCCTTAAACCGTTCAAACTTAGACTGCTTCGGGTTTCTCGGAAAAGGTACTTTGGTTTATATACTTTCCCACCAGATGTAGGGGTTTTCTATGTGGCATCAGAGTCTGTACGTTGCTGGTGTCGACCGACATCAGCTTGGTGTCGGTCGACATTGGTCGATTTTGATCTGTCGTCGACCTCACAATCGATCTCGGTCAATTTCCGTTCGTCATGAGGACTCGAAGAAGTTGGTGTCGCCCGACGTGCAGAGGCAGTGTCGGTCGACGCTCGTTTCGTATATTCGTACTCTTCTTCGAATTCTTCTATCTCTTCGATCTCCTTATCACTGATCTGCCTAATAGGGATGCTATGCAGCTCCTTCCCATTCCGCATTGATATGGCATTGCAGTGATGCTTGGGGTTGATATATGTGCTTCC
This sequence comes from Orychophragmus violaceus, assembly GCA_030180135.1. Taxonomy (NCBI): domain Eukaryota; kingdom Viridiplantae; phylum Streptophyta; class Magnoliopsida; order Brassicales; family Brassicaceae; genus Orychophragmus; species Orychophragmus violaceus. The sequence goes on from CM058233.1 coordinate 34,323,916, forward strand.
AAGAAGGAATCCGGCTTGCCTCTTAACAGCTCCAGCAGTTTGAGCAACTTGAGAATCCAATTGCTTCATATGTGTACTCAAGGATTCAAACTTCTCATTCAAATCAGCATAGACAACATCTATCTTCTTGTTGAAATCCACAGCAGTCTTGGTATGACCTTCCAGAAACTGCTCCATCATAGCTTCCAGCTTACTCTCATGAGCATTAGTAGCAGGAGGTGCCTGATAGGAAGATGATCCATAGGTCCTCTGGTAAGAGTTGTTCTGCTGAAAAGGCTTTTGGTAACCAGCATTCTGACCATATCCAGAAGAGTTTTGATTGCTTGTGAAAGTGCTCTTCTGTCCACCATTAAAGAACTTATTGTTCTGCTGATTTCCAAACCTGTTTCCTTGAAATCCAGAACCACTAATGTAGTTCACATCTTCCTCTGTGCAGCCTTCTTCAGGTCCAAACTCTTCAACATCCTGAGCAAAGTGGACATGCTTCTTACTAGTCAACAAGCTGTGAACAGAATCCAACTTGTTCTTCATCTCAACTATCTGCAGATGATCAACCTTTCCACCAGACTCCTTCTTTCTTTGATCTGCAGTCTTGATGCTATTGCTACTCACCAAGTTCTCAATCAACACTCTAGCTTGTTCAGGAGTCTTTGTGTTGAAGTTACCATTGCTGGCAACATCTAACGAAGACTGGTACCAGAGATCCACACCTCTGAAGAAAATGCCCAGCAGCTGAACTTCAGAGAATCCATGATGGGGACAGTCTCGTTGGTACATCTTGAAACTCACCCAAGCAGTTTTAAGAGGCTCTGTAGGTCCCTGAGTGAATGTCAGAAGATCCTGTCTGAGCTGATCGGAGCGAGCATCATCATAGAAATGCCTCAAGAACTCTCTCTTCACTGCATCCCAAGTGGTTAACTTCCCAGGTGGAAGATACTTAAGCCAAGCTGCAGCCTCTCCAGCAAGAGAGTATGGGAAAAGCTTAATGTATAGAAATCATAACCCACTCCATTGTGCTTCATTCAAGTGATGAAGGCTTCAAAATCCTCTATGTGGTCAATGGGTTGCTCATGTGGGAGACCATGAAAAGGATGTTGCCTCAGAAGTGCATAATAGACAGTCTTGACCTCAAAGTCATTCCTCTCAAAAGGAGGAGGTACAATAGCAGACATGTTGTTGTAGAACTCGTCAGGTCTATTGTAGTCAGCAAGAGTCCTCTCAGCAGCAGGAGGATTAGTTTGCTGTCCATTAGCTCCAGCATTGACCATCTGCCCCTCACCTTGAGGCTGTTCAGGTTCAGGGATCACGCGTCCCTCAGCGTCAATCCTTTGCCCCTGATCATTGTATGGGTTGTTCTGTGGGTCTCTCAGAACTCCCTCAGCATCTGGTCTCAAAATCAAACGATTGTTCATCATTCTTGTTCTCTGACTGTTCGTTCTCGCTAGTTTAGCAAGCTCCTCAAATCTGAGGTTCAAAAGTTCTTTGCTCTAGTTGCTTCGGGTGTGTCGACTTGGCATACACTAATCTCAAGTCTGAAACCGTGAGTGGTGTCGGTCGACACTGAGAGTTTCAGTCGATTCCTGCAGCAACAAAACAAGCCAAACCGAGAAAAATAGTAACAAAGAAATAAAAACGACTTAGACTAAACTCTAAAACAAAATCTATCGGCGAACTCAGTTTAGTCCCCGGCAACGGCGCCAAAAACTTGATAGGTCAAGAAATATCTCTATTCTACTGCAAGTGCACAAATATGCTATTTTAGTATTCAGGGTATCGTATCCACAAGGATTCACGACTCACACGATAGATTGTATGTTCTCAAGTTAAGCTAAATCAATCAGAAGAAAGCAGTAAACGAAAGCAAGTAAACAAGGGTGTGTTTTCAATAGGAAGAAGGCGTCAGACTTAGGAAATTCTCGGGAATTATGCAATGTTAGATACTTAACTAACCGGTTTCAGATTAAACACAGGTTCAGGAACTAGAAAAACAATGCTAAACAATCCAACTCTCGCTGAGATTGTTTCTATATCTAGCAACCTAGCGATCCAATTCTCTTTGTGATCCTAGAGTTCTAAACAAGCATTAAGAACAGGTTCTATCGGTTCACAATTCTCCTAAACCAAATCTCTTTGTATCTAGTCAAATTGCTCACACTAAGTTTATTGAGATTATAACTCACACTCTCGTGCTAAGTTAATTATCTCAGATCTAAACCCTAGGTGATCAGTCCAGAATTCAGTATTAAATGCAACTTAGGTGATGAACGAACAAATTGTGAATCCTAATAAATCAGTTATCTAAACATGCATAAAACCCTTATGAGAATTCCTAAATCTAACTAGGTTACTACTCAGACATATTATCAGATAAACAACACATCATGAATAGAAAACCGAAAGACTGAATAGATAAGATAAAGGGGTTTGAAATCCTTCTCTCAAAGGTTACAAGTAGCAAGAATCAGCCCCTTAGCAAAATCTCTCAATCTCCAAAAGCAAGAACAAAAGTAAGAACCAGATAAAACTGAATAATGAGTCTGAAAACCTAATTAAAAACTCCTAAACTTGTTTTGGGGCTAGATTAGAATTAGGGGAAACTTAGGGGTCTTTATGCAATTCTTCAAAACTTGTCTCAACTCGGCGTATAGCTTCTCTCGCGCTCAGTGTCAACCGACACCAAGGTCAGTGTCGGTCGACATCCACTCGTGGCCGAGACACCAACTTCAGCTCGTTGCACAAATCGCCAGAAACGTTCTATAATCCCACTCTTTGCTCCAAACGCAAGCCTACCTGTAGAAGACTAAATAGACTCGAAAAACCAGGTTAAAGACTCAATATACACAACATATCATGGTTGAAAACCTAGAAAACCATGATATATCACTAAGGTGGAAATACTTACCGACCACAAGAGCCTGAAGTACATATTCACTCAACCAAATCTGAATTTGAGGCAACAGAGGTGGATGGAGTTCGTAGCCGACTACGATTTGGACATTTCCTACCATCCTCGGAAAGCCAATCTAGTGGCCGATGCATTGAGCCGAAAGAGGGCTGGAGTCGCAGTAGAGAAAGATGCAGAGACATTGGTTAGCATGATCGGGGAATTGCACCTTAATGCCTTGACCGTGAATGAAGAGCCTTTGGGCTTGGGAGCCGCAGAGCAGGCATATTTGTTGACAAGGGTTCGGTTGGCTCAGGGACAAGATGAGGAACTGAACAAGGCCGCTAACCACAACAACACCGAGTATAAGTTCTCCAACAACGGGACAATTGTGGTTAACGGGCGGGTTTGCGTGCCAGACGTGAAAGAGTTGAAGGAGGAGACTCTGAGAGAAGCGCATCAGCCTAGATTTGCGATTCACCCTGGCCAGACCAAGATGTACCACGTCCTCAAGAGGTACTATGATTGGGTCAGGATGAAGCGGAACATAGTAGCTTGGGTGGCGAAGTGTCCCACTTGCCAAGTGGTCAAGGCGGAATACCAAGCTCCAGGCGGCCTTCTGCAGAATCTACCAATTCCGGAGTGGAAATGGGATCACATTACGATGGAATTTGTCATGGATTTACCAACGACCAGGAAAAGGAAAGATACGGTTTGGGTTGTGGTAGATCGGTTGACAAAGTCTGCACATTTCTTGGCCAACAAGAAGACGGACGGGGTCGCTCAGATTGTTGGGAAGTATATTGACGAGATAGTTCGGTTGCACAGAGTTCCAGCAAGCATCGTCTCAGACAGGGACGCACGTTTTACATCATACTTTTGGAGGGCGTTCCAAAAGGCTTTGGGGACTATGGTGCATATGAGTACGGCCTACCATCCACAGACTAATGGGCAGTCTAAACGGACTATACAGACATTGGAAGACATGTTGAGAGCAAGTGTCTTGGATTCGGGAGATTCCTAGGAGAAGTACTTTCCATTGGCTGAGTTCGCCTACAACAACAAATTCCAAACCAGCATCGGAATGTCAACGTACGAGGCGTTGTATGGGCGGCCCTGTAGAACTCCTTTGTGTTGGACAAAAGTAGGAGAGTCCAGTTTGATCGGGCCGGATATTGTGGAAGAGACCACATAACAGGATACGGCTTCTTAAGACAAAGATGAAGGAAGCCCAGGACAGACATAAGAATTATGCAAACAAACGTCGGAAGGACATTGAGTTTTCCGTTGGCGACTTGGTCTACCTTAAGATGATTACATTCAAGGGTATAGCCAGAGTCTCCAAGCGTGGGAAACTGGACCCAAGGTATCTGGGGCCGTTCCGATTTGTGGAGTGGGTTGGACTTGTTGCCTACAAACTTGACTTCCCAACCGAAATGGAAGCATTTCACAATTTGTTCCATGTATCCCAACTGCAGGAAGTGCATCACGGATCGAAACGTTGTCGTACCAGAAGTTCCAAGCAATCTTAAGGAAAATCTGACTATGGAAGCGAGACCAGTGCGGATTAATGACAAGGCGGAAAAAGCAATGAGGAAAAAGTCAATACCGATGGTCAAAGTAGTATGGACTTGCAACGAGATCGAGGAAGTCACTTGGGAGACGGTGAACAGGATGCAAGCCGTCTATCCAGAATGGCTTGAGGAGATGTATCGCCTTGAGGCGGACGGGGACGAATCCCTTTCAAGGGGGGAGACTTGTAGCATCCCCGATTATAGATAGGTTCGGGAAGACAGACCATGGAACTAGAACAAGAGCAGACGGTCAAGGGTGATCAACAGGAATTGTTCTATTGTCAGAAAGCGGCTAAGATCAGCTAAGAAGAGCTTTGCCGAGTAAGAAAGGAGCTGGATAGGAAGTGTCCATCTAGATTGAGCTGGATGGTCAGCTAGGTCAGCTGGGGTGATTGACACTCAGCTCAACTCAGCTGAGGTGAGTGTTGAGTGTTCAGGTCAGCTGGTGGGTTGGGTCAGCTAGTGTCCCTAGCTGGCCAGGCGGTTATGGTCCAAGGGTTGCGAATGGAAAGGCACCCATTCGCTTATGCCTTCACATACCTTGGCCATGTGCGGTTTATGGGATTCCTTGGCCTATAAAAACCCACGCTCATCTCCCTTTTGCGCACTCTTTTGGGCACTCTTTTACACACAAAAACTCAGAGTAAATCCGAGATTAAGAAGGCTTGAAGGCAAGAAGATCGATAGAGTTATTGGCCGGAAATCGTGAAGGTTGGACGGTGGGTTTAAAGGATTCTTAGGAAGATTGTTGGTGTACGGTTCAAGAGTATAAAGGATCAGGATGGATCCTTCCGCCTCTAGGAAACCAGGCAAGATGACCACCACACCTAAGGTGAATGATCGGGTCGAGGCGGATCGTCGACCACGGCTTGGGTGTGTGGTCGACGCATCTAAGGCTGACCGGCCGATCTCTCTCCTTCTCTCTTTATATTCTTATGCGGTTTATATATGGAAGTATTCATGCTAAGTTGTATCCGCGGTTAAGGGAAATCTTCCCTGATCAGGCGCATGCGATGTCGACCGGTTGGGTTGATGATCGTGTGCGGCCGAGACTAAGTGCGGATGCGATTGGGGATTAGGTCGCGTGTGGAAGTCGGATCATGGCCGGTGGGGTCGCATGATCGGCTAGGACAGTCGCTAATCCCGCAAGCCGAATCGCTATGGTCAAACCATAGGGACCGTTCTCCTCCGAACGGATGCGACCATTCGCGGATCATGATGCGGTTGGCATCATGACCCGTACGGACGCGAACGTACGACCGTGGTAGGATCGCTTAGCGATCACGGATAGTACATATATCGATCGCGGACGCACGTAGACGGGACACGGTTGTGGTCCGGTCAAGGACATGACCCATTTCCAACTCATGTGCGATCATCGGTCTTAAGTGGGCGAACGAATAGATATTCATGGATGTATTAGGTTGTTGGGAACGATACTCTAAGTATGTTAAATTTTTATGCGTTTTATTATACAGGACCTGAGGTTGATCCGGCTTAGGCGAGCGGAACAAGGACCTAGACGGACGTTTGTGTGTGTTAGAACTGGATAGAAAGGACTGAATACTTTTTATAGCATAATGACTTTGAACTACATTTGTATCAGTACCTTTGGTTTGATTAATAAAATATCCAGTTTGCCTTATCTATTATGTCTTATAATTGCTAGTTTTAAGAGAACGGAATTCATACATAGAGTTTTTAGACTTAGTGAATTTCTAAGGTGTTGGTGAACCTCATCCGGCCTAGTGGCCGGGTTTGGGCGTTACAAGATTGACCTGCACTTGGGAAAGAATCATGTTCTCAAGTTTGACATTAACGAAGTGATGAAGAAACCAACAATTCAAGGCTAAGCTTTTTGGATGGAAACGTTGGATGCTTTGGCTGATGAGTACCTGGAAGAGCTGGCGATGGAGGACTCCCTAGAGATGGTCATGACTACCAAGAAATTCGTGAGTGAGCTGGTAGACAAATAAATTCAAGAGTATGCAAAACTCCTTGACTCACGCAAAGTGTTAGAAGGAAGTGATCAATTCTTGGAGCTTCCTCAAGAAGTCAACATCATCAACACTGTGGGGGAAGTAGAGGTAACCAAACCAGATATCAATGCTGAGCCTAGCCTAGATGATGATTGGTGTGAGCTGAAAGCACCAAAGCTGGAGCTGAAACAACTCTTGGTTGGGTTAAGGTACGCTTTCTTAGGTCAAAACTCATCATATCAAGTCATTGTTAGTGAAGAGTGATATATCATGGTTTTTACCGGTTTTATGCCATGATATAGTTGTGTTTTTAGTGTCTTTTGTGTTCTTTTAGAGTCTTTTACAGGTATAATCAGGTTTGGAGCTAAATTGGAGATAATGGAGCATTTTGGAGATTTTTGGAGTGATTGGCCGAGAGATAGAGTTCACTGTCCGAAACAGAGAAAGGTGTCGATCGTTGCATGCCTAGCATCGATCGATGCACCAGTGAGATGGGCCAAAACTCGGCGGTTTAGAAGAATCAAGATATTGCACTTTGATCCAGAAGTTCCTGATATTTACAAAGAAGCCCCTGGCCGAGATTAGACCTATATAATAGAGTTTTTAGTGTTTTAATTAGATACGCTTTACATTACGCTTTCATAATTAAGAGCAGAGGATTTTTAGAGCTTTTGGGGCTGATCTGAACCTGTTACATCATCTGTATTTGGAGAAGATTTCGAACCCCTTTTACTCTTATTCTTTTATGCAATTTATTTATCATATGATTATGTTTTCATTATCTATGTCTGAGTAGATTCCTTGTTAGGTTTAGGGTTTCTCACATAGGATTTCATGACCTGCTAGACTTGTTCAATTTCAGTTAAGGATTCAAACTATATCTGTTCTTCAATTTAATTGTGCTTAAAGCTAGTTCTAACCTGATCAATTAGAATCTAGATCTTAGGTTTCTAAATACGTCACGGAAGTGGGGTTTAGGAATCTGAACTAATTAAATTGGGCAATTAAACTTTGCGCAAACGGAAGTTTGGTTTAGGATAATTGTGAACATATCAAACTTGGAATTAAAGCTAGTTTAATCTGTTAGTTCTCGCAAACGAAAGTTTGGTTTGCTGCACTTAGACTTAGAGAATTATCGCAAAGGAATTTGGTTAATTCTATATCTGTGTTTTGAGTTCTAGAACTGTGCTTAATTAGATCCTTGCTGAATGAACTGTATGCTTGTCTGATTTCCTGAGAACGCCCTAGACCTAGCGCTCTTAATAACTTGTTTGCACAACCGTTAATCTCTGCTACTGATTTACTTTCTCGCACCACTTTTAATTCAATTACATTGCTTTCTTCTTAGTTAAATTCCTGTTCTTGAGCTATTGAACACCGGAGTCTCTGTGGATTTCGATACCCTATATACTACATTGATATTGCTGTGCACTTGCAGTTTAGTATAGGGATTAATTCTTGACCTATCAAGTTTTTGGCGCCGTTGCCGGGGACTCTTTGAGTCTTCGATAGCTTCGAGCCTAGGGTTTTACTAGGATTTTTCGTTTTCTTTTCGTTTTTATTTTTGTTTTTTTTAGTTACTGACTTTCTCGGTTTTTCTCTCTGTCGCAGGTACTAATATCGCACTGCGTCGATCGTTGCACCCTTGCATCGATCGTCACTAGGCGATTTGAGATTGAACCGATCGTTGCACTGATAGCATCGGTCGTTGCTGGACGATTACAGACAGTTTATGCCAACGCAGAAAACTAGAAGTAATCCGAACTCGAGCTTGGTTAATCTCGATCTTGAGGAGCTTGGACGTTTAGAGAGAGCTAACAGAAGAGAAAGAAGAGAAAGAATGATGCGAGAGCGTTTGATTCTGGAACGCGATGCTGAAGGTGTCCTGAGGGACCGAGATAACAACCGCTACAATGCCGACTGGCAGAGGGTTGATGCTGAAGGGAATGTCATTCCTGAGCAACAGCAACAGGGTCAGGAACGGGCCCAAGGTAGAGAGATGGTGGTTCATGAGAGGACACTAGCTGACTACAACAGACCTGATGAGTTTCATGCAAACCGAGCAGCTCTAGTGCTTCCTGCTTTTGAGAGGAATGATTTTGAGGTCAAAACCATCTACTACCAGCTGATGAGGTAGATTGCTTTTCATGGTCTTCAAGCAGAGCAGCCTATGGATCACATTGACAAGTTTGAGGACATAGTCACTGGCATGAAGTATGAAGGAGTATGCCCGGACTATCTGTTCCTTAAGCTATTTCCGCACAGTCTTGCTGGAGACGCTAGTGCATGGCTGAGACAACTGGCACCTGGTCAGTATACTACTTGGGCAGCCTTAAAGAGTGAGTTCCTGCGTCACTTTTATGATGATGCGCGCTCAGATCAGTCCAGACAGGACATACTCACTTTTTCCCAAGGAGTTGTGGAGCCCTTGAAGACTGCATGGATGAGATTTAAGCAGTATCAGCGTGACTGTCCACACCATGGATTCACAGAAGTACAGCTGATTGGTATCTTCTTCAGAGGCATAGATCTCCCTTATCAGACTGCGCTGGATAATTCCAGTAATGCTAATTTCAACACCAGGACTCCTACACAAGCTAAGCAGTTGATTGAGAACCTGATTGGCAGCAACAGTTGCAAGACAATGGATGAAAGGAGGAAGAAATCGGGTGGAACTGTAGAGAATTCTGATATAGCTAATATAAGATCCAGATTGGACACAGTTTACAATCTCCTGACAAGTAAGAAAGTTGTCCACTTCGCCCAAGATGTAGAGGTGATTCAGACTGAAGAGGGCACTCAGAAAGAAGATGTGAATTTCATAGGAGGTTCTGGTTTCCAAGGTAATAGATTTAGTAATCAACAGGGGAACAGATTCTCCAATGGAGGACAGACTGGTGGTTTTCAGAAGACCTATGGACAAGGTACTCAGAGAACCTATGGATCTACATCCTATCAGACTCCTCCTGCACCTACAGCCCATGAGAGAAAAATGGAGGCTATGATGGAACAACTGATTGAGAGTCAGACCAAGATTTCTGTGGACTGCAACAAGAAGTTGGACGCTGTCTATGAAGACCTCAATGGGAAGTTTGAGTCTATGAGCACTCACTTGAAGCAGTTGGACACTCAGGTGAACCAGATGTCCAGATCACTGAAGGGAAAAGGAGTGGCAGACACTCATGTTAAGGCCTGGTCTGTGTACATTAATGATGGATCTCACCTAGGTGAAAGATTTGAGCTAAGTACAGCTGAGTTGGTGACAGAACAAGAATTTTCGGATATTTGTGAAAAACTCTCGGGTGAAATCTGCTGCAGTGCGTCGATCGATGCAACTTCTGTGTCGATCGATACACCAGTCGGGATGGCAACGGTCGACACACCCTTAGTGTCGGTCGTTGCAGGGCGTGAACAGACAGAACTGTCGGATGATAATGGCATAGATGCTGACTTGGAGCTTGATCGCCTATTCACTGGAGCCTCTGAGATTACTCAACAGGAGATCTACGAACAGATTGCTAGACAACACTCCTCAGTGTCTGAAGTGATTAGGCAGGAAATTGAAGAGCTTAAGAAGCTAGAGGAGATTGGTGAAGAATTGGAAGAAATTCCAACTTCTGATGATCCACCTTATCATCCATGTGTGCAGAGGTACTTAAACAAGATGTTGCCCCTGGATGATGATCTGAAAGACTGGGTGATAATAGTTCCTCAGCATATTAGTGATGTTCTGCTAACTAAGATCCCGAAGAAGCTGCCTGATCCTGGAGTCTTTGTGCTGGATTGTTCTATCTTTGAGGATAGCTTTAGACGCTCTCTGTGTGATTTAGGAGCTATTGGAAGTTTGATGCCTTACTCTGTGGCAGAGAAGCTGGGTATGTTGGATTTTACTCCTACTAGGACTTCTCTTGTCCTATCTGATCAGTCCATACGAGTTCCTGAAGGACTCCTTATGGACATTCCGGTGAGAGTTGGAAACTACTTAGTTCCAACGGACTTCCTTGTGCTGAGATATGACTGTGATCCGGATGAAGCATTATTGCTTGGGAGACCCTTTTTGGCTACAGCAGGAGCGTTGATTGATGTTAGGAACAGCTTGATAGACCTCCATCTGGGAGATGAACCACTGCACTATGAGATGGATAAGCTGCGAAAGCCACTGATAGATGGGCAGACATTCACCATAAGGGACGCAGATTTTGGGCAGCCGGATAATACTATGGTTATAGATCCTGGAGCACATTTCACTCCATCTTTTCTTGGACATGAGCATTCCGCAACAGCCTACTCACCACCTTGGATGAGGAGACTTGAACAGAGACAGAAAAAGTCTCTGTCAGGACCTCCCTCTACCTGAAAATTCCCATCCGTCCGGTCAAGCTATTGACCTTAAACAAGCGATGGGTGGGAGGCAACCCACCATTAGGTACTGGTGTTTTTCTACTTAATTTTTGGTATTTTTGTTAGGATTTTACGTTTGTTTTTGTTTCTGGTGAGTTTATGTTTGCAGGTCTCGGACAAAATCGCAGTGCAACGATCGACTCACTTCTGTGTCGATCGTCACAACACGAAAGGAATCGCATTGCAGCGATCGTTGCAGTCCTGAGCAACGATCGACCATACACGAATATCGCCAAGTAACGGTCGATGCACTTAGTGCAACGATCAATGCCTGAGCGACAGAGGTAACCCGACAGACATAATTTCATCTTTTCAATTTTTTTTATTTTCTTTTTACTGATCCTTCGCTGGACACTACTGGGGACAGTGTGTCTTAAGTGTGGGGGAGGTGCTACTGACTTTTGTTTTCTGTTTTCTTAAGAGTCAGTCCGTTTTTCAAAAAATTTTGTTTTATTGAGTCAAAATTGTTTAAGTAAGAAACTATGATTTTCTGAGAAGATTTACAAGACTTGCAGGAACTTAAGTAACCATTGGGATGAAGTTGCAGGATCTATCTCTGACTATTAGAAAACCCCATCACAGATCAACCTACTGGGAACACCCACATCACTTCAGGTATCAGAGGATCCTTTTACTGACTTCAATTTAATACTGACTTAGATTTCTCACCTAAGGGCTTGGTATACTTTGTGTCGGATTCCCTTGTTAGTTCTGACACAGCCTGTCAACCTATCCTATTTAGTTCCCTTCTCCCCTTCTATAAAGTAAAAAATAAAAATAATAAACTGAGGATGAGTTAGTAACTCCGAAGTGGTCATGGGAATGGTAGCAAACACTATTTTCTCTCATGTGATCCATGGAATGTGTCCAAAGTACACCCCATAACGGGAAGAACACTGATAAAAAAAATAAAATGATACCCAATGGGGAAAAATCAGTTGTTAAAGAAGGGAAAGAGAAGAAAGGGACTAGAGAAAGATAGTATGGTGGTCTAGAGCTGATAAGATAAGAATCCATGTGCCCTTTGATCGATACTCCTTAGGTGAGACCGCACTTAAATACTTGCAGAAGTCAGTAGGGAGAATTTGAATGCTTGAATGTGATTGTGGAGTTTACCTAGGACAGTTGCTAAGTGTGGGGGAAGTACATGTTGGTCTTGATATCCTGTGATTGATTCTTGCAGTGGTTTACTAAGGGGAATCTGAGTATTGTAGCTTCTAGGATGAAATGAGTTTCTGAAGAGTTTTCAAACCTCTTCACCAAGCTTTAGTTCTGTGTTTTGCTTGAGGGCAAGCAAATGCTAAGTGTGGGGGAGTTGATATATCATGGTTTTTACCGGTTTTATGCCATGATATAGTTGTGTTTTTAGTGTCTTTTGTGTTCTTTTAGAGTCTTTTACAGGTATAATCAGGTTTGGAGCTAAATTGGAGATAATGGAGCATTTTGGAGATTTTTGGAGTGATTGGCCGAGAGATAGAGTTCACTGTCCGAAACAGAGAAAGGTGTCGATCGTTGCATGCCTAGCATCGATCGATGCACCAGCGAGATGGGCCAAAACTCGGCGGTTTAGAAGAATCAAGATATTGCACTTTGATCCAGAAGTTCCTGATATTTAAAAGAAGCCCCTGGCCGAGATTAGACCTATATAATAGAGTTTTTAGTGTTTTAATTAGATACGCTTTACATTACGCTTTCATAATTAAGAGCAGAGGATTTTTAGAGCTTTTGGGGCTGATCTGAACCTGTTACATCATCTGTATTTGGAGAAGATTTCGAACCCCTTTTACTCTTATTCTTTTATGCAATTTATTTATCATATGATTATGTTTTCATTATCTATGTCTGAGTAGATTCCTTGTTAGGTTTAGGGTTTCTCACATAGGATTTCATGACCTGCTAGACTTGTTCAATTTCAGTTAAGGATTCAAACTATATCTGTTCTTCAATTTAATTGTGTTTAAAGCTAGTTCTAACCTGATCAATTAGAATCTAGATCATAGGTTGCTAAATACGTCACGGAAGTGGGGTTTAGGAATCTGAACTAATTAAATTGGGCAATTAAACTTTGCGCAAATGGAAGTTTGGTTTAGGATAATTGTGAACATATCAAACTTGGAATTAAAGCTAGTTTAATTTGTTAGTTCTCGGAAACGAAAGTTTTGTTTGCTGCACTTAGACTTAGAGAATTATCGCAAAGAAATTTGGTTAATTCTATATCTGTGTTTTGAGTTCTAGAACTGTGCTTAATTAGATCCTTGCTGAATGAACTGTCTGCTTGTCTGATTTTCTGAGAACGCCCTAGACCTAGCGCTCTTAATAACTTGTTTTCACAACCGTTAATCTCTGCTACTGATTTACTTTCTCGCACCACTTTTAATTCAATTACATTGCTTTCTTCTTAGTTAAATTCCTGTTCTTGAGCTATTGAACACCGGAGTCTCTGTGGATTTCGATACCCTATATACTACATTGATATTGCTGTGCACTTGCAGTTTAGTATAGGGATTAATTCTTGACCTATCAAAGACCTAAATGAAAATGAATTAAACTGACTCCTTAATGAACTGAGAAAATATAGGAGGAAAATAGGTTATTCACTTGATGATATTAAAGGACTCTCACCGACTCTTTGCACCCATCGAATCCATTAAGAAGATGAATCAATGACTTTAATTGAACATCAAAGAAGCCTAAAGCCAAATTTGAAAGAAGTGGTTAAGAAATAGATTCTAAAACTTTTATATGCAGGCATAATTTACCCTATCTTAGATAGCACATGGGTTTCACCAGTACATGTAATTCCTAAGAAGGGAGGAAAAACAGTGGTCAAAAACGAGAAAAATGAACTAATCCCTACAAGAATTATAACTGGACATAGAATGTGCATTGATTATAGGAAATTGAATTCAACCACCAGAAAAGATCATTTCCCTCTCCCATTCATTGACCAAATGTTGGAACGGTTGGCAAATCATCCATTCTATTATTTTCTTGATGGGTATGGTGGGTTCTTTCAAATACCCATTCACCCTAATGATCAAGAAAAGACGACATTCACATGTCCTTATTGTACCTTTGCATATCGAAGGATGCCATTTGGGTTATGTAATTCTCCAGCTACCTTTCGAAGGTGCATGATGTCGATCTTTTCTGATTTGATTGAAGAAATGGTTGAAGTGTTTATGGACGATTTTTTGGTATATGGTTCTTCGTTTGCTGCTTGTTTTCCTAGTCTGTGCAGGGTACTTCAGCGATGCGAGGAGACAAACCTAGTACTAAATTGGGAGAAGTGCCATTTCATGGTCAAGGAAGGGATAGTGCTTGGGCACAAGATTTCAGAAAGGGGAATTGAGGTGGACAAGGCCAAGATCGATGTTATGATCAGATTGCAGTCAAAGGAATCAGGAGTTTCTTGGGTCATGCTGGTTTTTACCGACGGTTCATCAAAGACTTCTAAAAGATTGCAAGGCCATTGACAAGACTGCTGTGCAAGGAGACCGAATTCGTGTTTGATGAAGAGTGTCTCAAAGCATTCCATGAGATAAAAAAATACTCTTGTGAGTGCACATATAGTCCAAGCACCGGATTGGGATCTCCCTTTTGAAATCATGTGCGATGCAAGCGACTATGCAGTTGGAGCAGTCTTGGGCCAAAGGAAGGACAAGAAGCTTCATGTGATATATTATGCAAGTATGACCTTGGACGATGCTCAAGGTCGATATGCAACCACCGAGAAAGAACTCTTGGCGGTGGTGTTTTCATTTGACAAAGGTGGTGGTATACACAGACCATGCAGCATTGAAGCACTTGTTGGCCAAAAAGGAAGCTAAGCCAATGTTGTTGAGGTGGATACTTCTACTTCAGGAACATATGACGAACCAAGCATTCATGGCCACCAAACTGGAATCATTGCACCAGCAGTGGACAACAACAACTATGAAATCAAGGCAAGCATCATCAACATGGTGCAAGGAAGCATGTTTCATGGCCTACCAATGGAGGATCCACAAGACCACCTACACAACTTCGACAAGTTCTGCCGAATTGTCAGGATCAATGGGATTTCAGAAGATGCATTAAAGCTGATCCTATTTCCGATCTCACTTTGGATAATGGAGGGCACTTTGCCTCATTCAAAACTGCAACAAAGGTCCTACATTCGGGTTTTTGGTGGCCAAGCCTGTTTAAGGATGCCCACGGCTATGTATAAAGGTGTGATGCCCGGAAAAGAAAAGACAACATTGGAAGGAGAAATTAAATGCCGCAGAACCCGATCTTGGAAGTTGAATTATTTGATGTATGGGGAATAGGTTCCCATCTTCCTATGGGAACCAATACATCCTAGTGGCGGTTGATTATGTGTCAAAATGGGTAGAAGCCAATGTAAGTCCCACCAATGATTCTAAGGTGGTTATCAAGCTATTTAAATCCATCATATTCCCTCGGTTTGGTATTCCAAGAGTTTTGATCAGCGATGGAGGCAGTCACTTCATCAATAAGGTGTTTGAAAGTCTTCTTAAGAAGTATGGAGTGAAACACAAGGTGGCTACACCTTATCATCCCCAAACCAGCGGCCTCGTGATCTCGATCCATAAAATCGATCTCACGGCAGCCACTCACAGCGGGCTACTGAAGCCGATGTGAGGCAAAACAGAATTTGCCGTGAAGATCAGCAACACTCCCAGCGACCACATCAAGCCGCTCCACGTAAGTGGTCACGCAGCGGCCAGTCACAACGACTGCCCGAAGCCTCTGCGTGTATGTTGACCAGGTAAGCCCTGCTTTGACCGGTTCGTTTTTAATTATTTTGACCCAACTTAAACCGGTAATGACCAAAAATATCAAAAATCTTATCCCCTACCTCCCAAAATCGACTACACCCTCTCATTTTACACTATCACCTTCCCCAAAAATCAATTATCTCCCAAAATCTTCAACTGTTTTTGGCCATCTTTGGTGCTACACTCGAGATTTCTTGGTTTCAATTACGCGAGGATCACCTTCCGCTTTAGGTAACACTACCACCACCACCTTGTACATAGTTTTTAGTTCTTTCATTTTTATTTACCATCTTATACCTTCCTTGATTTACACTCACACTGAGCAGGTGTGAAGTAAGTTTGGGGGGGGGGGATCATTTGACCATCTTTCTGTGTTTTTCTTATGTTGAGTCTTAGTAATTGTGTGTTACATTTTAGATTAACATGATTTAGGAAAAAAAACATAAAAATTTAAAAAGTTTGAACCATAAAAAGAAGCATGTAGTATCATATTCGTTTCTGTTTTTAAGATCGAGTCTAACATCATTATAGATTGCATTTGCAAATGCATAGGAGACAATGATATAAATGCCTTGCAAGAAATTTAGACTTTAGAACTGAACATGATGCCCTTGATAATCATAATATGTCGCTTAAACAACTCTTGAAACACTTGCAAATATCGAGCTTTGATCACTCCACTCCAAAATATTTGTCTTGTTTGATACTCTTAGTTTTGAAACCAACTCATTTATATGGACTTAAAACGAATTTAAACTTCTCACTCATGGGTTTTTGATGCTTGATCATGGTCACCATATACACACTTGGATTATTTTTTTATCACATTTTACCACCATTTGTTAATCCAAGTGGCCATTCTCACTCTTAGAATGGTTTCCACACCATATAACCCTTCCTTTTTTCTTTAGACCTTCATTTGATTGCTTGAGTGAGGCCTCTTTTGATAATACTAACATGTGCAAAATTTTAAAAGTATAAGAACGACAATGATTAGCTCTCATAGGCTAGTCTAGGAGTTCACTAATAGATTAACATTTAGGGGTGTGAGCACTTGAAAATGGGATTTGGAGTGAAAGAAAAGAAAGAGTGAAATGGGAGGGAAAAAGAAGAAAAGAACCAAAGGCTTGTGTAAAGGGAAAATATTTGGGAAGTTAAGATGAATTTGGAAAAACTCTATGTTTGAAATGGAAAAGAGAAAAATCAAGAAAAGAGTCTTAGTAAATAAAATAAAAAACTTCTCAAGACCCAAAAATGAAAAAAGTCAAATGGTTAAGTTTGGGATGGAACGTATATTGGTTAAATTTGGGATAGGATTTGGAAACACAATTGGGTAAGGTAATGGAGTTAAAAGTTGTATGCATGAATTTTTCTTGTCTTGCTACATTTTGCATAATGCCTAGCATTCCTCTTCCTTGAGAGTTAGCCACCAAATATGAAATCATGACCTTCCTCTAAACACAATTTGAAGCCTTTTTATGCGAAGCCAATTGATTAAGATCTAATCCCCATTTGTGAGACTACACATTGATAAAAGAATGAATGTAAGAGTTGGTGCAAAATTGAGTTGATAGATGCTTGACAATGTGCTTAAGAGAATAAGATTTGTATTGTTGATGAGCCTTGAGAAATTAGAGTGGATTAAGAGTTTGTTCATGCAACATATTAATATTTTCTAAAGACATCATGTTGAGAGCTTTCTAGATTTTTTTGGTTAAGAGTCTTCAACTTCAAACCTCTTCCCATTTGTTCACATTGTTGTTTGCTTGAGGACAAGCAAAGAAACAATTTTGGGGGAGTTGATGTGTTGTATTTTTGAGTGTATTTGATCATGATTTTTAGTGTGTTTTAGCTTTAGGATAATGCATTTAGGCATCATTAGGATTGCATTTGCTTTATATCTCTTTATGTAGGTGGTGGAAGACATGGTGGAGCAGCCAAGTAATAATGGAGGAGGTAGGGACTGAAAAACACCAAAAAAAAGGTGGAAAAATAGCTAAGGAGCACGATCAAGCCTCACAACGGCCTGGTGAAGCGGCTATGAAGAAATGCGGATGATAAGAATGCATAGCGGCCTGTGTAGCGGCCTCCCAAAGCCGTTGTGAGAAATCAACCCTCACAGCAGCATCGTACATCGACATACCGAAGCCACTGTAAAGTATTGGACGAAAAGCCGGAAGCTCCAGCGGCATTGCACAACGACCTCCAAAAGCCGCTGTGAGACCAATGTTTTCCACATGCTCCTTTTTCTTTTTCCTTTTGGCTTATAGACCCTCCATGTGATTGGTGTCGACCATTACACTCTATTTTCTTCTATTTAAAGGCTCTTGATGTGTTAGAAGAGCCATATCACCTCTTGTAAACATCTACTCCAAAACAATTAGTTTTCTTTGATATTTTATGCAATTTGAGTTTTGTTCTTAAGTTCTTCCTTGAGTTCCTTCTTATTTCGTTCCTACTTGTTTTATTGAACCATGTCTTGCTTTGTTATTACCATGGCTAGTGAGTAGTTTACCATAAGTTTCTGGGTTTGAGTGAGGTGAGGGTGATCTAGTAATAGTTTAGGTTGTTTAAAACTTGGAAATATTGATTTCTTACTTGTTAGAAACTCTTAATGCTAGGATTAAAGTTGCAAATCAATTCCTTGATCTTGAATGTTGCTAGCACTGAGAAATGTAGTTAATGTTGGAACTCTATCAAGTGCTTTACATACTTAACCATTGAGAATTGATGTTTAAGGTGTTTAGTGGTAATAAGAACTTGCTCATAATGCATATCTTTCTTGAAATTGCTAATGAGAATTGATGTTAATGTTTGATAGGTATATGGCTATTATCATGAGAGTGAAGTAGCTTGATATGTTGTTCTTAGCGTAGACAATTATTCCATTGTTGTTAGATGCTTCTAAATTAATTGTTGATCACCCAAATTGAAATCTCAACCCAGGGAACTTAATTTTTTTAAATCAATTGTCTTAATCATCATCTTGCTCTGTTTTATTCACTCTTGAACATTATTGAAATTGAGTTTTCATTTTGTGAACTTGTATTGAATTGGTTACTGTTTTTATTTATTTGCAAAGATTAGTGAACAAATCCGTGAATCACTTTGGTTGCACTTAGATTCAGTAAATTCCTGCATTCTTAGTGTGTTTGATCATCCAAGTGGATTGACACCCCAAAAACTACAAAGACTAGGTTGTATACTTGCAGTTGAAGTGGTTAAAAGAGAACTTTTTAGCGTATCAGAACCCTTGTTTATTTCTTTCAAAATGATTATGCATTTCTCTTCTATTCATTGTGTTCTTATCTTTGTGTCTGATGGGTTTAGAGTTTTCAAAGGAATTGATGAATCCGTGGTTCATTCATATATAGGGCTCTTGATTGAATGTCTTTCATTTATGGTTGTGTGCATTGGTGAATGAAGATTAGCTACCATATTTCAGATCTTAGGTAATTTAGCACAACGAAAGTTGGATAGATACTGGAAAGAACATAAATGAGCAGATTGTCTTTAGCCGAATAAAGTAGATAAAGCTTTTGTAAACTGATTGAACATGTACACGAATTAATGCTTGACTATAACACTAGCAAAAGTTAGATTGACAGACATAGTAGGTTGCGCAGCGAAAGTTGATAATCTAAATTATTTGTTTGAGTTCGAGTCTGTGCTTGAATTGTAACCTGAATAAAGTCATTGATCCATGATTCTAGATTTTTGCGAGGCACCCTTGTCCCAGTGCCTTTTATTTACTGTTTTACCTATTGTTTTATTTTCATCACGTCACGACTACAATCAACAACTATTTTTAATCGTTTTAGCTTTACTTGTATTTACAATAACCTTAGTGATATCTTGGTTTCTGTGGATTCGACCCCTTTATGCTATTGTGATTTGTTGTGCACTTAAAGTATCTTATTTAAGGGTTTAAAACTTGTGTATCAGGTTTCCGTTACAATAGCTTCTCATTCGATACTTGAGTCTCCACTTACCACTAAGAGTCTATATATAAAATTATATTGCGTATGGTCCTTTGGACTAGTAAAGCGTTGACATTTGCGGGAAGGCTTCAACTCATCAAGTCAGTTATCTCTAGTATAGCCAACTTCTGATGTGCTTCTTTGCGCCTACCTCAATGATGTTGTGATGCAATTGAAAGCTTATGCTCTGCGTTCCTGTGGTCTGGTTCGCCACATATAATGACAAAGCAAAAATAGCATGGATCGACATTTGCAGGCCGAAGAAGGAGGGAGCGTTGGATATTAGAAGACTTAAAGATACATCATGTATGCTCGCGTTTTTTTCTCGTTCCCATATGTTTTCTTTGAAGCTGATCTGGAGAATACTAAGCAACACATGCTCATTATGGGTTCAATGGACTCGTCACTATCTCCTCAAATTTTCATATTTTTGGGACCCTCTGACTGGTACTAGGTCATGGATTTGAAAAAAGCTCCTCAAGCTCTCACACATTTCTATAGACTTCTTCAAACACATGATATGCAGCAAATAAAGTTCTTTTTTCTTGTTTGACAGATGGCTTGAGATGGGTAGACTAATCGATATAGCTGGTGATTCTGGGACAAGGAACTTGGGAATCCAACGTTCTGCTTCAGTTGCTGCGGCAGTTAGAGACGGTTCTTGGAGGATCAGATGTTGTCGAGCACAAAACCTGAAAATAGCAATCCAGAATATCATAGACTCAACAGTCCCTTCCCCTGCTTTAGAAGCCGATAAAACTCTATGTTGACATTGTCCAGATAGTTTCAGACCATCCTTCTCTGCTAAGAAAACATGGCAGCAGATCCGGGAAGTAGGACAAGTGGTGTGGTATCACAAGCTAGTGTGGTTTCCACTCGCAATCCCTCGTCCGTTCATTATTTTGTTAGTTTTCCATGATAAACTTGCGACAAGTGCGAGATTGCGAAAGTGGGGTACAAATCAACCGTGCAGTGGTGAGTTAAATGAAAGAAGAGAGCAGCTCATTCTCGGATGTCCCTACTCCTTCACGATATGGCATTGGATCAGCTCGCGAATGATATCCCCAAATCCGGACTGGGAAATTACTATGTGATCATTTTTGTCTGACCGCAGAGAAAGGCTCAACACAAAGCTTCTAGGGCTTGCGCTCAAAGCTTCTATCTATGGTGTATAGAGGGAACGGAACAACCGGCGTCACTCTAAGCCTCCTTGAACAGCTGTCCAACTTGCGAAAAACATTGTCAGTGTCATTCACCTCCGCCTTGAACCACTTCGGGTTCCTAGTGACGAGAGGAATGCCCTGCAGGAAAGATGGTCTTCAGTCGTCACTCTTCCCCAACTAACAGGATTGAGTGCTTGATAGAATCAAGCTATCGGTTACTCGAATCTCACTCTTGTAAAGAACTGAATAGTACACTTTATTGATAAAAGAAATGTATACAGCTTTGAATTGTTGACTAAGCTCAGCTTTCATGTCAAGCCGAGCTAAGCCACTGATCTCATAACGATCAGGCTGTTAAGACCCATACGTCATTAACAACTAACAACTCAAAAAGCATGATGTAAACAATCACAAGTATTAAGTATTTATACTACTAATCCTTCCCGCCAACTCTCTTCTCATTGCTTCACTTGTTGATTGACTCAAGCAACTCCACTTCTTGATCCATTCCTTCCTGATCATTCTTCTTCTCGAGTCCTCTCACTCTCTTCCTGAAGTAAGAGCTATGGTATCTATCAGTGCTTACGGCTGAAATCTACACTTTCGGGTCTCATCAACTGCTCTGTTTCTTGATGTAAAATCAGATTATTCTCTGATTCTGCCATGTTTTATGTATCGTATAAGTTTCAGAACAAACTCAACTCAATTTTGTAATTACATTCTTTTTGTTGATTAATAAATTTAACAGTTCAACACACACAAAAATAAAAAAATTCTAGCTACTCTTAGGGCCTTAAATTGACTTATGATATTAAATCAAAATCTTACTCCTGTAAACAACTAAATTCATTAACACAAGATATGTTCAAAATCAAGATTCTTGTTTATAAAACATATAGTCAATCTAATATAATTTAGACCAGTCAAATTTTTAATATTCATGCTGTAACTTTCCAATTTCAAAGATAGGTGTACAAGCTAATATCATGCATTAAGAACATAAATAAATACATATAAATTTAGAGCATAGATGAGCAATACGAAGTGATACTGAGGACTAACTTTAAAGGGTGCAAACTTGTGATTGGCTAAATTCATCGTGAATACGAATATTGTAAAACAGCTTCTCCATAGTAAAGCAGGCCGACATCCAATTCACCTATGTAAGCGTAAAGGAGGCTAGAGATACTCGTAGATTAGATGAGCATTAATACAGGCACTGAGTCTAGCTAAAGGTGATTTTTTCTTAAATTTTTAGTTAATTTACTAATTTTTATAATATACATATATTTACAGTAAAAATGTATAGTGCTTTGTGATACACCAAAAAAAAACACACACACAATAAACCAACTATGGTAACTCAATTATTTTATTTGGACTGTAGAACCGTTTGCGGCTCGAGAGCTTGGCTTTAGAAGACTTGAGGTCTACTTAGACTCCCTTTATCTCGTAACATCGATCAACTCCCGATCTCTGATCGTCGAGGCTTTTCGTATCATTAAGGATATCGATATTGCTTCTTCTCACCCCCCCCCCCCCCCCCCTATTTAGTTTAAGTTTATCAATCGGGTCTATAATAGTCTAACTGATGCCTCAACAAAACAAGCTTTAAATGACTGCCTTGTATCTTTGGACCCTTAAGAGCTTTTATATAGTTAAAAAAAGGAATGTAGAACCTCAAATACATATTTGATTTCGAATTTTACTCGCCCCAGAATTGACAAAGCGGGTCAAATAATGTTAATCGATTAGGGTCTAAAGCAAATGACTTCCTATTTTCAAGTGTGGGACACATTGAAAAGAAATTATCCTAAACAACAGAATCATAAGCAAAATATGGTATTAAAGGTCGTCTATTGTAGACAGAAAAACGTTTAAAATCCATCTTAACTATTGTTTTTCAATGAATTCCAATAAAATGATTTAGGTTGTCGGAAAAAAAAAAATACACAAGTCTATGAGAAATTTTCAACAATTTTACGATTAACGATATCCAAACAAATTTTCAACGATTTTTTGGTTGGAGAACCCGACGGAAATCCATTGGTATTTTCTCACTAGAACATTTTGCCCATCAAATATCCATTGACTATATGTTCTGATAGATTTCTGATGGGTGTGCTTTTGTTACTCAAAATTTAATTTTATTAAACTGAACTACAAAAAAATAATGAATAACTTGGTACAAAAAACTGAATAATAAAATACCCATAAGATGTGGATATACTTAGGCTTCCATTGTGACCTACTGAGAGGGGAAAAAATGAGGAGAAATGTATACTCCTTAACATTTACATTATTTAAGAGAAATTAAAATTTTAAAATTTAGATGTGTTTTTCTCTCAACATTCTTTCATTCTACTAAAAAGTTATCGAACAATTTGTTCCTCATCAAAAATAATGAGGAATTATGAAAACAAATTTAAATTTGTTTCTATTAAATGAATAATTTAAATTTCTTTTTAAGAAATTTATAATATTTTATAAATAATATACTTTTAAAGTCATTTTATTTTATTTATTTATTTAGAAATTATATTTATGTTATGGTCACAAGTCACTTTAAAAACTTGTTTACAAAAAATCATATGTATGCCTTAAAATTTCTCTATTCTTTTTTTTTTATGGATACCAATCAAAGTTATAGAATTTTACTTTTTTTTTTGATTAACCTGGGGTATCCTAAACCTATGGAAGGGTTCAGACTAATCCCCATGGGGAGGTGCAGCCCATGGATAGACCTTCTCTCCGGGTATTCAAATTTTACAAAGATTAATCACACTAAAATTGTAACACTTGTTTTCTAATACGTTTAATTCTTTAAATTAGTCAAGTGATTTCAAAGTTTAATATCAACCTGGTTTGTTTATAGGTCGTAATGTTTTAGAGATATTCCCTTTGTTTGAGTAACTAGGGTACTTTTAAGTAGTTTCGTAATTGCTCTTTACTGATCCAAGAAACTAGGTGAAGATAGCCACTGCTTATGCTTTAGGATCTACTGGTAATACAAAAGGATTGGTCAATATGGTGAATTGAACAAAAATGGTGCATGTGTAACTCACGCGCACCACTTTTTCTTTGTCAAATCTCTGAGGAAGCTAACCTTATATCTGTGTACGCTGCCTTTCTGGCGTATGGGCTCAGCCGGCGTCATGTGAGGGCTATCCTTCTCACTTTTCCGTTCATTAAGATCGATCTTCACCGGTTTCGCTCACCAATCATTTGCGATGAAGATCTGGATCTGGTTTCGACATAGAAGCAATCTTCATGCATGTAGCAGCGAGCAAGGGGTGCTGCAGAGGTGCGATGAAGGTCTTCGGTTGGTTCTATTTTGCAATGAGGACGACAGCATAACAGCTGCTTCATTCGCCATCTCTTCGTGGAGGCACCGATTTCCTGTCTTTCCCCTATCTTGGGGATGTTATGCTTCTCGCCTCAGAGGTGGCACTGTGTTCTGAGTACTGAAGCGATGAGTGTAAAGCTTTTTCCAGGCATCGACATTTCTTGCTTCTCTATCCTCGGGTTTAGCGGCTTCTCACGGTAAAGGACTCCTCATTGATAGCGTTGGTTGATATGGTTCGTGTGCATTTGGAGGCTTGCATGTTTCTCGGATCATCTGACATATGTTTTTGTGCCTCCTTCTTTGTCACCAATTGGGGTAATTTTTGTTTGGCTTCTTTTTCCCCGGTATGGGTAGAACATGTTGTCTAGGTTGTCGTCAGTTTTTTATTTTAGATCTTTTTTTGCGTTGGATCTTACTTTCAGAGGATGTAGTAAAGCTACTTAGTTGTGAGGTTGGTGTGAGAGTCAAAACTCGCACAATCGAAATTTGTAAAGTTAAATTTTTAGGGATTCAAAACTTTTTGAGAAAACACATGAAAAGGGTCTAAAGATAGTTTTTTTATTAATCGTTGTTTCAGAATGCGTTTTACAAGTACGAATGAGAGAAAAATATTCTAAGTGATTCTGCTAGGTAAAAAGTCGTGTCCTTTGATCAAAGAAGTGTTCTTCATTTAGAGCTGCACCTAGTCGGTTCAGAGAGAATCTTCCGCAAGATTCTCGGGGATTTCATGTTATGTTATTTTCGTTTTCGTATTTACCTTCCTTATTTGCTCGGATTTATCTTATCGTCTTTTTTGTTGTCTTCTTTTTTGTTAGTAATTATCTTTTTTCCTTGTTTGCGGCCTTATCCTTCCACCCTTATTGTATTTCCAAATCAAAGTAAGATTTGTGCCTCATGCCCATTGTTTCGAACAATTAACTTGGATCGCCTGAATTCGATATGTCGGAGTTTAAGTGTGGATCGTAAAGCTGATCCTATGCGTGTTAGTGGAAGCTTGGATCACGTCGAGCCAAAGTGCTCGTGAGATGATGATCCTATCTCGTGACGATCATAAGAAAGCTTCTCTGGATCATGCTGATCAGATCGTGCGACGATGCAGGAAGGAGACGACACATAGATTATTTTGCTTGGATATTCTGCTCGAAAATGCTGCTGCTCGGATGGGTTTAATCTGCTCTACTGCTCGGACTGATCTTCTCGGCTTCTCGAACTTATCTGATCGGATGCTCGGACTGATCTTCTCGAACTGATCTGCTCAGAAAATCATGTTTGGATTGTGATTTGATCCTCCCAAGGACAGGCACTCTTAGTGTGGTAGATTGGATAGGCCTTTGTCCAACATAAGCTAGTAGCTACCGACTTGGCAAGGTAAGTGGATCGATGGTCGCACAGTGCATGCGGAAGGCCACTGATGTTCCCACCTCTTTCACAGCCTGATATGACACATATTTCCTGCTAAAGAGGGTTGAAGAGTTGGAAATTACAAACCAGATCTTAAGAAAGTTCACATAGAACAAGGGTGAGATTGCTTCCAAAGATGATCAAAGATCAAAAAGTTAAAAGATGAAAAGGTTGTTTTGATTGATTGTGAAATCAGAATACATATAGAGTTTCTCTTTCATGAAGAGTGCGGAAATCTAACATAGGAAATATAAAACAATAAAGAACAAAGACTTGACAAAATTAAGACTCTTGACTGACTTTTGGACTGGTTTGGAGTGAATTTGGCTGAAAGTATACAGCTGCTTCAGGTCGTACACCAAGGCGTATTCCAGGGCGTACACTTTACTACAACACCAAATTGACCGTTTCACATTTCATGCATTGGTCGGTTCAGTCCCCGCGAAATAGTGTATAGTTCAGAAAAATGTACACGCACTACAAGAAATATCGGCATTAGTAGCACCCTGAAAACGCTACCATAGGGTTTTGGTAGCGTTTTCATGAACGCTATGTCAGCCGCAGCTATAATAGACCCCCCCCGTTACCATAGCGTTTTTTCAATTCTATAATAAATGGACACATTGTAGCATTATATAAACACTATCGGAAATTATTTTATAACACATGTGTAGTGTTATGATGCACTTTTTCAAGGCGATATTTTTGTGTTGTAGTATAAATTATGATAACATATTTTCAGTGCCAGTGAATATGTTTTTGTGATGTATTTTATTATACCATTAATTTAGTGCTATTGTATATTACAATAAACGACTAAAAATAATTTAAATTTGTTAAAATTAATTTATGAAATTATAATTAAAATTTCAAATAAAGATTCTGCTAAAAACAAAATTAATTTAGGAAAAAAATATATATTTATTGATATATCTAAACCAAATATCGGTTCATTAGTTACAAATATTAAACTACACTTGACTATACACACATGATTCAATGTTATTGACAATCAGAGCTGATGATCCTCTTAAACGTGCATGTTCTTCTTCGTCTTGCAAACTCGAGCTCTGACTACTTCTGATTGCTCGGTTGAGATTATCTAGTTCTTTTGAATCCGAGCTATGTATGGTCTTGATGGTATCAATACAGCAACTGAAACATAAAAAGACAATTATCAGTTTCATTTCACTTTTTAGCTTTCCACGTTGTTCTATACCCGGCAAGAAATGAGTTTTAGAATCAACCAATTATCTTAGCAAGTTTATACAGCTGAACCTAGAAGATTCTTGTAAGATTCTGATATACATTTGAGTTGACTTCAGCATCTAAGCGTAAGAGCTTGTGAAAGAGAATAATACTAAGTTCTTGTAGGGAAAAATGATAAACCAAAGAGAAACATTGATGTTACCTGCAAGCTTCCTTTGTTAAACCACCACCCATCATTTCCAATCCGCAGCTTTAGCTCCCTCAGGACAGGCCCACCGGAGATGGAACTGGTATAAGGACCTTGTTTGGGTGTATTATGAAATGAGTAGTTTACAGTGATGGAACAAGACGGGATTTGTCCCTCCAATATAAATGGAGTGAATATCTCTAGGCCAATCGGAGATTTGAATACTGAAAATGCATGGCCATGCTCAAACGGACTTTCCCGAGTCGTTTGGATTGTCAGTATCAAATCAGAGTCCGATGAACAAGATTAGGCTTTATAAGGATGACACTAATCTTGCCTTATGACTAATCGAGATATTGAGACAAAAGGATTATGAATACAGAGATTCCAGTTCAAATGGGAGATTGTTGGAATTATGTCCAGTAATCTCTGTACTGTCTCTAGAAAGTAAGAGTATGTCAATGATCAGACATAAGTCATATAATATTGGGGGTCATGATGGCTTGCTAGAGTCCGCTCATGATCTATAAGTCTTGGACTTATTGCTTTTATTATATGATTCCAAAGGCTCACACACGCACGCACAGGAAATTGGCTGCTAGACCAAGAGGAGAGAGGCGCAGAAAGAGAGAGAGGGAGGCGCAAAAGTGGCTGAGAAAATAAGAGCTAGGGCAAGTTTTATTATTAAAACCCTTGTCCAGTTCTTATGGGCTTTTGGGCCCAATTCTCAGTTTGATTAAATCCTTTAGATTTAATCAGGCCCTTTCGTCTCTCTAAGTACAGTAAATGCCTAGCACTTTTACCGTACTTCTGCTAAACCGTTCCTACACATTTTCCTGTTAGCTTAGGCGTGTGACCCATATGGGATCATATAATAAAAGCAATAAGTCCAAGACTTATAGATCATGAGCGGACTCTAGCAAGCCATCATGACCCCCAGTATTATATGACTTATGTCTGATCATTGACATACTCTTACTTTCTAGAGACAGTACAGAGATTACTGGACATAATTCCAACAATCTCCCACTTGAACTGGAATCTCTGTATTCATAATCCTTTTGTCTCAATATCTCGATTAGTCATAAGGCAAGATTAGTGTCATCCTTATAAAGCCTAATCTTGTTCATCGGACTCTGATTTGATACTGACAATCCAAACGACTCGGGAAAGTCCGTTTGAGCATGGCCATGCATTTTCAGTATTCAAATCTCCGATTGGCCTAGAGATATTCACTCCATTTATATTGGAGGGACAAATCCCGTCTTGTTCCATCACTGTAAACTACTCATTTCATAATACACCCAAACAAGGTCCTTATAACTATCGCTTAACGACAGCTTTAGACAATGATCAAAGCGCATCAGTTAATGTGCAGTCACATGCATGCGAACTCAGGTCTAAGGACTATACTCTATAGTCGTAGTAAGAATATCTTATGACACAGATATAAATATCCTGAAGAGTTCTTATAAGCGGGTCTTGTCCGGTCGTATGTACCCCAACATACACCTATGTACTGACTTTGATGCCGTGCATCTATGACATCCTGAGACTTTGTCATAAGTCACATACCAATCCAGTCTCACGCGGTTGTTGGTGTTCCAATTTCAACAACCTTCGACTAGGGACATGATGATATAAGCCATCTATCAAATATAGGGTCTCATGATCAAGCTAAATGACTTTGATAACTCAAGATCAAGTCACTTACTTCGATAACCTATAAAATGGTTCATATCACTTTGGAACGATTATTTCATCACAGTTAAAATAATCTTGAAATAATAATTTCATTAAACATCATAAAATGTTTTACAAGAACATATCAAATAACTAAATAAAGCCCTTTACTAACTCCCACTGAAATTAAGACTACATCTTAATTTCACTTATCCTACAGCAACAGTCCGCGACTCGTGCTTAGGCTTAAGGAGTGGCTTCGTTAATAGATTAGCAACGTTCTCATTCGTTGAAACTTGCTGATTTACTTAACATCTCTGTCATTTATCTCACGGAATAGGTTATACCTACCCTCAAGGTGTTTGGACCTCTGATGTGCAGCTAGTCTCATCTATGCTGGGAATCACATCAAGTTCGGTGACGAACTCTTCTTTCCAAACAACCTCTTTCGCCGCTTTCCAAGCTGCGAAATGTTCAGCTTAAGTCATGGAGTCAGCAACAGTGCCTTGTACCGCCAGACAGACACAAGATATAACCGGACTGTGACCGGAAATCATCTTTGTCTGTTGGAAACTTGCCTTTCAGACTCTACTGACTTGTAGCACCTCACTTTCTCCGTAAATCAAGAACTTATCCTTAGTATTCCTCAAATACTTTAGGATATTCTTTACGGCAATCCAGTGATTCTTTGCTGGATTTGACTGGTCTTTACTTGTCTTGCTTAACATTAAAGCAACATCAAAACAAGTACGTGTCATGGCATATATGATAGATCCAATCGCCGACGCATATGGAATCTCATACATGCATTCAAGCTCAGCAGATATCGTAGGATACTGTTTCTTGCTTAACATATTGCCATGTGACATTGGCATAAAACCCTTCTTGGAGTGCTGAAAACGTGTAGGACTTTGTCAATTTAAGAATCCTGACTTTGTCCTACCAGCTCTTTTGAATCTCTATATATAGATCCAAAATCCAAGAACATACGTGGCTTTACCCATGTCAATCATTAAAACCAACTCCCAAGCCAGTCCTTTACCGACTGCAGCATTGGGACGTTATTTCCGAGAATCAGTATGTCATCGACATACAATATGAGAAATGCAACATCGCTCCCACTTATCTATTAGTAAACGCACAGTTCCATTTCGTTCCTGTTCAAGTCAAAACCTTGACTACTTCAACAGAACGAAGATTCCAACTCCGATATGTTTGCTTCCATCCATGAATGGATCGATGAAGCTAACTTACACAAAATGTAATTTTTCGGAGTCCGGGCTCACTTTCGCTTCTTTGAATTTCGCAGATTCGTCGCTTTCAATGATCATCAGATCATGCGAACTTTCAATGATCATCAGGTTCAACTAATGACGAGAAATTACTCTCGGATTAGTGACTGATTCATTCATATCTGCGAACTTCAGGCTCTACAGGTGTAGATTCTACAGAAATCTGTAAATCCATCCGTTGCTCTCCCTCAACAGGTTGAGCAGCCTCCTGTATTTCTCGAATTTCTTCGAGTTATACTTTTACTCCCACTGTTCTTCTTGGAAAGTAACTTCCCTTCTTAGAAAACAGAATGGACGTAAAAGTAACAAGCCTTGGTTTCCCTAGGACAACCAGTGAAGTAGCACAACTACAAATACTCAGTAAAGACGAATTTGGATCGATTCCAATCCACATTTACGTGGTGTCTTTCAACTGATATTGGTGGAACTATTTCAGCGTAAACTTAGATATTTCTAGAGCGTTATTCTTAAAGAATATCATGGAAGATTCGTGTGACTCATCTTTAATCATTTCTAATAAGATCTGATTCTTTCTCACAGAAACACCTCTAGGTTTTCAGGAGAAATGAGCTGTGAAACGACTTCACACTCATTTAGATGATCACACCATCAATGACTTAAGTATTCTCACTCGTGATCTAATCCAGAGTCTCAATACTTCAGTCACTCAGATTCTATACCTCATTCTGGAACTCTTTGATCATTTCAAAGAATTCTGACTCGTGTCTCATCAAATGAACACAGTCATACTCACTGAAGTAATCAGTAAAGATAATGAAGTATAGGAAATTTTCTCTGGCATTACTGCTCATCGGGCCTCATACATGAGTATGTTCAAGGTCCAATAAGCCTTTGGGCTTTTCTCTAGCTCGGCTAAGATGGGCCCTTTTGTCTTTTGGTCCAGTAAGCAGAATTCAAGTCTCATAAGATATCCGATCAAATGAGCCCAAAAGTCCATAACTATGGGGTTTCTGAATCCGACTTACTCTATGTTACCAAGACTTTTATGCCAAGAAAAATCAGGTTTAATTCATCAGATTTAAACCAATTCGGTATTTATGTTACATTTAGGCACTCTTTAGTTTAAGATACAAAACCCATTCCTTGAATAGGGTGCTACAATTAATATTTCATTAAGATCAAAAGAACAAAATTGTCTTTTATCAAAATGAAAAACATTCAAATTCTTACAAGAAAATGAAAGACAACTCTGCTTAAAGCAGGTACATTGTAGCAATTACTTAATACAAAACCAAGCCTCAAAGGCATCTACAAGTGAAAACCCTACGGCTGAGGCAGCATCCATAGCTCCTTCCAGACATGCAGTTCCACTTGCCCTTCCTTCAACGTTCTACTGTTGCTTAGGCTCTGCATATTACAACAAATATCAGTGCCACAACCAGTATCCAATACCTTTAAGGTAGAACTTGAAGTAATAACATGAATACCTGAGGAAGCAGTCTCATACATCAACTTCAACTCCTCATCATCTTCCATGAATTTAATGCAATCTCTCTTCCAATGCCCTGTCTCTTTACAGTAGCAGCACTTACCAACGTAAGAGGTATCTGACTTGGGCTCAGAAGACACACGCTTGCCATGATTCAAAATCTGGACAACTTTGTCTTCACCCTTGTCAGCACTAGGTTTAATAAACCCACCCTTCTCCATTATGAGATTATACTGGGTACTCTTCACGTTTGGCTCAACTGTCTTGAGCATATCATGCAGTTCAGTCAGCGTCTTCGTTAAGCCTTTCTTGATATAGTTCCTTCTGAACTTATCATAGCTTGACGGCAGTGACTGCAGAATGATCTCAGTTGCCAATTCTTGGCTAACTGGATAATCCAGTTTCCTCAGGTTATCAATATAACCTATCATTTTACTGATATGAGGACTTACTGGATGATCATTTGGTAGCTTGCAGCTAGTGAGAGACTTAACCAACTGGTATCTCTCCACTCTTACCTGCTCCTGAAATTTCAATTTCAGGCTGCTGATCATCTCTATTGGCGACTCCATGTTTTCATATTGCTTCCGCAAATCTGAGTCCATGGTAGCCAACATCAGACCACGCACATCTACCGCATCATTATAATGCTTATTCCAAGCATCATATACTGCATGAGAGGCATTGGACCCGATCCTCACGGGGAGAGCTCTCTCAAGGACATAGTCCTTTCTCTCCTGTCTGAGGACTAGCCTCAGGTTCCGCGACCAAGTCAAGAAATTTGATCCGTTCAGCTTGTCCATCTCAAGGACAGACCGGATCGAGAAAGTGTTTTGATTGTTTGTGCTAGTCATAACTGAAAATTAAGATAAAAGGATTTTAGTTAATATGTTCAATAAGATTAATCTCGCATTATATTTAATTTGATTAATCTCTCATTATATTCAATAACATCAGTTACCCTCAATAGAATATAATGATTCCAAGATCCACATATAACTAAGATCAAAGTGGGCCACTGGCCGTCACTCAACCTTAGCTTATATCGGTAAGCCCTATCTAGGCTAATTATATCCGTGATATAACTCTTGGTTGTGAATCTGGGCCCGAGGCCCAATCCACTCTGATGTCTCAAGGCCCGGGACTCCCGATGGCCTAGTCAAGAAAACCAGACTATACAGTCATGTAATCACTAATGTCTGGGACTCCCAATGACATTTATGAATCACAAACCGTCTTACCCACGCAAAAGTAGACACCCTCACACTGTAAGGCCATGAGTACAATTGAATGGGCTTCGACAGCTGACATAGACTGGACAAGACATCCAACGCTTGATATTGTTTGAGGTTTGTAGGTTTATTAAAATTTTATCCCAAAATAGAAGATTACTATTTTGGGAAACTTTCCTTTTTGGGAAACCTACTAATTTTGGAAACTTTCTAAAATTGGAAACTTCCTAAAATTGGAAACTTTCTAAAATTGGAAACTTCCTAAAATTGGAAACTTTCTAAATATAGAAATTTCCTAAAATTGGAAACTTTCTAAATATAGAAATTTCCTAAAATCCAAAACATGCAAATCTAGAAACTTCTAATTTAAGAAACTTTCTAATTTCAGATTTTGAAAACTGATTAATTTTAAAATCAAATTTTAATAATTAAATGAATTTTAAAATAATCTGAAGAATAAGAAATCAAATAATTGGCCCAATTGTTTTAACTTCTTGGCCCGAGGCCCAAGAATTTGTCCATATCCAAGATATAACCCAATTGTCCAATTAAATGACATAACCGGTCTGGTTCATTAAAATTGGTCTAACCAAAATTAATTACTACGATGACCACAATTGTCAACCGGTTATTTACTAAACCGGATTTTCTCAATTTATTTGGTCCAACCAAATCAAATTAGAAAACCACTGGTTTAGGCACTAAATCCAATTTTTCGACTTTGGATTTCTTATCCCGGTTTAACCAGAACTTAATAAATTTTATTAAGTCTGTTTATTAAACCGTGACGTTTAATTTTTAATCAAGTTTTAAACCGAACCAACACAAGCCAAAACCGAACCGACCATTAGGTCACGAACCGTCCACGATCCGACGCAAGCTTCACGCGAGACAGCCGCAATCAACACACGATCGGGACGGGACGGGACGCGGGACGGGATGGCTTGGGTCGAGACGCGAGACAGGCGGGACGTGCGATCGGGACGAGACGGGCCGAGAGGTGCAGGACGCGAGATCCATGCGATCACGGTCGATCTCTCGCGCGTCAAGGCCACGGATCGGGACGCGTCTCTCAGCTGATCGGATCGACCACGCGACGCGATCCTTGATCCGTCCGTGCGTCATGTCCGATCGACCCGTCGCTCGTCCATGTCGTCGATCGTATCGACGACACAACCCGATCCAAGATCGGTTTATGCATCAAACGATCCGGACGTGTGATCCGAAACCGATCAACACTCCGACGCATACCGATTCATATAGATCGGATCATGCGATTTCTAGTTAGTTTAGGTTTTAATTCTTTGTTTCTTAAGTATTTTCTTATCATATACTGATTCAAATACTTCTAAACAACCTAAACATGATTCTAAACAAGAAATCCTAACAGAACCAATGGCTCTGATACCACTGAAGGATTGTTTAGTGTTTCCTGGTTCAATTCATCAGATTAATTGATCCTACTAAACATGCCAGATCTAGGTTCTCTTGCAGAATCATAAAGGATCTCACCTGTTACCTTGTTTTGCAGCGGAAAGAGGAGGTACGGGTCAGAGATCAGCAGAACCACCAAGAGATTGCTCCTCCAAAGGCTCACACACGCACGCACAGGAAATTGGCTGCTAGACCAAGAGGAGAGAGGCGCAGAAAGAGAGAGAGGGAGGCGCAAAAGTGGCTGAGAAAATAAGAGCTATGGCAAGTTTTATTATTAAAACCCTTGTCCAGTTCTTATGGGCTTTTGGGCCCAATTCTCAGTTTGATTAAATCCTTTAGATTTAATCAGGCCCTTTCGTCTCTCTAAGTACAGTAAATGCCTAGCACTTTTACCGTACTTCTGCTAAACCGTTCCTACACATTTTCCTGTTAGCTTAGGCGTGTGACCCATATGGGATCATATAATAAAAGCAATAAGTCCAAGACTTATAGATCATGAGCGGACTCTAGCAAGCCATCATGACCCCCAGTATTATATGACTTATGTCTGATCATTGACATACTCTTACTTTCTAGAGACAGTACAGAGATTACTGGACATAATTCCAACAACTGGGGCCAAAGGGTTGGGGCTAGAGATGCCGCTAGAGGTAATAATGGGATGTCGTATTTCAATGGATCATAGAACGGGTTACAATGGACATGAGAAGTTGCAGCAAATGAACGCATATCAGTCAAGTACGCCAATACGCATCCACATGATTCAGCAATCCAACATTGGTCCCTCTCTTTTTCACTGAAATTTACATTATCAGTATTCTCACCTGATGATCAGAAGCGTTGAGCCTAACGCGAGCAGTGACATCAGGGTGAAGTTTGAGTTCGGCTATGTATTCTCCAGTTTCACTTCCGAAAGAGAGACAATGCGTTTGTCTATGTCTCTGTTAAACCTCAGCCATATTAGGTTGTAAAAAGAATATTGAAAGCTATTAACATTTGTTACCTTTGGAGCTGTGCCTTGATGATGTCAACGAGGTCTTGTGCTGTGACACTGCATGACAATTGAGTAGAAATGATTCCCAATACAATCAAAATCTGATATTGTGTAAACAAGACTTACAATCAAAAGCCGAGCCTTTCCAGTGGGTAAGAGGAAGTTTCTGAAGAATCCGGCTTTCACGTCCAGTAATTGCCTCTTTCAAGATTACCTTCAACAACATTCACCATTTGTGTTTCATTTCTTTACCCAAGAATCAACACACAAGGTATCAACCAATCCCTAAACTAGAGATATACAAAGGTCAATTTCATTTACGTTTCTTCCATTACCAATAAACACCAGCTCAAAATCAAAACGTAACTAGAATCCTTTTTAAAGGAAACCCATTAAATGTAATCACTTTACGACGTTGAGCTTCCTTCAGTTGATCTTGCAGGGCCACAAACCATGAAGTGTCTCCCGGATGCTTGCGCTTGGCCCTCAAAAGAGACTCTTTGAGGCTTCCAACTTCGTAAGGATATCCTCGCCTATCCGTCTCAGTGGCATGTTATAATTAAAGACAGTCTGTGAAACACAATTAAATAAAGAACATGACATGACTTTATAAATGTGAATTGTGAAAAATATTATTTTACCTCAAGAAAGATGTTGTTATATTCATGTATTGAGAGTTACCGATGTCTCGAAGTAGCACCGATCGAAACTTCTGAAGTCACTATATCGAGCTATGAAAACTTCTTGTCCACGATCTTATTAAAAGTTGTAGCGATTTTCTCTGCCATCCGTTCAACATGCGTACCATCTGCCTTTGTTTGTGTCTTGATGAATACCTCACCAATATTAACCATCTTCCCATTTCCTCTTCCTGTAGTGATATAAAACAAACAACGATTATTACAGAAATTTCCAGTTGCAATGCTGTAACAAACATAATAACAAATATATAATAAAAGTTACTTGCCATTTCAAGCTGGATTTCTAGGTACAACTTGGGCCCTGAGAAATGGACGTGAAGACCGAGACCTTCACGGTAAGACAAACGATAGATGGAATAGGTCTTACTTTTATCCATTGCTTCTTTTGTTTCCCAATAGTCAGTCATTGTTTTCCAGAGAGTCTCGCCGAGCCACTTAGGTCGCTCTCGAATAGTCCACGAATTGCTAACCATGTCTTTTAACCGTCATTGACAGATCTCTTCGAAATACTGTTGATCTGTCCATGTTATCAAGGCATCCCAATGGTGGGTTTTCTAGAATACATATAGAATAAGCATAGCATTAGTGAAAACAACACATGCAAGATATATATGAAAGGTATATGAAAGAAAAATGTACAGTGAACTCGAGGAAATATCTTTCTACTTTATCACAAGGCACACGTGACCAGCTATAGTATGGTTTATCGAATTTGTTTGTGAAATTTTTTGTAATCTTTTGAACCAATTTTGTTCCCATGTCATGAGTAAAGCTGAAATATGAAGATTGATAACTACAATATTAATATCCTAACCATCTGAGACTCAAACTCATCTGACCATCATAACTTATAAGCAAACCAACCATCAGACTCGTAAGCAAACTAGACGGTTTAAAAAGACACCATTGCAAAACGCATAAGACAAGAACAAAAAACCCATACTGAGAATATCAACAGCTGAAGAAACAGTATATGGCAATAGGTATACAAAGTTGTGTTTGGAATCGGTGTGGGAGAGAGTACGGTGGTAAACATTTCCCTGTCTGGCACCAGGAGCAGAGCATTCAGAGCCCGCAGTGTGTCCTCCTCGAGGTCAGGCAAAACTAGAAGAGATTTGTCGAGGAAGTTGTGACCTTTAGAAGATGGATGACTCTGAGCCTGAGATTGGTTAACTGCCGAAGGTGGAGCATCCGCAACAGGATTCTAGGTTTTCTGGACTTGTTCTGACACCTGCGACACATCGACTTCAGGTTGATTAGTAGTTGAGTTCTGGTAAAGTTGTAATAGCGGTGGATAGATCCATACAAGGGGTACTGTTGCTGACGTTTGGGGGATAACTGGATCTTTTTCTTGACGTTGAGTGGACTGAGTCGGAGGAACAATGACATTCGGGGTGAAGGTGTATTGTTGCGGCAGAAGGCTCGGTGTTTTTTCCATAGCACTGTGGTTGGTCCCAACGGCTTTATGAGTGACGTTTGGAATGGTTAGTCTCCTACGTCCTCCTTTCTTACCTTGTTGAGGTATCATATCACAAAGAGTTTCAGAGAAGAAATTGAGATTGCCGATAGGATATCTTCAAAAATTAGCAATGAAATTGAGAACCTCGAATAAGAGACTCAAATAAGAAATGTCAGTTAGAGATTAGTCGGTAGGGAGGAGAATTTGAAGAAAAATATGCGAGATGATTCGAAGGAGATTTTCTAGAAAGGGAAGAACAAAATAAAATCATGGTTTATGTTTGTGGTAAATGATGATTTCTCGACACTTAGTAGGAGTTACAGGTAATTGAAAAGTTTTCGGCTAAAACATTAGGTTTGGTTTCCAGGATTAATTACGCGAATTTTTTGAAAATTTTCTCACGAGTAGTCGTAACCTAGTCATCTAATCGCAAATAACTATGATTGAAAATATTAATAGTAAAATGATGTTGGTAATTAACTTTTATACATAAGATCCGTATAACAATTAAACAAGCTTCATATAAATAGAAATTTTCGACAAAATCAAAAAAAATCATCATCAATAAAATTGTGCAGAAACATTAAGAAATTTATAATTGTGCTTTGATATTTTTCAGTTGTAAATCAAGCATATTTGTTCATCACCGATAATTCATTTCCGAATAATCTTAACCTTACATGTCTACTCCCTTTTAGAATTATCGACATAACACAACAAAGATAAATTTCCTTTTTAGATTTTGTGTTTTTTTTTTGCTTATGCATGATTCGAACAATACAAATTGAACAAAAACGATATGAAATTTTATTCTCGTTTTTATGATGGTATTAAAAATTAAATTCTGGTTAACTTAATTTTTTTATTGCATATATATATCTACTTATGAGGTTATATGTACCTAAACCTTTGACACGCCTATTTTTCCCTGTTTCAAAAATAAATATATGACTCGATATAATTATTTGATGCAATATAAAAAAAAAACTATAATGAATCAAGGTCTTCAATACATGGGTTATTATGAGAATCTCATCCTCATAACTTCATAAAAAAAAGTCAAGGATTCTCATTCAAAGGCAATTGCTAAATTGGTGGAAAAAAACTAGTAATTTGATTTAGCTAATTTTCCTCATTTTGTTTAAATGTAAATCATTTATTTTATTGTATTTATTGTAAAGATTAACTTGTAAGAGCTATAAAAAGCTCATTGTTCTATTGTAAATAATATATAAATTTTTGGAATTAAAGAGTTCTCTCTTCTAAAACTTTTATGCTTTGTTCTTTGTTTCTCTAAGTTGTGTGGATTCCCCTTCTTAGAAAATATTATGGATCTATGTCCTTTGTGTGAATTCACTAAGGCTTAGATTCTTGATCTTATCACAAAGGCTTTCACACCTTTGAGTGGCGATCTTCAATCCACCATCAACTTCATCTAACCATCCATTGAGAAGCCTTGAGAGCGCCTTCGGCCAACAAGCTTTTTCCATTCGACCATCGACCACGGATCAACTAGAGAGCGTCTCCGACCAGCAGGGCGACCCAAACAACTATCCACCTCGGATCTTATATCATTAGGTATCAGAACCGAATGTCCTATCCTCTAGCTTTTTAGTTTTTTTTTGTTTAATAGTTTTCTTTTTCATTTTATCTTAATATCAAAAAAAAAAAAACATTTTTCTGTTTTTGTTCTTTTTATAAAATTTAAAAACCATAAAAATGTTTTTTTCCTTTATTTTTCCTAAAGTTTTATTTTCTCGTTAAAAGAAAAAAAAGTTCCTTTTATTTTTGTTTTTTTTCAGTTTAATAAAAAAAAAATAAAAAATAATTTATTACTTTTCCTAAATAAATTTCATCCATAAAAACTTTAAAGAAAAAACTTTTTATTTTATTTCTTAAAAAAAAAACTAATTTCGTTTTTCTTAAAAAAAATATTTTCTTTTTTTCTTCTTTTCATTTAAAAAAATAAAATATTGTTCTAGTTTTATTTTTGTTTTATTTCAAAAAATAAAAATTCTAAGAAAAAAGAAAAAAAAAGTTTTGAGGACAAAACCTTTTGAAGAAGGAGAGAATGATGCAATATCAAAAAAAAAACTATAATGAATCAAGGTCTTCAATACAAGGGTTATTATGAGAATATCATCCTCATAACTTCATAAAAAAAAAGTCAAGGATTCTCATTCAAAGGCAATTGCTAAATTGGTGGAAAAAAACTAGTAATTTGATTTAGCTAATTTTCCTCATTTTGTTTAAATGTAAATCATTTATTTTATTGTATTTATTGTAAAGATTAACTTGTAAGAGCTATAAAAAGCTCAATGTTCTATTGTAAATAATATAAAATTTTTGGAATTAAAGAGTTCTCTCTTCTAAAGCTTTTATGCTTTGTTCTTTGTTTCTCTAAGTTGTGTGGATTCTCCTTCTTAGAAAACATTATGAATCTATGTCTTATGTGTGGATTCACTAAGGCTTAGATTCTTGAGCTTATCACAAGGGCTTTCACACCTTTGAGTGGCGATCTTCAATCCACCATCAACTTCATCTAACTATCCATTGAGAAGCCTTGAGAGCGCCTTCGGCCAGCAAGCTTTTTCCATTCGACCATCGACCACGGATCAACTAGAGAGCGTCTCCGACCAGCTGGGCGACCCAAAAAACTATCCACCTCGGATCTTATATCATTTAAATGATGCAATATCAAAAAAAAACTTGGTGGATAGTTGTTTGGGTGGCCCAGCTGGTCGGAGACGCTCTCTGGTTGATCCATAGTCGATGATCGAATGGAAAAAAGCTTGCTGGCCGAAGGCGCTCTCAAGGATTTTTAGTGGATGGAGATGGAATAGATGATGGATCGAAGAACGCCACTCAAGGGTGTGAAAGCCCTTGTGATAAGCTCAAGAATCTAAGCGTTAGTGAATCCACACATAAGACATAGATTCATAATGTTTTCTAAGAAGGGGAATCCACACAACTTAGAGAAACAAAGAACAAAGCATAAAAGCTTTAGAAGAGAGAACTCTTTAATTCCAAAAATTTCTATATTATTTACAATAGAACAATGAGTTTTTTATAGCTCTTACAAGTTAATCTTTACAATAAATACAATAAAATAAATTATTTACATTTAATCAAAATGAGGAAAATTAGCTAAATCAAATTACTAGTCTTCTTCCACCAATTTAGCAATTGCCTTTGAATGAGAATCCTTGACTTTTTTTTATGAAGTTATGAGGATGAGATTCTCATAATAATCCATGTATTGAAGACCTTGATTCATTATAGTTTTTTTTTGATATTGCATCATTATTGTATATATATATAGATGACTAAGTTGAACTACTAAATAACATATATAGTTTAAGCCATTAGCAAAATAGATAAAACTAAAATACATAAAAAAATTTTTTTAACCAAAAACGGAAAAGAAAAATCACTTAGTTTTACCCATTAACACCATGATGAATGTTGTTAATTGGGACTTAGTGATAAGACGTATACATAACTAATACAGCTTAGACTACCCAAATGTTGCATTGTCTCCATAAATAAACTATGGTGGATGCTTCGAATTCTCAGTTTTATCATACTTTGAAATCTCTTTTTCTCCGTTAAGCCAAGTAAAAACTAAGTTCATA
The DNA here is from genome assembly GCA_030180135.1 of Orychophragmus violaceus. Classification (NCBI taxonomy): domain Eukaryota; kingdom Viridiplantae; phylum Streptophyta; class Magnoliopsida; order Brassicales; family Brassicaceae; genus Orychophragmus; species Orychophragmus violaceus. The sequence goes on from CM058233.1 coordinate 34,364,701, forward strand.
TAACCAAGAACAAACTTTAAAAACATTGAATAAAATGGAGAGATTGCTATACGAATCAATCCAAAACCTAAACATTTATTACACAATACAATAATTTTCATCTAATTACACACAAAATTTTAATGTTTACCCTATTCTCGTCTTATGAAGAAGCATCTAAGAATCACAAAACAAGTCTATCCGCATCATTCCAAAACCTTTTTATTAATTCCTCACCATCTTTCCCAATAAATAAACACTGAAGACTCCAAAGGCTAGTAGAAAAAGAAATTGCTAACTATTATTAGAGACAAACAACAAAACAACTCATCAAAATATAGGATTAATTAAGATCAACTTACTTTATGTTTGGAATGGTAAACTGCAACTTTGGCCCTACCCAATAGTCTTGGAGATTTTCAAAAATGGGTTACAACACCATGTACATCTATAAAGTGAAAATATGAATTAGAAAACACATGCAAATAACATGATTTTTATAATCTTAAACACAAAAGCAAATATTTTTTTTAAGTTAACTATAGGTAAAAGATCATAAACCATCCGATCTAATATATCCATAATAGATGTACAAACCATAACACGAACATCTGGAATACTATGGTAAGTCACACAGAAATATGTCTCTGATGTGAAAACCAGCTTGAAGTTGTGAGGAGTCAAGGAAAGATACTAACTACTTGAGGATTAGTAAGTTAAACCAACGACCCTCAAACCAAGTTGACCAACGAAATTTATCAACATTAGAGGCATGAACGGGTGCCTCTATCTTGATATCGACTACAAGAAAAATGCAAGTTAGCTACATATTAGCTACGACTACAAACCGTAGCAATATAGATACGGAATAACGTCGTAGCCATTCGTATCTAGTTAAATACGAATAACTACGACAAAGTCGTAGAAAACTATAGCTCTGATAAGCTACAAAAATTGTCATAGCTAAATAGCCACAAAACAGTTTGTGGCTATTCTCATCTAAATGGCTACGAATAGCTACGAACTTATCATAGAAATGAATAGCTACGATTGGCGACGAATTCGGTTGTAGCCATATAACTACGAACTAATATGTGACTATTCATAGTTAATATAGCTGCGATTAGCTACAAAATATCCGTAGAACAATATAGCTAGGACGAATTCGGTCGTAGCCAGCTACAAACTAATATGTGACTATTCGTAGCTAATATAGTTGTGGCTAGCTACAAAATATCAATAGAAAATATAGCTAGGAATAGCTACGATCAATTCCATGGTAATTTAGCTACTATTTACATCATAGAAATCCGTAGCCAAGCTACGGATATTGGCGTAGCGATGCGTAGCTAAATACCCCAATAATAGAGTCATGGTTTGTTTGTATGTATGGTCATTCATATATTTCAATCAATATTTCACTCTGTGGTGATCAGAGGATATATTCTCTTTTGCTACAGCCGTGGTCATAGCCATCCGCAGCTATGTAGATATATCACGTTTTTTACACTATTGCAACTACTTTTTGTCAAAAACATCTATATAGTTACGGCTACATATCCGTAGTTAAGATCTTTTATAAAAGAACAAGAACTCATATGATTCTCACTCACAAACATTCGAAAACATAGTTACTACACATGACCGAAAACATAGTTCATACACACGATCGGAAACAAAACAAAAAAAAAATTCTGATTTCGTATTTTCTGCCATTCTGTAATATGAGTGATTTTTATTTATCGAGAGAATGATGTATAAACGTTTAAGACATTCTGATCATTCTGTGTGCGAAAAATTTGAGGGATTAATTTATTTTATTTTGTTTGCGTGTAATCAAAATTCTTATCCTTAACACGAGGTCTTGTTCTGTCCGTGTAAGAGGTGCAAAAATCAAAAGTGTCAAGATGCTGCTACTGTGACGACCCATCTTTTGTTAAAAGGCTTTACCGAAAACTATTTTGTGTGGACACACCACGGAGAACAAGGTTACTATGGCGGGAATGCATCTACAAGTCATTATGGCGGTGAAGCTTCCACAAAACATCACTTTGGTGGAGGTGAAACAGGGACTGGATATCCTGTACAAGTTCCGATAGATGAGTTTCTTGATCCCAATGAAGATTTCAACATGTTACCTGCCGATGCCGAGAATATCCAAGAACCAATCTACCATTATTCCGTTTACCAAGATTTAGAAGCCGCTAATCAACCTTTATACGATGGGTGCGATGATGGGAGAATTCAATTTTACTTGACGTTAAAAGTGATGAATTGGAAGACCAATTTCAATATCCCGGAGGAATGCTTAGACAATATTGCTCAGACATTTAGTTATGTTCTTACATCGCTCCGACATCATATTACGAGACAAAGAAGTTGATGCGGTCTCTTGGGTTGCCATGTCATAAGATTGGTGTGTGCGAGGAGAATTTTATGTTATTTTGGAAGGGAGCTGATCGTGAGTTGTCATATTGTCAGTTTTGTGGAAAAGATCGGTATGAACCAAATGTGGGTCGATCGGGGAAGAAGATACCAAAATAAAGGATGTTTTAACTACCACTTGGTGATCGGCTAAAGCGATTATACCAATCAAAGACGATTGCGTCACAAATGAGATGGCATGCGGAACATGTGTTACCAGAAGCAGAAATGCATCGTACCTTGGACGGAAGAGCATTCAAGCATTTTAAAGAGGTATATCCTACATTTGATTCTTAGAGACGCAATATTTATCTTTATTTATCAACATATGTATTTAACCCGATGGGTAAGGATTGATAATCATACTCTGTTTGGCCCGTCATTGTGACGCCCATACAATTTACTCCCAGGGATGTGCATGAAAAGAGAATATTTCTTCCTCTCTATATTAGAGCCAGGGCCAAACCATCCAAAAAAGCTTGGATATTTTCTTGCAGTTGTTGATTGAAGAGTTACAAAATTTATGGAGTGACGGAGTGTAGACTTACAATGTGCCGCGTCAAGAAATTTTCACGATGCGAGCTGCTCTGATGTGGACGATCAGCGATTTTCCAGCCTACGACATGCTATCAGGATGGATGGCACATGAGTTTTTGGCTTGTCCATATTGTATGGATGAGACAAAATCATTTTGGTTGACTCAGGGAAGGAAGCACAGTTGGTTTGATTGTCACATGAGCTTATTGGTAAGAGGACATCCTTACAGGTGGAATGTTAAATCTTTCTTGAAAAACAAAACGATGCACGACGCTCCTCCACCATGGCTAAACGGAGAAGAAATCTTACACGAAAGGATAAATAATAAAGTCGGGCTACAAAAAACAGTGGAATACGGAGGCAGAGGACACGACAATCCTTCTCGAACCATACATGATTATGGTGTTGCCCACAATTGGGTGAAAAAGAGTATATTCTGGGAGTTGCCGAACTGGGAGAACCTACTTCTTTGGCACAACCTCAATTTTATGCATATTGAGAAAAAAATGACTCGCTCAATAAAAGATGCAAGAATAAAAAAAGACAACAAACGAAAAAGGAAAGAGATATTACCTCTTCATCGACTAAAATTATTGACATTTTAGGATCTCCAACTGAAGAAACACACATCCAAACATGCAGGAGGAGAACTTTTAGATCCAAAATAGAAGGGATATTGTTGATCTGAGAAACTCTTCAGATAATCTGAAGAGACATGGTTGATTTTCGATGATGCTTCGCACAAAATCTAGAAAGCAAGTACTTTTTTCGGTAAATAATAAAATATTAATTGTCTAGGACAAGTGTCTTTATAGTTTCTAAAAGTTAAGAGTAAATAATGCAAAGACCAAAAAGATACAACCCTTGGTTTTGTTAATATGTTTTGGCCTTAACCGCTATTGACATTTTTATTATCTTATTATTATTTGAACCCGACTACTTTTTATTATCTTATATTATTATTATTAAATCAAAAACATACTAAATGATACGACTCATACCATACAACTTTGCAACACGAGTAACGATTCGGATATTAGCAGTAACAATAGTGACAAATTAACGACTTTGTTACTACTATACACGGAGTAGCAAATTAGTGGCCCACATAGTGACTCATTTGCGACTTTTATACGACCTTTCACATCAGATGCATAGTAATCGCCAAATTACAGATTACATTGCGACTATTATTTCCGGTCTCGACAATAGTCGTTAAGTAGTCGTAAATCGGCGACTAAAATGGTGACAATCATTTTTGATCGTATATTAGCGACTAATAGACGACCATATATGTATATAGTCGCCAATTAGTCGCAAACGTGTCTCCAAATTGTCCCAAAATGTCACTACTACAAGTATAGTCGCAAGTTGCAGTTGAAAAAGCGCTGTTTTCTTGTAGTGTTCCCCTTCACTCACAGGTCAAGACATCAAATCCAAAGGAGAAAGTGGCTGAAAGCCATAAACAAGTTCAAATGAAGAAAACTTGGTGGCTGAATGCACATAATGGTTTTAAGAAAATTCTACAGTAGGTAGACATATTTCCCAAATCCTAAGGTTCCTCTTTATCAATGATCTAAGAAAAGTTCCAAGTGTTCTATTCACTACCTCAATTTGACCATCAGATTGTGGATGACAAGTAGTTGATAACAAGAGTTTAGTTCCATGTACTTCCCTAATAAGAAAGTCTCTCAAAAAACAATTAGGCACACACAATTTTGATCCATAATACAAAAATCCATCATTCCTATAGAGCTTCCCACAAGCATGTTTAGCACTAGCTAGGAATGGTTCTCTAAAATCAAGATCAGTTTCATACATCTCCTTAATCTGTTAAAATACAATGACCTTATCATCTAAAGTGGTGAGAAGAGCATACCATCTGGACAAGGTATCATCAACAACATTTTCTTTACCTTTTTGTACTTGATAACATATGGAAATGTTTCAATGTACTCAATCCAATTTGCATGTTGTTTGTTGAGTTTTTGCGGTCCCTTGAGATGTTTGAGGGTCTCATGGTCAGTGTGGACAACGAACTTCTTGGGTCAGAGGTAATGCTGCCAAGTTTATAGAGCTCTCACAAGCGCATAGAGCTCTATTTCATAAGTTGGGTAATTGAGTGTTGCTCCTCCAAGTTTCTCACAGAAGTATCCAATAGGCTTCCTATCCTGCATACGAACATCACCAATACCCAAGCCTGAGGCATCACATTCTATTTCAAAGGTTTTAGAGAAATCAGGAAGCATAAGTAAAGGAGCATTGGTTAACTTCCCTTTTAAGGCTTGGAATGCATCCTCCTGAACTTGTTCCCCCTTGAACCCCACGGTTTTCTTGATCACTTCAGCGAGAGGGGCTACAATAGAACTGAAGTCCTTAACAATTCTACTATAGAAGCCGGCTAGTCCATTGAATCTTCTTACTCCACCCACAATCTTAGGACTAGGTCATTCCCTGATTGTTCTCACCTTTTCTTCATCAACCCTGATTCCTCCTGCTTCTACAACAAAACCAAGGAAAACCAAGTGATCTGCTCCAAAGGTACATTTCTTAAATTTTGCATAAATATTTTCCTTCCTAAGAACTTGTAGAACATATTGCGAATGGCTAACATGATCAGACATGGTTTTACTATAAATCAGGATATCATCAAAGTCGACCACCACAAAGTGCCCTATGAAAGGTCTAATCACATGATTCATCAATCTCGTAAAGGTACTAGGAGCATTGGTTAAACCAAAAGGCATCACTAACTATTTATACAATCCTAGCTTTGTTTTGAATGCGGTTTTCCACTCATCACCTTCTTTCATTCTAATTTGGCGATAACCACTCTTCAAATCTATTTAAAAAAACACAACAGAACCATGAAACTCATCCAACATATTGATAACTAAGATTTTTTGCATCCTAGAGGTATCAATTCCTCTTGCTTATCGTTGTAGCAAGAGGTATCGAACCATTTTCGGGAGAGGATTAAACCAATATGAATACACTATACCTTCAGAGTCAAATCACTCAATTAAGTTTTTGGTTTTTAATTTCTAACAATCCTAACAAAGACAATTCAAATAGAAGTAAACAAAAAGCAAGTAAACAAGTGGATTCAATCAATGATAAAGATAAGGCCTAAGGGTCAAGGTCAACGGATAGGTGACTCGGGATGATCAAGGATCCTAATTCAAACTTCATAGAAGCTAACCTCCTAGCAAGGAACACAACAAGTTGATCAGCTTAATCTCTTAATACTAATCTCTTTACTTAATCCTAATTCAAGAACAAACTCTCATTTGTGAATTAAAATCAAGCAAGCAATCAAACAAGTTCCAAACCGCCAACAATCACTCTAAACATACATTCTCATGCGCTAGAATGTGAAAGTTCTATCAAAGCTATGAACAGGAATTTCATCGAACATGTTGTGAACAAGAAATCTTAAGTATCCTAATCAACTTGATCAAGGCTAATTGGGCATTACACGCACTTTGACAGATGAGATCTCATACAATTAAACATTAGAATCCATTGATCACCCCTAAATCAACCTAATCCTACCTAACCCATAAGCCCTATGAAGAACTACTCACTAATCATGATATGAACAACAAAACTCATAGAAATAGTGTTGATCATTGAAGATTAGAGATTGAATTGATAATCAAAGAAATAAATCACAAGAAAAGAGTACTAGATTAACCAAAAATCAAACTTGTTCTTACAAAAGGTTTAGAACAAAAAAACAGCTTAAGATTCTGTAAAAAGATAGGTTTTTGGCTTAAAAAGTCATTAGGGTTCGAGCCGGGTCAACCCGGAACAAACCGGGTGTTGACCAGGATCCAAGGCAATTTCTGGGACGCGTATCGGTCGGCGTATCGGTCGTCCGACCGATACGGACTCTCGGATTTTTCTGGGAAGGGTCGTATCGGCCAGCCAGCCCGATATGCTGGCCGATATGGACTCTCGGATTTTTCTGTGTTGAGATGCATCCAGTAAATCAGGCATAACTCTTTCCATATAGCTCCGAATGACTTCAAACCACCTCCATTAGAAAGCTAACTCAATTTCCCATGATTTTTATTCAGAATCCCAGAGCTAAAGGTCAATGTAATATCTTCATATGACTCAATCTTTCAAGCTCATTGGTTTGGTCCTACATCACCATTTCACTTGCAATCACTCCTTTGGCCTCCAAACTCTTCCAAACCTCCTTAGCAACTCCAAGAACCTACAAAAAATAGGAAACACTCCAAATGCAAGCCTAGAATGCCTAAACATAGCTCTAGATGATCCTATACTCTAAACACATCAATGACCAAAGAAATGAAGTTAAAGGAAACTAAAAAGAAGTAAAACATGATCCTAACAATAGCCTAAATGCATGAAAATACAAGTATATCAATTCCCCCAAACTTAAACCTTGCTTGTCCACAAGCAAGCATAAGACTATCAAAGCAAGTTGGGAGAAAGGTTTGAAGGCGGAAGCTCATATCCAAAGACAAAACTGAGATCAACAAGTTCCAATTCGAGTCAACGTCACCAAGATGCAACCAAGTTAGGCTTACTCCAAAAATTTAGCCATGCTCATCAAGACAAAACTCTTAGCTCAATTCTCAACCTAGACAAGCATTCCTATCAACTAGCTCTTTAACATTCATTAGGTTTTCAAGTGGATCTTACTCAATGCAAGGTGATCAAACTCATTTGGCAAAAGGACAAGGTTTTGAGATTAAAGTGATCTCAATCAAAAGAGGGGTTTATTCCAAAAGCATGAAGGTTCTCTCATAAAGAAGTGAATGAGCTATAGTAAAATGCTAAGAGTTAGAGGCAATTGGTGCATACTAGGTTGATTTCCATCTACCCATGCCCCAATTACTTCTTCTCCTAGTCTAGCCCCCACCTAAATGGATACTACCCTTAACCAAGGCTATTTTTGCCTCATACCCTTCTCTCAATCAGATACCTTCCAATCAAACTCCCCAAGGATCAATAAAGACTTTTCAAAACAGTGGAAAATCTTTTCTTTTTAACTTAGCTCAAGTCTTTCTTTAGCAATGGTCTCTTTTCTTTCTTTAAGGTGAGCCTTTGGCTTCTTTTCATTTCAAAATATGAGACACTTCTTTTCTTTAAACACATAAGAGCTTTTCTTCTTTTAAAACACTTTGCCAACAAACATAAGATCCCAACCAAAATCCCTTTTTATTCTTTCTTTTCTTTACTCTCTTTCTCCTTTCCCAACTCTTCCCCCAAACTTTGATCCTAGCCTATTGCAAAGCCAAATATGTTGAGCTTGCATATATATGGAAATTTCTCCTAGTCGCCTCATACTCAACACTTTTTACCTAGCTCATTCCAAATAGGCCTACCACTCAAGATAGTGTTTGTGGCTTGAAAGAATGGTGGTGAAAGGTATGGAAGTCTATTTGAGCAAGTGGAGAGGGGTAGAAAGGATAAGAATGCTCAAATATTTTAGGGTATCCACGAGTTTAGCACACAGAGCATGAGTAAGATAATTAGATGTCATCATTAAAGTTCTCACTTAGGTAGAGCTAGTGTCAATTCAAAGCCTATTTCAGTTTCAAATCAAGTTTCAAAGCAAGCAATCCTAGCATAGTTCGCCTTAACTTTCTAGCCTTTCTTGAATTGCAATCTTAGGACAATCAACTAGCTCAAACAACTAGCATAAAGAACACGTCATCACTCAATCAGTCTTACAAGGATATTCAATCATTGCTCCCTATGCATGCGTCCTATATGATGCAACTAGACTCAATCCTATTATGCTATTGCAACTACATGCTTTCTTTTTGTGAAATTTTTTGAAAATTTTCAATTTTTTTGGATTTTTCTATGCCTTAAGTGAAATGCATGAGACTCAAAGTGATAAAATCGAAAATAAGAACAAAGAAAACATGATTAGCAACTAGCCTCTCCCCCAAACTTAGTTCACACCGTCTCGGTGGGAAATCAAGCTCGAGAGAGAGACTCAACAAAAGGAGAAAAAGAAAGAAAAGAAGCTAAAATGCAAGTATGTACAAGTTGGAGTGTTACCTGGTTAGTTGTGGTGTGATGGGGATGATGATTCCCCCATGGAGTAAGTCGGGTTTGATGAAGAGCAGGGCTCAATCCCAAAACTCATTCTCTTCTTCTTTGCATTTACCCCAAAGCTCCCCAAAATGATAGACATGGGAATTCCTCCCAAGTGAGCTTGTTTTGAGTCACTTAGCTTGACTATCCCTTCACTCTTTTTGTTTAGGGATGTGGCATGAGTTTGTATTACCGGGATCATACTCATCGTAGAACCACCCCCTAAACTCCTTCAGCCTTATCTCCTCAAAAGGGATCTTCCTTGGATCATGAGAGCTCAATGGTGTGGTAGAGACTATACCAAGAAGCTTGTGAGGGGGTTGAGCCATTGGACATCCATCTTCTTCATCCTCCTTGAAGGCTTCTTCCTTGAGGTCATCTTGCTTCTCTATAAGATTTCCTCCAATTGGCTCTTTCTTGTGAATTGGTTGCTTTGGCTCTTCTTCCATGATTAAGGGCTTATCTTGTATGCTCTCTTCCTTGATGTTCTTGCACTCAACAACCAACTCATCTTCATAAGGCTCCTCCTCATCTCTCACAACTTCTCCTACTTCTTCATTGTTGATATTGGTTGAGTGACCCATGATTGTCCCTTCATCCTCATCATTTTCATACCGCACTACAAGGTCTTCACCAATTGTACAACCAAGAAGCAATTCAAATTCCTTAATAGTCTCTTCAGCTTCTTTCAAGAAGTCATCTTGGACTTGAGTATTCTCCTCATGTATTGGCTCAACAATACTTGCACCTGACATCAAAGCTAGAAGAAGGAGAAAATTAGTAAAAAAGACTTGAACTAAAAAGAGTAGAAATCGAATTGATATATCCAGAATCCCAAAATGGCAACGGCGCCAAATTGATAGCTAGGATTTTAGGATCCTTTGAGGTACCAATTCCTCAAGCTTTTCGAAGTAGCTTTGAGGTATCGAACCTATTCTGGGATGGATAAAACCAATAAGCACTCACTAATCCTCTAGAGTCAAATCAAACAGTTTGGTTTTTGATTCTAACAATCCTAACAAAGACAATTCAAATAGAAGTAAACAAAAAGCAATTAAACAAGTGGATTCAATCAATGATAAAGATAAGGCCTAAGGGTCAAGGTCAACGGATAGGTGACTCGGGATGATCAAGGATCCTAATTCAAACTTCATAGAAGCTAACCTCCTAGCAAGGAACACAACAAGTTGATCAGCTTAATCTCTTAATACTAATCTCTTTACTTAATCCTAATTCAAGAACAAACTCTCATTTGTGAATTAAAATCAAGCAAGCAATCAAACAAGTTCCAAACCGCCAACAATCACTCTAAACATACATTCTCATGCGCTAGAATGTGAAAGTTCTATCAAAGCTATGAACAGGAATTTCATCGAACATGTTGTGAACAAGAAATCTTAAGTATCCTAATCAACTTGATCAAGGCTAATTGGGCATTACACGCACTTTGACAGATGAGATCTCATACAATTAAACATTAGAATCCATTGATCACCCCTAAATCAACCTAATCCTACCTAACCCATAAGCCCTATGAAGAACTACTCACTAATCATGATATGAACAACAAAACTCATAGAAATAGTGTTGATCATTGAAGATTAGAGATTGAATTGATAATCAAAGAAAGAAATCACAAGAAAAGAGTACTAGATTAACCAAAAATCAAACTTGTTCTTACAAAAGGTTTAGAACAAAAAAACAGCTTAAGATTCTGTAAAAAGATAGGTTTTTGGCTTAAAAAGTCATTAGGGTTCGAGCCGGGTCAACCCGGAACAAACCGGGTGTTGACCCGGATCCAAGGCAATTTCTGGGACGCGTATCGGTCGGCGTATCGGTCGTCCGACCGATACGGACTCTCGGATTTTTCTGGGAAGGGTCGTATCGGCCAGCCAGCCCGATATGCTGGCCGATATGGACTCTCGGATTTTTCTGTGTTGAGATTCATCCAGTAAATCAGGCATAACTCTTTCCATATAGCTCCGAATGACTTCAAACCACCTCCATTAGAAAGCTAACTCAATTTCCCATGATTTTTATTCAGAATCCCAGAGCTAAAGGTCAATGTAATATCTTCATATGACTCAATCTTTCAAGCTCGTCGGTTTGGTCCTACATCACCATTTCACTTGCAATCACTCCTTTGGCCTCCAAACTCTTACAAACCTCCTTAGCAACTCCAAGAACCTACAAAACATAGGAAACACTCCAAATGCAAGCCTAGAATGCCTAAACATAGCTCTAGATGATCCTATACTCTAAACACATCAATGACCAAAGAAATGAAGTTAAAGGAAACTAAAAAGAAGTAAAACATGATCCTAACAATAGCCTAAATGCATGAAAATACAAGTATATCACATATCAACAATTCTAGGAATTGGGTGTATGTACTTAACTGTTATGTTGTTTATGGCATGGAAATCAACACACATTCTCCAGCTCCCATCCTTCTTTGGCATGAACAGAACAAGCACGACACAAGGGTTGATGCTCTCACGGATGTAGCCTTTCTTCACGAGCTCACCAATATTGTTTTGCAGCTCTTAGTCTCCAAAGGGTTGGTCCTATAAGTTGGCATGTTGGGAAGAGAGACTCTGGAACTAACCGTTTTTGAATTGGCATTGAGCTTTTGATCATCCACGATTTCTTCTTGGCTCCTTTGCTTGAGAAGTATCTGATCTTGGTGAACTTCCTGAGGTGAAAGAGGTGCTAGATTGATCTTCTTTCCTTGGTGCACAAAAGAGTGATGGTTTGTAAACCCATCATGCACTGCCTTCTTATCAAACTGCCAAGGCCTTCCCAAAAGGATATGACTAGCCTCCATTGGCAGAATGTCACGTAAAATCTCATATTTGTATCGTTCTATGGTGATGGGAACAAGGACCAGCTGATTAACCTTCATCTCTCCTTCCTTACTAAGTCAATGTAAAGTGTATGGTTGTGGATGCTTATGTGCTTGCAGTCCCAATTTCCTGACCATTTTCTCACTAGCCACATTTGTGAAACTTCCTCCATCTATAATCATACTACACACCTTGTCTTGCCAAAACATCTGGTGTGAAAAATGTTTTCTCTTTGCTCTTGCTCTTTGGGCTTCGACTGAAGATTCAAAACCTTCCTAGTTACCAACAACTCTCCATGAACCGACAAGTCAGTAGACTCATCATCACTAAGAACCAGCTATGTTTGTTTCTTCTTCTCCTCTAATTCTACTTAACCCTTTTCTAGAAGTATCATCACCTTGGGCAGGAGTTAGCATAATGACCTAGGCCATGACGCTTGAAGCATCTAACATCCCTGGAACGTGTGTTCTTTGGCACAACCTGATCCTTCACAACTTCAACATGGGTATTAGTTTTCAAATCAGTATTTGTTTTAATTGGAGCTTTACCCTTTTCTAGGTAGGACGGTTTTGGAGGGTATGGAGTTTTGGAGTATCCTTTTCTTTTGACTTGTTTCTCCATCAGAATAGCTTTATGAAGCATTTCCTCCAAACAATCATACTCATGCATCTCCAGCATGTCTTGTACCTCACAGTTAAAACTCCAAGGAAGGGTGCCATAGTGGCTTCTGGATCCTCATCAGGATCAGCCTTGATCATGAGGGTTTTCATCTCCTCATCAGAATCAGCCTTCATCTTGAGGGTTTCTGATGCGGTCATCAACCCAAATATCAACCCAAGCCCGCAACACATGGATTCAAGACGATACAAGGATGCTAAGGAGACCAAAGCAAGTTCTACTCGACCAAATGAAGTGGGACTAAAGATTCATAAGCCAACCATATGTTTCATGAGTAATGATCAACCCAGAACCCAATTGGCACGATCCCATTTGGAGATGGTTCACAAACATCCACCCGAAGCCGTAACCGAGTCTTGGAAGCTGTCCATAGGAAAATTGGCTCGACCCAATCACATCAGACTTGATATTTACCAGGAAACCAACTATTTGGAAGATTTTGATCAGTAGAAATCAGCCCTGGCTCTAGCTGAATTTGGAGTTTGTTCAGAAGCTGCTCATTTGTCCTTATTCGCGGACATATGTGCACTCAATGGAGTATTGCGATCAAACTACAAGGATTTAAGCTCTGTAACCACTTGGTCTACAATCTTGAGCCAATATAAGCACGTGGAGAACTGAAATAAAGTCAATACAAGTTTTTGTTCAGGAGATATTCAAGTTCAAAGACAGAGGTTCCTCGGCTTGCTTCATTTGGAACCTTACGGGTTTATTAGGCTTCAAACATACCAGTGGCGGCCAGGAGAACCTGAGATAGTTCTTGAATCTTTCTACAAAACTCTAAGATGCACCAGCACACCTTGGATCCAGCGGATCCACCTATGTTCTCAATTGAACCAAACCGAGCCATTTAGGGCAAGTACGAGAGATGACCGGTTTGATTCTGTACAAAACAGACTTTGCCGACCAGGAGATTTTATTTTATATTTATAGGAGTCTAAAAACATCTTACCATGCTCTAGACATCACCAGATCAGGAGGATCAACATTTCTGGATACTTGCCTTTTTTGGACGCAATCACACTTGAAGGAATAACTCTCCAACGGCTGTCTTGTCCCTGCTGCGTTTTGGACAACTTCTATGATGACCAGGATGTTCCAGAGAAGCGGACCTATCCTCTCAAACCGTCCAAATACAATGGAAAACTCACTTACCGTAGTTGGGCTTATTCCCTCATAAATGCCAACAACTAGTTTTATTTTCCATTTCGATTTCCTTCTTAGGAATTTATTTCACTCAATTTATCTTTAAAAAAAAGTAGTTACAGTTTTGTATCTTCTTAAAAGTGTTTGCAATCTTGTATCTTTTTTTGTATGTCCCAGCGTTAAAAAGACAGATTTACCCTTACAAGTGAGAATAGTGCCTAAAAAGTCAAGGATAGATACTATCCTTCCCTCTTTTCTTAGATGGACACAGATAGGTGTCATACACCACACTCACATAAATCATGGATAGTTTTGTTTTTTAGGGTAAAGAACTAGTCATATGTGATCTTTAATATTGGTCTTATTTCGAATATACATCTACGGATAATCATACTATGATCGATTAATGGATAATCATTTTAGTTTTAAAAAAATAAACATGATTGGTGGTAAGGCAATGTAATTTTAAGGTAAAGAACTAGTTATATGTGATCTTTAAGGATGGATAATTGGCAAATTTGGTCTCGGGAGTGACCTAAATTACCTAAATGATGGATAGTTTTGTTTTTGAAGATAATAATACTCCAAAAATTATATGTGAAGATAGATACTTATTGAACTGAAGATCACATAGTGCACTATATTGAACTGGAGATCACATAGTGCACTATATTGAATTGGAGATCACATAGTGCACTATGTGCATAAGGTGTACAGAACAAGACAAAGACCTGTCACACTCTTGTGACCATTGCAGCCTATCTCTAACCGAGATTTCTTTTGTTATTTTTCTCTTAAGTCTCACTTGTTTAATGCCTTGTAAACCCTAGAGTAGCTAGTATATATGTGTTGTAACATGTTTAATCAAGAGATAGAGAATTATTCTTCTCTACAAACCGCAACTCTTCTTCTCTCTCTCTAGCCGCGGCTGAAAACCCTAATAGGGTCTAAGCTTTCTTCTTCAATTCTACTAAGCAATCTATCTTATTCTCTCTATCTAAATCACTTATTCTAACATGGTATCAGAGCTATAAGCTCCTGTACCTTCTTTACTTCCGCAAATCAGTTCTAAATCCTGTTCTTGAGCTCTTAAAACTCGATTTCAATTCCTACATGTTCTTAAGCTCTTAACCGAGTCTTCTTTGCTTCTTGCTTTACTGTTGTGTTCTCTGTGAGTTGAGAACCTGTTATTTGAATCTTGAATACTCCCTCCTTGCTGCAAACCAGTCTTAGCAATGGAGAACTCAAGAGTTGTCATCCCTGTGATTTTGAAAGGCACAAACTACATTGTTTGGGATAGGATGGTGAAGTCTGCACTTGGAGGCAGAGGTCTGTGGAAGTATATCTTGAGTGACACTGCTCCACAGAAGGTGTTTAAAGCCAGGTCTGAAGCTGACGCCAAGAAAGGAGCTGAGGCAGAGACTAAAGGCAGTGATGAGTCTCATGAAGAGGCGATGGAAGCTGATAAAGAAGCTTGGATACAAGGGGACCAAAATGTGCTCTCTATACTTCAAAGCTCACTTGACCAGCACCTGTTGGAGGCTTACTCCTACTGTGTGACTTCCAAGCAGCTGTGGGATACCATTGAGAAGGTTTATGGGAATAAATCAAATTTAACAAGAGTCTTTGAAGTTAAGCTGGCCATTAACAATCTCCAGCAAGAAGATATGGAGTTTAAAGCTCATTTTGGGAAGTTTAGCTCACTGTGGTCAGAGTTGGAGATGCTGAGGCCACCAAGCAGTGATCCTTTGGTGTTGCAAGAAAGGAGAGAGCAAGATAAAGTCTTTGCTCTTCTGCTCACTTTGAACTCATCTTACAATGGGTTGATTAAGCACATTCTAAGGGCAGACACTCTACCTGATATTGATGATGTGTGTGGACAAATTCAGAAAGAGCAAGGCTCATTTGGGTTATTCAAAGGAAAAGGGGAGCTGGTGACTGCCAACAAAGGGGTGGTTAAGGCTGATGAGAGGCAGAACTATGGAGGTGACAAGAGAGGAGTCTTGATGTGTGATTTTTGCAAGAAGAGTGGGCACTTGAAAGACAGATGCTAGCGCCTTCATCCTAACCTCAGACCCTCATCTCACAACAATCGGTTCAAGGATCAAAGGGCAAACTACTCATATGGTGCAGCTGGACCAGGTTCTTCCTCAATGCAGCAATGTGATGAAGGGAGAGCAATGGTGGTTCATCAAGCACCAGCTGTGACTGATCATAATGATGTGGTAAGGAGGTCAGACCTTGAGGCTCTCATCAAAGCTCTCAAGGAAAACTCTGGTATGGCCCTTGGTACTTCACTCTTTGCTTCAAATAAAATCAGACCCTTGATCATTGATTCTGGAGCCTCTCATCACATGATTAGTGATCCCAAGTTGATAGAAAATGTTAAACCAGCATTAGGATGTGTAGTGTTTGCAAATGGTGATAAAATCCCAATCCAAGGCATAGGAAACCTGAAATTGTTTGATAAAGAATCCAAAGCTTTCTTTATGCCTAGCTTCACATCCAACTTAGTTTCTGTTAAAAGAATAGCCACTGATTTAAATTGCAATGTTGTTTTCAGTCCTAATGATGTTGTTTTCAGGATATTAAGACTAGTAAGTTGATTGGGAAAGGTGTGACAAAGGATGAACTCTACATGATTGAAGACACCAACCCTTCTTCTGATTTATCTCTTTCTTTATCTACTTGTGTTGGCGTGGATGATTCTATTTGGCATGCTAGATTAGGACATCCACACTCTAGGGCTTTAGGACTCTTATTACCTTATGTTTCTTTTAAGAATGATGATTGTGAGGCTTGTATCCTTGGTAAACATTGCAAATCTGTTTTTCCAAACTCTAAAACTACTTATGAAAGTTGCTTTGATCTTGTTCATTCTGATGTGTGTACTGCTCCTTGTTTGTCTAGAGATAATCATAAGTATTTTGTCACTTTCATTGATGAAAAATCTAAGTATACTTAGATAACATTGATGCAAACTAAGGATAGAGTTTTAGAAGCTTTTATGAACTTTCAAAGTCATGTTACTAACCATTTCAATGCTAATATCAAATTTTTTAGATCAGATAATGGTGGTGAGTATACAAGCAATGCCTTCAAACAACACTTATCTAAACATGGGATTCTACATCAAACTAGCTGCCCTTATACTCCACAACAAAATGGAGTGTCTGAAAGGAAGAATAGGCACTTAATGGAGGTGGCAAGATCAATGATGTTCTACAGAAATGTGCCTAAGAAGTTTTGGGGAGATGCTGTGATGACTGCTTGCTACTTGATCAATAGAACCCCCACAAAAGTTCTCACGGATCACTCTCCATTTCAGGTACTTAACAAAGCCAATCCATTAGTTGATCACTTACGTGTATTTGGGTGTATTGCTTTGTGTTGATACCAGGAGAACAAAGGGATAAGTTGGATGCTAAGATCACCAAAGCTATGTTCATTGGTTACTCAACATCACAAAGAGGATACAAGTGTTATGTACCTGAAACAAGGAAGGTTCTGATATCAAGAGATGTGAGGTTTATGGAGACAAAGAGTTTCTATGATGAGAAGAATTGGGATAGCTTGAAGGATCTTCCCACTTCTCAATCAGATAGAGCTGCCAATCTGAGGATGATCATGGAAAACCTTGGTATTAGTATGCCTCAACAACCGGCCAAGACAAGTGCTGCTCCTCCAGTCTCTGCGCCAACTTCAGTAGCTCCTCATCATCCCCATCCTGATCATGAGGGGGACACCGATGAATCAGCTCCAGAACCGCAAGAATCTGATTCACCTACACATGATCAAGCTGAGGCTGAGGAGCATGAGGAACATGAGGTAGAACCTGGGGAGTTGGATCATCATAATGAAGAGGTTGAACAAGAGCCGGTTCAGGTAAATGAGCAACAAGTTCAGGTGTTAAGAAGGAGACAAGGGAGAAAAAGGATCCATCAGAATGGAAGAAGACTAGAGTTTACTTCAACAGCAATGCAGTAGCTCATTCCACTCAAGCTGTTTGTAGTTTAGCTCATGTACCTTTGGAACATCAGGTGTTCATTGGAAAGTTGGATCAAGAGCATGTACCAACAACCTATGAAGAGGCCAAAGGAGATAAGAGATGGATGCAAGCTGTTGATGAAGAGACCAAAGCGATGGAGAACAATGAGACTTGGTATGAAGCTGATCTTCCTAAGGGCAAGAAGGCAGTGACTTCCAAATGGGTTTTCACTATCAAGTATCAAAGTAATGGAGAGATTGAAAGGTACAAAGCAAGGCTGGTTGCAAGAGGCTTCACTCAAACCTATGGAAAGGACTACTTGGATACCTTTGCACCAGTAGCTAAGCTTCACACAGTTAGGATTATCTTGTCTCTAGCAACAAACCTTGATTGGGAACTTTGGCAAATGGATTTCAAGAATGCATTCCTTCAAGGAGAGCTTGAAGATGAGGTATACATGAAACCACCTTCTGGTTTTGAAAACATTGTGAAACCAGGGAAGGTGCTAAGGCTCAAGAAGGCTATCTATGGACTCAAGCAATCACCTAGAGCTTGGTACCATAAGTTGAGCTAAACCCTTATGCAAAGAGGATTCAAGAGATCTGAAGGAGATCATACCCTGTTTACTCTTCAAGATCAGGAAGGTATCATTGTCATCCTTGTTTATGTTGATGACATTATCATCTCAGGGAGTAACAAGTCAGGTATTCAAGAAGCTAAAGCTTATCTTAAATCTGTGTTTGATATTAAGGATCTTGGTACTCTAAAGTACTTCCTTGGGATAGAAGTTTGTCGGTCTGATGAAGGACTCTTCTTATCTCAAAGGAAGTACACACTTGATTTGTTGTCTGAAGCAGGAAAGATTGGATCAAAACCAGCTAAGACACCGTTGGAGGAAGGCTACAAAGTCATAAGAGAGGGGGAGCTTGAAGACAGACCATTTGAGGATATCACTCACTATAGAGGGATGGTTGGTAAGCTAATCTACTTAACCATAACCAGACCTGATTTGTGCTTTGCTGTGAACCAGATAAGTCAACATATGCAAGCACCAAAGATACATCATTGGGACATGGTTGAGAGGATACTCAGATACCTAAGTTGTACTCCCGGGCAAGGCATTTGGATGGGTTGCAATCAAAGTACAGAGATAGTTGGGTATTGTGATGCTGATTGGGCAGGAGATAGAGTGGACAGGAGGTCTACTACTGGGTATTGCACTTTTATTGGAGGCAACCTCGTTACTTGGAAGAGCAAGAAGCAGAAGATAGTGTCATG
The DNA here is from genome assembly GCA_030180135.1 of Orychophragmus violaceus. Taxonomy (NCBI): domain Eukaryota; kingdom Viridiplantae; phylum Streptophyta; class Magnoliopsida; order Brassicales; family Brassicaceae; genus Orychophragmus; species Orychophragmus violaceus. The sequence goes on from CM058233.1 coordinate 34,383,661, forward strand.
TTCAAGTGCTGAAACTGAGTATAGAGCAATGAGGAAGCTATCAACAGAATTGGCGTGGATCAAAGCTCATCTTGTGGATTTGGGGATTGAGACTTCAAAGCCAATCACCATGCATTGTGATAACCAAGCAGCCATTCACATAGCCTCCAACTCAGTCTTCCATGAAAGGACCAAGCACATAGAAGTGGATTCTCACAAAGTAAGGCAGATGATTGAGCAAGGAGTTGTGTTACCTTGTTTCACAAGGAGTGAAGAACAACTAGCTGATGTGTTCACCAAGGCAGCTAGCTTGAAGGTGTGTGAGTCCATTCACACCAAGCTTGGACTCATGGAGCTCAAGGAATCCTCTAAGGCTATGGAATCTACACTCTTTTTCCCTTCATGAAGTTTTATCCCAAGTGGTTTTCTTCATGGAGGTTTTTAATGAGGTAGATCTTCATTGTCACTCCAAGCTTGATTCAATCCTTGACTTCAAGCTTGAGGGGGAGTATTGAACTGAAGATCACATAGTGCACTATATTGAACTGGAGATCACATAGTGCACTATATTGAATTGGAGATCACATAGTGCACTATGTGCATAAGGTGTACAGAACAAGACAAAGACTTGTCACACTCTTGTGACCGTTGCAGCCTATCTCTAACCGAGATTTCTTTTGTTATTTTTCTCTTAAACCCTAGAGTAGCTAGTATATATGTGTTGTAACATGTTTAATCAAGAGATAGAGAATTATTCTTCTCTACAAACCGCAACTCTTCTTCTCTCTCTCTAGCCGCGGCTGAAAACCCTAATAGGGTCTAAGCTTTCTTCTTCAATTCTACTAAGCAATCTATCTTAGAAGCGTCCAACACGTGATATGATCGTGGTAGTATCCATGAATAGATGAGATTGTGGACACCTACTTTAAACTATCCATTCAAAACTTTCGTAATAAGTCCGATTTTGATTTTTTTTTTAATTCCGGTACATCGGCCGATTTTATCTCCAGTCAGACGGTCTATATTGCCGGAAACCTCCCCTCCGACAATCTATCAACCTTCAAAAAATAGGGGGTGGAATTAATATAAAGTAAGAAAGAGATAGAAGGAGGGAAAAGAAAAGGAAAATAAAATAAAAAAGGAAGGATAGTTAGGAAAAAGTGAAAAACTATCCATCCAGAGAAGTTGTCACGGATGAGGAGGGATAACACTGTCTTTCTTCTGGTGGAACCTACAAAAAAGATAAAACTTTGCAAGTGGTTTTAGAAAGATACAAAACTGTAAGTAAAACATACAAAAGATACAATACATGCAATTGATCCCCTTCTTAGTCATTCTTTAGAACGTGTACTAGAGACTTATATAAGAACCCTTAATCATATTGAAAGCAATAAAAGTCGTTTTTCCTCTTACAAAGATCTAAAGTTTCTTTGTGTTGTTCTTTAGTTCCAAAGTGAGTGAGTCTTTTGGTCCTACTGAATTTTTGGCTTGAGTTGTTGTGTGATTCAACTTCTTCTGGCCAATCCATTTGATTGAGTGAGTCAATCCTTATCCCATCGACCATCTTCGACCATCTTCCATCTCTCGCCCCGCTCGACCATCTCGCCCGCGTTCGACCACATATCGCCCTTCATCCATCCTTCGACCAGCCTCGTCCACGGTTCAACAAGGAGAGCGTCCTCGACCAGCCTGGCTATCCATAACCTCAACCCGTTTGTAGGATCCACCCCGGATCTTACATCATCTGGCATCAGAGCTTAGGCTCAAAGCATCAGGTGTATTCTATCCAATCTCTTTTTCTTCCTTAGTTTATGTTTTTGTGTTTTCTTTGTTATACCATTTTAAAAAAAAAAACTAAAAAGAAAGCTTAGTATTTCCCTTTTAGTGTCATTACTTTATCATTCTAGTCTAGTTTTGCATTAAAAAAAATCACATAAAAATCGTTTGCCTTTAGTTTTTATGCATGTTTTACCTTCAACCGAAAACTCCAAAAGAAAAGTGTTTATCTTAGTTTTCTGATTTTTCTTTTGTTTGATTGGATTTTTCCTATATAAACCAATAAAGATTTGTTTGTCATTAGTTAGTTTTCCTTCTTTACTTGCTCATTTTGAATTTTCAATAAAAAAGACAAAAACGAATATCCTAGATTTACATTTTTTTATTACCGTGTGCAATAGAAAATGAAACATACCATTATTGTTTATTGCCTGAGTATTTCGAATCTAGAGACTTTACTAGCCTTTTTTCAATAAAGAACTTTGATACTTTGGTTTACATCCACAGGAACCAAAGAACTATGGGACAAGAGGAAGATGAGTCCTTCAAATCCATTGTAGGCGAGTTTGAAGAGTCGAGCCAAGCATGGTCCAACCAAGAAGCTGACTATGAATCTCCCCCATGGCCAGGAGATGGCTATAAGAGCTCTAGTTTTGGAGATTAGACCGACTACGAAGGTAAACCACAACATGAAGAGTTCACTCATGAGAGAGAGAACAAAATCAGTACGAGGACTGTCAACATGAAGACAAGCCTTGGTATGATGAAACTGATTCTCTAATCAGTTTTGGAGAGGCAGAGCATGATGAGAAGAAACCTTGGGATCATGAGGAAAAGATAGAAGAGGAATTTGGTGACAAATCAGAGCTTGAAGATTAGGAACCAGAATCAGATTAAGAGCACTCCACCAACCAATCCTTGTCATGTGAACATTCAACCGATGATGAAGTAGATTTCGAACCTTATCCCATCTGTTTTGCAGGCTATCACCAAGGATCAGAAGCTTACTTGAGGTGGGAAAGAGACATGTAGGATTGGCTGCAAGCCAACCAAGTGCCCGAGGAAGAGAAGACATCTTATGCGGAGGATACTCTAACCGAGGATGCCTTTGGGCATTGGGATCAAGATGCTCACCTTCGATTCAAGTATGACTTACCAGATGCTTCTGGAGAATAAATGAAGAAAATAATGCGTGAAGAGTTCATAGAATCCCTGAAGAAAATCAGCAACGCAGCCTAAAGATTTATGCAAAGCCCAAGCAAAGAAGATGGCTTCTAGCCACAAGGCCGACTCCAAAATCTGAGCCACCAAGAGGACATGTTCATGAGCAAAAGCAATGGTCCACAAACACCTTAAGGAAGAAAAAGGCTTAACTGCCTGTTCAAGCCAAGGACGTGCCACAAGATCCAGTTCAACAGCCCCGAGCTCCGAAGTTAAGTGAAAGACCATCACTCACTACAAGAAAACAGCGTTTTTACGACTGGATCTTGCGACTATACTTGTAGTCGTAACATTTTGCCACTATTAGGGGACAATATTGCTACTACTTTGCGATAACGGATATATGGACGTGTATTAGTCGCTTATATACGACCAAAAATAATTGTCGCCAATTTAGGCGTCGATTCACGATTGATTAACGACCATTGTTGAGACTGTGAACAATAGTCGCAGGCTAGTCAGTGATATGGCGACTATTTTTGCGTATGATATTAAGAATCGTAGAACAATCTTGAATTGGTCAGTACATGGGTGACTAATTCGCTACTTCGGGTATAGTAGTAACCAACTCATTTATCTGTCGCTATTGATACGACTAATATTCAACTCATTATTCGTGTTGCAGAGTAGTCGGGTATGGGTCGTATCATATAGAATTTTTTGGATTTAGTAATAATATGAGATAGTTTGGTTATATTTTACCTGTTTGTGGTAGGTATACGGGTTTCAAAGCTAATCTATACTTGCAATATGTAAAGTGTATAATCGCTTTTTTCCAATTTCTAATAAACATGTATAAGTTGCAATATTATATATTAACTAAAATTTATTGTAAAGTTAATTAACACTTAAAATAGAAACCAAATGCTTAGCAATCTTTACACTAGTTTTAAGAAATCAAAAATTAAAAATTCATAAGTTCTTAATAGTTATACAATAAGGGTGAAGGAGAGTTAGTAGTGATCGAGAGTCTAGTGCTCGTTTGAGTACCATGTCGGAAGAGTATTAGGGTACCTACACGAAATCAAAGAGGAAAAGATGTTAGATGTTGTTAATAATTTATCTGATCATAAGATGTTCAATATGACAATTTCAAAAATATTCATACTGTTCCATCAAACTGTTCAACTCATCCAAAGATACTCGATGATAGTCAATTGAAGAAGACCCTTCTATTCTTCTAAGCCAGTAACCCCTAGGTAAAAAAAAATATATATTTTTTTCATAATTTTGTTCTATATAAATGCCTTCCTCATATTTTCTAGAAAACATGTCAACATACTGCAAAACCTTTCGATCCAGAAAAATTGGAGAAAAACAAACAAATGCTTGTCTGGAACTTGTTCAAAATGCCTCGATAATTCCTCAGCGGGTGGTCCATAAGCAACACATTATATGGCCCTCTTCCTTTAATTCAAACATCATTATTTAGTAAGGTTTAATTTTTTGGGTAAACAGTAAGGTTTAATTATAAGGTGATTATAAAAATCTGAAACTTAAACTTACTCGGCATCTCTTAGCGTGAATTGGACTTTAGCGCGTGTACATGAATAGGAATTGACCTTTGAAGAGTCATATACCCATTCAAGCCTCCAACCCATGTTATAGCACCAACAACATCTATATGAAAAAATTCTTTTAAATATAAGTTAATCCCCTAAAAACAAGAACCACAATTCTTCCAAATCCGATGTTAGATTTCTCCACTTAATCTAATAATAATGTATTGTAAACAATACTTATCAATTGCATATTTATCTGAAACCGTCTCATCATTAATTCCTTGGATTGGTTTGATTCTCAAGAGGTCATCCAAAGTTGGAGGATCAAAGTTCTCAGTGATATTTGTTTCGTCAGTTTTAAACTTACATTATATGTTGGACATACTCTGTCATACTTTGGCCCTAACGAAACCCTAAAATCAGAAAGATTAAACCATCAACCTTCTTTCTGTAAAAGAAAAAGGAACTTCCGGACGTTTTTTTTCAAAAGCTAAAGCCTGAATCCGACTTCCATGTTGATTGTAACCAAAGGTTACAAAAGGAAGTACACAGATAAAAACGTATGGATTTATGGGTGCCATGTATACCCAATAAAATAAAAAGGGGTAAATTAATTCCAAGGGATAAAAAGAGTAGAAGAAGAATACCGTTTCATCGGATAAAATTAATTCCAAGGGAGGATCATAGTGAGTAAAACACCACGCTCTCAAAACCATCGCTCTTACATTCCAACGACTATCCCTCAAAGTAATATCAGCAATTTTGTGAAATTGTGAGTTTTCAGAATCACATGTGATAAGCGGATTCATTTTGTGGATATCTCTTTGAATATCAGAGAATGATAGGGAAGAGGTAGAAGAAGAAAGTGAAGAGTTTTTAGGTTTATTGAAATAAGTACCCGGTAACTATTTTAACTCGATACGCAACAGTTGCGACTTTACATTAAAATCCACTTATTGTATGTTTTTTTTTCATAATCTCTAATTGTTATGCGTTGAATTTTCCATAAGAAACTGATTGTTCATAATCCTCTCAGCTTAACGAAATACATTGATTTGTTCTTCAAAAGGGAACATGTTCTCGATCGGTTAATAAGTTTAGGTACTAAATTTTAATCATTGTTTAATACTCATTCGTTATTTTTTTCAATATTTGGATATCATTAAATAAGAGTAATATACTAAGTTACTAAAGATAACTAAGTTGATAAAAAAGGAAATACTAGAGAAAACCATAAGCAAAGTGCGTGTTATAAATACAAATTTAATCTAAATTCATAAACCATACATATGTTCTTCACTTCGCAAATCCAACAAACCATACCCAACATTCTTAACATAGAGGAGGCTTATGGTACCTGAACAAAAAAAAATCATATTAAAATAATAACACATAAGATCACAAAAAAAACACTAACATCTATACTATATGATTAAGAGTTGTAAGATAAATGCCGCTGGACAAAATCATGGAACTCTTCAACTTCATACGCATCAAAGCATATCTTAGAAACTCATTCAATTGCCTCCAACCTCACCAACCCTAATCAACAAAGAAATTTTAATTATTTGTCATTTTACACTAACTGGAACGAATTTACAAAAAAGCATTGATGTTTCATCATAAACCCAAATCGTAAACTAACTGGAACGATTTGGATTTGGCGGGCTTTAATTAGATATATCAGTACGTTAACTTTGGTTTTGATCAATGTAAATATCTTATCGATTCCATGTGAACATAATGGTTTATTTGTGTCACATAATGGCGTATTAAAGAACTACTGTTTGATACTTGCCCTCACACTTGTAACTATTGAATTAGATGTCAAAAGAACTTTGGGTTCGTGTTGCTACTGTTTGATACTTGACCTCACATTTGAAAAAATTACATCGTCCAAATTATCAAAAATAAGAATATTTGAACCACAATATTTTAATGTGTGGTATTGTATTAATGTATAGTGTTCTACTGTGACTACTGTTATACCAAAATTGCATTGTCAATGTTGATAGCTAACAAAATCTTGCATGACATAATGACTATGTTAACAAGATTTGACATAAAGTAGCCTAATAATTATGACTACTTAACATATAGGGTCTACATTCCGCTTCCTGCACACATGCAACCGACATTAGTGGATAGGTGATTATCTAGTGAACTGCGCGCCAAATACACGATGATCTAGGTTATTAAAGTTAAGTAGATTTTTCGTTTCATTATTTTATTAATTATTCTTGTGTTGGAAAGTGAATAGTCGTGTCTATATGTACGGTTATAATATAGAAGAAACACAGTCAATCAAATTAGGGATTTATAAACACCCATTCTGTCAACCTCTTCGTTAACCCACACTACAACAACATGCCTATGACTTATGCGTACTGGCAATGGCTTCAATACGATAAGCGTTACTACGAAACCCGCTCTGTGACAAGAAAACGTAGAGCAATCATCCCATTCGACCTTATTGCGTTGCCTGATGATGTGATAACGAAGATTCTCACTCGTGTTTGCGAACGGGACATGCAAGATCTCCGTCATTCGAAGATAGCTTGCAAAGCCTTGAAGGAGAAGTAGGAAACACAATATTTTTTCAACTCGGTTAATCTAACATAAATGGCATACCATGCTTGGGCTCCAGGATTTGATTGGATAAAATTCAATGAAATCTACTACAACGCAAGCAACACATCAGCCATCCATCTCAAAGAAATCTCAGACTTCTTCTTCGATAACAAGACAGATGAAGGTCTCGCACGCATACAGGCGACTGAAAAAGATGGATGCATCTTAAGAAAGTATGTGTATGGATCCATACGCAAAGTCTTCGGGAAAGACAAAGATGATGAACTCTTCGGTAGATACAAATTTACTCGGGAAGACGCAACGCAACTGCGATTAAAACTACCTCGTCTGGATCATAGTTCATGGGGATGTTTGCTTCCTGACTGGTTCAAAGCGAACGTGACGAAAACAGTATTAATCGTGTGCGATACTGCCAGTGTTCTATCTTCAACCCTTGCGCTCTAACCGATGGCCAATGTTTAAGGACTATTGCGACCAATGTTTCTGGATTATGCATGCCGCATTCTTCTGTAGACTGATCGATAACAACTTCTCCTGATTTCCTTGTAATCGATGAAGTCGTATTTATGTATGTTTTTCCTTTTTCACATTAGATGTTTACCCGTAGAAATATCTAGTATTTTGCATTTAAAATATATATATATCTAGTATTTTGTGTCTACCACAACTTCTTTGAATTTCTAGTATGTGTTTGATGGTTCTGCATTATTGCATCCCAAAGAAATCACTTGAGACAGTGAATTACACCAATAAACTAAACACTCTAATAATAACAAGATCAACAAGAACTTGGTTATTAATTATACCCTAAACTCTAATTAATTGCAAGACCCCATATATTTACTCTAAACTCTAAACCCAAACGTTAAAACCTAAACCCTATATATACCCTAAATAATTTTGTCAATATCTATAAATATAAATGAAAATGATCATATACCCTAAACTCTAAACCCAAACATTATACCCTATACATTATCTAGAGAACTGCCAATACACGATAATCTAGGTTATTAATGTTAAGTGAATTTTTTGTTTCCTTATTTTATTAATCATCTGTGTGGAAAAAATGAAAGGTCAGGTCTTTATGTAAGGTTATAAAGATGAAATAAACTCATTCAATCAATTAACACTTAATATTCGGTTTAAGAAATTGATTCAACTCTTCACTTCAAAATCCCCACCGATTCAGAACGAAACCCAAAAGCCATCTCAAATGACAAACCCTCATGTATACTGGCCGTTGCCTAGTTTCAATGACCCACCCTACGAAACACGATCGGTGACAAGAAGGTGGAGGGAGGAAGCGAGACCATTCAACCTGCTCGGCTTGCCTGAAGATCTAATAAGGAACATTCTTGTTCGTGTCTGCGAAACTGACGTGCAGGATCTCCGCCACTTGAGGATTACGTGCACTCGGTTTAATGGAATGTCTCAAACAGACGAGTTCTACGCCTCTATTAATCTAAATGAGATGATTCATTGGGCTTGGGCTCCCGGTTTTGACTGGACAAATTTCATGAGAGGTGCTATGATGCAGGCAACAGAACCACCATCTACCTCAAAGGAATCTTAGATGTGTTACTTGAGAACAAGCGGGTTGAAGGATTCGTTCAAATCAAGGTTTCTGCAGGAAAAGGATGCATCATGAGCGAGTATATCTACGACATGATGTGCTAAATGTTTGGGGATGACTGGGAGGAAGGAGTCTTCGGTAAGTATTAATTTACTCGAGAACGTGCTACTCATCTTTGAAGCAAACGTGACCAAAACGAGCCTCATATGATCACCACGTGCAAATGTTCGAAATACGATCCAAGTTAACTATGGTGGGAGAAGCCGAAGGGGGACGACATGTGTGATAAATGTTAGTGGATTTTGCTTGTTGCCTATATTTGCAAAATAATCGCCAAAAACTTTATTCTCTTTGAGTGCAATCGTTGAATTTAGGGGTTGTTAGAACTTTTAAATTAATTTCCTATTTCTATGTTTGGAGCAAATTGCCTAAACCCTAAACCCTAAACTACGAATCCTAAACCCTAAACCCTAGACCCTAAACTCTAAATGAGAGACAAGGAGAATATTCAATCTTCCTCTCAACCGAGATTATTTAATTTTCTTAATATGATAAGTTCGTATATACTCAAAAAAAATCACATATATCTAGAAAGATTCACAAATTCATAATTTAATTTATAACCACTTCATCTCGCTATGTATGTTTGATTAAGATCATTCGATATAAAATAAAAGACGAAACCTCAAAATTTTTAGAGTATTTCATTAGTTTTGACCATTAATCAGTTTGAAATGCATTGATTGATCGTATTTGAGAGTATCACGGAAATACGTTTGTTGAACTTTACAATGAAACCTCATAATGAGGTGTTACAGATCTTTTTAGGGTATAAGGTTTTGTTCACTCCAAAAGAAACCCAAAACCCTTAAAATCTAAAGTTTCACGCTTTAACATTCTAGTCCGAAAACTATTTCTTAAAATTTGCTGTGTACTATTTTAATTTGAGTGTTAGCAACTTCTCCTCAACTATTTCAAAGAACTTGAAACACAAATTTGCTTTCATAAAACCTGTCTTCAATCGTTCTTTATATTGTGAGCAAACTTGTTCTGATTTTAATAAATAGATTAGTTAAATTTTTAAAACAAAGTCAATAAAAAGTAATATATTACGACCACGTTCCGCGTACAAGTGGGCAAAATTCAAAATATTTGCCAAATTAATCCGGGAAACCTAAACCCAATTTTATAGCCCAAAACATTTTAATTACCCGCCGAAAAATCATCAAATACGTCAAACCCTGATTTTCTTTTGTTCTTCCCCTTTTCAGAAATCTCCTTCGAATTATCTCCTCTTCTACGCCCACCCATCTTAAACTGATATCTCTTCTTCGAATCTCTTATTCGAAAATTCTATTTCATAACTAACTTTAGCCGAAACCCTATCGACTCTCTCAAATTCTTCCTTGAATATCTCTATACGAAACCCTCCGTGTATGATGCCTACGGGTACAAGTAGCTATATCGGTATTTTCCTTCTGCTTTGCTTTGCTTTTGAAACGAGACAGGCTCTGAATCTGATTATTTGTTTACAATTAATTTTGGTTCTACAGGTTGTAAACGACTTCTATATTCCACAGTCTGGGTAAGTTGGTTGTTTTTTAATGAGTGTTTGTGGAGTTAGAGTCTGATGGTTAGGATTTTAATCTTATAGCTAGCACGCAATTGAAGACACCAATCTCTGCTTAACTCATTAATGTGTTCTGCTAAGTTCGAGTGTCTGAACGCTTACAAGATAGTTTTGTATCATTTTAGTCGTTTGCAAACCTCACATAACTTTCTTCTAAATTTTTTTTAAGGAGATCTATCAACGACGTATGAAAGACATGGTTAGCATCACAAAGGACTGCAGAAGCACGGCAAAGAACTGCGACCTCGTGAGATATCAACAGTTGAATATAACCACATCTTTTCTCAGGTAAAGTAAAAAATTTCACAATCCATGTTTATAAAGTCATCTCACGATCTTTAAAGATGGTGTTTTTCTCTTACTGTCTTTAATTGTCACAGGACACTGAGAAGGATGGACGAGTAAATCCTCATGGTGTCGAAATCCTGACAGCTAATCTTTTAACTCGCAAGCACAAGCAGCCCATACACTTTTCAGCGTTGTCTCCCACCAAGAGCAACTGAGGGAAGCCCAAAGTAAGACAACAACACCATATGATTCGTAGGTTACTTTATCGCTGTCTCTTGCTTTTGTTAATTTATTGGTATATGATTTGGCAACTCCTAAATGCTGGAGTTCGCGTATGTAGGTCGTCTATGTCTACATGTTACCAATGTTATTTTTGATGCAAGTGTTTGTTACGTTTGTTGTATCATTCAAATTACTGTATCACCCATTACCAAATCGAAAATGAAATTAATCCAAATTCTTAATTTTACGAAAAAGCCAATAAACGGCCGTCAATTATTCACACTACACACACAAACTAGTCGCTAAATATTTACCATCAGCAAATCTAGATTTTCCGAATAGTCGCTTAATAATCGTTATTTAGTCATTACACCGTCGCTAATAAGTCACCATTTCTTACGTCTATGTTGTGACTATATTAGACAGTCAGATAGTAGTCAGCCAGACTGTACCATATTCGTATATGGATGTTTCGTCTAGACGCTGCATAGTCGTTTAACTGTCGACAATTGATAGCAAGATGTTTACCATAATCATATTTGGATTCTCCATTTAGTCGCCTTATAATCGGTAAATTAGTCAATAAACAGTCGCAAAAACGTCACCATAGTCGTGACTATACTACTGAGTCACAAAACAGTCGACACTTAGTGGCGAGATCATTACCATAATCGTATATGGATGTTCAGATTAGTCGCGGGATAGTAGTTAGAGTGGTCGTTACCCAGTCATTACATAGTGGCTAATATTTACGACTATCCTCTTACTATACTATACAGTCACATTTTAATCGCCCAGTCGTCACCTAGTTTAACGACTATTTGATAACAACATTTTCCCGACATCATCTGGATCCCTCTATAGTCGCACAAAAGTCGCCGTAGTAGTCGCATATTAGTCCTTATATCTACCGACAACGCTACGTCTATTTTATGATTACCTATGTTAGTCGTATACATAGTCGTAACTCGCCGATTAATAATACGACTATACGATTTAGTGACTATGTATTCACAACTACCATTATTAGTCGTATGTGTGTCGTAAAACCCCGATTAACGACTATTCTACGATTATAGGTGCAGTCGTAAAAACGCTGTTTTCTTGTAGTGACTTCGGCCACACGGAAAAACATAGCAATGTAAGTCCTCTAACCCTTCAAATATCTATGATACAATCTGTTATAGGTGTCATAAAAGAGGTCATTTTTCTAGGACTTGTCCCACTAGAAAAGTAGTAACAACTTCATTGAAAGAGTTAGAGAAATCTCAAGAAGTTGAAAAAGTAGTTGTACGATCTTCCAGTACTTGTATAATGCACTTGTCCTTGTCAATAGATGTTGATACAGGAAAAAGGAAAGCAGAGGAGAAGATATATCGAGGAGATGAGGTCTTGTGTCGGCGACACAAACATGGTTTCATTTACTCCATGTTAATCAAAGAAGAACCACCTGATTCTCAACACCCGAGCCACAATTAAAATCACACAAGAGGTAATCTTCTAAACCCACATTTAATTCAAGACACTAACTTGACTTATCTATGTGCAGGTGATCAAGTTTTGAGGACAAAATATTTTAAAGAGGGAGGGTATGATGTGGTCATCAACCCAAACATCGACCCAAACCCGCAACACATGGATTCAAGACGGTAGGAGGAGGCTAAGGAGACCAAAGCAAGTTCTACTCAACCAAATGTCGTGGGACTGAAGATTCATCAGCCAAACATATGTTTCAGGAGTAATGATCAGCCCAGAACCCAATTGGCATGATCCAATTTGGAGATGGTTCACAAACATCCAATCGAAGCCGTAGCCGAGTCTTGGAAGCTATCCATAGGAGAATTGGATCGACCCAATCACATCAGACTTGATATTCACCATGAACCAACTATTTGAAAGTGTTTGATCAGGAGAAATATGAAGGATTGTTTAGTGTTTGTCCTGGTTTAATCCTGTCAGATTAAACTCTACTAAACAATAAGGATCTAGGTTCTCTTGCAGAATCATAAGGGGATCTCGAAATACCTTGTTTTGCAGCGGAAGAATCAGGTATGAGTCAGAGATCAGCAGAACCACCAAGAGGTTGTTCCTCCAAAGGCTCACACACGCACACTAACAGGAAGAATGGCTGCTAGACCAGAGGGAGGGAGGCGCAGAGAGAGAGATGAGAGGCGCAGAGAGAGTTAGGAAAAAGAAAGCTAGGTCAAGTTTTAATTATAAAACCCTTGTCTAGTTCTGTTGGGCTTTTGGGCCCAATTCCCAGTCTTGGATTTAATCAGGCCCTTTAATCTCTCTAAGTATAGTAAATGCCTAGCACTTTTACCGTACTTCTGCTGAACCGTTCCCTCATAGTTTCCTGTTAGCTTAGGCGTGTGACCCATATGGGATCATATAATAAAGGCAATAAATCCAAGACTTATAGATCATGAGCGGACTCTAGCAAGCCATCATGACCCCCAGTATTATATGACTTATGTCTGATCATTGACATACTCTTACTTTCTAGAGACAGTACAGAGATTACTGGACATAATTCCAACAATCTCCCACTTGTACTGGAATCTCTGTATTCATATTCCTTTTGTCTCAATATCTCGATTAGTCATAAGGCAAGATGAATGTCATCCTTATAAAGCCTAATCATGTTCATCGGACTCTGATTTGATACTGACAATCCAAACGACTCGGGACAGTCCGTTTGAGCATGGCCATGCATTTTCCAGTATTCAAATCTCCGATTGGCCTAGAGATATTCACTCCATTTATATTAGAGGGACAAATCCCGTCTTGTTCCATCAATGTAAACTACTCATTTCATAATACACCCAAACAAGGTCCTTATAACTATCGCTTAACGACATCGTTAGACAATGATCAAAGCGCATCAGTTCATGTGCAGTCACATGCATGCGAACTCAGGTCTAAGGACTATACTCTATAGTCGTAGTAAGAATCTCTTATGACATAGATATAAATATCCTGAAGAGTTCTTATAAGCGGGTCATGTCCGGTCGTATGTACCCCAACATACACCTATGTACTGACTTTGATGCCGTGCATCCATGACATCCTGAGACTTTGTCATAAGTCACATACCAATCTAGTCTCACGCGGTTGTTGGTGTTCCAATTTCAACAACCTTTGACTAGGGACAGGATGATATAAGCCATCTATCAAATATAGGGTCTCATGATCAAGCTAAATGACTTCGATGACTCAAGATCAAGTCACTTACTTCGATGACCTATAAAATGGTTCATATCATTTTTGGAACGATTATTTCATCACAGTTAAAATAATCTTGAAATAATAATTTTATAAAACATCTTAAAATGTTTTACAAGAACATATCAATAACTAAATAAAGCCCTCAAACTCCCACTCAAATTTATATTACATTTCAATGTCTCTAATGCCTACAGCTTCAGTCAGGAACTCGAGCTTAGGCCTTGGGAGTGGCTTTGTCAACGGATCAGCGACATTATCATCTGTCGGAACTCGGCTGATCTTGACTTCCTTTCTATTAATGATATCACGTATCAAGTGAAATCTTCTTAGTATATGCTTGGATTTCTGGTGTGATCTTGGTTCCTTTGCCTGAGCTATAGCACCATTGTTATCACAAAACAGTGCCAGAGGCTCAGCTACATTCGGTATCACACCTAGTTCAATAATGAACTTTCGTATCCAAACAGCTTCCTTCGCTGCTTCTGAGGCGGCGACATATTCAACTTCTGTAATGGAATCAGCAACGGTGTCTTGCTTGGAGCTTCTCCAACTAATTGCACCGCCATTCAGACAAAAGATATAACCGGACTGTGACCGGAAATCATCTTGGTCTGTCTGGAAACTTGCGTCCGTGAATCCACTGACTTCAAGCACATCACTTCCACCGTACACCAAGAACTTATCCTTAGTATGTCTTAGATACTTCAGGATATTCTTGACGGCAATCCAGTGGTTTTCACCTGGATTTGACTGGTATCTACTCGTCATGCTCAATGCATAAGCAACATCAGGACGAGTACAGATCATGGCATACATGACAGATCCTATTGCAGATGCATAAGGAATATTCTTCATGCGCTCAAGCTCAGCAGCCGTCGTTAGGCTCTGCTTCTTGCTTAGCGTTGTGCCATGTACCATTGGTGTGAAGCCCTTCTTGGAATCTGCGATGCTGAATCTATGCAGGACTTTGTCAATGTATGAATCTTGACACAAGCCTATCAGCCTTTTAGATCTATCCCGGTAGATCCGGATTCCAAGAACGTATGCGGCTTCACCCATGTCTTTCATGGAAAAACAACTTCCAAGCCAGTCCTTTACCGACCGCAGCATTGGTACGTCGTTTCCGAGAAGCAGTATGTCATCGACATACAGAATAAGAAATACTATCTTGCTCCCACTAGTCTTCTTATACACGCATTGTTCTTCTTCGTTTCTGATGAAGTCAAATTGCTTGATCGCTTCATCAAAACGAAGATTCCAGCTCCTCGATGCTTGCTTCAATCCATAAATGGATTTATGAAGCTTGCATACTTTCCCAGCATTCTTTGGATCTATGTAACAGTCAGGTTGTGTCATATACACATCCTCTTCCAGAATTCCATTCAGGAAGGCGGTTTTCACGTCCATCTGCCAAATTTCATAATCATGAAATGCTGCAGTTGCTAGTAGAATCCGAATAGATTTCATCATAGCCACTGGGGAATAGGTTTCATCATAATCCACACCGTGAACTTGCCTGAAACCTTTTGCCACCAACCTGGCTTTATAAATCTGGACATTTCCATCCACGTCAATCTTCTTCTTGAAGATCCATTTGCACTCGATGGCTTTTACACCAGCGGGTAAGTCAACCAACGAAAACACTTGGTTGACCGACATGGAGTCCATTTCGGAATCAGTGGCCTTACGCCACTTAGAGGAATCTGGGCCCATCATGGCTTGATTGAAGTTCGATGGTTCATCACCATCAATGATCAGAAGATCATGACAGTTAGTCACGAGGAATCCTTGATATCTCTCGGGTTCGTGACGGAACCTCCCGGATCTTCGAACTTCAGGTACCACAGGTTCAGGCTCTACAATTTCTTGTAGGTCCTCCTGCTGCTCTTCCTCATTAGGTTGAGCAGTATCCTGTTCATCTTGAATTTCTTCAAGCAGTACCTTACTCCCACTGTTTTTCTTAGAGAGAAACTCCCTCTCAAGAAAATTACAATCCCGGGCAACAAAAATCTTGTTCTCGGATCGTAGGTAGAAGTAATAAGCCTTGGTCTCCTTCGGATAACCAATGAAGTAGCATTTATCAGACTTTGGTGTAAGCTTGTCAGAGATTAATCTCTTGACATAGGCTTCACAACCCCAAATTCTAAGATAAGACAGCACTGGAGTTTCTCCAGTCCATAATTCATATGGTGTCTTAGCTACTGCTTTTGATGGCGCTCTATTTAGAGTGAACATTGCTGTTAGCAGAGCATATCCCCAAAGGGATATTGGAAGGTCTGTGTGACTCATCATAGACTGAACCATATCCAATAAAGTCCGATTCCTCCGATCAGACACACCATTCCATTGAGGTGTTCCAGGAGGAGTGAGTTGGGAAACTATCCCACACTCTCTTAGATGATCACTGAACTCTTGGCTCAAGTATTCTCCTCCTCGGTCGGACCGAAGAGCTTTAATGCTTTTGCCAAGTTGGTTCTGTACTTCATTTTGGAATTCTCTGAATCTCTCAAACGATTCAGACTTATGTTTCATTAAATAAACATATCCATACCTGCTGAAATCATCAGTGAAGGTAATGAAGTACTGATAGTTTCCTCTTGCATTTGTGGACATTGGGCCACACACATCAGTGTGTATCAGGCCCAATAAGTCACTGGCCCTCTCGTTGGGTTTATTAAAGGGGGCCCGCGTCATTTTGCCCATCAGGCAGGATTCGCATTTTTCACATGACTCAAAGTCAAATGAGCCAAGAAGTCCATTCGAATGGAGCCTCTTAATGCGTTTCTCACTGATGTGCCCTAAACGACAATGCCATAGAAACGTTCGGTTCTCCTCATTAGGTTTGAACCGTTTGGTATTAATGTTATAAATTGGCGCGGATTGATCAAGTATGTAAAGCCCATTCGTACGAGGGGCACAACCATAGAACAAATTATTGCGATTGAAGGAACATAATTTATTCTTAACTGAAAAATCATAACCTTCCAAATCCAACAAAGAAACTGAAATAATATTTCTGCTTATCGCAGGTACAAAATAGCAGTTATTAAGTTCTAAAACCAATCCCGAAGGTAAAGACAACAAGTATGTGCCTACAGCTAGTGCAGGAACTTTCGCTCCATTCCCAACTCGTAGCTCCACTTGTCCTTGCTTCAGCCTCCTACTGTTGCTGAGTGCCTGCATATTAGTACAAATATGAGCCCCACAACCAGTATCCATAACCCATAAGGTATTATCAGAAGTAGTTGTATTAACTTCTATAACAAAAATACCTGATGAAGAAGTCTCCAAAGTCTTCTTCTTCAATTCCTTTAGACCTTCCAGGAATTTCTTACATTCTCTCCTCCAATGCCCTGGTTCTTTGCAGAACCTGCATATGTCAGTAGGCCCAGCCTTGGACTTGGGCTTGGGCTTTGACGTGTCCTTGTCCGAGACTTGAACAGCCTTAGCCTTTCCCTTGTCCTTGGCAGAGGATTTCTTAAAGCCCTTGCCCTTTTGCACCATAAGCACGTTGGGGTCCTTGGCTTTCCTCAAGTTGGGCTCTGCAGTCTTGAGCATTCCGTGAAGCTCAGGCAATGTCTTACTCAAGCCATGCATATTGAAGTTCAGGATGAACTGATCATAGCTTGCAGGTAAAGACTGCAGAACGATGTCGCAGGCAAGTTCCTGGCTGATAGGGCAGTCGAGTTTCTGAAGATGATCGAGATAACCCATCATCTTCAAGACATGAGGACTCACTGCCGCACTTGCAGCCATTTTGCAGTCTAAGAGGTTCTTAACAGTCTGGAACCTCTCAGTTCTTGCCTGCTCCTGAAAAAGCGATTTCAGGCTTGCCATTATCTCGATGGGCGACAGCACACTCTCGAACTGCATTTGCAATTCAGGAGTCATGGTTGCCAACATCAGGCAATAGACATCATTTTCATCTGACGAATGCTTTTCCCAAGCATTATGCAGATTCTTGGCGGCATTGTTTGGAGGCCTCTCGGGGAGGGGATCACGAAGGACATATTCCTTCTTCTCCTGCTTGAGGACCAGCCTCAAGTTCCTTGACCACGTCAGGAAGTTCGTTCCAGTCAGCTTCTCCTTGTCGAGAACAGACCGGATTGAGAATGTGTTTTGTGTGCTTGTTGTAGTCATTGCTGAAATTTAAGATAAAAAGGATTTTAGTTTATATGTTCAATATGAGTAAACTCGCATTATATTCAATAACATTAGTTACCCTCAAAAGAATATAATGATTCCAAGATCCACATATAACTAAGATCAAAGTGGGCCACTGGCCGTCACCCAACCTTAGCTTATATCGGTAAGCCCTATTTCGGCTAATTATATCCGTGATATAACTCTTGGTTGTGAATCTGGGCCCGAGGCCCAATCCACTCTGATGTCTCAAGGCCCGGGACTCCCGATGGCCTAGTCAAGAAAACCAGACTATACAGTCATGTAATCACTAATGTCTGGGACTCCCAATAACATTAATGAATCACAAACTGTCTTACCCACGCAAAAGATAGACACCCTCACACTGTAAGGCCATGTGTACAATTGAATGGGTTTCAACAGCTGACATAGACTGGACAAGACATCCAACGCTTGATATTATTTGAGGTTTATAGGTTTTCTTAAAATTTCATTCCAAAATAGAAGATTACTATTTTGGAAACTTTCCATTTTGGAAACCTACTGTTTTGGAAACTTTTATAATTGGAAACTTCCTAAATTTGGAAACTTTCTAACTATAGAAATTTCCTAAATATCCAAAACATGCAAATCTAGAAATTTCTATTCTAAGAAACTTTCTAATTTAAAATTTTGGAAACTGATTAATTTAAAATCAAATTTTAATTATTAAATAAAATTTTAAATTAAATCTGAAGAAGAGACTCAAATAACTGGCCCAATTGTTTTAACTTCTTGTCCCAAGGCCCAAGAATTTGTCTATGTCCAAGACATAACCCAATTGCCCAATTAAATGACATAACCGGTCTGGTTCATTAAAATTGGTCTAACCAAGATTAATTACTACGATAACCACAATTGTTAACCGGTCATTTACTAAACCGGATTTTCTCAATTTATTTGGTCCAACCAAATCAGATTAGAAAATCACTGGTTTAGGCACTAAATCCAATTTTAAACGACATTGGATTTCTTATCACGGTTTAACCAGATTTAATAAATTTTATTAAGTCTGTAAACCGTGACGCTTAAAATTTTAATTATTTTAAACCGAACCACAAACCAAACCGAACCGACACATGCTCTTACCATCGATCCGGACAGCAAGCTTCACGCGATCGGGCAAGCATGTGCGATCGATCGGGACGTGAGACGGGACACGATCGGGACGGTTCGGGTCGAGAGAGGCGGGACACGATCGGTCCATCTCTCGCGATCGGAACGACCACGCGACTCGATCCGGCAAAGCGATCGGTCCGTGTATCATGTACCGATCCGGACGTCCGACTCGACTCGACCACACTCCGACGCAACCAATCCAATTTGATCGGTCCATGCGATTTTAGTTTAGGGTTTTAACTTTGTTTCTTAAGTGTTTTTCATATCATATTTTAAGCAATGATTGATTCAAACACTTCTAAACAACCTAAACATGATTCTAACAAGAAATCCTAATAGAACCAATGGCTCTGATACCACTGAAGGATTGTTTAGTGTTTGTCCTGGTTTAATTCTGTCAGATTAAACTCTACTAAACAATAAGGATCTAGGTTCTCTTGCAGAATCATAAGGGGATCTCGAAATACCTTGTTTTGCAGCGGAAGAATCAGGTATGAGTCAGAGATCAGCAGAACCACCAAGAGGTTGTTCCACCAAAGGCTCACACACGCACACTAACAGGAAGAATGGCTGCTAGACCAGAGGGAGGGAGGCGCAGAGAGAGAGATGAGAGGCGCAGAGAGAGTTAGGAAAAGAAAGCTAGGTCAAGTTTTAATTATAAAACCCTTGTCTAGTTCTATTGGGCTTTTGGGCCCAATTCCCAGTCTGATTAAATCCTTTAGATTTAATCAGGCCCTTTAATCTCTCTAAGTATAGTAAATGCCTAGCAATTTTACCGTACTTCTGCTGAACCGTTCCCTCATAGTTTCCTGTTAGCTTAGGCGTGTGACCCATATGGGATCATATAATAAAGGCAATAAATCCAAGACTTATAGATCATGAGCGGACTCTAGCAAGCCATCATGACCCCCAGTATTATATGACTTATGTCTGATCATTGACATACTCTTACTTTCTAGAGACAGTACAGAGATTACTGGACATAATTCCAACAAAATAAGCCCTGGTTCGAGCTGAATTTGGAGTTTGTTCAGAAGCTGCTAATTTGGCCTTACCTGCGGACATATGTGCACTCAATGGAGTAATGCGATCAAACTACAAGGATTTAAGCCCTCAACCACTTGGTCTACAATCTTGAGCCAAGATAAGTACGTGGAGAACTGAAATCAATTCAATACAAGTTTTTGTTCAGGAGATATTCAAGTTCAAAAACAGAGGT
Source organism: Orychophragmus violaceus (assembly GCA_030180135.1). Lineage (NCBI taxonomy): Eukaryota > Viridiplantae > Streptophyta > Magnoliopsida > Brassicales > Brassicaceae > Orychophragmus > Orychophragmus violaceus. The sequence goes on from CM058233.1 coordinate 34,404,195, forward strand.
TCCTCGACTTGCTTCATTTGGAACCTTACGGGTTTATTAGGCTTCAAACATACCAGTGGCGGCCAGGAGAACCTGAGATACTTCTTGAAAATTTCTACAAAACTCTAAGATGCACCAGCAAGCCTTAAATCAGGCGGATCCCCTATGTTCTCAATTGAATCAAACCGATCCATTTATGGCAAGTACGAGAGATGACCGGTTTGATTCAGTACAAAACCGACTTTGGCAACCAGGAGAGTTTATTGGACATTTAGAGGTGTCTAAAAATATCTTACCATGCTCCAGCCATCACCAGATCTGGAGGATCAACATGTTTGGATACTTTCCTTTTTCGGATGCAATAACACTTGGAGGAATAACTCTCCAACGAAGCTGACTTATCCTCTGAAACCGCCCAGATACAAAGGAGAATTCATTTACCATAGTTGGGCTGATTCCGACATAAATCCAAACGGCTAGTTTTATATTCCATTTCGATTTTCTTCTTAGTCATTCTTTAGAACGTGTACTAGAGCCCTATATAAGCTCTGCTCTGTCTCATTTGTTAAGAACCCTTAATCATACTAAAAGCAATAAAAGTCTTTTTCCCTTTTACAAAGATCTAAAGTTTCTTTGTGTTGTTCTTTAGTTCCAAAGTGAGTTAGTCTTCTAGTGCTACTGAATCTTTGGCTTGATTTTTTGTGTGATTAAACATATTCTTACCAATCTATTTTATTGAGTGAGTCAATCCTTATCCCATCGACCATCTTCGACCATCGTCCATCTCTCGCCTCGCTCGACCATCGCCGACCATCTAGCCCGCGTTCGACCACATATCGCCTTCCGTCTATCCTTCGACCAGCCTCGTCCATAGTTCAGCAAGGAGAGCGTCTTCGACCCGCCTTGCGATCCATAACCTCAACCCGTTTGTAGGATCCGCCCCGGATCTTACATTAGTTTTCATCTCCTGGAAATAGTCTTCCACCCTTATTCCTTGGGTAAGGCGTCTCAGCTTCTGATGCAAGTCCCTGTGGTAATGGTTGGGCACAAATCTCTTCCTCATCAAGGTAGTCAGCTCTTCCCATGTAGCAAAGGGTAATTCTACTGTTCTCCTCTTGTTGGTCACAAGCTGATCAAACCAATTAATAACATAACCAGAGAATTCAGTAGCTGCTAACCTAATCATTTTGATTTCAGAGAGGTTTTGACAATAAATACAAGTTCAATCTTTTTCTCTCATTCTAGATAAGCTTCACGATCATTCTTTCCATAGAAGGCATGGATTTTAAGCTTAAGACCTCCTAGATCATCAGTTCTAGTCCTAGGGGTATGATTCCTAGTTATAGGTTCACATACCTCATTGTTTCTCCTAAACCTTCTTTGACTACTACTAGATGACTTGTAATAATCATCTAGTTCCCTATCCCTAGCTTGTCTAGCTTTTCTAGGTGAGTTTCTATCACGCCTAATGCCTGCTTCAACATTGGTTTGCTGAATGTCCTCTTACACTCTATTCAGGCGTGTGTGGAGTTCATCCATCTCTTCTCTTAATTCGGTTCTGATGAGTTTGGTAAGTTCACTAATCATGGCCTTCATTTGAAGTTTTGAAAGGTCCGCTGCACTTCTTTCTCATGTGATTCTTTCACCATTGCTGCTTTGAGACATTGTTCCTGAAAATTATTTAGCAAACAGGCTAAAAGAAACAACACTCCTCACTATCTCTCTTGCTCTTTTCCTCACGTGTTTCTCTCTTCTCTCAGGGTGTTTAGGCTCACAATGCTCACAATGTTCCAAGCAAACTAACCACAAGATTTAGAGAGTTTTAATTCCAAAGAAGAAGAAGAGAAGGATAGACATATTGCAAGATTTTTGGGGCTAAGTTGATTGACCAACACTTAGAACCGATTTCTCCTGGTTCTAATAATTTTTTATTTTGAAGATACTAGAACTCTTTATCTCTTTTTTTAAATAGTGTGGCTCAACTAGCAAAGAAGATAGACATAAAATAATTTTTGATTTTTTTTTTTGTAAAATTGAAGAGATGAAGAGTTTATAAGTGAGATGGAAGATGAGAAGATGAATGGATTTTCGAATACCAAACTTAGAGTGGGCTCTGATACCACCTGACATGATCCTCCCAAGGATAGGCACTCTTAGTGTGGTAGACTGGATATGCCTTGGTCCAACAGAAGCTACAAGCAACATGCTTGAACAAGGGAAGTTGATCGATGGGTAACATCAGTGGCCTTCCGCATCCACTGTGCGACCCATCGATCCACTTCCTTTGTCCAGGTCGGTTGCTAGTAGCTTCTGTTGGAACAAGGCCTGTCCAATCTATCACACTAAGTGTTCCTATCCTTGGGAGGATCATATCAGAATGGCATATGTTTTGCTCGGCAGTTCGCGAGTGAATTTGCGTACGTTCTTTTCGGCTCGGTTAGATTGTCTGCTCGGAAGATATTCAGTTCGTAGATGGGAGGATGCCGAGCAGAACATGCTCGGAAAATTGTAGATCATCGTCGATCAGCATGTGTCCTGCTTGGGAAAAATTATGCTCTGCAGTAAGTGAATACCCGGCGATAGCATGTGCGTGAGAGTTAATCTTGCATCGCGATTATGAGGACATCAAGTAATCATCAACAAGGATGAATACATGAGGGCTCACCAAGCCGATATACGCCCTTGGAGAGAAGCAGCTTGATCGTATCAAGGACATACATGCACGTTTTGGAGCATATCTACCTAACCAGAAGGAATTAAGCTACGAATAAACTTATTACAGAAATTTAACTCATCAGGGATCATCGAGAAGTGGAATTTCTTCAACATATTTTCACATGTGGAAGTTATGCAAGTTACAATACAAAAGATTTTCAAGGAACCCGCTGGAGACCAACTGCAACTTAGTGGAGAGTTCAGGATGGACCAGAATGAATCAAGACAAAGTAACATGTTCTGAAATCTTGACTCATCAGGAAATCTAGGAGAGTTTGAATAAGGCCAATCCCAATTCTGACAAAGAAGTTATTCAAGTTCTAATCCAATGGTTTTTTTACTTGCCTTATTTGTAAGCTCATAGATTTAATGCACTCCAAACTTATACTTGTCGACCACGAGGGGCACTGAAAAATCTTTTTGGGGCAAGTTTATACTATTTTCCCTTATTGTGGTTTTATCCCAATGGATTTTCTCACTAAGGTTTTTAATGAGGTAATCTAAGGCCTACTTCATGAGAAAGATACATGTGGACCGTTTTCTTTCTTCTTCTTATTTTCGTTTAGGCCCATTCTGTCTTCTTTTTATTTATTATTTTTGTGTCCTATATAAGCCACATTATAATCGTAGAAACCCCTAAGCAATTATTTACAACGAAGTTTTAACCCTAAGGTTCCTTACCCTTGACGGCTGCCCCCTTGCATCGAACTTGAGCGGCTTCCCCCTGTTCGTGTGAGCCTTTTTACTGGTTCTACAAGCTTGCTATGGTTTCCCCTTGCTTGATAGATCTATTGTTACTTGTTTTTGTTCCTGCACTACATGAAATCTTAGCATTGATACCAATATAGAATTGCACGAATTTTAAAACTGCTATAATAGATTAATTGGGATTTTTGGATTTGTATATAATAGCATTAAAAACGCTAAGAGGTGATTTCAGTGACTGGGAAACAAAATTTATTAATCCCGCCAATAATTGTGCCCAAAATCATTGAGCGCGAATACTTAGAATTTTTCCCCATTTCCCAATTACAGTGTCGAACCTTAATCCCTAACTCTCTCATACTCGTCACTCTCATCCAGCTACCGATTCTCTCCGCCGAGACCGTCGAAGCTAGCCGCAACCAGAAACATTTTCACCTGCCACGATTTGAACTTCTGTCGCCGCCTTCGTTCTTCAAATCAGCTTGCATCGTCTTTGTTCTCTCAATATCTTTCACAAAGTTACAAAATCTGTCTATTTAAGTCAGTTATTGTGGGTTTTAGAATCTGTTTGCATCGTCTTAGTCACTTTGCATGCATTAGTGATTTGCCATTGCTTGATATAGAGAAGAAATAAATTCTAGATTCTGAGTTTATATGTCATATGAATGCATTTTCTAACAGTTTGTTTCGGTTTTGTCTCTGACTCGATTAAAGTTGTTGTGTTCATGTATTTCATTACATGTACTAATTTGGTTTTCATGTGTGCAGGTTCTAGCTAGTGACTGCTTTATTCTGAGTTTATATGTCTTTGATGTGTTCGTTGCTGATAAGTTTTTGTGTTGTTTAGTTATCAACAGTGTGATTTGTTTATCTGATAATGACTATAAAGCTGTGATGAATTGCTTTTGAGACAATGTTTTAAATCTGTAATATCATGTTTATGTGATAATGGTTCATAACTGATTTGTTTATCTGATAATGATTATGAATTTTTGATGAATTGGTTTTGAGACAGTTGTTTAAATGTGTAATATCATGTTTATGTGATAATGATTCATAAGTGATTTTTTAATGTGATAATGAATATCAACAGTTGTCTAAATCTGTAATATCATGCATATGCGATTGAATGATTGTACTGTCTATTTTGTAAACTGTGATGAATTCCTTCTGAGACTGAATTCTTCTCCTAAAGGATTTTTAAAATTTGACAATATACTTATGGATTTGAATTCTTATCCTGAAGGATTCAAATAACATTATTACATATAATGTTGGAGAAGGCTTGGGTTCATCTATGCAGGTATTAAATCCACTAATTTAGGTTAGGTTTCAGTTGGGGTTTGGTGTCTTAAAGTTTTTCCTTCCTTTTTTTCCCATTCAACTAAAGAGCTGATCCTGGATACGAGAGTGGTGCTTGGAACTTCGTACGGGCTGTGTCTTCAGAGTTTGGAAAATTGATTGTTTGTCCTTGCGTAGACTGTTGTAATGTAGATCGCCACTCAAGCACTAATGTAGTTGCTCATCTAGTAACTAGATGAATGGATGAGACTTACAAGCTGTGTATGAAATGGTATTATCACGAAGATGTGAGCATAGGATCTGAAGCTGAAACCAAATCTCATCAATGGAATGATGAGATTCATGAGTTGTACAGACCTGCTCAGTATTCAGATGAAGAGTTGGCTGGAAAAGATGACTTATGTGAGATTGCAGAGGGAGAAAACAAGAATGAAGATGAATTCCTTGCAAAGTTAGCTGATGCAGAAACAACATTATATCCGAGTTGTGCAAACCACATCAAGCTATCAACCATTGTGTCATTATTCAGAATTAAGACACAAAATGGATGGTCTGATAAGAGCTTCAACGATCTGCTAGAAGCATTACCAACGATGTTACCTGAAGAGAACGTGATTCATACCTCCCTGTACGATGTGAAGAAATTCTTGAAGACGGGTGAGTTAAAGAAAGGTGTTCCACAAAAAGTGTTGAGATACTTTCCTATAATCCCAAGGCTGAAGAGAATGTATAGGTCTGAGGAAATGGCCAAGTACTTGAGGTGGCATTTATGTAACAAGAGAAACGATGGGAAACTCCGTCATCCAGTAGATTATGTGACATGGGATCAAATGAATTACAAGTATCCTGAATTTGCTGCTGAAGAAAGAAACATAAGGCTAGGACTTTCAACTAATGGATTTAATCCTTTCAATATGAAGAATACTAGGTACTGTTGTTGGCCTGTCTTGTTGGTTAACTACAATTTGCCTCCTGATCAATGCATGAAGAAGGAGAATATCATGCTCACACTCTTGATTCAAGGACCTCATCAACCTGGTAACATCATCGATGTTTACTTAGAACCCCTAATAGAGGATCTAACCAAACTGTGGAAGATAGGGGAGTTAACATACGATGCGTTTAGCAAAACTACTTTTACAATGAAGGCAATGCTTCTTTGGACTATTAGTGATTTTCCTGCGTATGGAAATATTGCTGGCTGCAAAGTGAAGGGAAAAATGGGTTGTCCTTTATGCGGGAAAAAAACGGAGTCTATGTGGTTGATGTTTAGTAGGAAGCATGTTTATATGCGGCATATAAAGGGTCTTGCTCCAACGCATCCGTATAGAGTAAAGAAGTCATGGTTTGATGGACAAGCTGAACATGGGCAAAAATCTAGGATATTAACGGGTCATGACATTTCACAACACTTGAAACATTTCAAAAATGTTTTTGGGAATGTTAAGCAATCTGCAAAGAAGAGGAAAATCAGTGAAGCTACTGGGTCAGGCACTGACAGTGAGGATGTATCTAGTGAATCAGAGGATGAATAAGAAGAAGAAGTAGATGAAGAGGAGTTATCAAGATGGAAGAAAATATCTATCTTCTTCAAGCTGCCTTATTGGGAAGAGGTTCCTGTGAGGCATAATTTGGATGTAATGCACCTAGAGAGAAATGTGGCTGCAAGCATTGTCTCAACAATACTGCATTGTAGTAAATCCATGGATGGACTAAATACTCGAAAAGATCTGCAACTTCTTGGTATTAGGAAAGATCTGCATCCTACCACCGAAGGCAAAAGAACTTACCTTCCTGCAGCGCCTTGGTCCGTGTCTAAGGCAGAGATGAAAATCTTTTGTAAGAGATTGTTTGAGTTCAAAGGTCCTGATGGTTACTGCTCTAATATTTCAAGGGGTGTATCAGTGGACGAGTGTAAGGTAACCGGTCTCAAATCACATGATTATCATGTGCTGATGCAACAATTACTCCCTGTTTCTCTAAGGGAACACGTGCATGTCACTATTGATGATTGGCGCAAAATCAGTGAGGAAGTCAAGACTGTACTATGAAAATATGTCCAAGTGAACTTATACTCATTTGAACACTTTTTATATACTTTTAAATTTATACAGTAATATTGTTTCTTGGTAAATGAATGCAGGCACGGTTCGAACTTGATGAAGGATACCAGAAGAATGATGTCCTTAAGCAGATGGGATGTCTATGGAGGGCATCAAAGTCGAGACTAGTAACCCAGCTTAGGAACTATGCTAGTACTAACCAACAGAGAATGAATCTGCGACCAAAGAATGTTGAACCAACAGAATGGCGCAAATTTGTCAAAAACAAAACAAGCTCAGCCTTTAAGGTATTAATTGGTTTTTTGAGTGATTAGTTTTGGTTTTGATATTGGTATTTTAATGATTCTTCTGTTAGATTGTTAGTGATCAATACAAGGAAAGGAGGAGCAAGCAAATTCCTCATAATTGTAGCCGTAAAGGAATTATCAGATTAGCTGAAGATATGGTATAATGCATCTACTTTGTTCTGTTTAGTACATTTTGTGTAGAATACTAGCTTATCTGAATGATGTGTCTTTTTCTCATAGAAACGTGAATGTGGAGAACCATTTGAAGTGACTAGACTAAAGGTCTGGGTCAAGTCAAGAACAAAAAAGGATGGTACCCCAGTCAACACAAATGCTGCTGAGAAGTTTGTAAGTTCTGATTTTTTGCTAAAATTCATTATTAATTGGTTTGATTGTAGATTAGGAATTTGATATGGTTTTCATTGGTTTGCAGAGAAAGGCAGCTGAGTTGGTTGATAGTGATGATACATCTGCTTTGACAAATCCAAAGGTGGATCTTCTTTCCAAACTGCTGGGACCTGATAATCCGGGCCAGCTGAGGGCAATGGGTAGAAGCATGAGTATGACCAAACTAGCGTGCTTTCAAGTGAAGAGGAAGATTATAGATGATATGCAAGAGAATCAAAGATAAATGCAACAAAACATAAATCAGTTGCAAGATGAACTTGCTAAACTTAAGCAACAGGTGAAACTTAAAAAAATTGGGACTTATTTCATTTGTCTTCTTATTTTTAATTATGTTTTGACTTTCTTTTTTTATGTTTCAGAATCAAGCTCCTGATATTGGTGAAAACTCAGCTGCTGCAAGAGTAAATACATTATATTAGAAAACTTGTCTATTATTCATATCCCAATGCCATATTCTTACACATTTTTTTCTAATTACATTTGTAGAGTGTTAAGAATAGATCACAACCTAAGTGTATTCTGGTTGACTGGTATGGGACTGATGATAATGTTGCTGAGGGACGCATTCTATCTGCGGATCCAGAAGACTTTGTTAATGACATACCTTTGGGCCCTCTTGATGTTAAAGTGTTAGTAGAAACTCCCATCAGGTTAGATGCCTTTCTGTGGAGACCTGCACCAGATATGTTTACTGTGGAGCAAGCTGTTGGAGAACTAATTGCTTCGCCTGTCAATAAGTGTGTTGTTTTAGAAGAGAGGCCACAGACTGAAGACATTTCAGTTAGGGTAAATTTCCTTCACATACCATTTCCTAAAGTTCAATAGTTTGGTTTTTTTGTTTTGGAACATAATCACATTTATTTTTTTGCGTGTATATGACAGAGCCCAAGGACAGATTCTACAAACAAATGTAAACTACTTACCTGGTCTGTGAACTATGAAGTTGTTGCTGAAGGCCGGTGGCAGTCACAGGAACCGAAAGCTCTAGTGAATGGTCCACCTCTAGGACCAAATCCAATGAAGGTGTTTGTGGACGAGGTCTTTGCGCCTCAAACATTCCTATGGAGGCCAACGAAAGAAATGACATACCTTGTGGACTCTCTGAAGTCTTTTGTTGCATGGCCTGCTGACCGAGTAGTATTTGATAAATCCGGAGATGCAACAAACACCATGTCTCTTCTGCAGGATCCTACAGCATCTGATCAACCACACAGTTCAAAATCTCCAGCATTAGGTACAAACTCATCAACAACAGGTTCCAAAAGTCCTCAACAAAATTTTCTAGAATCAAACACTAAGTCTTCTTAGAAGAAGTCTCCAGCAACAAGCAGTAAGTCTCCTCTGAAGTGTTCTCCAACAAAGGGTCCTAAGTCGAATGCAAATAAAGATCAACCAATTACATTATCTCCTCTTAGGAGATCTCAGGTAATTCGTTAAGTAAATTGTATGAAGTTGTAAGCTAGTTGTTTTTTTTTTATTCTGATTGTAACTTGATGGTTTGTTTTGTAAACTTTGCAGCGTACCAATCAAGATGAAGCTACAAAGGAAAATAGGAAGTGCAAGTTGATGTCTATTAGCGGAAAGAGACATGTTGTAGCTGAAGGACGTTGGTCTTCAGAAAACCTAGACCAGAAAGTGCACTTTGTTACCTTAGGATCTAATGCAGTTAGAGTTTGGGTGGATATAGTGAAGGTGAAAAGCGCAGAGGTGTGGAGACCATCTTCTGAGATCGAGTGTATGCAAGATGCAATTGGTACTTCCATTGCGTGGCCGAAGGACAAGGTGGTCTTATGTTAGACTTGTAGGGTTTCTTAGTTCTTCTACAACCTGGAATGAAACAATGTGTGTTTTGTTTTGTCTAAGTTTGGTTGGCTTTGGACTAAATACTATGTATTATGGGTACCATGGTTGTATGAGACTTGTGTTGAAATGTATTATCTTTTTCGTTAATCATGTTGCTGGAAAACATGTTCTAATAGCTGAAAAAGATTTAGGTCAAGAAATAATAGTGCCATTAGAACAATATACATAGCATTTGTAAGACTGCTACCAAAACCATGACAGCTTATTTACAAAGCTACAACACTATCAAGAACATCGTATAAAAAGAGTTATATTAAAATACATAATAGCGTTCGGAATAAGCTATATATAAAATTATAATAGCACCGAAAATAAATGCAATTATCAAAAATATTCAATTACAGCATTCCAAAGATATCTCTATCATATATAGAACATACCATAGCAAGCGAAATAAACGCTATAATATAGGAAGACCCTAAGATAGCTCCTCATGTCCTAGCGTTTATAGAAACGCTATCTGTTACCTATTACGGCGCTTATAGTGTGCTAACAATGTACATATTTCTTGTAGTGCTTGTTCGAGTTCATAATCCACCCATGAAAATCAGTAGACAGTAACCTCAGTCCAGCTGCTCGTGCACCGCCTTATCGCGCCCATGGCCCAAGGAGAGAGCGACTTTAGTCCAGCTTTTGTGCCATCCAAACCAGTTCTTTGTGAGTTCCTCTTTGTGCCAGCATATCCAACTCAACAAATTGTATCTCAAAAGCTAAGTGGAAATAAATTATCTGAGCCTCACGGAAAATCAGAACAATGTAAGTCATTTACCCCTTCTAATGAAGTTATTGCAACTTGTAATATATGTCACAAGATAGGTCATGATGCTGCAACTTGTTCCATTAGATAAGTAGTTACCACTTTGATATTAGAAAAAGAAAGTAGTAACTCTAAATATGTTACAATAGCTAAATCCGATTCCGAATTTTCCAATACTTGTATGTTCCACTTGTCTTTGCCAAGGGATTTTGATGCAGTTCTAGGCACCCCATATAAGGTAGCATATCATGAACTTAACACCAGCCTTATTATGATCAAAGAAGATCCACCGGATCACACATTTACTTAAAACGTTATGGCATCAGAGAACCGAACTCACTAAGAGTTATGTCAGCACTAAACCTTGGAAGGGAGTCATTGACTCGTTTCTGATTAAAGAGAACCCATATCAGTCTCTCTTTGACTCAATATGTTTATCATGAAGCCCCAACTCTATTAGAGTGTTCACTAAACACACAATAGCAAGAGAAAACAATTTGTTAAAAACCGCAAGTAGACGAATTTTACTAAAACTAGTGCTAAGGAAATAGTTTCAACATTTTTATCCATAATGCACTTGTTTCTTGCCAAAAGTGTCCATCTTATTGCAGGAAATAAGGAAGAGAACCTAAAGGAAGTACCACCAGACCATGGACGGTGCAAGAAAGCATCACCACCACCCAAGGAGAACAAGACCAAGGCCAAAGGAGATGATAGTGCGTAAACTCTTCCTTGGCAAGAAAGCCATAAAAGAGGAGTGCTATGGACTTACCTACTCCAAGGATAGCCACATGATGCACCACACAAAACCAAGCCCCAAATCCATCAAGGTTATATAGGTTCGAGGTAGAAACATTTTCAAGAGAGAGAGTATGATGAGGAAATCAAGTCATCATCAACCAAGCATAATACATATGGGCTCACCAATCCGGTATACGCCCTTGGATAGAAGCGACTTGATCGTATAAGGGACATATGTAACTGTTTTGGAGCATATGTACCTAACCAAGAGGATTTAAGCTACGAATCAACCTATTCCAGAAATCTACTCTTCAAGGGATCATCACGAAGTGGAAGTGCTTCAAAATATTTTCACATGAGGAAGTTTTGCAAGTTACAATACATACGATTTCCAAGGAACCCGCTGGAGACCAACTACCACTTATTGGAGATCTCAGGACGGACCAGTATGAATCAAGCAAGAACGTAGCTTGTTCTGAAATATTGACTCATCATTGCAAGTAGAAGAGTTGGAATCAGGTCAATCCAAATTCTGATAGAGAAGTTATTTAGGTTCTAATCCAGTGGTTTCTGGTGGCGACTAGGAGGGGCATTAAACATCTTTTTGGGCTAAAGTTTATAATCTTTTTCCCTTAGGGTGGTTTTATCCCATTAAGGTTTTTAATGAGATAATCTAAGGCCCAATTCATGAGAAAGAGACACGCGGCTCGTTTTTTTTTTTTTGTTCTTATTTTCGTTTAGGCACGTCATGGCTTGTTTTTATTTGTTATTTTCGTGGCCTATATAAGCCAATTTCATATTGTAAAAAACCATAATCAATCATTTACAAAGAAGTTTTAAATCTAAGGTTTCTAGCCTTTTGATAGTTGCCCCCTTGAGTCGAACTTGAGTGGCTTCCCCCTGTTCGCGTGAGACTTGTTATTGGTTCTACAAGCTTGCTGCGGTTTCCCATTTCTTACTAGATCCATTGTTATTTGCTTTTTGTTCCTGGTTTGAGTTCAGAAACCACCCATCAGCATCAGCAGAGAGCGACCCCAGTACAGCTGCTCATGCACTGCCCATATCGCGCCCACGACCCAAGGAGAGAGCAAATTCAGTCCAAATCTTTTTACCATCCAAACCGGTTTTTTTTTTAATTACCCTGAGGCTTACATCAAGTCATCACGCGATCTCATATCGCGATCAGAACGCATGTCTACGAAAAAATCTCGAGGATGATCGTGCGGAGAGGTCAGATCGGCGTTCAGATAGATGCGATAAGCCATTTTTATCTCTTCAAAGCTTACTCAAGTCTTTTTACCAAGCCGTACTTGGAGGTTGCGTGAACAGAATTAATAACGATAGAGTTAGTTTTTAGCTCTTGTTTGTTAAAGATTGATTTCGACCCAACAATCTCTCGTAAAGTCATACGACTTCTCATACTTTGTTGATTTCGACCCCAAACGTTAGCCCCCAGCTCGTCATTCTCAGATATGATGATGAAAAGTTTTGAAGTCGTCGAGACAAGATTAATGGATGAAATGTTAGATTTTTCTGTCGTAAGGCGTTTTCGTAGAAATTGCCCAGTTCTCCTTTCTTGAAAGTTATGGATTTTCAGAAGTTATCAAATGTGTCTTTGTTTGAAATTTCCGATCTGTTGAAAGTTGTCAAAATGTTTTCATAAGAAGTGGGGAGCCGTTTTTAGATGTAAGAAGTTGTTTAGCTGAAGTTATTGATGTTACCGAGCCGTTTAGCTTTGAGAAGTTGTTTAGTCAAAGCCATCGAGCCGTTTACCTGTGAGAAGCTGTTTAGGCGTTTATTGATTGAGAAGTTGGTGGCTGTGAGATTAATGCTGTGATGCATAGATGCGTAAAACAATATGACTAGGTTTCATATATCGTGCGAGACATGGTGCTCAGCTTTCCTGCAAAAGAAATGGAATAGTTGCGAGGCTTATATGTGCTCGACTTATGTGTCGTGACTTGATTTTAAGACGAGTATAAGGATCATTTCACTTATAGGGCTTAATGGGTTTGTGATGTAGTTTTGATTTACGTGTCCATCTTGACGATGAAGATGTTGCAGACAAGTGTGCTAAGAAGTGTTTACAGGGTTTATAGATTTAGAGTTTATATCTTTCTAGGTGTCTCGACTTACACTCTCGTTTTCGATAGTAAATTGACATGAATGTCAGCTAGGATATACCTAGCGGATATCAGACCAAGGTATGCTCAGTCTGGATGTCGTAGAGCAGTGTGCTAAGAAGCGCTTACTGCATTTTGAGATTTACTTCGAGTTTGGGCTTGCGAGATATTCGACATACATTCCTATTTTCGATAGTAATCTGATATAGATATCGGCTAGGATATACCTAGTGGATATTAGACAAAGTTTTACTCAGTCGAGATGTCGTCGACCAGTGTGCTAAGAAGCGTTTACTGGGTTTAAGGATTTCCACTAAGTGTTAAGCGGGCAGATAATTAAGTTAGAGGGAAACTGGAAAAAAAAATTTACCATTTGTTTTTTTTAACTAAGTGTTAGCAGGAAAGGAATTATTTTTCACGGGTCGACTATCTATAGCGTTTTAAAACTCACCAGTACTATATATAGTCCGTTTCTAAAAGCGTTTGCAAAATTAAAATCGGATCAACCAGACATAGAGTTTGTATTTTGGTAAACGCTATCTAAAACTGAGGGTTATATCAATAAGAAATTTTCTTGTAGTGGGAGCTCCTTTTGTTGTTTTTCGAAGTCGGAGTCGCAAGTAATTTTGGCTCTGAGGTTTTGTTGAGCCGCACTTCTGCGACACTTCATTTCTTCCTTGTTGATTACAAATTCGGAGGCTATGTGCATAGCATCTTGGATGGTTTGGGGTCGGTTCAGCGATATCTCCTTTATGAAAATAAGAATTGAACCACAATGCTTTTCTCAGTACATCGAGTTCAGTTTTATTGCTTACGCCTTCTACCTTTGACAGAATTTTCTTGGGTATTCCCACGAAGTCTCATAAACCTTCAGTTGGTTCCTGCGACAAGGACCATAAATACACATCAGAAGTTTCACGATCCATAAACATTGAATATTGTTTAAGGAAAACTATGGAAAGTTGTTCAAAATTATCGATGGAATCTAGCTCGAGCCTCGAGAACCACTCAACTGCGGCTCCCTTCAAATGTTCCACGAACAAGACTCAAAAACCGACATCCTTATCGCTGTCCAATGTGGAAGGAGCACCTTTTGTAACGCCCCGTTCTCGTTATCTACTGACCATCGAGCTGACCGGCCAACAATCAAACACGAACATGACCGATCGAACCCGAGCAGGCTAAACGAGAAAAGTTCGTCACAATACAAAACCAGAGACAGTTCGGTTTGAAACAATGGATCATGCCAACCGTCCTTGACCCCGTTTACCTCGCTTCCACAATACAAGGCTTTTCAACCAGTATTGCTTATATGAGCTTTTGGATCTGTCGTTCCTTCGTAGAATAAGATCCTGATCTTTCCAGGGTCTGAGATTTTTGCCTCTGTGATCCGATCTGTGAATGGTGTCTTTTGCGTCTCTTCCAAGATGTGATCGATCATCTCTGTGATTGCTCGCGCCAAAGAAGCTTGGAGCTCTTCAAAATCTTCTTGATTCGTATGGCTCGTTCTTCTTTGATCTTCGGCTAGTTCCTATTTCTAAACGCACATGAGGTTTTCTTCTTCGTAAGTTCTTTGGTTCGTTCCGAGCCAAGTTTTTCTTGCTTTTTATCCTTCTCCGTCGTTCCTAGGTTGTTCTCCGGTTTGGTCTTCGAGCAGCGTATTTTCTCAAAAAGGTTGCAAAGGTGGTCGTCATCCCAGATTTATAGTTGAGCGATTCATTGGAGAAAAATCTAGTTTTCTTTGTTCGGCTGGTCCCAAGTATACTGCGCGTACACTTCGGGCTCGGCTCCCCGTCCTGATCGTCTCAATCTGTTCGGTTAACTTGTTGTTGACCTTGTTCTTATCTTGCAATTTTTGGATTAGCTTAGCCATCATCTCTTTCAGCTCGGTTAGGGTTGCGTTTGTTGATTCGGCATCAGCAGGTGGGAGGTCAAATCCGATGTTGATAGGATTTTGGTGATCTCCTCCACATCCGTCTATGTCGGTTGTCAACTCTTTAAATTTCCCTAGAACAGGTTCTATCGGTTCACAATTTCCCTAGACCAAATCTCTTTGTACCTAGTTAAATTGCTCACTCTAGGTTCTTTCAGATTATAACTCACAGTCTTGTGCTATTGTCAATTATCTCAGATCTGATTTTAACTCACACTCTTGTGCTATTGTCAGAAATCAGTATTAAGCACAACCTAGGTGATGAACGATAAGATAGTGAATCATAACCAATCAATTATCAAGCAAGCATAAAACCTTTATGAGAATCCCTAAATCTAACTAGGTTACTACTCAGTCATAGAAGCAATTAAACAACACATCATGAATAGAAAACCAGAAACTGAATAAATAGAAATAAAGGGGTTCGAAATTCTTCTCTTAGAAGTTACAAGTAGCAAGAATCAGCCCCAAAACCAATATCTCTCAATCTCTCTAGCAAGAACAAAGTTAAGAACTAGATATGAGAATAATGAGTCTGAAAACCCTAATAATACTCTCTAAACACGTTTTGGGGTCAGATTAGAATATAGGAAACTTCGGGGTCTTTTATGCAGTTCTTCAAAACTTGTCCAAACTCGGCCCATAACTTCTCTCGGGCTCAGTGTCGACCGACATCAAAGGTAGTGTCGGTCGACACTCCATCGTGGTCGAGACACCATCTTCAGCTCGTTGCACAAATCACCAGAAACGTTATAATATTCCTCTCTTTGCTCCAAACGCAAGCTTACCTGTAAAAGACTCAATAGACTCTAAAAACCAGGTTAAAGACTCAATATGTACACTTATATCATGGTTGAAAACCTAGAAAAACCATGATATATCAACTCCCCCACACCTAGCTCTTGCTTGCCCTCAAGCAAGTAAAGAACCAAAATATAAGAGAAGAGGTTTGAAAACACAGAAACTCATTTCGTCCTAGGAACTTTCGCATTCACATTCACTTAGTAAGCCACTGAAAACTTTCCTACAAGACTCAAGACCACAATGTACTTCCCCCACACTTTGCAACTGTCCCAAGTAAACTCCACAATCAAGTTAGGACATTCAAGTTCACCACACTAGCCTCTGTATACAATTAGGTGTGGTCTCACAGAGGGAGTATCGAATCAAAGGACACATGGACTCAACCTATTCAGTGTCTGACCACCAAACTGTCTGTTTCTGGTTTCTTTCTTTTCCCTTTCTCCCTTAGCACTGATTTTTCCCCACTGGGTATCATTTTATTTTTTCTATCAGTGCTCTTCCCTTTTTATTGGGGTTTAACTTTGGATCTTTCCATGGATGCACAGGAGGTAATAGGGGTCTCTACCACTCCCGTGACCACTTCGAAGCTACTAGCTTATCCTCGGTTTTTATCTCTTTTTTTTTTACTTTCAAGGGAGGGGAAAATCAGAAAACATACTTAAGAACAGGATCATAGGCTGTGCCAATCACATCAAAGGAATCCGACCCAAAGATTACCAAGCCCCTAAGTGAGAATTTAAAGTCAATATTAAGGTGAGAGTAGTGATGGATCCTCTGAATACCTGGTTAGATATGGGTGTCCTTGGTAGGCTGATCCGTTTGGGGTTTTCTAATAGTCATAGAGGCTCTGCAAGTCTGTCCAATGGTCACTTAGTTCCTGTTCCAGCTCATGATTTCCTCGAAAAATCATAGTTTCATACTAGTTTTGACTCAATAAAACAATTTTTAAAAACAACTGAAAACTGGGACTGACTCTAAGAAAACAAAACACAATGTCAGTAACTACCTCCCCCACACTTAAATTGCACTGTCCCCAGTGCAATTGTAGCGTGCGCTCGATATAAAGCAAATTGGAATATAAGAGATTTTGAGTTGAAAATTCGAACCTGTACACGGTCGATGTCGACCGACACTAAGGTTAGTGTCAATCGACACTGATCTCGTGTGAGCATACGCAGGATGATAAGTCTATCCGTGGTTAGGATCACGAGTTAGCACTCAATTTTCTCACCTGTTACCTGCGTTAGATCACTCAAAACTACATCAAAAGCAACAATGAAGATGCATAAACCCAAACAAGTCATAGTTCCAAGCTAAATAGACTGACAGACTGACTCAAAAGAAACATAAAAATGACTCAAGAAAAAGAAAAAGAAAAACAGAACCAGTAGCAGCTGCAAGTCTAGAACTCCTAGGAGTCCTCATCATCCATCTCCTCATCAGAATCAGCAGCTACCTCAGCTTCCTCCTCCTCCGAGCTGACATGCACAGGAGCTGGCGCAAGTGCGCGACGTTGTGGCTGTGGGTGATGCACACGCTGAGATCTCTGGAAAGACATCTTGTGGACCGTCTTCTAGATGCCTTTAAGCACAAATGCTGCCCACTTCTGGAAATGTGTTGGTGGCATGTCCTCTGGTGGCACTGGTGGCTCGGGAAACCCATAGGTTTCGTCTGTATCAGCAGCGGGGACATCCTCATGCTCAGCAGCAGAGGCAGCAGCTCTAGAAGAAGCTCCTCTAAGTACAGTAGATCGTCGCGGGACATCCCTGTTGGAATTGTGTCCAGTAATCTCGGTACTGTCTCTAGAAAGTAAGAGTATGTCAATGATCAGACATAAGTCATATAATACTGGGGGTCATGATGGCTTGCTAGAGTCCGCTCATGATCTATAAGTCTTGGACTTATTACCTTTATTATATGATCCCATATGGGTCACACGCCTAAGCTTACAGGAAAATGTGTAGGAACGGATTGACAGAAGTACGGTAAAAGTGCTAGGCATTTACTGTACTTAGAGATTAAAGGGTTCAGCAATCGTGTGTCGATCGAAACACAAGGTGTGTCGATCGACACAGTGCGTGAACGCCTAGGAAATAATAAGACCGAGAATTGGGCCCGAAAGCCCATGAGAACTAAGACAGGTTTTAAATGAATAAAACCTGACCTAGCTCTTGAATTCTCTCTAGGTCTGCGCCTCTCTCTCTCTCTCTGTCGCCTCCCTCCTCGTGGTCTAGCAGCCAGATTCCTTTGCGTGCGTGTGTGAACCTTTGGAGGATCCATCCCTTGGTGGCTCTCTGATCTCTGACCTGTTCTCCCTTTCCGCTGCACAAAACAGGTAAAAGGTGAGATCAACAATTGTTTCTATTCAAGAGAACCTAGATCCGCATGTTTAGGATAATCTGAATCAGAGAATTGAATCAGGATTTATCTAAACATTCCTTCAGTGGTATCAGAGCTATTGGTTCTGGTTTTTCTTGTTTAGATTCATGTTTAGGATTGTTTAAAGAAGTGTTTTTGAATCAATCTACTGATAAGATTAAAACACTTAAGAAACAAGAATTGAATCCTAAACAAACAGTTGAAAAATCGCATGACCAAGCTATATTGATTTGGTATGCGACCTAAACTGATTTTGCATCGACTGTGATCGCATTGCATCGATCGATGCAATGCATGGATCGATCGTTGCAACCGCGAGAGATTGACCACGATCGCATGGATCGATCAAACGATCGCATGGATCTCGCGAGAATCTCTCGGCCAAATCGTTTAACCGATTCGTGCACGCGTGAGAGCATCGATCGATGCAGGATCGATGCACGATCGATGCAGGATCGATGCTGAGAGCGTCGATCGATGCGGTTAGGGTTTTGGCTCGGTTTAATGTAATTAAAACTTAAACCGTCACGGTTTAATAAACAGACTTAATAAATTTATTAAGTTCTGGTTAAACCGGGATAAGAAATCCAATGTCGAAATAATTATTGGATTTAGTGCCTAAACCAGGATTTTCTAATTTGATTTGGTTGGACCAAATAAATTGAGAAAATCCGGTTTAGTAAATAACCGGTTGACAATTGTGGTCGTCGTAGTAATTAATTTTGGTTAGACCAATTTTAATGAACCAGACCGGTTATGTCATTTAATTGGACAATTGGGTCATGTCTTGGACATGGACCAATTCTTGGGCCTCGGGCCAAGAAGTTAAAACAATTGGGCCAATTATTTGAGTCTTTCTTCAGATTAATTTAAAATTTATTTTATAAAATTATAAATCGATTTTAAATTAAAGTTTCCGAAATTTTGAAATTAGAAAGTTTCTTAAAATAGAAGTTTCTAGATTTGCGGGTTTTGGATTTTAAGAAATTTCTAAAGTTAGAAAGTTTCCAATTTTAGAAAGTTTCCAAAATAGTAGGTTTCCAAAAATAGAAAGTTTCCCGAAATAGTAATCTTCTATTTTGGGAATGAAATTTTAATAAACCTACGAACCTCATATAATATCAAGCGTTGGATGTCTTGTCCAGTCTATGTCAGCTGTCGAAGCCCATTCAATTGTATTCATGGCCTTACAGTGTGAGGGTGTCTACTTTTGCGTGGATAAGACGGTTTGTGATTCATAAATGTCATTGGGAGTCCCAGACATTAATGATTACATGACTGTATAGTCTGGTTTTCTTGACTAGGCCATCGGGAGTCCCGGGCCTTGAGACATCAGAGTGGATTGGGCCTCGGGCCCAAATTCGTAACCAAGAGTTATATCACGGATATAATTAGCCGATGTAGGGCTTACCGATATAAGCTAAGGTTGGGTGACGGCCAGTGGCCCACTTTGATCTTAGTTATATGTGGATCTTGGAATCATTATATTCTATTGAGGGTAACTTATGTTATTGAATATAATGCGTGATTAATCATATTAAATTTAATACGAGATTAATCATATTGAACATATTAACTAAAATCCTTTTATCTTAATTTTCAGTTATGACTAGCACAAACAATCAAAACACTTTCTCGATCCGGTCTGTCCTTAAGATGGACAAGCTGAACGGATCAAATTTCTTGACTTGGTCGCGGAACCTGAGGCTAGTCCTCAGACAGGAGAGAAAGGACTATGTTCTTGAGAGAGCTCTCCCCGTGAGGATCGGGTCCAATGCCTCCCATGCAGTATATGATGCTTGGAATAAGCATTATAATGATGCGGTAGATGTGCGTGGTCTGATGTTGGCTACCATGGACTCAGATTTGCGGAAGCAATATGAGAACATGGAGTCGCCAATAGAGATGATCAGCAGCCTGAAATTGAAATTTCAGGAGCAGGTAAGAGTGGAGAGATACCAGTTGGTTAAGTCTCTCACTAGCTGCAAGCTACCAAATGATCATCCAGTGAGTCCTCATGTCAGTAAAATGATGGGTTACATTGATAACCTGAGGAAACTGGATTATCCAGTTAGCCAAGAATTGGCAACTGAGATCATTCTGCAGTCACTGCCGTCAAGCTATGATAAGTTCAGAAGGAACTATATCAAGAAAGGCTTAACGAAGACGCTGACTGAACTGCATGATATGCTCAAGACAGTTGAGCCAAACGTGAAGAGTACCCTGTACAATCTCATGAATGAGAAGGGTAGGTTTACTAAACCTAATGCTGACAAGGGTGAAGACAAAGTTGTCCAGATTTTGAATCATGGCAAGCGTGTGTCTTCTGAGCCCGAGTCAGATACCTCTTACGTTGGTAAGTGCTGCTACTGTAAGGAGACAGGGCATTGGAAGAGAAATTGCATTAAATTCATGGAAGATGATGAGGAGTTGAAGTTGATGTATGAGACTACTTCCTCAGGTATTCATGTTATTACTTCAAGTTCTACCTTAAAGGTATTGGATACTGGTTGTGGCACTGATATTTGTGATAATATGCAGAGCCTAAGCAACAGTAGAACGTTGAAGGAAGGGCAAGTGAAACTACATGTCTGGAAGGAGCTTGGGATGCTGCCTCAGCCGTAGGGTTTTTCACTCATAGATCCCTTTGAGGCTTGGTTTTGTATTAAGTAATTGCTACAATGTACCTGCTTTAAGCAGAGTTGTCTTTCATTTTCTTGTAAGAATTTGAATGTTTTTCATTTTGATAAAAGACAAGTTTTGTTCTTTTGATCTTAATGAAATATTAATTGTAGCACCCTATTCATGGAATGGGTTTTATATCTTAAACCAAAGAGTGCCTAAATGTAACATAAATACCGAATTGGTTTAAATCTGATGAATTAAACCTGATTTTTCTTGGCATAAAGTCTTGGTCACATAGAGTAAGTCGGATTCAGAAATCCCATAGTCATGGACTGTTGGGCTCATTTGATAAAATATCTTATGAGACTTGAATTCTGTTTACTAGACCAAAAGGTAAAGGGCCTATCTTAGCCGAGCTAGAGAAAGTCCCAAAGGCTTATTGGACCTGGAACATACTCATGTATGTGGCCCAATGAGCAGTAATGCCAGAGAAAATCTCATGTACTTCATTGTCTCTACTGATTACTTCAGTGAGTGTGACTGTGTTCATTTGATGAGACACAAGTCGGAATTCTTTGACATGGTCGAAAGAGTTCCAGAATGAAGTATAGGATCTGAATGACAAAAGTATTAAGACTCTGGATTAAATCACGAGTGAGAATACTTAAGTCATTGAATGTGTGATCATCTGAATGAGTGTGAAATCGTTTCACAGCTCATTTCTCCTGAAAACCTGAAGGTTTTTCTGTGAGAAAGAATCAGATCTTATTAGAAATGCTTAAAGATGAGTCACACGAATCTTCCATGATATTATTTAAGAATAACGCTCTAGAAATATCTAAGTTTACGCTGAAAAGGTTCCACCAATATCAGTTGAAAGACACCACGTAAATATGGATTGGAATCGATCCAAATTCGTCTTTACTGAATATTTGTAGTTGAGCTACTTCGCTGGTTGTCCTAGGGAAACTAAGGCTTGTTACTTTTACGTCCATTCTGTTTTCTAAGAAGGGAAGTTACTTTCCAAGAAGAACAGTGGGAGTAAAAGTATAACTCGAAGAAATTCGAGACATACAGGAGGCTGCTCAACCTGTTGAGGGAGAGCAACGGATGGATTTACAGATTCCTGTAGAATCTACACCTGTGGAGCCTGAAGTTCGCAGATATGAATGAATCAGTTACTAATCCGAGAGTGATTTCTTGTCATTAGTTGAACCTGATAATCATTGAAATCTGCACCTGTGGAGCCTGAAGTTCGCAGATATGAATGAATCAGTTACTAATCCGAGAGTGATTACTCGTCATTAGTTGAACCTGATAATCATTGAAAGTTCGCATGATCTGATGATCATTGAAAGCGACGAATCTGCGAAATTCAAAGAAGCGATTGTGAACCCGAACTCTCCGAAAAATTACATTTTATGTAAGTTGGCTTCATCGATCCATTCATGGATGGAAGCAAACATATCGGATTTGGAATCTTCGTTCTGTTGAAGTAGTCAAGGTTTTGACTTGAACAGGAACGAATTGGAACTGTGCGTTTACTAATAGATTGGTGGGAGCGATATTGCATTTCTCATATTGTATGTCGATGACATACTGATTCTCGGAAAAGACGTCCCAATGCTGCAGTCGGTTAAGGACTGGCTTGGGAGTTGGTTCTAATGATTGACATGGGTAAAGCCACGTATGTTTTTGGATTTTGGATCTAAAGATAGAGATCCGAAAGAGCTGGTAGGACAAAGTCAGGATTCTTATCCCGACAAAGTCCTACACGTTTTTAGCATTCCAAGAAGGGTTTTATGCCAATGTCACATGGCATTACGTTAAGCAAGACACAGTGTCCTACGATAACTGCTGAGCTTAAATGCATGGATAAAATTCCATATGCGTCGGCAATTGGATCTATCATGTATGCCATGAAACGTACTTGTTTGATGTTGCTTTAATGTTAAGCAAGACAAGTAAAGACCAGTCAAATCCAGCAAAGAATCACTGGATTGCCGTAAAGAATGTCCTAAAGTATTTGAGAAATACTTAGGATAAGTTCTTGATTTACGGAGAAAGTGAGGTGCTACAAGTCGGTAGAGTCTGAAAGGCAAGTTTCCAATAGACAAAGATGATTTCCGATCACAGTCCGGTTATATCTTGTGTCTATCTGGCGGTGCAAGACACTGTTGCTGACTCCATGACTTAAGCTGAACATTTCGCAGCTTGGGAAGTGGCGAAAGAGGTTGTTTGGAAAGAAGAGTTCGTCACTGAACTTGATGTGATTTCCAGCATAGATGAGACTAGCTGCACATCAGAGGTCCAAACACCTTGAGGATAGGTATAACCTATTCCGTGAGATAAATGACAGAGATGTTAAGTAGATCAGCAAGTTTCAACTAATGAGAACGTTGCTAATCTATTAACGAAGCCACTCCTTAGGCCTAAGCACGAGTCGCGGACTGTTGCTGTAGGATAAGTGAAATTAAGATGTAGTCTTAATTTCAGTGGGAGTTATTAAAGGGCTTTATTTAGTTATTGGATATGTTCTTGAAATAACATTTAAGATGTTTAATGAAATTATTATTTCAAGATTATTTTAACTGTGATGAAATAATCGTTCCAAAGTGATATAAACCATTTTATAGGTCATCGAAGTAAATGACTTGATCTTGAGTTATCAAAGTCATTTAGCTTGATCATGAGACCCTATATTTGATAAATGACTTATATCATTATGTCCCTAGTCGAAGGTTGTTGAAATTGGAACACCAACAACCGTGTGAGACTGGATTGGTACGTGACTTATGACAAAGTCTCAGTGTGTCATAGATGCGCGGCATCAAAGTCAGTACATAGGTGTATGTTGGGGAACATACGACCGGACAAGACCCGCTTATAAGAACTCTTCAGGATATTTATATCTGTGTCATAAGAGATTCTTACTACGACTATAGAGTATAGTCCTTAGACCTGAGTTCGCATGCATGTGACTGCACATGGACTAATGCACTTTGATCATTGTCTAACGCTGTCGTTCTGCGATAGTTATAAGGACCTTGTTTGGGTACATTATGAAATGAGTAGTATACAGTGATGGAACAAGACGGAATTTGTCCCTCCAATATAAATGGAGTGAATATCTCTAGGCCAATCGGAGATTTGAATACTGGAAAATGCATGGCCATGCTCAAACGGACTGTCCCGAGTCGTTTGGATTGTCAGTATCGAATCAGAGTCCGATGAACAAGATTAGGCTTTATAAGGATGACACCAATCTTGCCTTATGACTAATCGAGATATTGTGACAAAAGGATTATGAATACAGAGATTTCAGTACAAGTGGGAGATTGTTGGAATTGTGTCCAGTAATCTCGGTACTGTCTCTAGAAAGTAAGAGTATGTCAGTGATCAGACATAAGTCATATAATATTGGGGGTCATGATGGCTTGCTAGAGTCCGCTCATGATCTATAAGTCTTGGACTTATTGCTTTTATTATATGATCCCATATGGGTCACACGCCTAAGCTAACAGGAAAATGTGTAGGAACGGATTGACAGAAGTACGGTAAAAGTGCTAGGCATTTACTGTACTTAGAGATTAAAGGGTTCAGCAATCGTGTGTCGATCGAAACACAAGGTGTGTCGATCGACACAGTGCGTGAACGCCTAGGAAATAATAAGACCGAGAATTGGGCCCGAAAGCCCATGAGAACTAAGACAGGTTTTAAATGAATAAAACCTGACCTAGCTCTTGAATTCTCTCTAGGTCTGCGCCTCTCTCTCTCTCTCTGTCGCCTCCCTCCTCGTGGTCTAGCAGCCAGATTCCTTTGCGTGCGTGTATGAACCTTTGGAGGATCCATCCCTTGGTGGCTCTCTGATCTCTGACCTGTTCTCCCTTTCCGCTGCACAAAACAGGTAAAAGGTGAGATCAACAATTGTTTCTATTCAAGAGAACCTAGATCCGCATGTTTAGGATAATCTGAATCAGAGAATTGAATCAGGATTTATCTAAACATTCCTTCAATCCCTACAGAGCTCCACATTAGGCTGAAAGGAGAGTGAGAGAGGATGGTCAGTGATACCCGTGAGCTCGGTCGCTGGGAGAGGGAATAGGTGCTCAACGCCAAATATGTCATGGAATCTCCACCAGAACTGCCTCCCATTTGTGTCTCCCTTGATCCACTGACTGCTCTTCAAATGCGTGAAGTCCATGGTGAGCTTCCTAGTGACAATGCTCATCTGGCTCCTGTCAAGTCCAAAGTGATCAAAGATGGGAGTTAAAAGACTCCCAATCGACTCTGTCTTCGTCGCCTTTCCAACAAAAGGCTTTGTTACTCTCAAATGCTCCAAATGGTGAGAAAAAGAGCCCCCATGTTGACGTCTAGCTCCAGGTGAGCATCGTCAAACTCACAGACATCAACGCTCTTGCCAATCCCAATGTACAGCAAGAGAAGCTCAGCTATCCTCATCATACCAGGCTCCATCTTACACAAGATAGTGTTGGAGAGGATCCGAACAAGGTAACGCAGAACCGGATGTCGCACAGCTGTCTGCCTGGTGGTCTGCGAACAATACACTCCTGTCCCGAAGTGTTTCCACAAAAGCTCCACGTCGGACCAGTGCTCAGGCAAACTGACCCTCTCTCGCGTCCTGTCAAACTCATAGATGTCGCAAAGCTCCTGAAGGCTGAGCCTGTATCTTTTTCCTTTAGCCATGAAGGTCAGTGTTCCCTCTGACGCCTTCCTCATCACATCGTTTGCGTAGTACACTCTGACTGTGGCCATAAACTGCCTCACCAGCTCCGGATATAAGTCATAGTACTTGGTACAGATCGTACCCAAGCCTATCGTCCGTAAGATGCGCATCACATCTGACTTTATCTTCAGCTTACTCATTGTGGTCATGTCAGGAAGCCGTGTGGGCTCAATCTTAACGCTACACCAGGCGTTGTAGAACAAACTGTCTTAAGCATCCCACTCTTTTGAGATATCCCTGTGTGTGCACTCCGGTTTCTTCACCTCTGTCGAAGGCTCGTCCTCAAAGCAAGTGACTGTGAACCTTGTTTTCTCCATTCGCGGCCAGGGTGGTTGGTTTTGAGCATCACGCTGTGACGAGGATCCAGAAACATCAGATGCAGTGGCTCGTCGTGGTCGTTTTCCTTGGTTCAGAGAAGGGTCCATCTGCAAAATAGCCAATGAGCAATCGAAAAGCATGAGGTTCAACCACACCGAAAATTCAAAGTCATAATCTCATCAAATTGAGCATAGATAATCAACCACAGTACTCATATAAGTCATATTCCACTACCAATACATCCTAGAGATCCATAAATCAACCAAAAATCGAAGCTTTTTACCATTGGACACGAACTGAAAAATGGAGATTCAGAGTCATACATTCGCAGATCGATGAAATGGATGCTAGAAATAGATAGAGCACGAAAAATCGAGTGGAATAGAGCTTTGAATCGATGAAAACGGTGAAGATTTGAGGTATGTGGCGATTTTGGAAAAGTTTTCGGCGGAAAAGAAATGAGGAAGAAGAGAGAAGCTCTCGGGTTTTTAAAAATCCGTACCTCGTGTTCATCGATGTCGACCGACATCAAGCTCGATGTCGGGCGACATTTACCGTTTTAGTAGAAGTCGACCTCTGAAATCGACCTCGGTCGATTATCGTCCGTGCTCGAAATTCCTCGAGTTTAATGTCGACCGACATCAAAGGTAATGTCGACCGACACTAATTCTGCAGTGCTACGGTTTCTGCGAATCTTGACACAAAAACTCCAAAAACAAAAGAAATCAAAATGCAAAACTTAAAATCCTACTATTTACAACTTACCAGTGGGTTGCCTCCCACTCAGCGCTTGTTTAAGGTCATTAGCTTGACCGGACTAACGAGATCATGCTTCTGGAGGTTTCGACAGAAGCTTTGAGTGCCTCTTCGAAAGCCTCCTCATCCAAGGAGGAGAGTAAGCGTTGTCAGCGTGAGCTTTTCCAAGGAACGAGAGGTTAGGACCAGAGTGTTTCCATGCATTCTCTGTAGGAACTGTTTAGTTGATCCTGATGTAATTCACAGATTCATATCAACCTAAACATTCAGATCTAGGTTCTCTTGAATAGAAACATTACATGATCTCACCTTTTACCTGTTTGTTGCAGCGGAAGGAATTGAACAGGTCAGAGATCAGAGAGATGCACCGAGGGATGAATCCTCCAAAGGTTAACACACGCTTTCACAGGAAACAGCTGCTAGACCACAAGGGGAACTCGGCGCAGAGAGAGAGAGTTTACGGCTCAAGTGTTAGGGTTAATCAGTCTGAAACTCGAGTTTTATGACACAAAACTCGTCCTGTTCCGTTTGGGCCATTTGGCCCAAACACCAATTAACTCGACGGCGTGCAGGCACTGCATCGATCGATGCACACAGTACCTAAACCGTTTTATTCTCTCTAAGTACAGTAAATGCCTAGCACTTTTACCATACTTCTGCTAAACCGTTCTTACACGTTTTCCTGTTAGCTTAGGCGTGTGACCCATATGGGATCATATAATAAAAGCAATAAGTCCAAGACTTATAGATCATGAGCGGACTCTAGCAAGCCATCATGACCCCCAATATTATATGACTTATGTCTGATCACTGACATACTCTTACTTTCTAGAGACAGTACCGAGATTACTGGACACAATTCCAACAATCTCCCACTTGTACTGGAATCTCTGTATTCATAATCCTTTTGTCTCAATATCTCGATTAGTCATAAGGCAAGATTGGTGTCATCCTTATAAAGCCTAATCTTGTTTATCGGACTCTGATTTGATACTGTCAATCCAAACGACTCGGGACAGTCCGTTTGAGCATGGCCATGCATTTTCCAGTATTCAAATCTCCGATTGGCCTAGAGATATTCACTCCATTTATATTGGAGGGACAAATCCCGTCTTGTTCCATCACTGTAAACTACTCATTTCATAATGTACCCAAACAAGGTCCTTATAACTATCGCAGAACGATAGCGTTAGACAATGATCAAAGTGCATCAGTCCATGTGCAGTCACATGCATGCGAACTCAGGTCTAAGGACTATACTCTATAGTCGTAGTAAGAATCTCTTATGACACAGATATAAATATCCTGAATAGTTCTTATAAGCGGGTCTTGTCCGGTCGTATGTTCCCCAACATACACCTATGTACTGACTTTGATGCCGAGCATCTATGACACACTGAGACTTTGTCATAAGTCACGTACCAATCCAGTCTCACACGGTTGTTGGTGTTCCAATTTCAACAACCTTTGACTAGGGACAGGATGATATAAAACATCTATCAAATATAGGGTCTCATGATCAAGCTAAATGACTTCGATGACTCAAGATCAAGTCATTTACTTCGATGACCTATAAAATGGTTCATATCATTTTGGAACGATTATTTCATCACAGTTAAAATAGTCTTGAAATAATAATTTCATTATCAAACATCTCAAATGTTTTACAAGAACATATCAATAACTAAATAAAGCCCTTTACTAACTCCCACTGAAATTAAGACTACATCTTAACTTCACTTATCCTACAGCTACAGTCCGTGACTCGTGCTTAGGGCTAAGGAGTGGCTTCGTTAATAGATTAGCAACGTTCTCATTTGTTGAAACTTGCTGATCTACTTAACATCTCTGTCATTTATCTTAAGGTGTTTGGACCTCTGATGTGCAGCTAGTCTCATCTATGCTGGGAATCACATCAAGTTCATTGACGAACTCTTCTTTCCATACAACCTCTTTCGCCGCTTTCCAAGCTGCGAAATGTTCAGTTTAAGTCATGGAGTCAGCAACAGTGCCTTGCACCGCCAGACAGACACAAGATATAACCGGACTGTGACCGGAAATCATCTTTGTCTGTTGGAAACTTGCCTTTCAGACTCTGCTGACTTGTAGCACATCACTTTCTCCGTAAATCAAGAACTTATCCTTAGTATTCCTCAAATACTTTAGGACATACTTTAGGAAACTTGATTCTTTGCTGGATTTGACTGGTCTTTATTTGTCTTGCTTAACATTAAAGCAACATCAAACAAGTATGTTTCATGGCATACATGATAGATCCAATTGCCGACGCATATGGAATCTCATCCATGCATTTAAGCTCAGCAGTTATCGTAGGATACTGTATCTTGCTTAACTTAATGCCATGTGACATTGGCATAAAACCCTTCTTGGATTGCTCAAAATGTGTAGGACTTTGTCAATTTTAAGAATCCTGACTTTGTCCTACCAGCTCTTTTGGATCTCTATCTTTAAATCCAAAATCCAAGACTTTCGTGGCTATACCCATGTCATTCACAAAACCAACTCCCAAGCCAGTCCTTTACCGACTGCAGCATTGGGACGTTATATCCGAGAATCAGTATGTCATCGACATACACTATGAGAAATGCAATATCGCTCCCACTTATCTATTAGTAAACACACAGTTCCGCTTCGTTCCTGTTCAAGTCAAAACCTTGACTACTTCAACAGAACGAAGATTCCAACTCCGATATGTTTGCTTCCATCCATGAATGGATCGATGAAGCTAACTTACATAAAATGTAATTTTTCGGAGTCCGGGCTCACTTTCGCTTCTTTGAATTTCGCAGATTCATCGCTTTCAATGATCATCAGATCATGCGAACTTTCAATGATTATCAGGTTCAACTAATTCCGAGAAATCACTCTCGGATTAGTAACTGATTCATATCTGCGAACTTCAGGCTCCACAGGTGTAGATTCTACAGAAATCTGTAAATCCTTCCGCTGCTCTCCCTCAATAGGTTAAGCAGCCTCCTGTATTTCTCGAATTTCTTCGAGTTGTACTTTTACTCCCACTGTTCTTCTTTGGAAAGTAACTTCCCTTCTTAGAAAACAGAATGGTCGTAAAAATACTTTTTACTCCCACTGTTCTTCTTGGAAAGTAATTCCTTCTTAGAAAACAGAATGGTCGTAAAAGTACCGAGCCTTGGTTTCCCTAAGAAAACTTCGAGTTATGCTTTTACTCCCACTGTTCTTCTTGGAAAATAACTTCCCTTCTTAGAAAACAGATTGGACGTAAAAGTAACAAGCCTTAGTTTCTCTAGGACAACCAGCGAAGTAGCACAAGTACAAATACTCAGTAAAGACAAATTTGGATCGATTCCAATCCACATTAACGTGGTGTCTTTCAACCGATATTTGTGGAACTATTTCAGCGTAAACTTAGATATTTTAGAGCGTTATTCTTAAATAATATCATGGAAGTTTCGTGTGACTCATCTTTAATCATTTCTTATAAGATCTGATTCTTTCTCACAGAAACACCTTCAGGTTTTCAGGAGAAATGAGCTGTGAAACGATTTCACACTCATTAAGATGATCACACAATCAATGACTTAAGTATTCTCACTCGTGATTTAATCCAGAGTCTTAATACTTTTGTCATTCAGATCCTATACTTCATTCTGGAACTCTTTTGACCATGTCAAAGAATTCCGACTTGTGTCTCATCAAATGAACACAGTCACACTCACTGAAGTAATCAGTAGAGACAATGAAGTACAGGAGATTTTCTCTGGCATTACTGCTCATTGGGCCACATACATGAGTATGTTCCAGGTCCAATAAGCCTTTGGGCTTTTCTCTAGCTCGGCTAAGATAGGCCCTTTACCTTTTGGTCTAGTAAACAGAATTCAAGTCTCATAAGATATTTTATCAAATGAGCCCAAACGTCCATGACTATGGGATTTCTGAATCCGACTTACTCTATGTGACCAAGACTTTATGCCAAGAAAAATCAGGTTTAATTCATCAGATTTAAACCAATTCGGTATTTATGTTACATTTAGGCACTCTTTGGTTTAAGATATAAAACCCATTCCATGAATAGGGTGCTACAATTAATATTTCATTAAGATCAAAAGAACAAAACTTGTCTTTTATCAAAATGAAAAACATTCAAATTCTTACAAGAAAATGAAAGACAACTCTGCTTAAAGCAGGTACATTGTAGCAATTACTTAATACAAAACCAAGCCTCAAAGGGATCTATAAGTGAAAAACCCTACGACTGAGGCAGCATCCCAAGCTCCTTCCAGACATGTAGTTTCACTTGCCCTTCCTTCAACGTTCTACTGTTGCTTAAGCTCTGCATATTATCACAAATATCAGTGCCACAACCAGTATCCAATACCTTTAAGGTAGAACTTGAAGTAATAACATGAATACCTTAGGAAGTAGTCGCATACATCGACTTTAACTCCTCATCATCTTCCATGAATTTAATGCAATCTCTCTTCCAATGCCCTGTCTCCTTACAGTAGCAGCAATTACCAACGTAAGAGGTATCTGACTCGGGCTCAGAAGACACACGCTTGCCATGATTCAAAATCTGGACAACTTTGTCTTCACCCTTGTCAGCATTAGGTTTAGTAAACCTACCCTTCTCATTCATGAGATTGTACAGGGTACTCTTCACGTTTGGCTCAACTGTCTTGAGCATATCATGCAGTTCAGTCAGCGTCTTCGTTAAGCCTTTCTTGATATAGTTCTTTCTGAACTTATCATAGCTTGACGGCAGTGACTGCAGAATGATTTCAGTTGCCATCTCTTGGCTAACTGGATAATCCAGTTTCCTCAGGTTATCAATGTAACCCATCATTTTACTGACATGAGGACTTACTGGATGATCATTTGGTAGCTTGCAGCTAGTGAGAGATTTAACCAACTGGTATCTCTCCACTCTTATATGCTCCTGAAATTTTAATTTCAGGCTGCTGATCATCTCTATTGGCGACTCCATGTTCTCATATTGCTTCCGCAAGTCTGAGTCCATTGTAGCCAATATCAGACCACGCACATCTACCGCATCATTATAATGCTTATTCCAAGCATCATATACTGCATGAGAAGCATTGGACCCGATTCTCACGGGGAGAGCTCTCTCAAGAACATAGTCCTTTCTCTCCTGTCTGAGGACTAGCCTCAGGTTCCGCGACCAAGTCAAGAAATTTGATCCGTTCAGCTTGTCCATCTTAAGGACAGACCGGATTGAGAAAGTGTTTTGATTGTTTGTGCTAGTCATAACTGAAAATTAAGATAAAAGGATTTTAGTTAATATGTTCAATATGATTAATCCCGTATTAAAATTAATATGATTAATCATGCATTATATTCAATAACATCAGTTACCCTCAATAGAATATAATGATTCCAAGATCCACATATAACTAAGATTAAAGTGGGCCACTGGCCGTCACCCAACCTTAGCTTATATCGGTAAGCCCTATATCGGCTAATTATATCCGTGATATAACTCTTGGTTGTGAATCTGGGCCCGAGGCCCAATCCACTCTGATGTCTCAAGGCCCGGGACACCCGATGGCCTAGTCAAGAAAACCAGACTATACAGTCATGTAATCATTAATGTCTGGGACTCCCAATGACATTTATGAATCACAAACTGTCTTACCCACGCAAAAACAGACATCCTCACACTGTAAGGCCATGAATGCAATTGAATGGGCTTTGACAGCTGACATAGCCTGGACAAGACATCCAACGCTTGATATTATTTGAGGTTCGTAGGTTTATTGAAATTCATTCCCAAAATAGAAGATTACTATTTCGGGAAACTTTCTATTTATGGAAACCTACTATTTTTGGAAACTTTCTAAAATTGGAAACTTTCTAAAAACGGAAACTTTCTAACTTTAGAAATTTCTTAAAATCCAAAACCCGCAAATTCAGAAATTTCTATTTTAAGAAACTTTCTAATTTCAAAATTTCGGAAACTTTAATTTAAAATCGACTTTATAATTTTATAAAATAAATTTTAAATTGATCTGAAGAAAGACTCAAATAATTGGCCCAATTGTTTTAACTTCTTGGCCCGAGGCCCAAGAATTGGTCCATGTCCAAGACATGACCCAATTGTCCAATTATTTGACATAACCGGTCTGGTTCATTAAAACTGGTCTAACCAAGTTTTAATTACTACGATGACCACAATTGTCAACCGGTTATTTACTAAACCGGAATTTCTCAATTTATTTGGTCCAACCAAATCAAATTAGAAATTCCTGGTTTAGGCACTAAATCCAATATTTCTTTCGACATTGGATTTCTTATCCCGGTTTAACCAGACTTAATAAAATTATTAAATCTGTTTATTAAACCAGGACGAATTGATTTTAATTAAAATTTTAAACCGAACCGAACCGAAATTGGTCACGGACCATTCATGGCCGTGACCTAGCCGCAAGCTTCACGGGACGGGACGGAGCGATCGTTGCGATCCATCCTTGCACGATCAAGACGCGATCATCGGATCAGCCGTGATCATCCGATCGATCCATGATCGATCGATGCATCAACAGCCATCAGTCGACGCAATCCAAGTCATATAGCTTGGTTTGCGATTTTCAAACGTTTGTTCAGGATTCAATTCAGTTTCTTAAGTGTTTTTCTTATCAGTAATGGATTCAAAACACTTCTAAACAGAATAAACAACCTAAACATGAATCTAAAACAAGAAATCCTAAGAACCAATGGCTCTGATACCACTGTAGGAACTGTTTAGTTGATCCTGATGTAATTCACAGATTCATATCAACCTAAACATACAGATCTAGGTTCTCTTGAATAGAAACATTACATGATCTCACCTTTTACCTGTTTGTTGCAGCGGAAGGAATTGAACAGGTCAGAGATCAGAGAGATGCACCGAGGGATGAATCCTCCAAAGGTTCACACACGCTTTCACAGGAAACAGCTGCTAGACCACAAGGGGAACTCGGCGCAGAGAGAGAGAGTTTACGGCTCAAGTGTTAGGGTTAATCAGTCTGAAACTCGAGTTTTATGACACAAAACTCGTCCTGTTCCGTTTGGGCCATTTGGCCCAAACACCAATTAACTCGACGGCGTGCAGGCACTGCATCGATCGATGCACCTTGTGCATCGATCGATACACAGTACCTAAACCGTTTTATTCTCTCTAAGTACAGTAAATGCCTAGCACTTTTACCATACTTCTGCTAAACCGTTCCTACACGTTTTCCTGTTAGCTTAGGCGTGTGACCCATATGGGATCATATAATAAAAGCAATAAGTCCAAGACTTATAGATCATGAGCGGACTCTAGCAAGCCATCATGACCCCCAATATTATATGACTTATGTCTGATCACTGACATACTCTTACTTTCTAGAGACAGTACCGAGATTACTGGACACAATTCCAACATTCTCAGCATCAGAGTTAGTAGAATCAGGTTTGGGAGACACGTACCTTTGCTTTGGCGAGGTTCTGATATATGGAGCTTTCTGCTTAGAAGCAGTTGTAAGCTCTGAAGATGCTAGAGTGGGATCATGAGAAACCACTATTTTCTTCTCTCCAGGATCAGGAACTAAATTCTCACTCCTCTGTTCTTCTTTTCCATCCTCAATGCTAAAGGTTTGACCATCAATCTTTGGCATGCGCAGCATATCCATCTCAAAGTGGAGAGGCTCATCTCCCAGATGGAGATCAATCAAACCATGCCTCACATCAATCTTTGCTCCAGCTGTAGCTAAGAAAGTTCTCCCAGGTAATAGAGCATCATCAGGCTCGCTAGCGTACTTCAGCACTACAAAATCTGTCGGAACTAGGTAGTTTCCAACTCTGACTGGGACATCCTCAAGAACTCCTTCCAGAATCCTTATTGACTGATCAGCTAGGACCAAGGATGTCCTAGTGGGAGAAAAGTCTGTCATCCCCAACTTCTCTGCCACTGAGTATGGCATGAGATTTCCAGCAGCTCCTAAATCACACAAGGAACGCCTGAAACTATCCTCAAAGATGGAACAACTCAGCACAAATATCCCATGATCTGGTAGCTTTTTGGGAATCTGAGTTAGCAACACGTCACTGATCTGCTTGGGGATCACTATCACCCAATCTTTCAACACCTCGTCCATATGTAGCATCTTCTCCAAGTATCTCTGCACACAAGGATGATAGGCTAGATCATCAGGCTGTGGTTCCTCTTCCAACTCCTCATTCATTACTTCCAGATGTTTAGCTCCATCTAGCTCTTGTTGAGACTCCACAGACTCATCAGGAGAGGGTATGTGAGGCTCCTGAGTTTTCTCTTCAGCAATGCTACAGACGGGTTGTGAGATTGGTTCCAACCAATAGCAAGAATCAGCTCCAAAACCAATATCTCCTAATCTCTCTAGCAAGAACAAAGTTAAGAACTAGATATGAGAATAATGAGTCTGAAAACCCTAATAATACTCTCTAAACACGTTTTGGGGTCAGATTAGAATATAGGAAACTTCGGGGTCTTTTATGCAGTTCTTCAAAACTTGTCCAAACTCGGCCCATAACTTCTCTCGGGCTCAGTGTCGACCGACATCAAAGGTAGTGTCGGTCGACACTCCATCGTGGTCGAGACACCATTTTCAGCTCGTTGCACAAATCACCAGAAACGTCCTAATAATCTTCTCTTTGCTCCAAACGCAAGCTTACCTGTAAAAGACTCAATAGACTCTAAAAACCAGGTTAAAGACTCAATATGTACACTTATATCATGGTTGAAAACCTAGAAAAACCATGATATATCACTCATCCACAATTATACACACACAATCATAAACACACACAAGTAAACTCAATCAAACCAAACCTAAACCAACTTACCATGTTGTTCCAGGCTCCAATGTGGGAGAGAGGACAGTCGTGTATAACTCACGGCCTGGCTGGAGAAGTATTGAGTTTAGAAGGTTGAGCAAATCTTCGGGGAGCGTTGGTTCGTATGTAGCGTCGTCGTCGTCGCCAAAATAAGCTTCCTCATCAACTTCCTGGTGTGAATTTTGCGCTTGAGAACTGTGTGGAGTAGACGGAGAAGATCGATGTTGATTTGTTGGAGGCGTGATTCCCAGTTGAGGCGTCACATAAAGTCGTTGTTCAGGCGTCCCAGAAGCTCGTGGTTGAGGCGTCACATAAGGTTGTGGTCGAGGCGACGCAGCATCATTCTCGGAACATGGTCTTCTTTGTGAGGCAGGAGATGCTCCAGGGTGGCTCTGCGCGGTCTGGAAAAGAGACCTTGGAGGTGGATAGGTTCCTCACACCCTTGGTGTCGACCGACATTAATGGTAGTGTCGGTCGACATCGAAATATTTCTCTCGGGTTTTTCAGCATCTTCAACAAGTTCAGCAGTCATAAGGGAAAAGCTTGAGAAACAGGTAGTCATAGGTTACCCCATTGTACTTCATCCCAGTGATGAAGTCTTCAAATTCATCAATATGATCCATGGGCTGCTCATTTGGGTAACCATGGAAAGGATTCTGCCTCAGAATAGAGTAGTAGACAGTCTTGATCTCGAAATCATTCCTCTCGAAGCCAGGAGGTACAATCGCTGACCGGTTAGCATGGAACTCATCGGGACGGTTGTAGTGAGCAAGAGTCCTCTCAGCAGCAGGAGGATTAATCATCTGCCCTTGACCTTGTGGTTCAGGTTCAGGTTCAGGATCAGGGATCACACGTCCCTCAGCATCAATCCTTTGCCCAGCAGCATTGTACGGGTTGTTCTGTCGGTCTCTCAAAACACCCTCAGCATTAGGTATCAAAATCAAACAGTTGTTATTCATTCTTGTTCTTTGACCCTTTCTGTTCGTTCTCTCTAGTCTAGCAAGCACCTCAAGTCTGAGGTTCACAAGTTCTTCGCCCTGGTTGCTTCGAGTATGTCGACTTGGCATACACAGAACTCAAAATCTCTGTCTCGAGCTCAGTGTCGGGCGCCACTAGTGATGGTGTAGGTCGACACTAAATGCGTCTGTGATTTTCTGCGCAACCAAAAACAAGCCAAACAAGAGAAAAATCAGTAACAAAGAAAATAAAAACGACTTAGACTCAACTCTAGGATAAAATCTATCGGCGAACTCAAAGAGTCCCCGGCAACGGCGCCAAAAACTTGATAGGTCGTAAATTTTTATCCTATTCTACTGCAAGTGCACAGTTAGTGATTGTAGTATGCAAGGTATTGAATCCACAAGGATTCTCGGTCACACGATAGATTATATGTATTCAAGTTAAGCTTTATCAATCCAGAGAATGCAGCAAGCAAAACAGTAAACTAGAAGGGTGTTTTCAATAGGAAGAAAGGCGTCAAACTTAGGAAGTTCTCAGGAATTATGCTATGCAAGATGTTTAACTATCAGGATTCAGATTAAGTGCGGTTCAAGAAGTAGAAAAACTATGCTAAATAATACAACTCTCGCAGAAATTATTTCTATATCTAGCAACCTAGCGATCCAAATCTCTTTGTGATCCTAGAGTTCTAAACAAGCATTAAGAACAGGTTCTATCGGTTCACAATTTCCCTAGACTAAATCTCTTTGTACCTAGTTAAATTGCTCACTATAGGTTCTTTCAGATTATAACTCAGACGCTCGTGCTATTGTCAATTATCTCAGATCTGATTTTAACTCACACTCTCGTGCTATTGTCAGAAATCAGTATTAAGCACAACCTAGGTGATGAACGATAAGATAGTGAATCCTAATCAATCAATTATCAAGCAAGCATAAAACTTTTATGAGAATCCCTAAATCTAACTAGGTTACTACTCAGTCATAGAAGCAATTAAACAACACATCATGAATAGAAAACCAGAAACTGAATAGATAGAAATAAAGGGGTTCGAAATTCTTTTCTTAGAAGTTACAAGTAGCAAGAATCAGCCCCAAAACCAATATCTCCTAATCTCTCTAGCAAGAACAAAGTTAAGAACTAGATATGAGAATAATGAGTCTGAAAACCCTAATAATACTCTCTAAACACGTTTTGGGGTCAGATTAGAATATAGGAAACTTCGGGGTCTTTTATGCAGTTCTTCAAAACTTGTCCAAACTCGGCCCATAACTTCTCTCGGGCTCAGTGTCGACCGACATCAAAGGTAGTGTCGGTCGACACTCCATCGTGGTCGAGACACCATTTTCAGCTCGTTGCACAAATCACCAGAAACGTCCTAATAATCTTCTCTTTGCTCCAAACGCAAGCTTACCTGTAAAAGACTCAATAGACTCTAAAAACCAGGTTAAAGACTCAATATGTACACTTATATCATGGTTGAAAACCTAGAAAAACCATGATATATCACTCATCCACAATTATACACACACAATCATAAACACACACAAGTAAACTCAATCAAACCAAACCTAAACCAACTTACCATGTTGTTCCAGGCTCCAATGTGGGAGAGAGGACAGTCGTGTATAACTCACGGCCTGGCTGGAGAAGTATTGAGTTTAGAAGGTTGAGCAAATCTTCGGGGAGCGTTGGTTCGTATGTAGCGTCGTCGTCGTCGCCAAAATAAGCTTCCTCATCAACTTCCTGGTGTGAATTTTGCGCTTGAGAACTGTGTGGAGTAGACGGAGAAGATCGATGTTGATTTGTTGGAGGCGTGATTCCCAGTTGAGGCGTCACAGAAAGTCGTTGTTCAGGCGTCCCAGAAGCTCGGGGTTGAGGCGTCACATAAGGTTGTGGTCGAGGCGACGCAGCATCATTCTCGGAACATGGTCTTCTTTGTGAGGCAGGAGATGCTCCAGGGTGGCTCTGCGCGGTCTGGAAAAGAGACCTTGGAGGTGGATAGGTTCCTCACACCCTTGGTGTCGACCGACATTAATGGTAGTGTCGGTCGACATCGATATATTTCTCTCGGGTTTTTCAGCATCTTCAACAAGTTCAGCAGTCATAAGGGAAAAGCTTGAGAAACAGGTAGTCATAGGTTACCCCATTGTACTTCATCCCAGTGATGAAGTCTTCAAATTCATCAATATGATCCATGGGCTGCTCATTTGGGTAACCATGGAAAGGATTCTGCCTCAGAATAGAGTAGTAGACAGTCTTGATCTCGAAATCATTCCTCTCGAAGCCAGGAGGTACAATCGCTGACCGGTTAGCATGGAACTCA
Source organism: Orychophragmus violaceus (assembly GCA_030180135.1). Taxonomy (NCBI): domain Eukaryota; kingdom Viridiplantae; phylum Streptophyta; class Magnoliopsida; order Brassicales; family Brassicaceae; genus Orychophragmus; species Orychophragmus violaceus. The sequence continues at coordinate 34,442,839 of CM058233.1, forward strand.
TCGGGACGGTTGTAGTCAGCAAGAGTCCTCTCAGCAGCAGGAGGATTAATCATCTGCCCTTGACCTTGAGGTTCAGGTTCAGGTTCAGGATCAGGGATCACACGTCCCTCAGCATCAATCCTTTGCCCAGCAGCATTGTACGGGTTGTTCTGTCGGTCTCTCAAAACACCCTCAGCATTAGGTATCAAAATCAAACAGTTGTTATTCATTCTTGTTCTTTGACCCTTTCTGTTCGTTCTCTCTAGTCTAGCAAGCACCTCAAGTCTGAGGTTCACAAGTTCTTCGCCCTGGTTGCTTCGAGTATGTCGACTTGGCATACACAGAACTCAAAATCTCTGTCTCGAGCTCAGTGTCGGGCGCCACTAGTGATGGTGTAGGTCGACACTAAATGCGTCTGTGATTTTCTGCGCAACCAAAAACAAGCCAAACAAGAGAAAAATCAGTAACAAAGAAAATAAAAACGACTTAGACTCAACTCTAGGATAAAATCTATCGGCGAACTCAAAGAGTCCCCGGCAACGGCGCCAAAAACTTGATAGGTCGTAAATTTTTATCCTATTCTACTGCAAGTGCACAGTTAGTGATTGTAGTATGCAAGGTATTGAATCCACAAGGATTCTCGGTCACACGATAGATTATATGTATTCAAGTTAAGCTTTATCAATCCAGAGAATGCAGCAAGCAAAACAGTAAACTAGAAGGGTGTTTTCAATAGGAAGAAAGGCGTCAAACTTAGGAAGTTCTCAGGAATTATGCTATGCAAGATGTTTAACTATCAGGATTCAGATTAAGTGCGGTTCAAGAAGTAGAAAAACTATGCTAAATAATACAACTCTCGCAGAAATTATTTCTATATCTAGCAACCTAGCGATCCAAATCTCTTTGTGATCCTAGAGTTCTAAACAAGCATTAAGAACAGGTTCTATCGGTTCACAATTTCCCTAGACTAAATCTCTTTGTACCTAGTTAAATTGCTCACTATAGGTTCTTTCAGATTATAACTCAGACGCTCGTGCTATTGTCAATTATCTCAGATCTGATTTTAACTCACACTCTCGTGCTATTGTCAGAAATCAGTATTAAGCACAACCTAGGTGATGAACGATAAGATAGTGAATCCTAATCAATCAATTATCAAGCAAGCATAAAACTTTTATGAGAATCCCTAAATCTAACTAGGTTACTACTCAGTCATAGAAGCAATTAAACAACACATCATGAATAGAAAACCAGAAACTGAATAGATAGAAATAAAGGGGTTCGAAATTCTTTTCTTAGAAGTTACAAGTAGCAAGAATCAGCCCCAAAACCAATATCTCCTAATCTCTCTAGCAAGAACAAAGTTAAGAACTAGATATGAGAATAATGAGTCTGAAAACCCTAATAATACTCTCTAAACACGTTTTGGGGTCAGATTAGAATATAGGAAACTTCGGGGTCTTTTATGCAGTTCTTCAAAACTTGTCCAAACTCGGCCCATAACTTCTCTCGGGCTCAGTGTCGACCGACATCAAAGGTAGTGTCGGTCGACACTCCATCGTGGTCGAGACACCATTTTCAGCTCGTTGCACAAATCACCAGAAACGTCCTAATAATCTTCTCTTTGCTCCAAACGCAAGCTTACATGTAAAAGACTCAATAGGCTCTAAAAACCAGGTTAAAGACTCAATATGTACACTTATATCATGGTTGAAAACCTAGAAAAACCATGATATATCACTCATCCACAATTATACACACACAATCATAAACACACACAAGTAAACTCAATCAAACCAAACCTAAACAAACTTACCATGTTGTTCCAGGCTCCAATGTGGGAGAGAGGACAGTCGTGTATAACTCACGGCCTGGCTGGAGAAGTATTGAGTTTAGAAGGTTGAGCAAATCTTCGGGGAGCGTTGGTTCGTATGTAGCGTCGTCGTCGTCGCCAAAATAAGCTTCCTCATCAACTTCCTGGTGTGAATTTTGCGCTTGAGAACTGTGTGGAGTAGACGGAGAAGATCGATGTTGATTTGTTGGAGGCGTGATTCCCAGTTGAGGCGTCACAGAAAGTCGTTGTTCAGGCGTCCCAGAAGCTCGTGGTTGAGGCGTCACATAAGGTTGTGGTCGAGGCGACGCAGCATCATTCTCGGAACATGGTCTTCTTTGTGAGGCAGGAGATGCTCCAGGGTGGCTCTGCGCGGTCTGGAAAAGAGACCTTGGAGGTGGATAGGTTCCTCACACCCTTGGTGTCGACCGACATTAATGGTAGTGTCGGTCGACATCGATATATTTCTCTCGGGTTTTTCAGCATCTTCAACAAGTTCAGCAGTCATAAGGGAAAAGCTTGAGAAACAGGTAGTCATAGGTTACCCCATTGTACTTCATCCCAGTGATGAAGTCTTCAAATTCATCAATATGATCCATGGGCTGCTCATTTGGGTAACCATGGAAAGGATTCTGCCTCAGAATAGAGTAGTAGACAGTCTTGATCTCGAAATCATTCCTCTCGAAGCCAGGAGGTACAATCGCTGACCGGTTAGCATGGAACTCATCGGGACGGTTGTAGTCAGCAAGAGTCCTCTCAGCAGCAGGAGGATTAATCATCTGCCCTTGACCTTGAGGTTCAGGTTCAGGTTCAGGATCAGGGATCACACGTCCCTCAGCATCAATCCTTTGCCCAGCAGCATTGTACGGGTTGTTCTGTCGGTCTCTCAAAACACCCTCAGCATTAGGTATCAAAATCAAACAGTTGTTATTCATTCTTGTTCTTTGACCCTTTCTGTTCGTTCTCTCTAGTCTAGCAAGCACCTCAAGTCTGAGGTTCACAAGTTCTTCGCCCTGGTTGCTTCGAGTATGTCGACTTGGCATACACAGAACTCAAAATCTCTGTCTCGAGCTCAGTGTCGGGCGCCACTAGTGATGGTGTAGGTCGACACTAAATGCGTCTGTGATTTTCTGCGCAACCAAAAACAAGCCAAACAAGAGAAAAATCAGTAACAAAGAAAATAAAAACGACTTAGACTCAACTCTAGGATAAAATCTATCGGCGAACTCAAAGAGTCCCCGGCAACGGCGCCAAAAACTTGATAGGTCGTAAATTTTTATCCTATTCTACTGCAAGTGCACAGTTAGTGATTGTAGTATGCAAGGTATTGAATCCACAAGGATTCTCGGTCACACGATAGATTATATGTATTCAAGTTAAGCTTTATCAATCCAGAGAATGCAGCAAGCAAAACAGTAAACTAGAAGGGTGTTTTCAATAGGAAGAAAGGCGTCAAACTTAGGAAGTTCTCAGGAATTATGCTATGCAAGATGTTTAACTATCAGGATTCAGATTAAGTGCGGTTCAAGAAGTAGAAAAACTATGCTAAATAATACAACTCTCGCAGAAATTATTTCTATATCTAGCAACCTAGCGATCCAAATCTCTTTGTGATCCTAGAGTTCTAAACAAGCATTAAGAACAGGTTCTATCGGTTCACAATTTCCCTAGACTAAATCTCTTTGTACCTAGTTAAATTGCTCACTATAGATTCTTTCAGATTATAACTCAGACGCTCGTGCTATTGTCAATTATCTCAGATCTGATTTTAACTCACACTCTCGTGCTATTGTCAGAAATCAGTATTAAGCACAACCTAGGTGATGAACGATAAGATAGTGAATCCTAATCAATCAATTATCAAGCAAGCATAAAACTTTTATGAGAATCCCTAAATCTAACTAGGTTACTACTCAGTCATAGAAGCAATTAAACAACACATCATGAATAGAAAACCAGAAACTGAATAGATAGAAATAAAGGGGTTCGAAATTCTTTTCTTAGAAGTTACAAGTAGCAAGAATCAGCCCCAAAACCAATATCTCCTAATCTCTCTAGCAAGAACAAAGTTAAGAACTAGATATGAGAATAATGAGTCTGAAAACCCTAATAATACTCTCTAAACACGTTTTGGGGTCAGATTAGAATATAGGAAACTTCGGGGTCTTTTATGCAGTTCTTCAAAACTTGTCCAAACTCGGCCCATAACTTCTCTCGGGCTCAGTGTCGACCGAAATCAAAGGTAGTGTCGGTCGACACTCCATCGTGGTCGAGACACCATTTTCAGCTCGTTGCACAAATCACCAGAAACGTCCTAATAATCTTCTCTTTGCTCCAAACGCAAGCTTACATGTAAAAGACTCAATAGGCTCTAAAAACCAGGTTAAAGACTCAATATGTACACTTATATCATGGTTGAAAACCTAGAAAAACCATGATATATCACTCATCCACAATTATACACACACAATCATAAACACACACAAGTAAACTCAATCAAACCAAACCTAAACCAACTTACCATGTTGTTCCAGGCTCCAATGTGGGAGTAAGGACAGTCGTGTATAACTCACGGCCTGGCTGGAGAAGTATTGAGTTTAGAAGGTTGAGCAAATCTTCGGGGAGCGTTGGTTCGTATGTAGCATCGTCGTCGTCGCCAAAATAAGCTTCCTCATCAACTTCCTGGTGTGAATTTTGCGCTTGAGAACTGTGTGGAGTAGACGGAGAAGATCGATGTTGATTTGTTGGAGGCGTGATTCCCAGTTGAGGCGTCACAGAAAGTCGTTGTTCAGGCGTCCCAGAAGCTCGTGGTTGAGGCGTCACATAAGGTTGTGGTCGAGGCGACGCAGCATCATTCTCGGAACATGGTCTTCTTTGTGAGGCAGGAGATGCTCCAGGGTGGCTCTTCGCGGTCTGAAAAGAGACCTTGGGTTGTGAGATTGGTTCCTCACACCCTTGGTGTCGACCGACATTAATGGTAGTGTCGGTCGACATCGATATATTTCTCTCGGGTTTTTCATCATCTTCAACAAGTTCAGCAGTCTTAAACTCGAATTTCTCTCCTTGATTTGATCCATCATCAATATGAACTGACCAGGCTTTGATGTGGGTATCCATAACACTCTTTCCCTTAACTGAGCTTGAAAGTTGGTTCACTTGTGTATCCAACTTCTTCACATGTGTGCTTAGTGATTCAAACTTTCCATTCAGATCTTTATACACAGCATCTAGCTTCTTGTTGAATTCCACAATAGTTCTAGTCTGACCTTCCAGCACCCGCTCTATCATAGCTTCGATTTTGCTCTCATGAGTACTAGCAGCAGGAGGTGTCTGATAGAAAGATGATCCGTAAGTCCTCTGATAGGAGTTACCTTGCTGAGAAGGCTTTTGGTAACCAGCATTATGACCATATCCAGAAGAGCTTTGATTGCTTGTGAAAGCGCTCCTCTATCCACCAGTGAAGAACTTATTACCTCGCTGATTACCAAACATGTTTCCTTGGAATCCAGAGCCACTGATGTAGTTCACATCCTCCTCTTGGTTGTCTTCTTCAGCCTCAAACACCTCAACATCCTGAACAAAGTGGACAGCTTTCTTTGCAGTCAACAAACTGTGTACAGTGTCCAGTTTACTCCTTATATCAGCTATCTCCAGATTGTCGATCTTTCCACCAGACTCTTTCCTTCTCCTATCAGCAGTCTTGGTGCTATTGCTGCTCACCAAGTTGTCAATCAACGTCTTAGCTTGCTCAGGAGTCCTTGTATTGAAGTTTCCATTGCTGGCATTGTCCAATGCAGTCTGGTAATGGAGATCAATACCTCTGAAAAATATCCCCAGCAGCATCACTTCAGAGAATCCATGGTGAGGACAATCACGGTGGTACTTCTTAAACCTCATCCAGGAAGACTTAAGAGGCTTTGTAGGTCCTTGGGTGAAGGTGAGAATATCCTGTCTCGACTGATCAGAACGAGCATCATCATAAAAATGCCTCAAAAACTCTCTCTTCACAGCATCCCAAGTGGTAAGCTTCCCAGGTGGAAGTTGTTTCAGCCAAGCTGCAGCATCTCCAGCGAGAGAATAAGGGAAAAGCTTGAGAAACATGTAGTCATAGGTTACCCCATTGTACTTCATCCCAGTGATGAAGTCTTCAAATTCATCAATATGATCCATGGGCTGCTCATTTGGGTAACCATGGAAAGGATTCTGCCTCAGAATAGAGTAGTAGACAGTCTTGATCTCGAAATCATTCCTCTCGAAGCCAGGAGGTACAATCGCTGACCGGTTAGCATGGAACTCATCGGGACGGTTGTAGTCAGCAAGAGTCCTCTCAGCAGCAGGAGGATTAATCATCTGCCCTTGACCTTGAGGTTCAGGTTCAGGTTCAGGATCAGGGATCACACGTCCCTCAGCATCAATCCTTTGCCCAGCAGCATTGTACGGGTTGTTCTGTCGGTCTCTCAAAACACCCTCAGCATTAGGTATCAAAATCAAACAGTTGTTATTCATTCTTGTTCTTTGACCCTTTCTGTTCGTTCTCTCTAGTCTAGCAAGCACCTCAAGTCTGAGGTTCACAAGTTATTCGCCCTGGTTGCTTCGAGTATGTCGACTTGGCATACACAGAACTCAAAATCTCTGTCTCGAGCTCAGTGTCGGGCGCCACTAGTGATGGTGTAGGTCGACACTAAATGCGTCTGTGATTTTCTGCGCAACCAAAAACAAGCCAAACAAGAAAAAAATCAGTAACAAAGAAAATAAAAACGACTTAGACTCAACTCTAGGATAAAATCTATCGGCGAACTCAAAGAGTCCCCGGCAACGGCGCCAAAAACTTGATAGGTCGTAAATTTTTATCCTATTCTACTGCAAGTGCACAGTTAGTGATTGTAGTATGCAAGGTATTGAATCCACAAGGATTCTCGGTCACACGATAGATTATATGTATTCAAGTTAAGCTTTATCAATCCAGAGAATGCAGCAAGCAAAACAGTAAACTAGAAGGGTGTTTTCAATAGGAAGAAAGGCGTCAAACTTAGGAAATTCTCAGGAATTATGCTATGCAAGATGTTTAACTATCAGGATTCAGATTAAGTGCGGTTCAAGAAGTAGAAACACTATGCTAAATAATACAACTCTCGCAGAAATTATTTCTATATCTAGCAACCTAGCGATCCAAATCTCTTTGTGATCCTAGAGTTCTAAACAAGCATTAAGAACAGGTTCTATCGGTTCACAATTTCCCTAGACTAAATCTCTTTGTACCTAGTTAAATTGCTCACTATAGGTTCTTTCAGATTATAACTCAGACGCTCGTGCTATTGTCAATTATCTCAGATCTGATTTTAACTCACACTCTCGTGCTATTGTCAGAAATCAGTATTAAGCACAACCTAGGTGATGAACGATAAGATAGTGAATCCTAATCAATCAATTATCAAGCAAGCATAAAACTTTTATGAGAATCCCTAAATCTAACTAGGTTACTACTCAGTCATAGAAGCAATTAAACAACACATCATGAATAGAAAACCAGAAACTGAATAAATAGAAATAAATGGGTTCGAAATTCTTCTCTTAGAAGTTACAAGTAGCAAGAATCAGCCCCAAAACTAATATCTCCTAATCTCTCTAGCAAGAACAAAGTTAAGAACTAGATATGTAAATAATGAGTCTGAAAACCCTAATAATACTCTCTAAACACGTTTTGGGGTCAGATTAGAATATAGGAAACTTCGGGGTCTTTTATGCAGTTCTTCAAAACTTGTCCAAACTCGGCCCATAACTTCTCTCGGGCTCAGTGTCGACCGACATCAAAGGTAGTGTCGGTCGACACTCCATCGTGGTCGAGCCACCATTTTCAGCTCGTTGCACAAATCACCAGAAACGTCCTAATAATCTTCTCTTTGCTCCAAACGCAAGCTTACCTGTAAAAGACTCAACAGACTCTAAAAACCAGGTTAAAGACTCAATATGTACACTTATATCATGGTTGAACACCCTTAAAAAACCATGATATATCACTCATCCACAATTATACACACACAATCATAAACACACACAAGTAAATTCAATCAAACCAAACCTAAACCAACTTACCATGTTGTTCCAGGCTCCAATGTGGGAGAGAGGACAGTCGTGTATAACTCACGGCCTGGCTGGAGAAGTATTGAGTTTAGAAGGTTGAGCAAATCTTTGGGGAGCGTTGGTTCGTATGTAGCGTTGTCGTCGTCGCCAAAATAAGCTTCCTCATCAACTTCCTGGTGTGAATTTTGCGCTTGAGAACTGTGTGGAGTAGACGGAGAAGATCGATGTTGATTTGTTGGAGGCGTGATTCCCAGTTGAGGCGTCACAGAAAGTCGTTGTTCAGGCGTCCCAGAAGCTCGTGGTTGAGGCGTCACATAAGGTTGTGGTCGAGGCGACGCAGCATCATTCTCGGAACATAGTCTTCTTTGTGAGGCAGGAGATGCTCCAGGGTGGCTCTGCGCGGTCTGGAAAAGAGACCTTGGAGGTGGATAATCTCTCACACTCGGACCAGTTGTCGGAAGGAATACCAGAACCGGAGGACTTCGCTGAGTCTTGGTGGGTTCACGATTCGCCGGCGTGACGGTATACTGGCTCAGAAGTCGCGGCCTTTTGGACGATGGCGGAGCTTGATTCAGCCTCTGTGAATCATCGGGAGCAGCGGAGAGAGTTCGATTTGAAGACGGCGATTCCACTCGAGCAGTCGGCATTTCAACAGGCTTTGAGCCGTGATTCCCAGTCTTTCCTCCTCTCCCAGTCCTTCCTCCTCCTCTCGCACCACCTCCTCTTCCTCTTCGACGGACAACCATTGAATGCATGGATTAGATGGATTATCTCGGTTAGGGATTTGGTGATAGATGCTTCGCGACTGGAAATGAGAAAGGGATTTCTGATTAGGGTTAGGGATTTCTGAATATGGGCGTGAAGAGAAATGGTTTAAGTTTAGGAAATGGATTTGGGTTAGGCCCAAATAAGATTAGGCGGGAGTTGGGTTAAGGGTTTTGGCGGTTTTATTTGGTTTAGGGGGGAAATTAGGATTAGGCGGGAAATAAATATAGGTTTAGTGTTTTTGTGTTTTTTTATTTGTGTATTATTTATATATAATTACACTCTTTATTACAAATAAATTAAGTTTATTAAACCCTAAACCCCAAAACCCCAAAATCAAACCCTAAACCCTAAACCTCAAAAACTTAACCATATACCCTAAATGACAAACCCTAATAACTAAATTTGAAAACAGAAAATCTATAAGCCCGATATAGAACCGACCCGGAGATTGAAACAATTTTACAAAACATAAAACCGTAACCCTTAACTCTAAAACCTTAACTATAAACACATAACATTAACTACTAACTCTAGATATTAAGTCTGGTGAAAACACACAAAAAAAAAACCACAAAACTAACATGAACCCGATATAGAAACCGATCGGGGTACTAACAGGTTTAATTTTTTTGAAAACCCTAAACCCTAAGTTCTTATACCATAAACCCTACACATAAACCCTAAACCCTGAACTTAAACCCTAATTAAACTAGAATCCCTAAATCATAAACCCTAAAAATATTAATCTCGAAACATATATAAACCCAAAACCCGATATAGAAAACCGATCCGTTTACTAACATATGTAATTATTTGAAAACAATAAAACCCTAAACCCTTATCCCTAAACCCTAAACCCTAAACTTAAACCCTAAAATTTTAAATCTCGAAATATAAACCAAAAACCCGATATAGAATCCGGATTTAAAAAGATTATACATATATAAAACATATCTAGACCACATCACTCTTAAATACAAACCCTTAACCTATAACCCTAAATATTAAGTCTGAAGAAAACACAAAAACCCAAATACCCGATCTAAACCCGAATATTTGAACGCTCGTTTTTATTTTAAATGTTTATATATCCTTAAACACTACATTCAAACTAGATTTAATTTTTTAATCGTCTTCGATATAACCCACACATCTAAACCTTTTATATATGTATATTATTCAATCATAAATTCAATAAATCTTCAAAATCTCAAAACTTTTGGAATGATGGTTTCATATTTCCTTTCAATCTAAACTTATAATGTTAAAACATTGATAATTCAGGTGTTAGTCGCGAAATAGTCGCATTTTAGCGACTATTTAGCGATTGCAAAATAGCGACTACAAGTTTGGTCGCAAACCGGTCGCTAAATAGCTACGTTTTAGAGACATATTTTATTGGTCGCTAATTAGCGACGTATTAGCGACCATTTATATTTGGTCGCACATACGTAGCAAAACAGTCGTATTTTGGTCGCTATATTTAGCGACTGCAAAATCGGTCGCAACATGCAGTTTCTAAAAACATGTTTTCTTGTAGTGTGAGTCCAAGAAGAAAGAGTTTCAGACGAAAGACATGTTGAAATGAAAGTGTACATTGAAGAATAGTGTATGGGTACGTTATACTGAATTATACACTGTTTTGCAGGGACTGAATCGATCAATGCAAAAAACGTGAAACAATCAATTTGGTGCTATTATGCCATTGCGGGTTTCGAATCTGATAAACTTATATGGTAGATCTCGGATTTTAAGTAATTTTCTCCAAATCGAAGAACCATTCGCATTCTCTTTAGCCTCCCAACAAAATCCATTGTGCATCATGCTGTTTTTTTTAATAATCTAAGTATTCTATTTAAATAAAATTTGTACACAGTTTGCTTACTACAATGTAAGTATTCCGCATGATTTTTATGTATCATGCTATTTTTTATGAAAATATCTATTTTATTTTATCAACTTATATATATGTTAATAATCTAAGTATTTTATATGAATATATATATAATTACGTAGCGTGTTAATTATAAGTTTATATGTGTTTGAAGATACCAAATGAATATAGTTTTAGAAGCCAATTTTAAAATATAACATGCTATATTTTCATCCATATATTTACCAATAATATTTTGTCTTAATTACAACAATTACAGTAAACTTTCTATTAAATTAATGATGTTGGAACTTTACAAATATATTATTTTATAAAATGTTAATTAATTGATAAATTAGTAATTTTTAATTTATAAAGACAATTTTTCATTCTGTAGTTGTTTAGGATTTTTTTTTATTTGAAAGTCCATATGCACTGTTATTTACATATTCATGTCAATATTATTTTTAGTTTCTTATTTTTTCCTTGTATGACATACTGTGTTTGTCCTAATACTTTCATTTAATTTAATTAAACATTTTTTGTTAAAGCATATTATCCTTTTCTTATACATCAAACTTCATAAAAAAAAGGGTGATATAAATGTATATACATATATACTCCACAAATTAAAATTCTAGCACCCTTGTTTTCTTAATTAAAAAGTCAACATTTTCTAGACTAAAATAACCCTACATCGACAAGGAGAGCGCGTGTGTCAAGCACATTTAAGAGGAAGATTTTTGTCTCAAAATCTAAAGCCACTAAACAGTTTTTACAAGATTTTATAGTATTAGAAGCTAACAATACTTAACATTAACGATCATGGTTGTTACATGAAAACCAAAGTTAGACGATAATTTAGTCGACCTATTAAAATTATAAATAGAAGTTAGAAGCGAATTCGAAAGATTAGCTGGTATAAAAATATTTGTAAAGTAATTGTATAGTTAGCGAATAAAAAAAAAAAGGGGTGCTAACAAAGAAAATCGTGTTTTAGGACACTATGGTTGTTATGAAAATGTGGAGAAAACATTGTCTATAGTAAATATGTAATATTTAAGTTATTTAAGGTGCTACAATGTATAACTCAAATATTAATTTGGATGATATGTTAGTTGATAAGAATATTAGCATACATGTTAATGCAGTATAACCGCTAAATAGTTTAGGTAGAAACATTACCCATAATTGATAATTGGCATTTAATACAAATGCAAACAGTGATACAACACAACATGAAGTTCATTTGACAGTTACCAACCAACTAGTGTAAACATTAAGATATAATTTTTTATAAAAGGATTAGTTTCAAGCCACATGTCAATCCGTAAACACACATAACCGTTAATTGCCATGCATGAAAGGCTGAAAGAGACAAGACAAAAGAAGGGGGCACTCAAGCCTGGTATGTATCAACAGTTTTATAGTATACGTTAACCCTCTCTCCCCTCGCTTCTTCACCGGCAGAAATGAGTCAGCTAGGCAGCTCTATCTCCAACATAACAACTGTTTGGAAGAACAAATTTGATTCAAAACTCTGCAAATATAATAATAATGACTGGACTTGGGAAAAAAGTATAGAACTTACCGTCGTTTAACTAGACTTAGGTTTGGCAAAAATTGCTTCACGAGAGAATCATAAGAGAGGATGAGCTGAAAGTTAGGGAGAAGGTGAAATAATTTTTATTTTTTTGAACATTAGGTGAAAGAACTTATGAAGGAGAGGTATATATGGAGAATGTTAGATGACGGAGAGACTTTTTAATTTCTCACAACTTTTTTCCTCTCATTTTTTACACCACACAGTATTTTTAAATTTCAAAATTAACAAATCCTGAGTTAGATATAATGACACATCAATCTATTGATATTACCTATTAAAAATTTGCTTTGCAACTGGTTTTTGGCTGACTAGGGATACAAGCGTAATGAAACATGTTGAGCTGATGTTCACGCGGTTACTATTCAGCCAACCTAATTTTTCTTTCTTTTGTGCATATAGAATGCAATTACTCTAAAAAAATGTTCCAAAATCAACAATAACAATTAAAGATGCAAATAATTATGGCTGAATAAAATTATATTTATGAATTTGAAATGATGATTGAGAATCTTTGTTATTAAAATATAATGGATTTCAATAGCTTATTCAACTCTCCCGATAAAAATGAAACATGTTCATAAGTTCAGTGTTTAAAATAAATTACGGCTAATATTTTTAATGTTTATGATGAAATTGAAGATAATACAATATAACATTTTCAGCTAGTTACACGTAAGTAATCAATTATAGGTTTTTAAAACTCTTCATAATTTTTGAATATAAATTTAGAAGACAGTTATGGAACATAAATTGTAAACAAACAACACTTAAATTATATTTTACTAAATTGTTTAGGTAGATATGCCTAAAACTCATAATTACTAATTTCTGTTGTTATTGGAACTGTATATTTACATAGAAGTTTTGATTTTTTAAAATTATTTTATCTAATTTTAATAATTTTTACATTAGCTGATTCATGATCAGAAGATTTATTATTTATTGTAATTATTAATTTATAGGGTATTAATTTATGGAAGTTTTACTCTATTTACCAAAACAATTTTCTGTCATCTTACCATTTACCTAATTCAGTATTATAAATTAATGATAAAGAGATAAGTATCAAAGAATGTTTACGATTAAGAATTTGTTCAAAAAAAAAGAATGTTTACGATTGCTTCGGTCCCCATTTGGTGGGTTGCTGGATTCATTTGTGACTATATTAGAAACTCCATAAATGCAACCCCACCAGTGTTTTAGATTGTTTCTTATCAATGTCTTAGACACACTGCAATCACACACGTATAGATAGATATAATTTCGTTATTGGATAATAATTGGGAATTCGGCCATAAAAATCCCCAAATTTGCAGGAATGGCTAATTGAGACACCAATTTTTTGTGTGGACAAAAAAACACTAGACAATTCATTGACTTCCGTTAAAAACCCAAACTTTAGGTTGACTTGCCATTAAAGCACACCGTTAACTTTTTTTAACGGAAAATTAAACACCGTTAACCTCACCGTTTATTATTATCGTTAATGAAAAACGACGTCGTTTATCTATTAAAAAAATTCTGCCATAAAAATCCCCAACTTTGCAGGAATGGTCAATTGAAACACCAACTTTTTGTGTGGCCAAAAAAATACCAGACAATTCATTGACTTCTGTCAAAAACCCAAACTTTAGGTTGACTTGCCATTAAAGCACACCGTTAACTTTTTTTAACGGAAAATTAAACACCATTAACTTCACCGTTTATTATTATTAAAACGACGTCGTTTTCTATTAAAAAATAATATAAAATCGATCCAGCCGTGGATCGAACTCGAGACATGAGGCAAGAGTATACAGAACTTTACCATTGTGCTATTGTTCATCGTCAGTAATATATGAAACACATTTCATTATATCACCTATTAATAAGTCTTCCGGGATCAATTACAATTACTAAATCAGCCATGGCATCTGATTCTCAAATTCTCCCTCTGAGTCAGAATTAGAGACGTTTCTTGCAGAGTTACGAGAACGAACGGAGACGGATTCTGAATCGAGATACCGTCGATTTGACTTGAGAATTCTGTAAAACTCTTTAGCTAGATGATTCATGGAGTTCTTCATCAGTTTCTCTGCTCGATCTAGCTTTGTCGATGCTGGATTCACTGAGACAAGCCTCACCATTCAAGAGTGTAAGTTAAACGATTCATCGGAGACGAAGAAGATGCAGATGTCATGGCTGATTTAGTAATTGTAATTGATCCCAGAAGACTTATTAATGGTGATATAATGAAATGTGTTTCATATATTACCGACGATGAACAATAGCACAATGGTAAATTTCTGTATACTCTTGCCTCATGTCTCAAGTTCGATCCACGGCTGGATCGATTTTATATTTTTTTTAATAGAAAAACGGCGTCGTTTCAATAATAATAAACGATGAGGTTAATGGTGTTTAATTTTCCCTTAAAAAAAGTTAACGGTGTGCTTTAATGGCAAGTCTGTTGGAAAGCCTAGGATCTAGGGTTCGTTATATTGAATCATTGACCTCGATCTTACCTTGTTATGGCAGCGGAATGATTGGTATGACGAGATCAATAGCGACTCAAATGCTTCGCCTCTACCAGATACACACGCACACAAACGTGAAAAGACGGGATGCTAGTGCCGGATCTTTGGGATCACTGAGTTTTGCTGTCTCTGCTTTCTCTGCAAAGACGAAGTGAACGGCTAGGGTTCCAGGTCGAAACTATAAACCTTATATAGACCTGGAATGACTAAAACCGAGCATTGGTTAATACCAATCCGTTTAAGTCATAAAATCGAAACGTCAGTTTCGAAACCCGATCTGTGTCGATCGACACACATACTGTGTCGATCGACACACCACTATAAACTCAATATCAATGTGTATCCAATACACATCAACAAGATCATTACCATAATGATTATTCCCATATTTACGCTTCCAGTTTGCTTAGGTGTGTGACCCTATATGATCATATAATACTGGTAGTAAGTCTACAACTTACAGATTGCAAGATGCTTCTAGCAAAACATTGCAACCGCCCAGTATTATACGAATGTCTGATCTCGACACACAACTATCATCAGGAGTGAGTACAAGTGTGATTTCAGGACATAATCCCAACAAAGTCAACCTAAAATTTGGGTTTTTACATAAGTCAATGAATTGTCTGGTGTTTTTTTGGCCACACAAAAAGTTGGTGTTTCAATTGACTATTCCTGCAAAGTTGGGGATTTTTATGGCAGAATTTTTTTAATAGAAAAACGACGTCGTTTTTCATTAACTATAATAATAAACGGTGAGGTTAACGGTGTTTAATTTTCCGTTAAAAAAAGTTAACGGTGTGCTTTAATGGTAAGTCAACCTAAAGTTTGAGTTTTTAACGGAAGTCAATGAATTGTCTAGTATTTTTTTGGCCACACAAAAAGTTGGTTTCTCAATTGGCCATTCCTACAAAGTTGGAGGTTTTTATGCCCGAATTCTCGATAATAATTGTTATTATTATTATTAGGGGTTTTATCATTATTATTTTGGACACAAAAGTCAGCCGACATATTTTGTAATTTTATGGATCCTCTTTGAAAAATCCTTTTGCCGAAAGATTTTAAACAGCCGTATAAAGACAAATCTGTTTGCAGTAAAAGTAAAGCATGGAGTAGCAACACGTAGTAACTAGTAACTACCAAGAACTAACTTTAAAGGGTGCAAAACTTTGATTGGCTATGCTTAATCGTATGCCAATACTCGAATGGTATTCCTTTTATTGAATAAACGGTTGACTATAGTTAATTATGCCTTAGTGATGTCAATCTTAAAAACACACCGGGGAAAGATTGAGAACTATGAGAACTAAGGCTCTAAATGGTGACCAAGGGAATGAGGAGGAATAATGAATTCTTTTTCATTCCTTAAAAAATACACCATTTACAAGTAATATTTTTTACACATAATTCCTTCTCATTCCTTCTTTCGTAGAGAACAAAAGAACAAAACTATTCCTCATCAAATTTGGGAAGGAACAATAATTCATATTATTTTATTCTTTTTCGTTCTTTTCCTACTCTTTCATATTGTTTTTCAAATGGTCACCAGTTAGAGCCTAAATCAATCAGTCAAATGGAACTTTATCTTGGAAATTATGAGAACAATGGGAATCTCAGATTTGTTTATATTCTGGATTCAAAGATGTATCTCAACGGCTTCTTTCTCAGTTTATATCAACAGTGAACTAGATGGATTCTTCAAAAGCACAAGAAGTTTGAAGTAGAAATGTTCCCTTTCACCGATATTGTTTATCTTGGCAATTAAATTTTTGTTTTTGAAAGAATGTAAAAATGTATTTAATCAAAAGTTTTTGTACATAAAATGTTTCTTCTTTTAACTTTAATTTGAGTCAAGCCATACAATTGAAAAATGTGGAAAACAGAATTTAAGTACCTGTGTTCGAAACTGCAAACCATCGCTGAAGACCCATCAAATAAGCCTCATCTCCAGCTCATTGGATTGTGTATAATCTGTTCCTAACATTCTTGTTAATGATCCTTGCAAGCTGAAGAGATTGAGTTGGTTGCCAATCAGGTTCTTCGTGCCTTCTAAGATTTCGCTCCCTCCATATGTAATATAGAGATGACTGAAACACATACCTCGGTTGAAACCTTCCTATCTTGTCTAGAGCTGAGTCCGTAAGGAGTTCAGTCAGCGTGTTTCACTCCATAGACTAAATAAAGCTACTCAAGAGAATTTAATAGGCTATCACCCACTGTGCAAGGATACGGATCTTACCCATCTTAGTTTTGCAGATGACATGATCATATTTCCTGATGGAAAAGCGGAATCACTTGATGGAATAGTAACGGTTCTCTAGGAATTTGAAAATGAATGTGGGCTGGTGATAAACATGGATAAATCAGCTTTATATATGGCTGGTAAAACCCACCATGACTTGCAAGAACAAGCGACTGCGCTTCATATTTCGATTGAGAAGATCCCTATCCGCTACCTAGGATTACCCCTTACTACCGATATTCTGATTTGCCTTGATTACGAGCCATTGATTCACAAGATAAGGAATCGTATTATCTCCTGGTCAAGCAAGTCACTCTATTTTGCAGGCATACTTCAACTCATACAATCGGTTATTGCAACATCACAAACATTTGGAGCTCAGCTTCCTGACTTTCAAACCGCTACTTGATATAATTGAGGGAATGTGTGCAGCTTTTATTTGGTCTGATTCAACTAATAAAACACGCAAAGTAAAAGTGGCGTGGGAGGATTTTTGTGTTCTAAAATAAGGAGGTCTGGCCCTTTGTCGTATGAAAGGTGCATCAACGATCTTCTCGCTTAAATTATTTGAAGACTTTGAAAATAGCGCTCACTGTGGGTTGATTGGACGAAGAAATATTTGATCCATGACTCCTCATTCTGGGATATTTTTTCAAAAACGACGAGAGGATCATGGATTTGGAGGAAGCTTTTAAAGCTTTGTCGTCTTGCTGCAACCTTTTTAAAATCGGAGGTTCAAAATGGGGAAAAAGCTTTCTTCTGTTTTGATAGATGGCTCGACATTGGTCCACTAATCAAAATCACTAGAGATGTAGGCACAAGGATTTTGGGGATTAGAAGGAATGCTAAAGTAGCAGAAGTTGCGGAGGACGGAATTTGGAAAATCAGAAGAACTCGTGGAAACAATATTCAAGATATGGTGAGAGAAATCCTCTGGAAACAAGGACCAAAATTTCTTATGAAGAAAATTTCGCATCCAAAAAAACATGGGAACAAATCAGAGTTGGTCATACTACCGTTCCTTGGCATCGACTGTTCTGGTTTCCGCAGAACATGCCTCATCATGCATTAATTCACTGGTTGGTTTTCCGCAACAGACTACGTACAGGTGATCGAATTAAACAATGGCGGAGAAACTCAAGCTTGTCTACTCTGTGGGGAGATCAACGAGACGTGTGATCACCTATATTTCGCGTGTCCTTTCTCCTTCATAGTCTGGCACATATTAACTTCCAAGCTATAACGCCCCCTTCCCGTTTTCCGCTGACCGACGGGCTGACCAGCCAACAATCAAACAAGAACATGACCGATCGAACCCGAGTAATAATACGAGAAGAGTTTGTCATAATACGAAAGCGAGAGATAGTCCAGTTTGAGACAAAGGCTCGAACCAAACCACCTTTGACTCCGTTTACCTCGTTTCCACAATACAAGGCTTTTCAACCTGTACCGCTTCAGCGAGTTGTGTTTGGTTTCATATCAGGGAATTATTCCGTTTTTATTATTTTAAAAATATAAATCTTATTCATAACAATATACGGTCCAATACATAACTTTTAGCGGCATATCCCAACAAAATCCGAAACCGAAAGTAAAGTCAAAATGCGTAAACAACCGATACCCAATGCCAACCCGAGACTACTCCGATTGTACTACGCATCCGCCGAGCTACGCCAAACCTGAAAAACACAAAGCAGTCTAATGAGTAATCTATGATTACCCAGTGAGACGGCTCTCAACTAAAGGCTGCTAACA
The DNA here is from genome assembly GCA_030180135.1 of Orychophragmus violaceus. Classification (NCBI taxonomy): domain Eukaryota; kingdom Viridiplantae; phylum Streptophyta; class Magnoliopsida; order Brassicales; family Brassicaceae; genus Orychophragmus; species Orychophragmus violaceus. The sequence continues at coordinate 34,461,490 of CM058233.1, forward strand.
ATCTAATAATCCTGCACAAACCCAAAATAACAATCAAGTACAATAGCTGATCACGTGCTACCAAGACGTGATGAGCTCCACAACACACAAGCATTCAAATAACAACACAATCACCAACGAAGGAAATCGAGAACACTGCAGCTCATGCTCTTGATTAGAGTTGATCTATCTATCGCGGATCTACACAACTCACACCATATGGGCCCTCTTTTTCGAACTCGGTAACTTCCACGGGAACACTTAGCTACCGCCATGGTAACAAAAACCTCCCACAACTCCTAGACGAAAACACGAAGTCCTATGACTAGGACTCCGTTCTCCGTCCATCGATACGCAGTGACTCGGGCTACCCCTAGATAACCCAAGCTTCCATGCACGCTGGCCCTAAGACATGACCCCGTATTCTTCTGAGGTGATATTTATCAATGTTTTCTTGCTTGTTGTTTGTTGGTGATTGAGATGAGTTCATGGGTCTCTAAGACCTGATTACTGGGGAATCCAAATTACTCATCCCTCTTTTTTTTGCAGAGAATCCATGTAATCCTGAAGAGTTGTTGGAGTAGACAGTCTGATGCAGTACCATGTTTTCAGAAAAGGGGATGTCTTTTATTTTTTGATTTGATAAGACTTATGTTGGAGCTTTGAGTTCTCTTTGAAAGTTGATTCGGTTTTGATTTGGTCTTGTAAGACTTCGAGTTTGGATTTAATAAAGTATATTGTTATGGGTGTAAGTTGTGGATTGTTTGGATTGTGAATTTGGTTCACGAGTTTGTGAACGATTGCTTTGGAAGCCGAAAGGTCGTATCCAGGATTTGTAGGGACAAACGGGTGTTACAGATGGTATTAGAGCAAGGGTTATGTCTCGCCAGTTCTATCTGGGTAGTAATAATAATAGTAGTAGTTATTAGTAGTAGTGTATATATATTTGAATTTCAAAGTGGATTTCAAAACTTCTCGAAATTGGATTTTCTAAAAGCTAGAATCTAGGGCACCATTTCTATCTAAGCTCCTTATATACTCCTCGGAAGTGAGTTTTGTTTCAACCGCACTATGACTCACTAGTCTTTCTTTAGTAACAGGATGCCCCCAAGAAGAATTGAAGTTGCCCCAGGTCATCATGCCACCAGGGGCACGACTCGATCTGCTTTAGCAGCCAGTGCCACAAATATAAATGGGACCCTTTCGAGTCAAGAGCAAACTGCAGAAACCCAAGGAGGAGCAGTTTTGGGTAATGGACAAGTGGTTGTGGACGCCGATCTTCTGTAAGAGTTGCTAGCCTTCCGTGAGGCCAATGCCGGAGCTGCAGGAGGTGTTGCCAGAGCTGCAGGAGGTGTTGCCAGAGCTGCAGGAGGTGTTGCAGGAGCTGCAGGAGGTGTTGCAGGAGGAGATCCATAACCTGAGTTTCGAGAGGCAAAGTCGCAACTAATGCCGCAGGATGAGCGGCTAATGCCCTAGAAGGACATGACATGTTCTTGGAGGGTTCAGAATTATTCTACCTCTGCCGGTAGTGGTTTAACCGCCACCACCGCCTCCTCGTGCATCGTAGTTAGTGCATGTAGTGTCCTATTGGGGCATGATGAAGCATTTGCGGGATATGCAGATGGAACTGTTTCCCGGTGGAACAAATGTCATAGTTGCGGACAATTGGAGGAAGAAGTTGGGGCCGGATATGGATGCATCCAGATGTCCAGTGGAGTTATGTACGGATTGTGTAGTTCACTATTTGAAGGATGATGCCTTGGTGTGGTGGGAATGAGCAGTAGAAAGGGTGCAAGGTCGCTATGAGCTTTCTTAGGCGGATTTCCAGGAAGTCTTCGCTAAGAAGTATTGTCCGTTGGAAGACAAGGACAAGATGGAGAGCGAATTGCAGAACCTTCGTCAAGGGAGTTAAGATCGTAAGGGACTATGGAAAAGAGTTCAACCGTCTCAGAAGGTTCGTCGGCAAGTACTTAAGTGAGTGGGAGTTGATGCGTTGATTCCTTAAGGGAATGAAGATTGACCTCGAGAATCGATGTATGATGCGGTTGAACTAATTTTCATGACCTGATTGAGAAGGCAGCAAAAGCAGAGATCGGGTTGGAGGAGAAGTTCAAGTATGAAAAGAGTCTGCAGAATAAGGGCTACAAGAGGTCTTGGCAAACCTCAAATGTCGTGCTAGCCGCACCGTTGTAGCAAGCATGCGGGAAGTGTGGAAGGAACCATACTGGGAATTGTCCGGTAAGAGTGTGCTACTACTGCCAGCAGCCCAGGCATGTCAAGAAGTTCTTCCCCAATGCGCAGTTTAGTCAGGTCGCTCGTGGGAATGAGCCAGTGGTGACGTGTTTTGGTGTGTACGACTGGTACACATGTCTAGGGAATTCATGAATCACGTACCAGGAGCAGCTGGATTATCGCCATTGCAGCCACCACCACCGATGCAAGAAGGAGGGCTTCTGTTCTATATCGCCGGAGATCATGAAGGAGCCGAGCCGATCGCAGCTATGTGTTTTCTACCCTCTTGTGTGAATTCTTGTCAAGTCGTTTCGGTCCAATTCTAGTAGCTTAGTATTAAAAAACTGTGTAGGATCGGTTGTGGTTGGGGGAGTAGCCGCCCACACCTTATTTGACATGAAAGATATGCATAGCTTGTTATCCCAAAGATATCGAGCTGCTGAACCTTTGGAGGTAAGTTTGTTGCAGGAGCCACTGGAGTCGAGACTGTCGGAGCAGAGTAAATGGTAACCCTATGAGTCTTCAAGGAGGTTCCGGTAACATTGGCTGGAGTATACTTATTCGGGGACCTGATGAAGATGGAGTTGGGACACTATGAAGTCATCTAAGGTATGGATTGGTTGACTAAGCACCGGACCATAATGGATTGCGCCAGGGCAACCGTTTAAATTCGTCGGGAGGAAGGGAGGATAGTTTTCAAGGGAATGAAAACTTGGACGAGAATTTCAATCATATCAATATTGCAAGAAGAAAAGCTGATCAAAAAGGGGAATGAAGCGTTCCTAGCAACCATCTCTATGTCTGAGGAAGAAGAAGCTCCAAGCTTGGACACCATTCCGGTACATGGCGAATATGAGGACGTATTCGCGCCATTGCAAGGATGATGTTTTACGATAGAGCTGGAACCCGGGACGACGTCCGTGTCGAAGGGACCCTATCGTTTAGCACCAGCAGAGATGACTGAGTTGAAGAAGCAGCTAGAGGACTTGGTAGAAAAAGAGTTCATCCGGCCAATTAGTTGGCCTTGGGGTGCGTCTGTCGTGTTTGTAAAGAAGAAGGACGAGAGCCTCAGAATTTGTATTGATTGCAAAGGCCTTAACAAGGTGACCAACTGCAGGGAACCTTGTGGTTCTTGAAGATCGATCACGCTTTGGGGTATTAACATATTGTGATAGAAGAAGGGGATATTCGGAAGACGGCATTCCATACACGTTATGGGTACTACAAGTTCATGGTAATTCCATTTGGATTGATGATATACCATGATACCGGTTTTAACCATGGTATATGTCTTATTTATCGAGTCTTTTATTATGTTTTGGAGTCTTTTCATGTGTTTTACAGGTTTAATGACATCTGGAGCCTAATTGGACGTATTGGGAGCATTTGGAGCAATTCTGCACTATTTAGAGACTTCACAGAGTTCAATGGCTGCGTTTTCGCCTTGCAACTGTCGTTGCAGTTGTGCAACTGTCGTTGCAGTTGTGCAACTGCCGTTGCAGTTGTGCAACTGTCGTTGCAGTTCTGCGCCCAAAAATCTGCATTTTGGAGAAATTATAGTTTTTGCCCAGAAACTTCCCAGACTTGCAAAAAGACCCCCAGCCGACTTTAGACCATTATATTAGGGTTTTTAAGCCATTGTTTAGGCTACGCTTTCATTAAGTCTTATTTTATTTCAGAGAGAGTTAGGAGCTGATCCGGCTCTCGAAAGAGAGAGGATTTTTGAACCCCAGATCTTTACTTTGTTTTATGATATTTGGTTTTCTATTCAAGATATTTTCTGTTTCGATGATTATATCTGAGTAGATTACCTGTTAAGTTTAGGGATTCTCATTAGGGATTTCATGGAGTTATAGTTTAATTAATCAGTAGGGATTCATATCTGCTAGTTCTTTGTTTAGGTTGTTCTTAATGCTTAATCTGAACTGGCCACTTAGATTATGATGTTAGGCTGATTAATGCAGCGGAAGTTGGTTAATTTAGCTAGAAAGAACCTAGATAAGCAATTTAACTTCTCGCAAACGAAAGTTTGGTTTAATTAGATTGTGAACATATCAAACTTGGAATTAAAGCTGGTTTAATCTGTTAGTTCTCACAAACGAAAGTTTGGTTTGCTGCACTTAGACTTAGAGAATTCTCGCAAAGGAATTTGGTTAATTCTATATCTGTGTTTGAGTTCTAGAACAGTTTCTGATTGGATTTCGACTGATTGATTGCTTGTGTTCCTGATTTCCTGAGAACTCCCTAGACTTAACACTCCGCTTCCTTGCTCACAAACCACTCCTGCTACTGATTTACTTTTCTGCTCTGCTTTTAGTTTAATCACTTTTGCTTTCTCTTAGTTTAATCACTTCTGTTCTTATCTATCGTTGACCGGAGTCCCTGTGGATTCGATACCCTAAGTACTACAACTACATCACTGTGCACTTGCAGTTAGTATAGGGATTAAAACTTAGAACCTATCAAGTTTTTGGCGCCGTTGCCGGGGACTCTTTTGAGTCTTCGATAGATTTGAACTTAGGGTTTGGACTAGGTTTTTCGTTTTTATTTTGTTTTTTTGCTACTAATTTTTTTTTTTTTCTCTTTCTTTTCTGTTCTTGCGTTTCAGGTACGCCTAGAATCGCTCTGCATCGATTGACACGGTCCTTCGTGTCGATCGTTGCATTCTCGAGCTTGCATCGATCGACGCTACTCTGCATCGATCGACACATCGCGAAAGAATGATGGGAATGATGGGACGGATGTCGGAAAATCAGCAGAATAACTCGTTCTGCAGAGGCTATGGCTCCTATTCATTCACCAGAGATTATGGATTCCGAGAAAACAGAGCTTACGAGTGCAAGATAGAAGCCATGGTGGAGCAGTTGCTAGAGGATCAGGCTAGGACTGCTGCAAACTTCGACAGGAACCTGGAAGCTATACATGAAAGTCTGAATGAGAAGCTTGAATACTTGAGCACACATTTGAAGAAGCTAGATATCCAAGTTCAGCAGACAGAAGGAGCAATACAAAGGCATAATGAAGCTAGGAAAGCTGAACAGCACAGATCCATCAAAGTTGTGACCTTAAGGGATGAGATTGAGTTGCTAGGTGAAGAAGAGAGCATAATCTCGGATTTTCTGGATGAATATTGTTTGCCTGATACATGCACCGATCGACACCCCCTTAGTGACGATCGACACGCCATTCTGACGGCAATTTCGAGTTCTTTCGACACACAGAATCGCCTTGTATCGATCGACACACATCATGCAACGATCGACACAGAACGCAGACATGTCCAGAAACCTGCAACAATTCCAGAACGAGCCTACAAGCCCCCTGTGCCATATCCTAAGGTTCCTAAACCCTCCAAACAAGAGCTAGAAGTGGCTAACTGCATGAAAGTGATGGATAAGAAGGTGAATAGAACACCACCAGTTGAAACTTCGCAAGTTCATGCAAAGAAGATGATCTCTGCTGATGGTCATCTGAAAGAAGAAGTTCAGATTGGTGGAACTACAGTATCTGATAGTGGAAAGAAGAAGATGGTGGTTCCTCTTGAACCTGCTCTAACATCTTCAGTACCTGCAACTGCTCATAAGCAGAAAGCTCCAGACATCAGATATACATCAAAGGTAAGGTACAAATCACCTAAGCTTAAACCTTATGATCACATTGTTTTGAATGCAGGAAAACGCAGTAGACCACCCAAGCTTCGCTCCCGCCCTGATTCTGATTTCTCTTTCCTTGGAAAGCCTCATGATCTGAAAGCCTATACACCTCCTTGGATGAAGAGATATTCACAGAGACATTCAAAGTCTCTGTTGAAGCCGCCATGAGTCAAATCTCTTAGCCATAGTCAAGCTAATGACTAAAAACAAGCGCTGAGTGGGAGGCAACCCACTGTTAGGTTCATTTTTATTTTCATTTTTCATTTTGATTTTGGTGTTTTGATTTTTCTTTTAAGTGTGTTCAGAGCCGTGAGAAACAGGCAGAATCGCACTGCATCGATCGACACATATAGTGCATCGGTCGATGCAGTCACGATTTGTGGTTTACCGATTCAATTGCGGTTCAGACACCGGTTATCTCAATAACCGCGAGTTATATTCGCCTTGCATCGATCGACACCCTTGTGGCATCGATCGACACAGGGCGACGACAGGTAAGTATTCTGCAACTCTTCGGTTTGTTCTTCAATTTGATTATTCTTTCACCGAGCTCATGCTTCGATTACACTGGGGACAGTGTAGTTTAAGTGTGGGGGAGGAAGCTACTGACGCACGCTTTTGTTTTCTTAGTTTTTCAAAAACATTGTTTTATTGAGTCAAAATTTGTATCAAACTATGATTTTTCGAGGAAAATTTTCGCTTGAACAGGAACTAAGTGACCATTGGACAGACTTGCAGAGCCTCTATGACTGTTAGAAAACTCAGACACAGATCAACCTACTGGGAACACCCACATCACTTCAGGTATCAGAGGATCCTTTTACTGACTTCAACTTAATACTGACTTAGATTTCTCACCTAAGGGCTTGGTATGCTTTGTGTCGGATTCCCTGTTAGTTCTGACACAGCCTGTAAACCTGTCCTATTTAGTCCCCTTCTCCCCTTCTCTAAAGTAAAAAAAAAAAAAGATAATAAACTGAGGATGAGTTAGTAACTCCGAAGTGGTCACAGGAGTGGTAGAGACCCCTATTATCTCCTGTGTATCCATGGAATGTGTCCAAAGTACACCCCATAACGGGAAGAACACTGATAAAAAAAATAAAATGATACCCAATGGGGGAAAATCAGTTGTTAAAGAAGGGAAAGAGAAGAAAGGGACTAAAGAAAGATAGTATGGTGGTCTAGAGCTGATTAGGTAAGAATCCATGTGCCTTTGATCGATACTCCTTAGGTGAGACCGCACTTAAATACTTGCAGAAGTCAGTAGGGTGAATTTGAATGCTTGAATGTGATTGTGGAGTTTACTTGGGACAGTTGCTAAGTGTGGGGGAAGTACATTGTGGTCTTGAGTTCTATAGGGAAGTTTTCAGTGGCTTACTAAGTGAATGAGATTGTGAAAGTTCCTAGGACGAAATGAGTTTCTGTGTTTTCAAACTTCTTTTCTTATGCTTTAGTTCTTTACTTGCTTGAGGACAAGCAAGAGCTAAGTGTGGGGGAGTTGATATACCATGGATTTTACCGGTTTTAACCATGGTATATGTCTTATTTATCGAGTCTTTTATTATGTTTTGGAGTCTTTTCATGTGTTTTACAGGTTTAATGACATCTGGAGCCTAATTGGACGTATTGGGAGCATTTGGAGCAATTCTGCACTATTTAGAGACTTCACAGAGTTCACTGGCTGCGTTTTCGCCTTGCAACTGTCGTTGCAGTTGTGCAACTGTCGTTGCAGTGCAACTGTCGTTGCAGTGCAACTGTCGTTGCAGTTGTGCAACTGTCGTTGCAGTTCTGCGCCCAAAAATCTGCATTTTGGAGAAATTACAGTTTTTGCCCAGAAACTTCCCAGACTTGCAAAAAGACCCCCAGCCGACTTTAGACCAATATATTAGGGTTTTTAAGCCATTGTTTAGGCTACGCTTTCATTAAGTCTTATTTTATTTCAGAGAGAGTTAGGGGCTGATCCGGCTCTCGAAAGAGATATTTGAACCCTAGATCTTTACTTTGTTTTATGATATTTGGTTTTCTATTCAAGATATTTTCTGTTTCGATGATTATATCTGAGTAGATTACCTGTTAAGTTTAGGGATTCTCATTAGGGATTTCATGGAGTTATAGTTTAATTAATCAGTAGGGATTCATATCTGCTAGTTCTTTGTTTAGGTTGTTCTTAATACTTAATCTGAACTGGCCACTTAGATTATGATGTTAGGCTGATTAATGCAGCGGAAGTTGGTTAATTTAGCTAGAAAGAACCTAGATAAGCAATTTAACTTCTCGCAAACGAAAGTTTGGTTTAATTAGATTGTGAACATATCAAACTTGGAATTAAAGCTGGTTTAATCTGTTAGTTCTCGCAAACGAAAGTTTGGTTTGCTGCACTTAGACTTAGAGAATTCTCGCAAAGGAATTTGGTTAATTTTATATCTGTGTTTGAGTTCTAGAACAGTTTCTGATTGGATTTCGACTGATTGATTGCTTGTGTTCCTGATTTCCTGAGAACTCCCTAGACTTAACACTTCGCTTCCTTGCTCACAAACCACTCCTGCTACTGATTTACTTTTCTGCTCTGCTTTTAGTTTAATCACTTTTGCTTTCTCTTAGTTTAATCACTTCTGTTCTTATCTATCGTTGACCGGAGTCCCTGTGGATTCGATACCCTAAGTACTACAACTACATCACTGTGCACTTGCAGTTAGTATAGGGATTAAAACTTAGAACCTATCAATTGACCAATGTTCCAGATGAATTTATGAAGATGATGAATGATGTCTTCCGGGAGTACTTAGATAAGTGTGTCATCGTTTTCATCGACGATATCCTGGTCTACTTGAGAAGCAAGAAAGAGCACGAGTAGCATCTCCGGATTGTTTTGAATAAGCTCTGGGAGCAGAAATTGTTCGCCAAGCTCACCAAGTGTATTTTTTGGAAAAGGAAGATTGGTTTCCTAGGCCATGTAATCTCGAAAACCGGAGTGGAAGTGGACCCGGAAAAGATCGACTATATCGCTAATTGGCCGATTCGTAGTTTCCTTGGATTGGGAGGATACTATAGGAAGTCCGTGAAGGGATTCTCTAGTATGGACAAGCCATTAACGAGCTTGACGGGAAATGACTTTAAGTTCGTATGGTCGGAGAAGTGTGCCAAGAGTTTTGAGAGACTAAAGGAACAGTTGAATCAAAATCCAGTGTTAGTACTACCACGTCCGAGAATACCGTTTGTAGTATACATTGACGCCTCTGGAACTGGATTAGGATATGTCTTGATGCAGAAAGGGAAGGTGGTAGTTTATGCATCAAGGCAGGTTAAGAAACTTGAGGTTAATTACCCCACCCACGATTTAGAGCTAGCAAAAATAGGCTTTGCTCTTAAGATATGGCGTACTTATTTGTACAAGGAGAAGGTACATATATTCATGAATCATTAGAGATTGAAGTATATTTTCACTCAAGGAGAGCTGAACCTGAGGCAACGCAAATGGGACGAATTTTTGGTGGATTACGATCTTGAGATCTAGTATCAGCATGGGAAGGCAAACCAGGTGCCTGATGCCTTAAGTAGAAGAAGGACTGTTGTTTCGGAGACTAAGGAGGTGTAGGAGTTAGCAGCGACGTTAGCAAGCCTGCACTTGTGTGCCACCAGCGTAAAAGAAGATGCCACTAGACTGGAAGCTTTGGATCAAGCTGACCTATTATGGAGAATCGGGGATGACCAGCAGCATGAGGGACCCCTCCGAGAATTGGCCGATAAAGAATTGGTTGGTTACTGCATCATGACTAATGGCACGTTCTTGTTCAAAAGCCGGGTTTGTGTGTCGAGCAGCAAGGAGTTAAAAGATGAGCTTTTGAGGAAGGGTCGCCAGTCTCAGTTTTTGATACATTTGGGGAGTACCAAGATGTATCATGATCTAAAGCGGTATTACCATTGGGATTGTATGAAGAGTGATGTTGTCATTTGTGTTTCGCTCTATCATACGTGCAAGTTGGTGAAGGCAGAGAAGAAACTCCCAAGTGGATTGATGAAAGGTTTGCCCTTACCAGAATGGAAATGGGACATGGTGACTATGGATTTCGTTACCGGGCTACCTAGGACATCAGAGAATAAAGATGCGATTTGGGTGATCATGGACCGACTCACCAAGTCTGCACAATATTTGGCGATTAAGAAAACGGATGGAACCAAGTTTCTCGCCCTAAGATATGTGGACACCATCGTGAAGTTGCATGGAACGCTAGTCAGTATTGTGTTAGATAGAGACCTCAAGTTCAATTCGTTCTTGTGGAAGGCCTTTCAAAATTAAATGGGGACGAAGATACACCTCAGTACGGCATATCATCCCCATACCAATGGACAGTCTGAGCAGACCATTCATACATTAGAGAATATGCTGAGAGTGTGTGTGCTAGATTGGGAAGGCAAGTGGGGATGTATCTACCGTTGGTCGAATTCTCCTACAACAACAATTGCCACTCGAGCATAAGGATGTCTCTATACGAGGCTTTGTTTGGTAGACCTTGCAGGACCCCTTATTCTGGACCGAGGTGGGTGAGAGACGGGATCTAGAGCCGAAGATGATCCAAGAGACTTTAGAGCAAGTAAAATTGCTGAAAGATAGCCTGAAGGAAGACTATGACCGTCTGAGGAGCTACGCCGAACAGCACCGCAAGGATCTGTAGTTTGCAGTGGGCGATTTTGTGTATTTGAAGATGTGGACCTTCCGAGGTAACGACCCAAGTCATAAGATGAAGAAGTTGTGATGCAGGCACAAACAAAGATGGATCCAAAGCTGCTGGTTGTGTAACACTCTCAGCCTTGAACAATGAATGAAGTTGAAGATGGTAAATGATGGAGATGAAGCAGCTGGTTATGTAACACTCTCTGCTTAATCTAGTGAATCGAATGGAAGTGCAAATGGATCGATGGTCGCCACAAAGCTCTATGGGCAGGAGCTTTGATAAGACAAACAAGAGATGCTTCTCACAATCTCTTAAGAACTCAGACTGGAATTCAAACAGGTTCAAAATGCTCTCTGGACAAAAAGTTGCGTTTATTTCATCTAGGGTAAAGAGTACACGCCTGATTTTGGGACTTTATAAATAGTCCGAGCAGGTTTGCCCTTCTAGGGGTCTTTGAAGCAAAATACTATGTAATTAAAACAAACTCTGGGACTCTAAGACAAATAAAAACGAAAACAAACTCTTATGGAAAGCTAAAACACACCCGAACAAAGAAAAGAACCGTTAGAGACATAAGCAAAATGAATGTATTCAAAGACTTACCTTAGCTTGCTCTTTGTACGGTTTAGTTGATGTTTTAGACCGTTGGGAGAATGGTAAACATGGTAAGCTCCTTTGCACTCTCTTTGTTTGCTGAATGGGCAGTGAGCAGGCTTAGATTGATGCTTGGTCCATCTTGAATGTTGAATAGCTTTCCCTTGTTGCAATCTGCTTGTTCTTGATCATAAGCTTCTAAGATAGGCTGGTGCAAGTTGAGTAGATGTTCCACTGCCTTGTTGAACTCCTCTCTTATCACTCTTGTTCCTGATCTAGTCCTTGGTCCAGCTCTAACAAGTGGTACTTGTGGTTGGTTTGGTTCCATGACCTTATCATTCCCTCCCCCTTGGAAAGGTTCTGTCCTCAGAACTTCTTCTTCTTCATCTGCATTGTAGTGAGACAAATCAGTGACATTGAAGGTAGAAGATATCTGAAACTCACCTGGAAGCTCCAACTTGTAGGCATTGTCATTGATCCTTTCTATCACTTTGAATGGTCCATCTCCTCTTGGTGCAAGCTTGGACTTCCTCTGGTTTGGGAACCGTTCATGCCTCATGTGCAGCCACACCCGATTTCCTGGTTGGAATATCACTTCCTTCCTGTGCTTATCAACTTGTTGCTTGACTCGTTCAGCCTTCTTCTCCAAGTTTTGTTTAACCTTCTCATGAAGCTTTTTAACAAACTCAGCCTTGGTTGCTCCTTCTGGACTTGAATAGATAGCTTGTGGCAGTGCAGTAAGATCTAAAGGAGTAGTGGGTTCAAAACCATAGACAATTTCAAAAGGAGAATGATTAGTAGCAGAGTGTGTAGCATGGTTATAAGCAAACTCAATGTAGGGTAAGCAAGATAACCAAGTTTTTAAATTCTTACCAACTGTGGCTCTCAATAGAGTTGAGAGTGTGCGGTTCACTACCTCTGTTTGGCCATCAGTTTGAGGATGGCAAGTGGTTGAAAACAACAACTTTGTTCCCAACTTCCTCCAAAGTGTCTTCCAAAAGTGGCTAAGGAACTTGGTATCACGATCAGACACAATGGTTCTTGGTATCCCATGTAGCCTCACCACTTCTTTGAAGAACAAATCAGCTATTTGCACAGCATCATTGGTCTTGTTACATGGAATGAAGTGAGCCATCTTTGAGAACCTGTCCACAACTACAAAGATAGAATCTTTGTGGTTGATCTTTGGTAGCCCTAAAACAAAATCCATAGAGATATCCACCCAAGGTGCATTAGGAATACGCAATGGTAAGTATAAACCGTTTGGATGTAACATGGATTTAGCCTTTAGACAAGTGATGCATTTGGCACAATGCCTCTCCACATCTCTTCTCATGTGTGGCCATAAGAAGTGCTCCTTAAGAACACCCAACGTTTTGTCCCTGCCAAAATGACCCATTAAACAAACTCCATGAGCTTCTTTGGTCAGTAGCACTCTCATGGATCCTTGAGGAATGCATAGCCTTCTGTCCTTGAAGAGGAACCCATCCTGTTGATAGAATGCTCCAAAGGCTGCCTTGGTGGTTTCTTTGTAGACTTCTTGAAAGTCTGGTTCAGCTTCATACACACCTTTTGTTCGAATATGAAATTTAGGTTGAGAATGTAGCTTAGATTGAAGAGAGAGTGAAGAGAGAAGCTAGGGAACCCGAATAGGGTTCTTAGCAGCTTAGAGAGAGAGAATAAGAGTTGCGGCTACAAGAGAAGAATAATTCTCTATATCTGAATCTAAAGAGTTTACAAGGCTTATGTAGTTGCTAGAGTTAGGGTTACACACAATAAACAAAGGAATAAAATGATACAAAGACAAAGAAATTCGGAAGTAGAGAGAGAGCAGATTCCAACGGCCACAAGAGATAGTGACAGGTCTTTGTCTTGTTCTGTACACCTTATGCACATAATGCACTATGTGATTTCCAATTCAATATAGTGCACTATGTGATCTCCAGTTCAATATAGTGCACTATGTGATCTTCATTCCAATACATCTCAATACTCCCCTTCAAGCTTGAATTTAAGGATTGAATCAAGTTTGGAATGACAATGGAGATCTACCTCATTAAAAACTTTCATGAAGAAAACCTCTTGGGATAAAACTTCATGAAGGGAAAAAGAGTGTAGACTCCACAATCTTAGGGGATTCCGGAAGCTCCATGAGTCCAAGCTTAGTGTGAATGGACTCACACACCTTCAAGCTAGCTGCCTTGGTGAACACATCAGCTAGTTGTTCTTCACTCCTTGTGAAGCAAGGCAACACAACTCCTTGCTCAATCATCTGCCTCACTTTGTGACAATCCACCTCTATATGTTTGGTCCTTTCATGGAAGACTGAGTTGGATGAAATGTGAATGGCTGCTTGGTTATCACAGTGCATAGTGATTGGTTTTGAAGTCTCAATCCCCAAATCCCCAAGAAGACCTTTATTCCACGCCAATTCTGTTACCAGCTTCCTCATTGCTCTGTATTCAGCTTCTGCACTTGAACATGATACTATCTTCTGCTTCTTGCTCTTCCAAGTAACAAGATTACCTCCAATGAAAGTGCAATACCCAGTAGTAGACCTCCTGTCTACTCTATCTCCTGCCCAATCTGCATCACAATACCCAACTATCTCTGTACTTTGATTGCAACCCATCCAAAAGCCTTGACCGAGAGTACCACTTAGGTATCTGAGTATCCTCTCAACCATGTCCCAATGATGCATCTTTGGTTCTTGCATATGTTGGCTTATCTGGTTCACAGCAAAGCACAAGTCAGGTCTGGTTATGGTTAAGTAGATTAGCTTACCAACCATCCTTCTATATTGAGTGATGTCCTCAAATGGTCTGTCTTCAAGCTCCCCCTCTCTTATGACTTTGTAGCCTTCCTCCAATGGTGTCTTAGCTGGTTTTGATCTAATCTTTCCTGCTTCAGATAACAGATCAAGTGTGTACTTCCTTTGAGATAAGAAGAGTCCTTCATTAGACCGACAAACTTCTATCCCAAGGAAGTACTTTAGAGTACCAAGATCCTTAATATCAAACACAAATTTGAGATAAGTTTTAGTTTCTTGAATACCTGACTTGTTACTCCCTGAAATGATAATGTCATCAACATACACAAGGATAACAATGATACCTTCCTGATCTTGTAGAGTGAACAATGTATGATCTCCTTCAGATCTCTTGAATCCCTTTTGCATAAGTGTTGAACTCAGTTTATGATACCAAGCTCTAGGTGACTGTTTCAATCCATAAATGGCCTTCTTGAGTCTCAACACCTTCCCTGGTTTCACAATGCTTTCAAGACCAGCCGGTGGTGTCATGTATACCTCATCTTCAAGTTCACCTTGAAGAAATGCGTTCTTGACATCCATTTGCCAAAGTTCACAATCAAGGTTTGTTGCTTAAGACATAATGATCCTCACTGTGTGGAGCCTAGCTACTGGTGCAAAGGTGTCCAAATAATCCCTTCCATAGGTTTGAGTGAAGCCTCTTGCAACCAGCCTTGCTTTGTATCTCTCAACTTCTCCATCACTTCTATACTTGATGGTGAAGACCCATTTAAAAGTCACTGCCTTCTTTCCTCTTGGAAGTTCAGCTTCATACCAAGTCTCATTGTTCTCCACTTTGGTTTCTTCATCCACAGCTTGCATCCACCTCTTATCTCCATTTGGTTCTTCATAGGTTGTTGGTACATGTTCTTGATCCAACTTCCCAATGAACACTTGATGCTCCAAAGGTACATGAGCTAAACTGCAAACAGCTTGAATGGGATGAGCTACTGCATTGCTATTGAAGTAAACCCTAGTCTTCTTCCATTCTGATGGATCCTTTTTCTCCCTTGTACTCCTTCTTAACACTTGAACTTGTTGTTGTTCATTTACTGCCGGCTGTTCCTCTTCAGTTTGATCATCCAACTCCTCAGGTTCTTCCCCATGTTCCTCATGCTCTTCATTTTCAGCTTGATCATGTGTAAAAGGATCAGCTACTTGCGGTTCTGGTGCTGATTCATGAGTGTCCCCCTCATGATCAAGATGGGAATGTGGAGAAGCTTCTGAAGTTGGAGCAGGGATTGAAGTAATGGGACTAGTCTTAGCCGGTTGTTGGGGCATACTGATGCCAAGATTCTCCATGATCATCCTTAGGTTAGCAGCTCTATCTGATTGAGAAGTTGGAAGATCTTTCAAGCTATCCCAATTCTTATCATCATAAAAACTCCTTGTCTCCATAAATTTCACATCTCTGGAGATCAGAACCTTCCTTGTTTCAGGTACATAGCACTTGTATCCTCTTTGTGTTGTGGAGTAACCAATGAACATTGCTTTGGTGCTCTTAGCATCCAACTTATCCCTTTGTTCTCCTGGTATTAACACAAAGCAAATACACCCAAACACACGTAAGTGATTAACTAATGGATTGGTCTTGTTTAGTACCTGAAATGGTGATTGATCCTTAAGAATTTTTGTAGGAGTTCTGTTGATCAAGTAACAAGCAGTCATGACTGCATCCCCCCCAAAACTTCTTAGGAACATTTTTGTAGAACATCATGGACCTCGCCACCTCCATCAAGTGTATGTTCTTTCTCTCAGCCACTCCATTTTGTTGTGGGGTGTAAGGACATCTTGTTTGATGAAGAATCCCATGTTTGGACAAGTGTTGTTTGAAAGCATTGCTTGTATACTCACCACCATTGTCTGATCTAAAAATTTTGATCTTAGCATTGAAATGGTTAGTAACATGACTTTGGAAGTTCATAAAAGCTTCTAACACTCTATCCTTTGTTTGCATCAGTGTTATCCAAGTATATTTAGATTTTTCATCAATGAAGGTGACAAAGTACTTATGATTTTCTCTAGACATACAAGGAGCAGTCCACACATCAGAATGAACAAGATCAAAGCAACTTTCATAAGTAGTTTTAGAAGCTGGAAAACAGATTTGCAATGTTTCCCAAGAATACACGCCTCACAATCATCATTCTTAAAAGAAACAGTAGGTAATAAGAGTCCTAAAGCCCTAGAGTGTGGATGTCCTAGTCTAGCATGCGAAATAGAATCATCCACACCAACACAAGTAGATAAAGCAGTAGATAAAACAGTAGATAATTCAGAAGAAGGGTTGGTGTCTTCAACCATATAGAGCTCATCCTTTGTCACACATTTCCCAATCAACTTACTTGTCTTAATATCCTGAAACACAACATCATTAGGACTAAGAACAACATTGCAATTCAGATCAATGGCTATTCTTTTTACAGATACTAAGTTGGAAGTGAAACTAGGCATATAGAAAGCTTTAGATTCTTTGTCAAATAGTTTCAGATTTCCTATGCCTTGTATTGGAATCTTATCACCATTTGCAATTACTACACTTCCTAAAGCAGGTTCAACATTATTTATCAACCTAGAATCACTTATCATATGATGAGAGGCTCCTGAATCAATGATCAAAGGTTTCAGTTTGTTTGAAGCAAAGAGTGAAGTGCCAAGGACCATACCAGAGTTCTCCTTGAGAGCTTTAATGAGAGCCTCAAGGTCTGACCTCCTTACCACATCATTCTGAGCAGTCACAGCTGGTGCTTGATGGACCACCATTGCTCTCCCTTCATCACATTGCTGCATTGAAGAAGAACCTGGTCCAGCTGCACCATATGAGTAGTTTGCCCTTTGATCTTTGAACCGGTTGTTGTGAGTTGATGGTCTGAGGTTAGGGTGAAGGCGCCAGCATCTATCCTTCAAGTGCCCACTCTTCTTGCAAAAATCACACATCAAGACCCCTCTCTTGTCACCTCCATAGTTATGCCTCTCCTCAGCATGAAACACTCCTTTGTTGGCGGTTACCAACTCTCCTTTTCCTTTGAACAGTCCAAATGAACCTTGTTCTTTTTGAATCTGTCCACACACATCATCAATATCAGGTAGAGTATCTGCCCTCAGGATGTGCTTAATCAGCCCATTGTAGGATGAGTTCAGGGTGAGCAGAAGAGCAAAGACTTTATCTTGCTCTCTCCTTTCTTGCAACACCAAAGGATCACTGCTTGGTGGCCTTAACATCTCCATATCTGACCACAGTGAGCTAAACTTTCCAAAGTGAGCTTTAAACTCCATATCTTCTTGCTGGAGATTGTTAATGGCCAGCTTAACTTCAAAGACTCGGGTGAGATTTGTTTTGTTTCCATAAACCTTCTCAATGGTATACCATATCTGCTTGGAAGTCACACAGTAGGAGTAAGCCTCCAATAGGTGCTGGTCCAGTGAGCTTTGAAGTATGGAGAGGACATTTTGATCCCCTTGAGCCCATGCTTCTGCATCAGCTTCAGATGTGTCCTCATTCTCAACATCTTCTTTAGCTTCAGCTTCTGGTCCACCCTTATCTTTAGCCTTCACCATTTTCTCTGGAGCTGTGCTCCTCATGATGTACTTCCATAAACCTCTGCCTCCAAGAGCAGACTTCACCATCCTGGCCCAAACAATGTAGTTGGCACCTTTAAGAATCACAGGAATAATTACTCTTGAGTTCTCCATTGCTAAGACTGATTTGTTGCAAGGAGGGAGTTTTCAAGGTAAGCTTCTGAATAAACAAGTTCTCAACTCACAGAGAACACACACCAGAGAGAATAAACCAAGAAAGAATGATTGAGAGCTTTAGAACTTTCAAGAACAAGAATCGGAATTTTCAAGAACACTTTCAAGGACAAGAAGAACAAGGACTGGAAAACCAGAGTTTATGAATCAGAGTATGCGGAATGAATAGGTATAGGAGCTTATGTCTCTGATACCATGTTCGAATATGAAATTTAGGTTGAGAATGTAGCTTACATTGAAGAGAGAGTGAAGAGAGAAGCTAGGGAACCCGATTAGGGTTCTTAGCGGCTTAGAGAGAGAGAATAAGAGTTGCGGCTACAAGAGAAGACTAATTCTCTATATCTGAATCTAAAGAGTTTACAAGGCTTATGTAGTTGCTAGAGTTAGGGTTACACATAATAAACAAAGGAATAAAATGATACAAAGACAAAGAAATTCGGAAGTAGAGAGAGCAGATTCCAACGGTCACAAGAGATAGTGACAGGTCTTTGTCTTG
This sequence comes from Orychophragmus violaceus, assembly GCA_030180135.1. Lineage (NCBI taxonomy): Eukaryota > Viridiplantae > Streptophyta > Magnoliopsida > Brassicales > Brassicaceae > Orychophragmus > Orychophragmus violaceus. The sequence goes on from CM058233.1 coordinate 34,479,679, forward strand.
TTCTGTACACCTTATGCACATAGTGCACTATGTGATTTCCAATTCAATATAGTGCACTATGTGATCTCCAGTTCAATATAGTGCACTATGTGATCTTCATTCCAATACATCTCAATACCTTTGATGTGTTCAAATCCCATGATCTTAGCCTCCATTGTAGATATAAGAGTATGTCTTCTAGACAATGCTTCAGCTACAATGTTTTCTTTGCCTTTCTTATACTTGATCATGTATGGAAATGTCTCCACAAACTCCAGCCACCTTGCGTGTCTCTTCTTGAGATTAGTTTGTCCTCTTGGGTACTTAAGCGTCTCATGGTCTGTATGAATCACAAACTCTTTAGATAGTAATTAGTGTTGCCAAGTTTCAAGTGACCTCACCAAAGCATAAAGCTCTTTGTCATAAGTAGGGTAATTGAGTGTAGCAGCATTGAGCTTTTCACTAAAGAAAGCTACTGGTCTCCCTCCTTGAGTTAGAACAGCTCATATTCCTGTTCCAGAAGCATCACATTCAATCTCAAATGGAATGTCAAAGTTAGGGAGTACCAAAACAGGTGCATGGGTTAAGCATTGTTTGAGCTTGTTGAAAGCTTCTTCCTGAGGTTGTCCTCACACAAAGGTTGTGTTCTTCCTGATCACAGAGGTTAATGGTGTTGCTATTGTGCTGAAATCCTTCACAAATCTCCTGTAAAAACTAGCCAGACCATGGAAACTCCTCACATGACCGATTGTAGATGGTGTTGGCCACTCTTGGATGGCTTTGATCTTCTCCTCATCTACCTTTAATCCCTGCGAACTCATAACAAATCCTAAAAACACCAATTGATCAGTGTAGAAGGTACATTTCTTTAAGTTTGCATATAAGCCTTCTAACCTAAGCGTGTCTAGAACCTTTTCTACATGTTGGATATGATCAGATAAGCAATGGCTATATATCAGTATGTCATCAAAGTAAACAACAACAAACTTACAGATGTTTTGCCTTAGGACGTGATTCATGAGTCTCATGAAGGTACTTGGAGCATTTGTAAGTCCAAATGGCATGACAAGCCATTCATAAATCCCCTGCTTTGTTTTGAATGCTGTCTTCCATTCATCTCCCTCCTTCATCCTCACTTGGTGATAACCACTCTTAAGATCTATCTTCGAAAGGATAGTGGCTCTACTTAGCTCATCTAGCATGTCATCCAACCTTGGTATTGGATGCCTATACTTGATTGTAATGTTGTTTATAGCCCTGCAATCAACACACATTCTCCAAGTACCATCTTTCTTAGGCACCAACAAAACAGGCACGGCACATGGGCTAAGACTCTCCCTGATGTACCCCTTTGACATGAGTTCCTGAACTTGTTTTACCAGCTCCTTAGCTTCTTCAGGATTGACTCTATAGTCTGGTCTATTAGGTAGAGGTGCTCCTGGTACCAAATCAATCTGATGCTCTATGCCCCTTAGAGGTGGAAGGCCTGAAGGTATGTCTTCTGGAAAAACATCCTTGTACTGATCCAAGAGCGTGTGTACCTCCTGATCTTTAATCCCTGAAAACAATCTTTCTCTAAAGATCATGAGTAGCACCTGCTCTTTATGATCTAAGGATTTTAGAATACTCATTGGAGAAATATATAAGCTTGTCTTACTTGTCTTAGCTCCTTTGTCCATTTCAAGCTGCATGGTATGAACTTCCTGTGGTGTGAGAGGAGCTAGGTTGTGCTTCTTGTTCTGATGAGTAAAGCTGTAGATGTTGGTACGCCCATTGTGTATGGTCTCCTTGTCAAACTGCCATGGCCTTCCTAAGAGGATATGGACTTCTTGCATTGGCACAACATCACACTTAACCTCATCCGTGTACTTGCCTATGCTGAATGGCACTAAGACTTGCTCATTGATCTTCAGCTCAGTCTCATCATTCAGCTATTTGAGTCGGTATGGCCTTGGATGCTTGGTCTTCTTGAAACCTAGCTTATCAACAAGATACTTGCTAGCCACATTAGTACAAGAACCACCATCAATGATCAAGCTACATACCTTTGATTCAATGTTACATCTTGTATGAAAGATGTTTTCCCTTTGAATTGTCTCTGGTTTAAACATAGCACTAAGTGATCTCCTGGTCACTAAGATCTCTCCAGTCTCTGGATAATCATTTACTTCTTCTTCAGATTTAGTATGCCCTTCCTCTTCCTCATCTTGTGACTCATACTCCCCATTGTCTCTTATAACCATTACCCTCTGGTTTGGATAGTCTCTTGCATAGTGTCCCTTTTCTTGACATTTGAAACAAGTTATATCACGGCTCCTTTGGGTCTTATTCTGTTCTGTTTGAGGTGTCTTGGATGAGCTTGGAGTAGTCTTCTTGAACCGGTTGTCTACCTCTGTATACTTGCCTTTGTCAACATTCTTTGATGGCTGAGGATTCCAACCAGACTTGCTTATGTTGGTGGCAGTAGTCTTCCTCTTGATATGTTGCTCTCCTTGTATGGCATGGTGCAAAAATTCTTCCAAGCTCTCATAGTTCTGCCTCTCTACTTTTCTTGCAATCCTATCTTTTAAACCATCTAGGAACTGAGCCATAAGTGTCTCCTCTGAGTCTTAAACCTCCAGACGGTTCTTGAGTGTTTCAAACTCTTCAAAATACTCTTCTACAGACTTGTTTCCTTATGAGAGCTTCCTGAAACGTTTTTGCAAGTCTCTGTAGTAATAATCTGGAACATATCTCTTCTTGAGATGGAACTTCATGTCACCCCAATCATTGATCATCCCACGCCTAAGCCTTCTTCTTCTTTCAGACACTTCTCTGTTCCACCAAGCAAGTGCATTATCTGTTAATTGAGCAGCAGCTACAATCACTTTCCTTGCTTCTGAATGTTGGTAGTAATCAAAGATATAGTCCATCCTTCTTTCCCAATCAAGGTAAGCTTCTGGATTGACCTTTCCAGCAAAGGTAGGAGGCTTAAGCTTAAGATCTTTGCCCCCAAATCCTATCATCTTCTTGGTCTCTATCTCTGCTCCTGTTTCTGACATGGCCTCTGTTCTGCTCCTTGTCCCTGCCTCTTTGATGTTGTCTCCTAGGCTGAGGGTCTGGTTCTGGATGTAAATCATCCTTTAGGTCTGGCATGTCTTCATCAGTCTCCTCTTCTGCTTGCTGCCTTTGCTCTCTTTGGAGGTTTCTGACTGGTCCTCTGCATGGGGCAGGAGGTATAACTCTTTGTTCCAGACTTGTCATGCGTTCACTGATACTCCTCATAACATCCAACATCTGGTTCATGGTAATCTGCCCTTGGTTAGCTTCTTCTCCCATGATTATGTACCATAAAGTTAAAGCAACAATATAAGGTATCAATAGGTCCTAAGCTTTTGTGTTTGAGAGTTAAAACAATGGTATACACGTTTTTAATCTCTTTGACAAGGCAAATATTAACCAAATTCGTTTTGAAAAGGTTTATGAAGTTTTGAAATTGATTTAGGAAGAATAAGAAAGTTTTTAAGAAAACCGGTTTTTACAACTTTCAAAAACAAAATGATTTTGGATTTTAAAGTTGGACCACGGTTTTGTTTGAAGAACTAGACTCTTTCTTTGGTTTAAATCAACTTGGAAACGGTTTAGGAAAAGTATAAAACCGGTGTAGGGTTTTGGACTTTTCGAAAAGAGGTTTAGGCGGCTGAAAACTTATTTAGAAATTCAAACTTTCCTGATCTACTTCTTGCACACGTTTTTGGCTTCAAAAATATGGAAAAAGCTTGAAAATATGGTAACAACTTCTTTTGGGTTTTTGGTTTAAGAAAAATCTGATCAAAGCAATAAAACTTCTTCTTTTTCTTTTCGATGTATTGGAAAACCAGAATAAGAACAAGCACAAAAACTATAAAGAACTTGAAAACTAAATGATTTCTTTTGGGTTTTGGGGTTTAGGAAAGCAAAAACAATGATTTTCGTTTTGGTTTTTTTTTTTTTTGATGAAAGATTTGAAAACAGAAATATCTAAATGCAACAGAATGAATGAGTGCAAGGCAAACACATTTTTTATGAGTTTTTCTTTAAGGATGCAAACAAATCAGAGACTATAACTAAGCAGGAATGATAGAACAAACAATTTTTATGGTTTTTGATTTAAGATGCAATGAAGAACAGAAACTATAATCTAGATGAAATGGAAACCGAAAGGAAAAGGAGTAGATACACCTAATCTAAGAACCTTTCGGCTCTGATACCAGATGATGCAGGCACAAACAAAGATGGATCCAAAGCTACTGGTTGTGTAACACTCTCAGCCTTGAACAATGAATTAAGTTGAAGATGGTAGATGATGGAGATGAAGCAGCTGGTTGTGTAACACTCTCTGCTTAATCTAATGAATGGAATGGAAGTGCAAATGGATCGATGGTCGCCACAAAGCTCTATGGGCAGGATCGTTGATAAGACAAACAAGAGATGCTTCTCACAATCTCTCACGAACTCAGACTGGTGTTCAAACAAGTTCAGAATGATCTCTGGACAAAAGGTTGCGTTTATTTCATCTAGGGTAAAGAGTACACGCCTTATTTTGGGACTTTATAAATAGTCCGAGTAGGTTTGCCTTTCTAGGGGTCTTTGAAGCAAAATACAATGTAATTAAACCAAACTCTGGGACTCTAAGACAAATAAAAACGAAAACAGACTCTTATGGAAAGCTAAAACACACCCAAACAAAGAAAAGAACCGTTAGAGACATAAGAAAAATGAATGTATTCAAAGACTTACCTTAGCTTTCTCTTTGGACGGTTTAGTTGATGTTTTAGACCGTTGGGAGAATGGTAAACATGGTAAGCTCCTTTGCACTCTCTTTGTTTGCTGAATGGGCACTGAGCAGGCTTAGATTGATGCTTGGTCCATCTTGAATGTTGAATAGCTTTCCCTTGTTGCAATCTGCTTGTTCTTGATCAGAAGCTTCTAAGATAGGCTGGTGCAAGTTGAGTAGATGTTCAATTACCTTGTTGAACTCTTCTCTTAGCACTCTTGTTCCTGATCTTGTCCTTGGTCCAGCTCTAACAAGTGGTACTTTTGTTTGGTTTGGTTCCATGACCTCATCAAGTTGAGACCAAGATACATTGTTCATTTGTGATAATTGAGAGAATTAGAGAAGTGGCATACAATTTGGAGTTGCCACAATAGTTTTCCGAATTTCAGAATGTGTTTCATGTATCATTTTTGCGAAAAAATTGTCCGAGAGCCAGAGTTGATTTTGCATGAGCCGCCGTTAGATGTCAGCCGCAACTTCTCTGTGATCAGTAAGCCAGTTTGAATTGTGGATCACCGAGAGTCCGAGATCCAAGTAAAGAGAACCAAATGGTAATAATTTGATGGGGGAGAGAATGAATCCGAGAGAAGGCATGGGAACTAGAGTTGCAGTTTAAGTCGAGTCATCCAGAGCTGTTTGAGGGTGCGATTTGTTGGGTGATGTAAATGTGAATTCAAGGACGAATTCTCAATTGGTGGGGGAGAATTGTAACATCCCAAAACCGGCCTATTTGGAAAGTGGTATTTTAGGCCCAAAAGAGCAAGGCCTATCCCAAAGCCCTTGGGTTTCATCCTTAAATCTTATAAATTAGATGTGTCTCCTTTAGAAAAGTATCAAGAGATTTTATAAGAGAAGAACTGAAAAGATCCCGAGAGACCCGCAGCCGGCGTCGACCAGCAGCCGCCGTCGACCAACAGCCGCCAGAGAATGCTCCGCTGACCGCCGGCCGTCCGCCGTGAACAAGCCACAACCGTATTCTTCTTCTCGTCCCGTGAACCGTGAATATTCTACCTTGAGCCATCATCTTCTTGATTCGTTTGAGTGTCATCTTCTCTATTTTGCTAGAGGTTAAGGTTAGATCCCGAGATCCCGAGCTTTCTTCTTCACTTCTTCTTCTTTTCTCGCGCCTGTGATGTCTCGGAAGTGTTAAATCTGGATCTAACTCTGTTCTTCCTCCTTATTATCTTCTCTCGTGCTTAGATCTGATATTTAGAAGTAATTTTCCCCGATCTGAACGGTGAATCTCTTCTCTCTCTCTCTCTCTCTCTCTCTCTCTCTCTCTCTCTCTCTCTCTCTCTCTCTCTCTCTCTCTCTCTCTCTCTCTCTCTCTCTCTCTCTCTCTCTCTCTCTCTCTCTCTGTCGTCAGATCTACAATTTCCCGTTGTTTTAAGGCTAAGGTGAGGAACGGTCGTGAACTCTACCTTTTCTCCCACAAATCGCAGGATATGGGTCCATTGATAGTATCAACCTAATTAGTTGATTGGATATAGTTGATGATTTATGTTGATGTGATGGAAAACACCTAGAACATTAGGTTATCATTAAACTGAATACAGTTGATTGTTTGTGAAGGATGTGTGCGTTATTGTTGTGATGTTGTAGAGAATTTGGTTTCCCATTGATGTTGTGCAGTGATGGGGTTTCCTATGGTAGGATCTCATGAGGGGATGTTTGATTACAAGGCATGAGTGTTGGGAATGTCCTGAAATCTACTGTACTATCTCTAGAAAATATGATAAGTGTCGAGATCAGACATAAGTCATAAATACTGGGTGATCATGATGACTTGCTAGAGCCCGCTCATGATCTATAAGTTTAGGACTTATTACCAGTATTGTATGATCCCTAAGGGTCACACACCATAGCTAACGGGAAAGTTAACAAGGAATTAATACGGTAAGATGCAAGGCATTTACTGTATTTGTACAGAGAATTGGGCCAGACAAAATACAGGCTTTTGTCTGATTTGTGTCTTGGGCCCAAAAGCCTAATAGGCCATTAGTTTAATTACTTGGGCCCATATAAGGAAGAGGACAGGCGCCTAGGGCAAAGATACACCACCATCTGCGATTTTGCCTCAGCTGTATTCCTCTCTCTCTGTTGATTCCAACTTGGTCTAGCAGCCTGATCCAGTAGCTTGTAAGCGTGTGGATACCTAGGAGGAGCCGGTTATCATCAGCTCTTACAGATCTCGATATTCCTTTGATCAATCCGCTGCAATCACAAGGTAATAATCCTGATCTGTTTATGATTCAACTGCAAATCACCTAGATCCTAGATGATTATGTGCTAGGATGTAACCTGACAATTACACCATGAATACACATAATCCTTCAATGAGTACTGTGGTAATGGCGGTAATGTATCCTACGCCGGTTGGGGCTACGGCGAGCCCTTGGTCTCGTGGTGCACCAGGTCCGTGTTGGCATGGGACAGGGGGCCGTTACCCGTGGATTGCATCAGGTCCGTGTAGGCCTGAGACGAGGGGACATTAGTTTACATAGATGTGTTGTTCGTGGGTCCTTAGGATCTGCATTCAATGGGTAATCAAAATTACTCATCCCTCTTTTTTTTTGCAAAGATTCCATGTAATCCCGAAGAGTTGCCAAAGTACACAGTCTAATGTGGTGCCATGTTTCGGAAAACGGGGTGTCTTTTGTTATTTCATTTTGATAAGACTTATGTTGGATCTTTGAGTTCTCTTTTAAAGTTGATTCGGTTTTTACTTGGTCTTCTAAAACTTCGAATTTGGATTTAATAAAGTAAACTGTTATATGGGTTTAAGTTGTGAATTGTTTGGATCGTGACTTTGGTTCACGAATTTGTGAACGATGGCTTTAAAAGATGAAATGTTGTATTCGAGATTCACAGGGACGAACGCCGCCGTTCCGGCTAACCCAGATCAGGGTGTTACAAAAGATTTGACCGTTTAATTACGTGAGGGGTAAAGTTGACCTGATATTTAGGTAGAAGAAACTACCATTATTCATTTTATCCCATATTGACCTTAGAGAAAGAGTAAGGAGTATAGTCTTTCGCATGTAATGCTTTTTTTCTTTTGTATATAACATATATCACAGAAGGTTAACATAGTATAACACAGAAGATTCACTCGAGCTTCACATCCATCTCACGACGGTAAATGTCCCTGATCCCTAATTTCCAATTGATTGCTATGAATGATGTGTGGATAATGTCGTCTACGGTGTATAAACGATAACAAGTATATCGGACAAGTGAAAATTAGTTAATAATATCAAATCACTAAGATAATAATGTTCCAAATTATGTATACATCGTATTGTTATGTATGATTTAGTGGATGCCCATTATAGGCCCATTGGTTAGATTTACTTGTTCCTTAAGTTATACTTGTTCTTCAAGTTATACTTGTTCTCCAAGTTGTATCCCTATATATATACTCCTTCTTATCAATGGAATAATACACAACACTTTCATCTTTCTCTCTTGTTTATAACACGTTATCAGCACGATAGTCTCTCTTTTTCTATTTTCTTACACCGAAAAGGTGAGATTAAATTTATGTTTAGTTTATGTCTTATTCTGGGATGATAAGTGATGTCTTCTCTGAATATCGTTATGATAGGCTATGCCTTCACGATTATGATCTCTGATCTTATTCATAATAGAGATGATTATCAATACTTATCTAGAATAATAATTTATTGATATTTGTCATGATTTAATCCTATGTTTAAACCATGTTTATTATCAATTCATGATTTATCTTAATGGATTCAATTCTGTATTTTTGCTCGTGTTCAATAACTTATATTCATACATTATATTACATTAAATTATAGTAATTATTTTTGATGAACACGCTTTAATGTTTCATATAGTAAAAGATTATGTTGCATTTGTGTTTTTAAAATTTTAATTCTGATTTTAGGAAAATGCTTAAGTTTCTATTATTAAATATCAATATATTCCCTTTTGTTTTAATTGTTTCCGAAATTTTAGATTCTGATTTAAGGAAAATATTTAAGTTTCTATTCTTAAATATCAATATATTCCCTTTTGTTTTAAGGAAAATATTTAAGTTTCTATTTTTCCTTTTTGCTAACTTGCATATCAACTCCAAACAAATATCTCGTAGCATGTGTAGTTTGATTATAAGTTTAAAGTTCATGATCATATTGTTTTGCCATCAAATTTCATGAGGTTTTGGATATTGGTGGCTTGACGTAAAATATCCACATGTTCTTTGAAACATTAAATGCGAAAGAAATATATGATCACCAGAATGTGATATAGTCATAAACTCATCTTTATTGGTTAATATAAGATTATAAGACTTTAAGTCTGTGAATAATTACTCATATAGAGATGTTATAGAAGTCATGCACTATCTTTCATGCAAATATTGTTGTTCTGGAGACACAATATCATGAAAAGTGTTTGAGACGTACTATGAGTTTATATTTTATCTTATTGAAAAAGAAAAGTACCACAGTAATGACAATACCCGAGGAGTAGCTATATAAGTAGTTATAGACGTATATGTGGATATGAATATGAATATGGTCAAGGTCGAGCCCCGATGAGTTTCTTTCAAGAAATCATATCCTCACCAGAAGTGAGAAAATAATGATGGTAGCAATATGTGATGATGAAAGAAATTTGTGTGAGTACAATGTCATGTTTTATAAAGATTATTGACAGCTCTAGAAGAGCGAATTGCCTATGGGAACGCAACTTGAAATCATTAATGCGTTATATTTTCCCAAGTCTCAATGGTCAAAAGAATCTAAGATACACATGACCTAAGTTGGGTATGTTGTTGATTTCGTGGGATTCAATTCGAGATAGATGAACTTGAAGTGTTACTATCTCGAGGGGGAGAACTAGAGAATCCCACATCCATTCTAAGTACTAAGTGGAACATTCTGAAGATTATGTTCACACTGAAAATAGACTTGATGAATTATTTATAAAGAAATCCAAAGGGATTTTAAATTTAATCATGTTGAGACAATAAGGTAAATGTTGAATGCCTCCAACAGAAGTAATACCCGAGGCAATAAATGTATTTTGGAGAAAATACATGCATTATCTATTGAATTGTACTACACTACTACACACAGATTATTAAAATGGAGATAAATGTTATAGTAAACTAGAAGTTTACTGAAAGTTTAATTTTTGGCAAACCGGTTATGCCATCCCGGTTTTGTAATGATGCGACATTCGTTGAAGAAACAGAGATTCTTACGAATGATCTGCCATATGCTGCTTGCTCACAAGGCAATACGATAAAACGATTTCACCGGCCAAAATAGATTTGGAATCTATTTAATTTATGGAAAGTATACAAGGAAATGTTTGTGGGCTTGATCACCCACTGGTGGACTGATCATCCACCATATGTTTATATATTAACACATAGATAAGATTGTCGTATGTATGTATCCTTGTCATTAATTCGCAACTTAAAGAGTGCGAGACTAATTGGTAATACTGGTGAAACTGAGCAGCATTGATTCGCATATAGCCAAAGAGTAAAATAGCTCTCCCCATCAAATTGGTTTTGGGTCAGGAACCATAAATCCCCATCTAGAGAAGTTGGATAAGTTGCTCCACCACAATACAAAAGATGGGACCTCAAAGGAGGTTATAAATATATGTTGGATATGATTCTCCATTGATGATTAGACTCTTTTAATGAGTCAATTTATCCAACTTTAGGGAGAGAAAATAAACAGCTGGAAAAGAAATGAATTATCTATGATCCTCGTACTAAAGAGCGTGAATAGAAGTTCAAATGAATGTACGTAAGATAATTCAAGTAGATTGGTTAAGCAATTTGTTGCCAGATGCTTCAACTGACCCTAATAGAGTGACAAAGTCACATACCAGTTGTAAATGCTCCATTTAAATTGGATGTCCCAGAAGGACAGTATCAAACTGCTAGTGAGTCTAAAGAGCGCTTGAAGCGTGATAGACCTATCGGTTCCAAAGATAAGAATCCTCGAAAAAAGAAAAGGAGCATGAATGAGAATGGCAGTACCGAGGAATGAAATATTAAGGATCTCGAGAAGAGATGATAAACTTGACAAGAAATAAATTCAGGTACCTGAGAATATGAAAATCTCAAATATCTATGTCATGTCTTGAATAATATGGAACCGATATCAAATCGACGTCGTTAAGATTTATGCATGAAATGTAGCAGTTGATGAGAATGAGGATCACAAGTCATCTATTGAAAAGTGTACACAAAGTAATGATTGGCCAAAAGGGAAAGAAACAATAGATGCAGAGTTAAAATCTCTTGGAAAGAGAAGGGTATTCGGACCAGTAGTCTGTACACCTAATGATGTAATACCAGTGGCGCATAAATAAGTTTTTATGCGAGAAATATGAAGAGGTCTTTATGTGAAAGAATTGATGAGATGAAATTGTGAGGTGCAAAACAGTATTAGCACAAGGGTTCTCACAAAGACCTAGAATGGATTGTAAAGAAACTATGATCATGTGGTGGAAGCAACTACTTTCAAGTTTCTTATTATGGCAACAAGAAACAAATTAAGAGCCAGTGGACAATGTCATTTGTATGAAAGTCCCAAAAGGATTTGGGCAACAAGAAGCAGAAAATGCTAGTTCTCGAAAAAATTATTGCATCATATATCAAATGATATTGAGAAATTTATTGATTTCTTTCATGATTGAAAGATGTGATTTCGTATGACATGGAGGATAGTCATACTAGTAACTTTTATTAGAAGAGAAGGAATAACTTATGTACAAGTATTAGAAGATTGTATGATAAGGAATGAATGACCTTTTATGTGAAAATGATGACATGGACCAAAAGCCCAATGATCTAAGAGATCATATGATAATCAGTTGAGTTATTCAATAAGGTTATGCTTATAGTAATTCCCAAAAGATAATATATGGTTGGAATGCATATCTTGGAGATGATGCTTCCAGGGAGAGAAATATGATGATGTGTGGTTGTACTCTTTTTCCTTATCATGGTTTTTTTATCCTATTGGGGTTTTCCATGTCAAGGTTTTAACGAGACAGCAAATAACACACAAATGATAGACACCTAAAGTGGAATGTTATCACTCAAATGATGAAGATCTATCAATCTTCCAAAGTCTTCGTGGGACCTGTACTAACTGTCTTGGAAGACCTAATATCGACAGACATCTACTATGGCGCTTCGACCGATCATTTTTAAGGAGTTAATCACATGCTTCATCTCAAAAACTCAAGTTATATTCTCATCATGGGGGGTAAATGCGCGCTGCACTCTTTTTCTCTTAACCATGGTTTTTCCCATTGGGTTTTCCTGGTAAGGTTTTTAATGAGGCAGCATCTTAAGCGCTGTAGGAATATTTTTATATAATGGACATCCAAGGGGGAGTGTTATGTATGATTTAGTGGATGCCCATTATAGGCCCATTAACCAATGTTCTAGATTTACTTGTTCCCTAAGTTATACTTGTTCTCCAAGTTATACTTGTTCTCCAAGTTGTATCCCTATATATATACTCCTTATTATCAATGGAATAATACACAACACTTTCATCTTTCTCTCTTGTTTATAACACGTATGATGTTTTTAGAAAAACAAGTTAGCTAGCTACCGTGAATAGACGATAAACAAGTATAATATCAAGCAAGTGAAAAAATCAGATAATATTATCAAATCACTAAGATAATAATGGTCTAAATATATATATATATATATATATATATATATATATAAATTGTATCTTTTTTTCAAAAATTCAGTTATCAAACTAATTTTAATCAATGGTAACTAGTATATCATGGAAGTTACCAGTGGCTAATAATAGCTAATCACCAATATAATGGAGTGATGTTTTACACAAAAGGTTAGCGAGCTACCTTGAATGGACGATAATTTGTATATCATACAATTGACAAATCAGCTAATAATACCAAATAAACAAGATATTAATGTTCAAAAAATAAGTTAGCTAGCTAACTAATAGACGATAACTAGTATATCGTGCAAGTTATGGGCGGCTAATAATATCTAATAACCAATATAAATGGATTGATGTCCATAAACAAGTTAGCGACTGTTGTTACAGAATTTCGATCTAGTCTAAATAATTTGTATTACGATCAAATAAGTCTGAACTAACGAGATGAGAATAAACTTTAATTGAGGTCGGAAATTGTTTTAAGGAAAATATTTAAGTTTCTATTTTTCCTTTTTGCTAACTTGCATATCAACTCCAAACAAATATCTCGTAGCATGTGTAGTTTGATTATAAGTTTAAAGTTCATGATCATATTGTTTTGCCATCAAATTTCATGAGGTTTTGGATATTGGTGGCTTGACGTAAAATATCCACATGTTCTTTGAAACATTAAATGCGAAAGAAATATATGATCACCAGAATGTGATATAGTCATAAACTCATCTTTATTGGTTAATATAAGATTATAAGACTTTAAGTCTGTGAATAATTACTCATATAGAGATGTTATAGAAGTCATGCACTATCTTTCATGCAAATATTGTTGTTCTGGAGACACAATATCATGAAAAGTGTTTGAGACGTACTATGAGTTTATATTTTATCTTATTGAAAAAGAAAAGTACCACAGTAATGACAATACCCGAGGAGTAGCTATATAAGTAGTTATAGACGTATATGTGGATATGAATATGAATATGGTCAAGGTCGAGCCCCGATGAGTTTCTTTCAAGAAATCATATCCTCACCAGAAGTGAGAAAATAATGATGGTAGCAATATGTGATGATGAAAGAAATTTGTGTGAGTACAATGTCATGTTTTATAAAGATTATTGACAGCTCTAGAAGAGCGAATTGCCTATGGGAACGCAACTTGAAATCATTAATGCGTTATATTTTCCCAAGTCTCAATGGTCAAAAGAATCTAAGATACACATGACCTAAGTTGGGTATGTTGTTGATTTTGTGGGATTCAATTCGAGATAGATGAACTTGAAGTGTTACTATCTCGAGGGGGAGAACTAGAGAATCCCACATCCATTCTAAGTACTAAGTGGAACATTCTGAAGATTATGTTCACACTGAAAATAGACTTGATGAATCATTTATAAAGAAATCCAAAGGGATTTTAAATTTAATCATGTTGAGACAATAAGGTAAATGTTGAATGCCTCCAACAGAAGTAATACCCGAGGCAATAAATGTATTTTGGAGAAAATACATGCATTATCTATTGAATTGTACTACACTACTACACACAGATTATTAAAATGGAGATAAATGTTATAGTAAACTAGAAGTTTACTGAAAGTTTAATTTTTGGCAAACCGGTTATGCCATCCCGGTTTTGTAATGATGCGACATTCGTTGAAGAAACAGAGATTCTTACGAATGATCTGCCATATGCTGCTTGCTCACAAGGCAATACGATAAAACGATTTCACCGGCCAAAATAGATTTGGAATCTATTTAATTTATGGAAAGTATACAAGGAAATGTTTGTGGGCTTGATCACCCACTGGTGGACTGATCATCCACCATATGTTTATATATTAACACATAGATAAGATTGTCGTATGTATGTATCCTTGTCATTAATTCGCAACTTAAAGAGTGCGAGACTAATTGGTAATACTGGTGAAACTGAGCAGCATTGATTCGCATATAGCCAAAGAGTAAAATAGCTCTCCCCATCAAATTGGTTTTGGGTCAGGAACCATAAATCCCCATCTAGAGAAGTTGGATAAGTTGCTCCACCACAATACAAAAGATGGGACCTCAAAGGAGGTTATAAATATATGTTGGATATGATTCTCCATTGATGATTAGACTCTTTTAATGAGTCAATTTATCCAACTTTAGGGAGAGAAAATAAACAGCTGAAAAGAAATGAATTATCTATGATCCTCGTACTAAAGAGCGTGAATAGAAGTTCAAATGAATGTACGTAAGATAATTCAAGTAGATTGGTTAAGCAATTTGTTGCCAGATGCTTCAACTGACCCTAATAGAGTGACAAAGTCACATACCAGTTGTAAATGCTCCATTTAAATTGGATGTCCCAGAAGGACAGTATCAAACTGCTAGTGAGTCTAAAGAGCGCTTGAAGCGTGATAGACCTATCGGTTCCAAAGATAAGAATCCTCGAAAAAAGAAAAGGAGCATGAATGAGAATGGCAGTACCGAGGAATGAAATATTAAGGATCTCGAGAAGAGATGATAAACTTGACAAGAAAGAAATTCAGGTACCTGAGAATATGAAAATCTCAAATATCTATGTCATGTCTTGAATAATATGGAACCGATATCAAATCGACGTCGTTAAGATTTATGCATGAAATGTAGCAGTTGATGAGAATGAGGATCACAAGTCATCTATTGAAAAGTGTACACAAAGTAATGATTGGCCAAAAGGGAAAGAAACAATAGATGCAGAGTTAAAATCTCTTGGAAAGAGAAGGGTATTCGGACCAGTAGTCTGTACACCTAATGATGTAATACCAGTGGCGCATAAATAAGTTTTTATGCGAGAAATATGAAGAGGTCTTTATGTGAAAGAATTGATGAGATGAAATTGTGAGGTGCAAAACAGTATTAGCACAAGGGTTCTCACAAAGACCTAGAATGGATTGTAAAGAAACTATGATCATGTGGTGGAAGCAACTACTTTCAAGTTTCTTATTATGGCAACAAGAAACAAATTAAGAGCCAGTGGACAATGTCATTTGTATGAAAGTCCCAAAAGGATTTGGGCAACAAGAAGCAGAAAATGCTAGTTCTCGAAAAAATTATTGCATCATATATCAAATGATATTGAGAAATTTATTGATTTCTTTCATGATTGAAAGATGTGATTTCGTATGACATGGAGGATAGTCATACTAGTAACTTTTATTAGAAGAGAAGGAATAACTTATGTACAAGTATTAGAAGATTGTATGATAAGGAATGAATGACCTTTTATGTGAAAATGATGACATGGACCAAAAGCCCAATGATCTAAGAGATCATATGATAATCAGTTGAGTTATTCAATAAGGTTATGCTTATAGTAATTCCCAAAAGATAATATATGGTTGGAATGCATATCTTGGAGATGATGCTTCCAGGGAGAGAAATATGATGATGTGTGGTTGTACTCTTTTTCCTTATCATGGTTTTTTTATCCTATTGGGGTTTTCCATGTCAAGGTTTTAACGAGACAGCAAATAACACACAAATGATAGACACCTAAAGTGGAATGTTATCACTCAAATGATGAAGATCTATCAATCTTCCAAAGTCTTCGTGGGACCTGTACTAACTGTCTTGGAAGACCTAATATCGACAGACATCTACTATGGCGCTTCGACCGATCATTTTTAAGGAGTTAATCACATGCTTCATCTCAAAAACTCAAGTTATATTCTCATCATGGGGGGTAAATGCGCGCTGCACTCTTTTTCTCTTAACCATGGTTTTTCCCATTGGGTTTTCCTGGTAAGGTTTTTAATGAGGCAGCATCTTAAGCGCTGTAGGAATATTTTTATATAATGGACATCCAAGGGGGAGTGTTATGTATGATTTAGTGGATGCCCATTATAGGCCCATTAACCAATGTTCTAGATTTACTTGTTCCCTAAGTTATACTTGTTCTCCAAGTTATACTTGTTCTCCAAGTTGTATCCCTATATATATACTCCTTATTATCAATGGAATAATACACAACACTTTCATCTTTCTCTCTTGTTTATAACACGTATGATGTTTTTAGAAAAACAAGTTAGCTAGCTACCGTGAATAGACGATAAACAAGTATAATATCAAGCAAGTGAAAAAATCAGATAATAATATCAAATCACTAAGATAATAATGGTCTAAATATATATATATATATAAATTGTATCTTTTTTTCAAAAATTCAGTTATCAAACTAATTTTAATCAATGGTAACTAGTATATCATGGAAGTTACCAGTGGCTAATAATAGCTAATCACCAATATAATGGAGTGATGTTTTACACAAAAGGTTAGCGAGCTACCTTGAATGGACGATAATTTGTATATCATACAATTGACAAATCAGCTAATAATACCAAATAAACAAGATATTAATGTTCAAAAAATAAGTTAGCTAGCTAACTAATAGACGATAACTAGTATATCGTGCAAGTTATGGGCGGTTAATAATATCTAATAACCAATATAAATGGATTGATGTCCATAAACAAGTTAGCGACTGTTGTTACAGAATTTCGATCTAGTCTAAATAATTTGTATTACGATCAAATAAGTCTGAACTAACGAGATGAGAATAAACTTTAATTGAGGTCGGAAATTGTTTTATTAATAATAAGGCCGAAGCCGAACAATGAACAGGATGGACGAGGTGGGAGTCCGTCAATTGGCGTGCTCCCTAAATGTTGCTCGGGCTAGTAATTTTATTAATGTAGCTCGGAGCCTTCACAAGTTACAAGATGCCTAAAAATGAAGAGTGAAGGGTCTATTTATAGCGTGTGAGGGTTGACTTTCTGTTAACAGGGTCGTTCTGTCGGGCTGAATGTTTTTGATGAGGTGGCAAGATTTTCAATGAGCTTATGGGTGGGTGCTAAACCCATATCCAACATTAGCCCCCACCCCCCCACCCCCCCCCCCCCCCCCGTTCGGCGATCTTCGGTTTGGGTCGGAGTCGACGAATTTCTTTGAGTATTTAAGTCAGGCTGAAATCTGGTTGACTCGTTTGGTGGATTGGCGCCATTTGGGCCTTTGAATTCTTTCGCGGCTTTAGGGGAACAAAGAGATGCGAGCCGCGGACGGGCGCAAATTTTCATGTTTCCATAAAAGCCTTTTTCCGAGATTTTATCTCTTCAGTTCCCGTTATCTTTCTCAGGTAATTGTTTTCTTCTGTAGACTTTACTCCGTATCTGTTCTTCTAGTTTATGTGTTTTGTTGCTTGGTTTTTGGGTTTGTAAGCATGCAAGTAGATTCCAGTTATCTTTCCTCTACTAGTAGTGGCCGCCTTGATTCTTCCGAGTTATCGGGCGAGAGCCCTGTCGAATCTAGGCTGATTGAGGGAGACGACGAATTTTTCAAATTGCGTGCTGGGTGGAAACCTTGTCGGTTTTGCGGCGACTCTGTTGCGATGAATTTTCAAGATTGCCGGCCGTTTGCCGATTCTTCTCTTTCTCTGTCTTCCAAAAGGGAGAATTTAAATTTCCCTTGTGGGGAGAGTCGGGGAAGCGAGGGAAAGCGAAATCCGGGCGGTGGCGACGAGTTAGGTCGTCGAAGTGAGGGTGCCAAGCTTGTTGGTTCAGGAGATCGCTCGAGGCGTGGTGCATCCGCTTTTGGTAAATTCTCTAGAATGAATGCTTCGAGGGGAGGGAAGAAGAGATCAAAGGAGGCGGCGGAGGAAGAAAGTGTGGCGGAAGATGGGAAGACGGCGGAAGAGAAGGTTGTTGTTCCCCGAGCGATTCGCTTGTCTGTTTGCAAACAACTTTCTCTTGATAATATCCGGCAGAATTGTTCCCGTGTCTCCGACCTTGAGCTTCACCTACCAAACTTATGCGAACGACCTTGGGATGCTCCCTGTGGGTGGGTTTCTTGTACGAGTGTTGGTTCACCGAGTGTCATCTGCTCTTCCCTCTTCCCAGAATCTTGGTTGAATATTGCGAGGCAAGGAAGATGGCCGTTTCTCATCTTTTCCCTGATGCCATTAGTTACATGATGGTTTTTTTGATCATGGGAGCTGACAGTGGTGTTGATGTATCCAATTGTTTTTTCGGGGAGCTGACGTCGATCTCGACCAATCAGGGGACGTCCGAGACTTTTTACGTGCAGTTTAGGCCGGGTCGTCATTTGAAGGCCGTGTCTGCTCCTCTAGACAAGACTTCTGATATGCAGGACAGTTACATCTTTGCGCGGGTTAATAGCGCGCTTTAATTTGATACGAGAAGGTTTTCAGATCAGCCTAGAATTATGATCCTGGTAGTTTCCTTTCCTTATGTGCTTGTTTATCGATATTCATTGTCTCGTACTCTCTTCTTTTTTGTAGTTCGATTTACTTCAGTCCGTTGGACCGCGGATTTTTCTAGAGACTTGGACAAGTTGAAGGTTCACGGTGCGATAGATTGGTCTCCGTCGAAGAATAAATAAGCCAAGGCTCTGTTTGATTGGAGGGTTCGGACTTTCTTTAAGGAGATTGATTCGGGTATGCATACTCCTTCTCCCTCTCTCCTTCTTTCTTTTTTTTAAGGATGGGAAAAGTGTTTTTTTCTAATATGCCACTTGTCTTTCAGCATTTCTGGTGTCGGCTTCTTCCCTGAGTTTGGCGAGTGAGTCGACGTCTCCTCGGTTGGGTAGAAAGAGGCGTAGGATGTCTGGTGGTGCTGTCGAAAGATCTTCGGCTGCGGAAGGTTCTTCACTGATTTTCCTGAGGATAGCCGAACTGCTGTTGAGGGGAACGAGCATCATGTTGCCTCAGAAAGCAGAGGAGCTGTGATTGAGGAGATGGAAGTCGACCGTAGTCGGGAGATAGTTTATGAGCGAGAAGTCGCGGACCGAGGCGCTATGCCTTCTCAGGGTGAAAATACTAGCTTTGAGGCTTTTTGTAGTTTTGGTGCCGGGTGGGAAGCAAAAGGCGCAGATCAGAGTCTGGGGACGGTGTCGATCGTTATGAGGGTGTGGGTTTTGCTCCTATCGATGCTCGTGTTGAAGAGCCGACGGTAAGAGCGGATCGTGTTAAGCCTGTTGACGGTGTTCCTATTGCTGTTGGTGGTCGCTTTCTTGAGGGGGACGGCAGCGGGCTGGAGGTAGCTGTGAGCCTGATTCGTTGGATTTTCTTGGTCGTTTCATCACAAGGGAATGGATCCCTTGGTGAGTGACAAGTTATCATGTGCCAACCTTATTCAGAAAATTGCGGTGGAAGCGCCCCGGAAGCTGGTTTCCGTTGCCGAGATGCTCTGACACACTTGTATTTTTTTTTTTTTTGTTTGGGTTTTTGTTTAGGCGTAAACGAGCGCCTGGGTTGATTGTTTTTCTTTTTCTACAGTTCATTGCTATCCTGAACCAACTAAGGGACTTGTATGAGTCCGAGAAGAGGCAGGCCAAGGTGACGGAGGGCGTTTTCAGAGAGCAGGTTGACGCGCTGTGATGTTCTGCTCACGAGCTGAAACTGGTTTGTAAGGAACTTGATGAGGCGAAGGGAGTCATTGCTGCTCTGTCTTTGGAGAAGCTAAAGGTCGTGGATCTCGAGAAGAAGTTGGTCAGGCTTGAGGGTGAGAAATGTGATCTTCACCGCAAGGCCGAGTACGAGGCCAATTCCATTAGGTCGGAGATCGGCCTTCTGGCTTCTCAACGCAGCGAAATCCAAGCTTTCTTTGATGAGCGTCTTCGTATTGAGCAAAAGGCGCTGTATAAGAAGGCTTCTGATCGTTTGGAAAAACTTAGGTTGGTGAGACCATGGGGAGCATTATTCTTTTAAGATTTTGGAGCTGAACCAGGTGGTCGGCATTCTTGGCGCTTATCATCTGCTTGCGTAGAGTGATGTGCCGGTTCCTCTTGCACTGATTGCCCAGCTTGAAAAGGACAAACCCCTTTTAGAGAAAGAGGTTGGCGTGCTTCAATCCGATGTCTTGAATCCTGACGACCTACGCATGTCGCCGCTTTGTGATTCGTCGAGTAGTGTTGCTGCTCTCGAGGGAGCAGTAGAGGGCGGAAGAGGGACGAACGTGGCGTCTACGACTATTGAGGATGTGATTGCTCCTCGTATGTTCGACCTCACAGAATAGTCTTCTTTTGTAGTTGTTTTTTGCATTTTTGACTGATGTATGAACAATGTCCCATTCTCGGATTCTTTTATCATTTAGAGGCCTTGATCCTTCATAGTTTTCGAATCTCGCGTTGTCCGGGTGTTGTTTAATTTTTGTGATCGTTCTGTCGGTTGGTGCTCGGAGCTTGGCTTCTGATCGTCGATGCAACCATGCTGCTGACTTGGAAATATTTTTGCATGATTAAAGTGTTTCGACGGACGTGTCTTTCGATTTCGAGGCTTGGTCCACGCGTCATTATTGTTTCTTAATAATTGCTTTGAGTGTTTCTTGGAAAGTGGACTGCCGTTTTTTCATTAGAGGTTGCGTTGGTAACCATCGCATTGCTTTGAATTCGCTCTCGGTAACCGTTGCTTTCCTTGGCTATAAATACCCTTCCTTCTCTGATTTTTTCATAACTCATCTTTCTTTACTTTCTTCCTTTCTTTTCTTTCGAAAGCTCTCTTCCTCTCTTTGCGCCTTGTCTTCCTGAGTAGGTTCGAATTCTGGGCGGTGTCAGCAAGGCTGCTCTGCCGATGAGCTTCCCGTTCTTATTTTTTTTTGGTCATTGACGACCTTCGGGGTTTCGGAGTTTATCGTGTTTGAGCGAGCTCATTCTTTTTCTGCGAAAGGGGAACTTATCGATATGTGAAAATATACCGATGGCTGCCCATGTTTGTCGCCTTTCCGAACTTAAGGGTGATGCAGAGATCCTTCGTTCAGGAGGGTCTGATGCATCATTGGTTTGAGTAATATACCCAGAGTTGTCCTGTTTTAAACTTGTTGATCTCTGCGTAAGTGTTGGGTTCTTACATTTTCTACCTAGATGTTAGTAGTTTGTTTTGATGCCTCTCGTTTTTTTCGGAGGGCAACAAATGGTGCGTCAGACTGGCCCTTCTTCTCCTGTGTAGGGGAAGTTATCCCTTTGGAGGGGGCTCTCGATGTCAGATTGTCCATAGGAACCATTGGGTTTGGCTCTAGAGGCCGGTCAACCTTTTAGGTGTGCTAAGGTCGGATTTTTCAGGGTTATTTTACCCCGTGACGATTCTCCCTGGCTCGGTTTCGTCGTTGTTTCGAACTGGCCCTCTACGTCGAAATCGTCTTTTAAGAAAGGAGCTCAGCTCCTTGTTGGATGAAATCGGACTTAGCACACGAGCTCCGATTTAGACAAAATAATCTTTCAAGAAATTAGATTTTTTTCTTTCTTTTTGTATGTTTCCTTGTATTTTTGACAAGAATGGAATAAAAGAAGGAAAATCTTTTGTTTATATTCGACTTGTGATGTGTTCGTCCCTCTCTGCCCTCCTTTTTCTTTAAATGAATGCGTAAGGATGTTTTATACCCCCTTTTTGTTTGAGGAAAATAATTTTTGGTGCGAGGCGTTACTCGACTTTGGGCAAGATCAAATGTTAGGCGCGAGTACGTGCTTGTCTTATCCTATTTTTGATTTTCTTGAATCGAAACTATGCTCGCCCATTTTTTACAAATGTTTGTAGTACGAGCTTTGGCTTGGCTTTTGTTGTCATTTGTTTCATTTTTCTAGGTGCGAGTACCTGCTCGGCTTATCATGTGAAGTCCTTGAACATAGTTGTGCGAAGGAGGTTCGGCTTACAAAAATTTTCCAAGGACTTATGCGGGTCTGGCCCCGGCTAGAGGTCGCTGAAATCGATGATGTTACATAACATCACTGCGCATGGGACACATGTTTATTTGATCGATCATTTGGCCAGAATGTCGATTGATAAGCGCTGGAGAGCGTAGTTATATCTAAAATAAAAGAAAAGGAATATTTTAAATTAAAATATAGAGGTGGTTGCACCTTGTATAGGTTGCCTACGTACCCGAGATACTGCTTCGCAGTATAGCACAAGATACGACAAACGTCATGCCTCAACATTGGGAAAAACGGACAAGACTCGTTCCTCAGCTGAGAAATAGCCCTAGCAAGCTCTACCGAATATATATAAGTAATCGATTTCCGGCTCAAGACTTGTAAAAGAAAGAACTATGCTCGGCTTAACAGGCGTAGTTCTTTCTTTCAAAATGTTTCCTTGTATTTTTGAGAAGAATGGAATAAAAGAAGTAAAATCTTTTGTTTATATTCGACTTGTGATGTGTTCATCTCTCTCTCCCCTCCTTTTTCTTTAAGTGAATGCGTAAGGATGTTTTATTCCCCCTTTTTTTTAAGAAAATAATTTTTGGTGCGAGGCGTTTCTCGGCTTTGGGCAAGATCAAATGTTAGACGCGAGTACGTGCTTGGCTTATCCTGTTTTTGATTTTCTTGAATCGAAACTATGCTCGCCCATTTTTTACAAATGTTTGTAGTACGAGCTTTGGCTTGGCTTTTGTTGTCATTTGTTTAATTTTTCTAGGTGCGAGTACTTGCTCGGCTTATCATGTGAAATCCTTGAACATAGTTGTGCGAAGGAGGTTCGGCTTACAAGACTTTTCCAAGGACTTATGCGGGTCTGGCCTCGGCTAGAGGTCGCTGAAATCGATGATGTGACATAACATCACTGTGCATGGGACATATGTTTATTTGATCGATCATTTAGCCAGAATGTCGATTGATAAGCGCTGGAGAGCGTAGTTATATCTAAAATAAAAGAAAAGGAATATTTTAAATTAAAATATAGAGGTGGTTGTACCTTGTATAGGTTGCCTACGTACCCGAGATACTGCTTCGCAGTATAGCACAAGATACGACAAACGTCATGCCTCAACATCGGGAAAAACGGACAAGACTCGTCCCTCAGCTGAGAAATAGCCCTAGCGAGCTCTACCGGATATATATATATATATAAGTAATCGATCTCCGGCTCAAGACTTGTAAAAGAAAGAACTACGCTCGGCTTAACAGGCGTAGTTCTTTCTTTCAAAATGTTTCCTTGTATTTTTGACAAGAATGGAATAAAAGAAGTAAAATCTTTTGTTTATATTCGACTTGTGATGTGTTCATCTCTCTCTCCCCTCCTTTTTCTTTAAGTGAATGCATAAGGATGTATTATTCCTCCTTTTTGTTTGAAGAAAATAATTTTTGGTGCGAGGCATTTCTCGGCTTTAGGCAAGATCAAATGTTAGGCGCGACTACGTGCTTGACTTATCCTGTTTTTTATTTTCTTGAATCGAAACTATGCTCGCCCATTTTTTACAAATGTTTGTAAGTGCGAGCTTCGTCTTGGCTTATCTTGTCATTTGTTTAATATTTCTAGGTGTGAGTACATGCTCGACTTATCATGTGAAGTCCTTGAACATAGTTGTGCGAAGGAGGTTCGGCTTACAAAATTTTTCCAAGGACTCATGCGGGTCTGGCCCCGGCTAGAGGTCGCTGAAATCGATGATGTGACATAACATCACTGTGCATGGGACACATGTTTATTTGATCGATCATTTGGCCAGAATGTCGATTGATAAGCACTGGAGAGCGTAGTTATATCTAAAATAAAAGAAAAGGAATATTTTAAATTAAAATATAGAGGTGGTTTCACCTTGTATAGGTTGCCTACGTACCCGAGATATTGCTTCGCAGTATAGCACAAGATACGACAAACGTCATGCCTCAACATCGGGAAAAACGGACAAGACTCGTCCCTCAGCTGAGAAATAGCCCTAGGGAGCTCAACCGAATATATATATATATATATATATATATATATAAGTAATCGATCTCCGGCTCAAGACTTGTAAAGAAAGAACTACGCTCGGCTTAACAGGCGTAGTTCTTTCTTTCAAAATGTTTCCTTGTATTTTTGACAAGAATGGAATAAAAGAAGTAAAATCTTTTGTTTATATTCGACTTGTGATGTGTTCATCTCTCTCTCTCCCCTCCTTTTTCTTTAAGTGAATGAGTAAGGATGTTTTATTCCCCCTTTTTTTTGAAGAAAATAATTTTTGGTGCGAGGCGTTTCTCGGCTTTGGGCAAGATCAAATGTTAGGGCGACTACGTGCATGGCTTATCCTGTTTTTGATTTTCTTGAATCGAAACTATGCTCGCCCATTTTTTACAAATGTTTGTAAGTGCGAGCTTCGTCTTGGCTTATCTTGTCATTTGTTTAATTTTTCTAGGTGCGAGTACATGCTCGGCTTATCATGTGAAGTTCTTGAACATAGTTGTGCGAAGGAGGTTCGGCTTATAAAAAAATTTCTAAGTACTTATGCGGGTCTGACCCCGGCTAGAGGTTGCTGAAATCGATGATGTGACGTAACATCACTGTGCATGGGACACATGTTTATTTGATCGATCAATTCGCCAGAATGTCGATTGTTAAGCGCTGGAGAGCGTAGTTATATCTAAAATAAAAGAAAAGGAATATTTTAGATTAAAATATAGAGGTGGTTGCACCTTGTAGAGGTTGCTTACGTACTCTTCAAGGAGAGATCAAGCCGAGCGTAGTTCTTTCATTTACAAGTCTTGAGCCGGAGCTCGATTACTTATATATATATATATATATATATATATATATATATATATATATATATATATATATATATTTTTTTTTTCGGTAGAGCTTGCTAGGGCGATTTCTCAGATGAGGGATGAGTCTTGTCCGTTGCTCCCAATGTTAAGGTTGTGGTCGTCTGCTCGGTTATGAGACATGACGTTTGTAGTATCTTGTTCTCTACTGCGAAGCAGTATCTCGAGATTTTGTGACTGCCTCAGAGCATGAAGATTCCTCGTGGGGTTGGGAATTTTACGCATTCGTGGTAAGTTGAGGGTACTGCTTTCATGGCGTGGATCCAGGGAATTCCTAAGATCACGTTGTAAATTGCAGGCCCATCTATGAGGACGAACTTGATGACCTTAGTTATGCGTCCGACGTGTACCGGCAGTTTGATTGTCCCAATCGTGGTGGTCATGTCGCCGGCGAATTCGGTGAGAGCCTTTTTTTAGAGCTTCATCCTGTAGTCTTGCAGTTCCATTGTTTGAAGGGTTTCTTTGACTATGAGGTCGACCTAACTTCCCGTATCGATCGCGATTTTGGTGACCTCGCAGTTGCCAATCTGGAGTTCGTCGACGAGTTGATCGTTATGTGGTTTGTCGAGACCTTCTTCATCTTCTGTGGTGAAGGTGATCTCGGTACGATTTTTCAGCTCATCGGTGATGTTCCTATTCAACTGCTACCGTACATCGGCTCTCTAAGTGTAAGCTGTTAACCATCGTATTGAGTCGTTGCAGGTTTGGAGTCCTCCCATGATCATTGATATATCATGGTTTTTACCGGTTTTAGACCATGATATAAGTGTGTTTTAGAGTCTTTTGGTATTTCTTTAGAGTCTTTTACAGGTATTATTTGGTACTAGCATGTTTGGAGCGGAATTGGAGTTATTGGAGCTTTTTGGTGCATTTTGGTGCTATGACCCGAGAGATAGAGTTCACTGTCCAAAACAGAGTAATGCATCGATCGACACACCAGCGAGATGGCCTTCCTCGGCGGTTTTAATGAAGAATGAAGAATTCACAGTTTTGCCCAGAAGTTCCTAATAATTACAAAGAAGCCCCAAGACGTGATTAGCTTATATAATTAGGTTTTTACATCAGTTTTTAGATACGCTATCATACTTAGAGCTGAGAGTTTTTAGAGCTTGGGGCTGATCTAATCATGTATTGCTTTCTACTTTTTGGAGAAGATTTCGAACCCCTTTACTTCTTTATTCTCTTTTATGCAATCTATTAATTCATTGATTATGTTTTCATATTCTATGTCTGAGTATATTCATAGTTAGGTTTAGGGATTCTCATTAAGGATTTCATGACTTGCTAGATTTATTTATTTCAGTTAAGGATTCATATCATAATTGTTCTTCGATCTAAATTGTGCTTAACACTAGTTTCTAACCTGATCACTTAGAATCTAGATCTTAGGTTGTTAAATTGACACGAAAGTGTGGTTTAGAATTTGAACTATTTAGGTTGGGCAATTGAATTACTCGCAAAGAAATTTGGTTTAATTGAATTGTGAACATATCGAACTTAATCTTAAAGCTAGTTTAATCTGTTAGGAATTACAAAGAAATTTGGATTTCTGCAATTAGGCTTAGAGAATTCTCACAACGAAAGTTGGTTAACTCTATATCCGTGTTTGAGTTCTAGAACTGTACTTAATTTGATCATGACTGAATAATTTATCTGCTTGTCTGACTTCCAGAGAACTCCCTAGACTTAGCTCTTTTAGTTAATTGCCTACAAACCAATCCTGCTATTGATTTACTTTCCTGCTTTGTTTTTAGTTTCTCACTACATTGCTTTCTCCTAGTTTTAACTTGACTGTTTTTAATCTATCGTTGCCTAGAGTCCTTGTGGATTCGATACCCTAAAGTACTACATTCACATCACTGTGCACTTGCAGTTAGAATAGGGATAAAACTCGACCTATCAAGTTTTTGGCGCCGTTGCCGGGGACTCTTTGGAGTCTTCGATAGATTTGAACTTAGGGGTTTAGACTAGGATTTTTATTTTTTTTTGTTTTGGTTACTAATTTTTCTCTGTTTCTTCTCTGTCGCAGGTTTGACATTCGCATAGCATCGATCGTTACTTCTTTGTGTCGATCGTTACTAGGCGACTAGAGTTGAGTTGATCGTTGCACCTTAGCATCGATCATTGCACTGAGATTACAGACGGTTTATGCAGACGCGTGATACCAGAAGTAATCCGAACTGGAATATCGTTAATCTCAGACTTGAAGAGCTTGCTAGACTAGAGAGGACTAACGGGAAAATTCAAAGAGCAAGAATGGTTCGAGAACGTCTGATTCTGATACCCGATGCTCAAGGTACCCTGAGGGACCGACAAAACAATCCGTACAATGCTGGTGGGCATAGGATTGATGCTGAAGTGAATGTGATCCCTGAGCCTGAACAGGAACAAGGCCAAGGCCAGGGTGAGAGGCAGATGGTTAATCCTCCTGCTGCTAATGAGAGGACCTTAGCTGACTACAACCGTCCGGATGAGTTTCATGCTAACCGGTCAGCTCTTGTGCCTCATGGTTTTGAGAGGAATGACTTCGAAATCAAGACCATCTACTACTCTATTCTGAGGCAGAATGCTTTCCATGGTTTCCCTAATAAGCAGCCAATGGATCATATTGATGAGTTTGAGGACATAGTCACTGGGATGAAGTATGATGGAGTGAACTATGATTATCTGTTTCTCAAACTCTTCCCCTACTTTCTCGCTGGAGATGCTGCTGCCTCGCTGAAACAATGATATGTCATGGTTTTTACTAGTTTTAGACCATGATATAAGTGTGTTTTAGTGTCTTTTTGTGTTCTTTTAGAGTCTTTTACAGGTATAATCAGGTTTGGAGCTGAATTGGAGATGTTGGAGTATTTTGGAGATTTTTGGAGTGTTTGGCCGAGAGATAGAGTTCACTGTCCAAAACAGAGTACTGTGTCGATCGTTGCACACCTGCAACGGTCGTTGCACCAGCGAGATGGCCCAAAAACTCGGCGGTTTATGAAGAGTCAAGTTATTGCACTCTGATCCAGAAGTTCCTGATATTTACAAAGAAGCCCCTGGCCGAGATTAGACCTATATTATTGAGTTTTTGGTGTTTTAATTAGATAAACTTTCATAATTAAGAGCAGAGGATTTTTAGAGCTTTCGGGGCTGATCTGAACCTTTACTTCATCTGTATTTGGAGAAGATTTCGAACCCCTTTAATTCTTTATTATCTTTTATGCAATTTATTCTTCATATGATTATGTTTTCATTATCTATGTCTGAGTAGATTCCTAGTTAGGTTTAGGGTTTCTCACATAGGATTTCATGACTTGCTAGACTTGTTTAATTCAGTTAAGGATTCATAACTATATATGTTCTTCAATCTAATTGTGCTTAAAGCTAGTTCTACCCTGATCAATTAGAATCTAGATCTTAGGTTGCTAAATACGACACGGAAGTGTGGTTTAGGAATCTGAACTATTTAGGTTGAGCAATTAAACTTCTCGCAAACGAAAGTTTGGTTTAGGTTAATTGTGAACATATCAAACTTGGAATTAATGCTGGTTTAATCTGTTAGTTCTCGCAAACGAAATTTTGGTTTGCTGCACTTAGACCTAGAGAATTATCGCAAAGAAATTTGGTTAGTTCTATATCCGTGTTTTGAGTTCTAGAACTGTGCTTAATTAGATCTTTGCTGAATGAACTGTCTGCTTGTCTGATTTCCTGAGAACGCCCTAGACTTAGCGCTTTTAATAACTTGCTTTCACAACCAACAATCTCTGCTTTCTGTTTACTTTCTCGCATTGCTTTTATCACATTGCTTTCATCCTAGTTTAATCCCTTGTTCCTTAGCTATTGAAACCAGAGTCTCTGTGGATTCGATACCCTATATACTACAATCAATGAACTGTGCACTTGCAGTAGAATAGGATTAAAACTTACACCCTATCAAACAACTTCCACCTGGGAAGTTTACTACATGAGACGCTGTGAAGAGTGAGTTTCTGAGACACTTCTATGATGATGCTCGCTCCGATCAGTCGAGACAAGACATTCTCACTTTCTCCCAAGGTCCTATAAAACCTCTTAAGACTGCTTGGATGAGGTTTAAGAAGTACCAACGTGACTGCCCGCATCATGGATTCACTGAGGTAACATTGTTGGCCATTTTCTTTAGAGGTATATCTTCTGATAACCAATGTCTAATGACTTCAGAAACTTTTTCACATCATAGAATGATGTGTGAAGAACATTGTCAACAGGCAACATATCCGGCAATGTCCCAAGCAACTCGTTGAAGCTCTTATTAGACCAACCATTCTGAGTCTTCAGTCTAAACAGAGACACAATGGCTGAAAGCTTGCTATGAGTTGAACAGGTTGGATACAACGGAGTCTCTGCATCTGCTAGCTTTGCTAAGAACGCATCTTCTTCCTTGTCTTCACCCTCAGCAACCTCGCAGAAGTCACCCTTCTGGACCATCTCTTCATCACTGTCCAAAACAGAGTACTGTGTCGATCGTTGCACACCTGCAACGGTCGTTGCACCAGCGAGATGGCCCAAAAACTCGGCGGTTTATGAAGAGTCAAGTTATTGCACTCTGATCCAGAAGTTCCTGATATTTACAAAGAAGCCCCTGGCCGAGATTAGACCTATATTATTGAGTTTTTGGTGTTTTAATTAGATAAACTTTCATAATTAAGAGCAGAGGATTTTTAGAGCTTTCGGGGCTGATCTGAACCTTTACTTCATCTGTATTTGGAGAAGATTTCGAACCCCTTTAATTCTTTATTATCTTTTATGCAATTTATTCTTCATATGATTATGTTTTCATTATCTATGTCTGAGTAGATTCCTAGTTAGGTTTAGGGTTTCTCACATAGGATTTCATGACTTGCTAGACTTGTTTAATTCAGCTAAGGATTCATAACTATATCTGTTCTTCAATCTAATTGTGCTTAAAGCTAGTTCTAACCTGATCAATTAGAATCTAGATCTTAGGTTGCTAAATACGACACGAAAGTGTGGTTTAGTAATCTGAACTATTTAGGTTGAGCAATTAAACTTCTCGCAAACGAAAGTTTGGTTTAGGTTAATTGTGAACATATCAAACTTGGAATTAATGCTGGTTTAATCTGTTAGTTCTCGCAAACGAAAGTTTGGTTTGCTGCACTTAGACCTAGAGAATTATCGCAAAGAAATTTGGTTAGTTCTATATCCGTGTTTTGAGTTCTAGAACTGTGCTTAATTAGATCCTTGCTGAATGAACTGTCTGCTTGTCTGATTTCCTGAGAACGCCCTAGACTTAGCGCTTTTAATAACTTGCTTTCACAACCAACAATCTCTGCTTTCTGTTTACTTTCTCGCATTGCTTTTATCACATTGCTTTCTTCCTAGTTTAATCCCTTGTTCCTTAGCTATCGAAACCAGAGTCTCTGTGGATTCGATACCCTATATACTACAATCACTGAACTGTGCACTTGTAGTAGAATAGGATTAAAACTTACACCCTATCAAGTTTTTGGCGCCGTTGCCGGGGACTCTTTTGAGTCTTCGATAGATTTGAACTTAGGGTTTAGACTAGGTTTTTCGTTTTTATTTTTTGCTACTAATTTTTTTTTTCTGTTCTTGCGTTTCAGGTACGCCTGTAATCGCCTTGCATCGATCGACACGGTCCTGTGTGTCGATCGTCACATCATCGCGCTTGCATCGATCGACGCTTCCCCTGCATCGATCGACACATATTCGTAAGAAAGATGTATGATTTCTTTAGTCCAGGGATTGATAATTCACAGATAACTGGGCTGAAGAGCAAGGTAGACTCTCTACATAGTCTTGTACTTGGAAAGTATGCGCAAAGAGCTATCAACTGTGTTGGAGGGAATGAATGTTACAGTCAGGAATCTGCTTTTCAGAGACCCTTCCAGCAACAGAGTAACTCATTCTCAAGGAACTATGGTGTTTCTTCTTACCAAGCACCGCCTGCACTTACACATAAGAGCAGATTAGAAGCAATGATGGAGCTGTTTCTTGAGGGAGAACAACAGATCATTGTGTCCTTCAACTCAAAGATAGATGCAATGCATGAAGATCTGCACAAAAAGTTTGAATCTTTGAGCGCACATGTGAAGAAGCTGGATGTTCAAATCCAACAGACATCTCAAGCAATACAAAGGCATAATGAAGCTGGGAAAGCTGAACAGTACAAATCCATCAAAACTGTGACCTTAAGAGATGAGATTGAGTTGCTAGGTGAAGAAGAGAGCATAATCTCGGATTTTCCGGATGAATATTGTCTGTCTGAGACATGCATCGATCGACACCCCCTTAGTGTCGGTCGACACGCAGTTCTGACGGCAATTTCGAGTTCTTACGACGAACAGAAATTGACCATTGTCGACACTGAAGGTCGACATCAATTCACTGACGACCGACACCCACTCTGCGTTGGTCGGCGCGACAGTCGGGCAGACTCAATTTCGCCCAAATCTAATGTTTTTGCTAAGGAAAGGGTCTACAAACCTCCAATACCATTCCCAAAAGTTTCTATAAGGTCTAAACATGAGCAGAGTGTAGTCAAGTGCATGGTGGTGGTAGATAAGAAGATGATCTCCACTGATGGTCATCTGAAAAAAGAAGTTCAGATTGGTGGAACTACAGTATCTGATAGTGGAGAGAAGAAGATGGCGGTTCCTCTTGAACCTGCTCTAACATCTTCAGTACCTGCAACTGCTCATAAGCAGAAAGCTCCAGACATCAGATATGCACCAAAGGTAAGGTACAAATCACCTAAGCTTAAACCTCCTGACTCCATTGCTTTGAATGCAGGAAAACGCAGCATCCCACCCAAGCTTCACTCCCGCCCTGGTTCTCTTCCTTATTTCCTTGGGAAATCTCATGATCCGAAAGCATATACACCACCTTGGATGAAGAGATATTCACAGAGACATTCAAAGTCTCTGTTGAAATCACCATGAGTCTGATCTCCTTTCCACAGTCAAGCTATTGACCTTAAACAAGGGCTGGGTGGGAGGCAACCCACCATTAGGTACTGGTGTTTTTCTACTTAATTGTTGGTGTTTTTGTTAGGCTTTTACGTTTGTTTTTGGTTTTGGTGAATTTATGTTTGCAGGTCTCGGACAATTTCGCAGTGCGTCGATCGACGCACTTCTGTGTCGATCGTCACAACACGATCGGAATCGCATTGCAGCGATCGTTGCATTACTAGCAACGATCGACCATACACGAAAATCGCCTAGCAACGGTCGATGCACTTAGTGCAACGATCGATAACTGAGCGACAGAGGTAAACCCGACAGAACTCAACAAAGCCTTAACAATTTTTATTTTATTTTTACCGATCTTTCGCTTGACACTACTGGGGACAGTGTGTCTTAAGTGTGGGGGAGGTGCTACTGACGTTTATCTTTCTGTTTTCTTAAGAGTCAGTCCATTTTTCAATTTTTTCTGTTTTATTGAGTCAAAATTGTTTAAGTAAGAAACTATGATTTTCTGAGAATTTTTAACAGCACTTGCAGGAACTTAAGTAACCAATAGGATGAAGTTGCAGGATCTATCTCTGACTATTAGAAAACTCAGACACGGATCAACCTACTGAGGACACCCACATCACTTCAGGTATCAGAGGATCCTTTTACTGACTTCACCCTAATACTGACTTAGATTTTCTCACCTAAGGGCTTGGTATACTTTGTGTCGGATTCCCTTGTTAGTTCTGACACAGCCTGTCAACCTATCCTATTTAGTTCCCTTCTCCCCTTCCATAAAAAAAAAAAAGATAATAAACTGAGGATGAGCTAGTAACTCCGAAGTGGTCACAAGACTGGTAGAGACCCCTATTATCTCCTGTGTGATCCATGGAATGTGTCCAAAGTACACCCCATAACGGGAAGAACACTGATAAAAAAAAAAATATGATACCCAATGTGGGAAAAATCAGTTGTTAAGGAAGGGAAAGAGAAGAAAGGGACTAGAGAAAGATAGTATGGTGGTCTAGAGCTGATAAGGTAAGAATCCATGTGCCCTTTGATCGATACTCCTTAGGTGAGACCGCACTTAAATACTTGCAGAAGTCAGTAGGGAGAATTTGAATGCTTGAATGTGATTGTGGAGTTTACTTAGGACAGTTGTTAAGTGTGGGGGAAGTATATGTTGGTATTGATATCCTGTGATTGATTCTTTCAGTGGTTTACTAAGGGGAATCTGAGTGTTGTAGCTTCTAGGATGAAATGAGTTTCTGAAGAGTTTTCAAACCTCTTCACCATGCTTTAGTTCTCTGTTTTGCTTGAGGGCAAGCAAAGGCTAAGTGTGGGGGAGTTGATATGTCATGGTTTTTACTAGTTTTAGACCATGATATAAGTGTGTTTTAGTGTCTTTTGTGTTCTTTTAGAGTCTTTTACAGGTATAATCAGGTTTGGAGCTGAATTGGAGATGTTGGAGTATTTTGGAGATTTTTGGAGTGTTTGGCCGAGAGATAGAGTTCACTGTCCGAAACAGAGTACTGCGTCGATACGGTCGTTGCACCAGCGAGATGGCCCAAAAACTCGGCGGTTTATGAAGAGTCAAGTTATTGCACTCTGATCCAGAAGTTCCTGATATTTACAAAGAAGCCCCTGGCCGAGATTAGACCTATATTATTGAGTTTTTGGTGTTTTAATTAGATACACTTTCATAATTAAGAGCAGAGGATTTTTAGAGCTTTCGGGGCTGATCTGAACCTTTACTTCATCTGTATTTGGAGAAGATTTCGAACCCCTTTAATTCTTTATTATCTTTTATGCAATTTATTCTTCATATGATTATGTTTTCATTATCTATGTCTGAGTAGATTCCTAGTTAGGTTTAGGGTTTCTCACATAGGATTTAATGACTTGCTAGACTTGTTTAATTCAGTTAAGGATTCATAACTATATATGTTCTTCAATCTAATTGTGCTTAAAGCTAGTTCTACCCTGATCAATTAGAATCTAGATCTTAGGTTGCTAAATACGACACGGAAGTGTGGTTTAGGAATCTGAACTATTTAGGTTGAGCAATTAAACTTCTCGCAAACGAAAGTTTGGTTTAGGTTAATTGTGAACATATCAAACTTGGAATTAATGCTGGTTTAATCTGTTAGTTCTCGCAAACGAAAGTTTGGTTTGCTGCACTTAGACCTAGAGAATTATCGCAAAGAAATTTGGTTAGTTCTATATCCGTGTTTTGAGTTCTAGAACTGTGCTTAATTAGATCTTTGCTGAATGAACTGTCTGCTTGTCTGATTTCCTGAGAACGCCCTAGACTTAGCACTTTTAATAACTTGCTTTCACAACCAACAATCTCTGCTTTCTGTTTACTTTCTCGCATTGCTTTTATCACATTGCTTTCATCCTAGTTTAATCCCTTGTTCCTTAGCTATTGAAACCAGAGTCTCTGTGGATTCGATACCCTATATACTACAATCAATGAACTGTGCACTTGCAGTAGAATAGGATTAAAACTTACACCCTATCAAACAACTTCCACCTGGGAAGTTTACTACATGAGACGCTGTGAAGAGTGAGTTTCTGAGACACTTCTATGATGATGCTCGCTCCGATCAGTCGAGACAAGACATTCTCACTTTCTCCCAAGGTCCTATAAAACCTCTTAAGACTGCTTGGATGAGGTTTAAGAAGTACCAACGTGACTGCCCGCATCATGGATTCACTGAGGTAACATTGTTGGCCATTTTCTTTAGAGGTATATCTTCTGATAACCAATGTCTAATGACTTCAGAAACTTTTTCACATCATAGAATGATGTGTGAAGAACATTGTCAACATCCAACATATCCGGCAATGTCCCAAGCAACTCGTTGAAGCTCTTATTAGACCAACCATTCTGAGTCTTCAGTCTAAACAGAGACACAATGGCTGAAAGCTTGCTATGAGTTGAACAGGTTGGATACAACGGAGTCTCTGCATCTGCTAGCTTTGCTAAGAACGCATCTTCTTCCTTGTCTTCACCCTCAGCAACCTCGCAGAAGTCACCCTTCTGGACCATCTCTTCATCTAAGTATTCAGCAGCTTGAAATAAACCAACAACCTCCTCGTTGTATTGAGATGCTTTTCTTCCATCATTTTTTTCTGGGGTCACTTCTCCATGAAGAAACCAATCAGTCCGCAGCTTGTAAGCCTCATCCATGCCCTGAGTTACTAGATGGTGCACAACAGTGCTTGCTTGATGTCGGTCCAGATTTACACATCTTCTACAAGGACATATAACCATGTCACCATCTCCTAATGCCTTAGCCGCCGCAGTTACAAAACTCCAGGCACCTTGCTCATATGCAGGGTCAGCTCTATATAGAAGAAGTAGACCAAAAGTACCTTATCATCCCCTGAACCCAATTAGAAAGTACCTGCATAAAATAATCCTTACCTGCGAAGATGGACCCATGCCTTGTCCAACATTTTATGTTTAAACCTTTTTAAAGGGTTAAACAGTTTCGTTATACTCACAAACATAATAAGACAAACAAACACAGAAGACCAACAACCTAATCACACAGACAACACAATCAAATAATCTTAAAAGTATAAACCTTTTTAAAGGGTTAAACAGTTTCGTTATACTCACAAACATAATCAGACAGACAAACACAGAAGACAAACATCTTAATCACATAGAGAACACAATCAAGTAATGTTAAAAGTATAACAGACAAAGACAAGCACATGCATCACTACACAAAGTAAATCAATACTAACAACATACTAAGAACATTCACAACAACAATCAAGTAGTTAAACAATATACACAAGAATAAGAGACTCACTGTAAACGCTCGTGGTTTGAGAAGGCTGCGAGTTTAGATCTGTTTCAACCAGCTTACTACACCTGAAAAATCAATAACCGAGTATTATAGGTTTAAGATTTCAAGATTAGTATAGTTTTACTAAAGATCTTAGTCATATAAACCCTAAATCGGAAAGTAAATCGATGAAACTACTTAATACCTCTAGAACCAGAAGCTTCAAAACGAAGATTCTCTGGGTTTTCTTCGATGTAGATACTCTGTGTTAACCCTTTTATGAAAACAAATACAAACTCAGTGACAAGTAGGTGAGGTAATAATGAGAACCGAGTGAACCAATTGAAGCAATTCGTACCTTCGATTTTTGATGAGCTGAAGATTGAACCCCGATTCGAATGAAAGAGAAGACGAGTGAAGCAGGAGTAAAACTGAAATCGAAGCCGTAGAAGATAGGGATTATCGCCGACGAGTAGTTTCGTGGTGGTGATGGTCGTTGTCGGAGCAGACAAGACTGTCGTTGTCGGAGAAATCAAGGTGTTTTTTTTTCTCCAAGCTCTGTCTTTTTTTTTTGGTCACGATTCATTAATGACCTAAATCCCAAAATCTTGGTATTTTCACTAAGTGTTGGCGCCTTAGGCGGGATAGCAGAAAATGGGCTCCAAACCCCAATTTGGGTTTCCCGCCTAATGAAAAAACGGGTTAGCACTAATTTAGTGCTGTCATATAGTAACCAAGAATTCTGACCATCTATAATAGCAGTTCCCAGATTCGTGCTATCCTGTTCTGCTATCAATACCTGGTTTTCTTGTAGTGGATCTCCCATACCAGACTGCGTTGGATAATTCTAGCAATGGAAATTTCAACACTAGGACTCCTGAGCAAGCTAAGCAATTGATAGATAACTTAGTCAGCAGTAATAGCTGCAAGACTGCTGATAGGAGAAGGAAGGAATCTGGTGGGAAGATAGACAATTCGGAGATTGCTGACATTAGGACTAAGTTGGACACTGTCTGTAATTTGCTGGCTGGGAAGAAAGATGTCCATTTTGCTCAAGATGTTGAAGTTATCCAAGCTGAAGAAGATGGTCAGGAAGAGGATGTGAACTACATTGGAGGATCTGGTTTCCAAGGGAATAGGTTTAGTAATCAGCAAGGTAATAGGTTCTTCAATGGTGGACAGAAGAGTACTTTCACAAGCAATCAAAACTCTTCTGGCTTTGGACAGAATGCTGGTTTCAAGAAACCTTTCCAACAAGGTAATCAGAGGACTTATGGATCTTCCTCTTACCAAACACCTCCTGCTGCTAATGCTCATGAGAGCAAGATGGAGAGTATGATGGAGCAGTTGCTGGAAGGACAAACTAAGATTGCTGTGGACTGCAACAGGAAGTTAGATGCTGTGTATTAGGACCTTAATTGGAAGTTTGAGTCCTTAAGTACTCATGTGAAGCAATTGGACACACAAGTGAGCCAAACTTCAAGCTCTATTAAGGGAAAGAGTGTCGCGGACACCCACATCAAGGCTTGGTCAGTCTATATCAATGATGGATCATACCAAGGTGAAAACTTTGAGTTAAATACAACTGACCTGGTGGAAGAAGCTAGAAATTTTGAAATTAAGGAAAATCTCTCGGGTGGAATCTGTGAAACTTGTGCTGTATCGATCGATGCACCTCTAGCGTCGATCGTTGCATGCCCTGGACAGACAGATTTACTTGAGTCTCAAAGCATTGATGCAGAGACGGATCTGGAGCTTATTAGATTATTCCCTGGACTGTCTGAGATAACTCAACAGAAGATTGATGAGGTCCGACAGATATGAGAGATTGGTGAAGAGTTGGAAGAAGTTCCACCATCTGATGATCCACCTTATCACCCTTGTGCGCAGAGATATTTGAAGAAGATGCTGCCAATGGATGAGATGCTGAAAGATTTGGTGATAGTAGTCCCTCAATAGATAAGTAATGTGTTGTTAACTAAGATCTCGAAGAAGCTGCCTGATCCTGGGATATTTGTGCTGAGTTGTTCTATTTTTGAGGATGGTTTCAAGCGTTCTTTGTGTGACTTAGGAGCTGCTGGAAGTCTCATGACATACTCTGTGGCAGAGAAGCTGGGGATGATGGATTTTTCACCCACTAGGACCTCTCTTGTCCTAGCTGATCAGTCAATAAGGATTCCGGAAGGAGTTCTTGAGGACGTCCCAGTAAGAGTTGGAAACTACTTGGTTCCGACAGACTTCTTGGTGCTTAAGTACGACAGTGAGCAGGATGATGCTTTGATACTGGGAAGACCGTTTTTAGCCACAGCTGGAGCAGTGATTGACGTAAGGAACAGTCTTGTTAATCTCTATCTGGGAGATGAGCCTCTGCACTTTGAGATGGATATGATGCGCAAGCCGCAAATTGATGAGCAAACCTTCAGGATTGAGGATGGATATAGAGAACAGATGAATGAGACTTTATTTTCAGATCCTGGAGATCATTTTATTCCCTCGTTTCTTGGACTAGCTCACAGTGAGACAGCTTATTCTCCACCTTGGATGAGGAGACTTTCGCAGAGGCAATCACAATCTCTGTTGAAACCTCCAGGAGCTTGATCTTGTTCGTCCGGTCAAGCTAATGACCTTAAACAAGCGCTGAGTGGGAGGCAACCCACTGTTAGGTTTTAGTGTTTTTCTTATTTATTTTTGGTGTTTTTCTTAGGATTTCACGTTTTGATTTTATTTTTGCTAAGTTTTTCGTTACAGAACACTGTCTGGAGATATGTGACGATCGTTGTTGGTATGTGCAACGGTCGTTGTAGGGAGAAATGACGAAGAGACTAGATCGCCTTGTGATGATCGTTGCGGTCCTGTGCAACGGTCGTTGCAAATGGTTCAATTGCAAAAATAAAAGCCTTCCGTACCTTTTGGTGAGATGTCTGAGTGAGTGGAGAGAGCGTGAGGATGGTATTCTACGGAGCATCTGGAACTTCATGCGTACCTGCACTTGCAGGAGACAGCAACAGATTCATCATCCCGGACCTTCCCGTCGACGCAGACAGCGCTCTCCGACTCCCAATACTTCCAGCAGTACTAATCGCTATGATGGCATAGATGACGAGTGAGAGTAGTGCTTTTAAGACTACGATTCTGTATTTCTGTTTTCATCTTTTCTTTTGTATTTTTCTTTTGATTTTCTTAGGATTCTTATGTTTAGATGATGTTCCTACTTTGAGACTATATGTTGCTTTGATTCTACTTGTTTGCATTGATTTTCAGCTTGCAGGTTTGAAATTTGATAATTTCTCACGGACTAACCTGCTAACTGCTAACTGGTCTCGACAGAATCGCAATGCAACGATCGACACGGTCCTGTGTGTCGATCGTCACAACACAAAAATCGCATTGCAGCGATCGTTGCGGTCCTGAGCAACGATCGACTCATTATGCAATCGCCTTGCAACGGTCGTTACATTTATGTAACGATCGATGCATGAGCAACAGAGGTAAAAATCAGACATAACTTAACTCATCCTTTAACATTTTTCTTTCTTTTACCAAACCTTAGCTTGACACTACTGGGGACAATGTGTTTCAAGTGTGGGGGAGGTGGTACTGATTTTTATCTTTCTGTTTTCTTAGAGTCAGTCCTGTTTTTCAAAAAAATTTGTTTTATTGAGTCAAAACGGTTTAAGTAAGAAACAGTGAATTTTTGAGAAGCTAACAACAACTTGCAGGAACTTAAGTAACCATTGGGATGAAGTTGCAGGAAATATCTATGACTATTAGAAAACCCAACACGGATCAACCTACTGAGGACACCCATATCAATTCAGGTATTCAGAGGATCCTTTACTGACTTCACCCTTAATTTGACTTAATTTTCTCACCTAAGGGCTTGGTATACCTTGAGTCGGATTCCTTTGTTAGTTCTGACACAGCTTGTAAACATGTCCGAGTATGGTTCCCTTCTCCACTTCCATAAAGTAAAAAAAAAAGAAGTAATAAACTGAGGATGAGCTAGTAGCTCCGAAGTGGTCACGGGACTAGTAGCAAACACTATTACCTCATGTGCATTCATGGAATGTGTCCAAAGTACACCCCTTAACGGGAAGAACACTGATAAAAAAAAAAAATGATACCCAATGGGGAAAAATCAGAATGCTAAGGAAGGGAAAAGAGAGGAAAAGGAACCAGAAAAAGATAGTATGGTGGTCTAGAGCTGACAAAGTAAGAATCCATGTGCCCTTTGATCGATAATCCTTAGGTGAGACCGCACTTAATAGCTTATAGAAGTCAGTAGGGTGAATTTGAATTGCTTGGATTGATTGTGGAGTTTACTTAGGACAGTTTCTAAGTGTGGGGGAAGTACATGTTGGTCTTTATGTCTTGCAGGTGATTCTTTTAGTGGTTTACTAAGGGGAGTGTTGTTGCTTATAAGATAAAAAGAGTTTCTGAAAGTTTTCAAACCTCTTTCTTCAACATGTTTTAGTTCTCTGTTTTGCTTGAGGGCAAGCAAATGCTAAGTGTGGGGGAGTTGATATATCATGGTTTTTACCGGTTTTAGACCATGATATAAGTGTGTTTTAGAGTCTTTTGGTGTTTCTTTAGAGTCTTTTTACAGGTATTATTAGGTACTAGCATGTTTGGAGCGGAATTGGAGTTATTGGAGCTTTTTGGAGCATTTTGGTGCTTTGACCCGAGAGATAGAGTTAACTGTCCAAAACAGAGTAATGCATCGATCGACACACATCGTGCATCGATCGACACACCAGCGAGATGGGCCTTCCTCGGCGGTTTTAATGAAGAATGAAGAATTCGGAGTTTTGCCCAGAAGTTCCTAATAATTACAAAGAAGCCCCAAGACGTGATTAGCTTATATAATTAGGTTTTTACATCCGTTTTTAGATACGCTATCATACTTAGAGCTGAGAGTTTTAGAGCTTGGGGCTGATCTAATCATGTACTCCTTTCTGCTTTTTGGAGAAGATTTCGAACCCCTTTACTTCTTTATTCTCTTTTATGCAATCTATTAATTCATTGATTATGTTTTCATATTCTATGTCTGAGTAGATTCATAGTTAGGTTTAGGAATTCTCATTAAGGATTTCATGACTTGCTAGATTTATTTATTTCAGTTAAGGATTCATATCATAATTGTTCTTCGATCTAAATTGTGCTTAACACTAGTTTCTAACCTGATCACTTAGAATCTAGATCTTATGTTGTTAAATTGACACGAAAGTGTGGTTTAGAATCTGAACTATTTAGGTTGGGAAATTGAATTACTCGCAAATAAATTTGGTTTAATTGAATTGTGAACATATCAAAATTAATCTTAAAGCTAGTTTAATCTGTTAGGAATTACAAAGAAATTTGGATTTCTGCAATTAGGCTTAGAGAATTCTCACAACGAAAGTTGGTTAATTCTATATCCGTGTTTGAGTTCTAGAACTGTACTTAATTTGATCCTGACTGAATAATTTATCTGCTTGTCTGACTTCCAGAGAACTCCCTAGACTTAGCGCTTTTAGTTAATTGCCTACAAACCAATCCTGCTACTGATTTACTTTCCTGCTTTGTTTTAAGTTTCTCACTACATTTCTTTCTCCTAGTTTTAACTTGACTGTTTTTAATCTATCGTTGCCTAGAGTCCTTGTGGATTCGATACCCTAAAGTACTACATTCACATCACTGTGCACTTGCAGTTAGAATAGGGATAAAACTAGACCTATCAATCATGTTGATACGTTTCCTGGGCATGGGCGTATCCTCTTCATTGTCGTCGCGAGTTCGCTTTGGTGGTTCTATGTCGATATCCCCCTGTTATGCTTGTTATTGATCGGCTTGCTTAGCTTTTTCCTCCTGGACGAGCTTGAACCGCTCTCCTCGTTTTTGTGTTGCCGCAGTGTTTCTCGATTCCTAGGGGTGTTTCTGGTGTGTTCCGATTTGTTATGTTTGTTACTCCTTTTAGATATTCGCCTAGCAAGAGACTTTGGAGGTGTCGACACTCGGCGGAGCTATGCCCATAGCGCTGATGAAAGGTGCAGAAATCCTTTTCTTTATCGTCGGTTCGCAGGTATTTGTTCCATGCTCGATTTTGTTGGGTGTTTGGCTGGCTGTGACCCTGCTGCTAGGCTGTTTGTTGGTTCGTTTGTTGCTCGCTGATGCAGCATGTTGTTGCCTTTTTTTCCTTTGTCGTCGAGGAACTCTGGTGCTGAATCCTTCCTCTTTTTAGCTGGGGTGAACTTCTTGGCGAGCAGGTCCTTTTCCTCCTCTGTTTCGATGAAGACGGCTTCTCGGTGAAGGGCATCTTCATGGGTTTGTGGTTTGTTTATGGCCATCTCGTCGTGGAACGGTGACTCCTACCAAAGTCTGTTTGTAGCGCCAGAAGTCCTTTGTTATCGGTTACCGTGATTTTTGAGACGATAACCTTGAACCCGTCGATGTACGATCTGAGAGGTTCTTTAGGCCCATGGCTCACAGCCTAGAGGTCGGCGATTGAGTCTCCCTCCTGGATGAACATTGATTAATGCTTGAGAAATGTAGTTGTCAACTGGTGATAGTTGTCGATAGAGTGCGCCTCCAGGTGCGAGAACCAATTGAGGGTGGCGCCGCTTAGATTTTCGAC
Source organism: Orychophragmus violaceus (assembly GCA_030180135.1). NCBI lineage: Eukaryota > Viridiplantae > Streptophyta > Magnoliopsida > Brassicales > Brassicaceae > Orychophragmus > Orychophragmus violaceus. Next base: position 34,522,074 of record CM058233.1, read on the forward strand.
GAAAAGTTGGCAGAAGCCGGCATCGCGTTCTTCGGGCGAGAATTAAGCTCGTTCCATTGCAATACTAAAAGCCGTTAGGTACTGTTGAGGATCTGATTTCCCCTCGTAGGTTGGCAACTTAATTTTTCCAAGGTGCCTGATCGGTGTACCCGTTATCTTGTTTGTGAATGGTGTGCTTTGTGTCTATTTGAGAACTCGGTCTATTTCGGGGGCCGAGCTGGTTGCCTTGTGAAATTTTGACGTCATGTAGTCCAGCTGCGTCTTGAGTAACTCGAGCTCGCTATTTCTACTGGCTTCTGCTTGGCTTCGAGAAAATCCGGTTGGCAATGGTGCCAAGGGTGCGGGTGTTCGCCTGCTAGATTCGGTGTTTGGAGCTGGTGATTCCTCGAGCAGAACCCTTTCGAGCCGCGGGGCGGGGTCTCCTGTTGCTTGGGATGTTCGATGCCCGGGCATTTGGAGGTCGTTGATTCATTCTCTGCACGTGTTCTGATTGCTCGTGAGTAGGTCGAAGCGGGTGTTATTGTTTCGAGTCAGCTAGTCGATTTGTGTCATCAGGTCTTTATGAGGGAGGAGACGTCTTTGTCTTGAGCATATGAAGTTCCGTTTGTTAGTCTGGCGTCCTGGTGGGTGCCGGTTACCCTAGTTTGGTGAACTGGAGTATCGATTGGTAAGATTGGTGAACGTGCTCCGTCCGTCGGGCTCGGGGAGGTCAAGCTCGGAGGGAGCAGGCTTGGAGTCTGCTCGGATGATTTGGAGTTGTTACCGGCGGAGAGCGGTCCAGTTATTTTGGCTTCGTCTTTAAAGCGTAGAAAAGTTTTTTGCTCCCCACAGACGGCGCGAATCGTTGTTACGAAATTTCGATCTAATCCATATAACTCGGGTTACGATCAAAGAGGTCCAAACTAACTAGGTGAGAATAAACTTTAAGTGAGATCAGAAATTGTTCTATTAATAATAAGGCTGAAGCCGAACAATGAACATGATGGACGAGGTGAGAATCCGTTAATTGATGTGCTCCCTAAATCTTGCTCGGGCTCGTAGCTTTATAAATGTAGTTCGGAGCCTTCAAAAGTTACAAAATGCCTAAAAATGAAGAGTGAAGGATCTATTTATAGCGTGTGAAGACTAATTTTCTGTTGGGCTGTTTAACTTTTTAGCAGACTCATTCTGTTTAACTTCTTAGCAGACTCATTCTGTTGGGCCGAATGTTTTTGATGATGTGGCAAGATTTTCAATGGGATGAATGTGTTAGCAGACTAAACCATATCTAACATTGAACTATCTTAAATAGTCGATAACTTGTATATTGTACAAGTGAAAATTAGCTAATAATATCAAATCAACCTGATATTAATGTTCTAAAGTGTATGAAGATTAAAAATATATTTTACAAAACAATTAGTAAGCTAGCTAACTACAATCGACGGTAACTAGTATATCGTCCATGTTATGGACGGCTAATAATATCTAATCACCAATATATTAATACTCTGAATTATCTATAAATGAACCATCAACCACCACAAATATGGTATCGAACAATATCATCAGCCTAGTTAACTATGTTAACCTTACATTTTCCACACTAACAAACATAGCGGATTAAATTAAGGGGCAGGATAAATTAGCTTCTATATAATTGTGAAATTAGTTATCCTAACCTCGAATTTTTTGACAAGTCCCTGATTTGCTTGAGTTTCAGCGTGACTCGTTGGGATATTTCTAGAACAAAATAATCTCCAGGATCGGTGGATTCAATCCACCGGTGAAAAAAATACCTTCGTTGATATCTGAGACTGTTTCTAGTAACACCAACTGAAACGCAACACCAACTGAAACGCTTACAAAAAGCCTTGAACGGCTATATTTAGTGCCGCAAGTTGTGCTAGGTTTCTTTCCTTAATAGAAGCAGGGCCCGCTTAGGCAGGGTGCAGTGATGCTTTTGCGCCAGGTCAAAAATCCAAATTTAAATATTTGTATTAGAGTTAGAGTCTTAATTTTTTTGACAAAAAGTCCTAAATTTTGGTCATATAGTGGTTTAATTTTTATTTTTTTTAGCACTGAACCATTTAAACTTTTGAGACGGGCCTGAATAGAAATCATAATCATATTGAACAACTTCCTTCGAAAGTTGAATTCGTAGAAGATAGTTTTGTTCGGTTTCTAGGAAAAAAAAGAGTTGAAGAAGAAAAATCTAATCCTCTGTTTTACATAGGTTTTCACTCTCGAAATTTTTTGGCTGTTTAAAAAAAAAAATGTAATTAAGACACAAAACGTGAATTTCATAAATATTATCTTTTGCATCAAATATTTAAATCCATAGCAAAATATTTGGTCAATTCAATATATAACAAAGTCAATACAACTTTTGCGATACCATTTTGCCCTAGATTTTTTAGTAACAAACTTGCTTTTCCGCTTGACACACTAATATACATTGTTTTTTGTTCTTCTTTTAGAATCAAACAAAACAGTCATTTGTTAACAAAAGCAGAAAACTTTTTTTTTTTTTTTACATCTTTATTCAAAACAAATTTTAGCTTTCTCATTGTGTTATCTCTTTTTTTAGAATAAGCAATCTTTTCAGTTCTTACAAGATTTATATAACATTCGAAATTTTTCTCATTTTTGAATAGTGTTAAAACAGTCGTCTATTTAACGATATAGACAAATAATTTTGTATGTAAATATAGTCAACTATGCATAATATATATGTTAGTGTTTGCATATGGAATAACCTTGTAGTATATTCAACTATGTAGATGAATGAAATAATTTTGTCCAAATGTAGATGACTAATTCCTTTTTAGATTTACCTCACTATTTTGGAATCTCGTGCCGCAAATAAGGTTTTGGTAACAGATACTCTCAACCACCAAACACTTATTGTGCATGAGGAGGACGAACTAGAAGATAATAAAAATCTAGAGAAAGAATATAGTAAGATATTCGAATAGATATTTGATTATTTATTGCAACTATAACTGGCTGTAATTTACTATATAGTAAGGTTATTATTCTAAGTGGTATATGTCTACTACTTGTTTATATCTTTGTTGATGTTTCGAAACACGATGGAGGAGAAGGTTGAACCAGAAGATAATGTAAACCTGGAGAAGGAAGACGATAAGCTATTGGAGTAGATATTTGATTGTTTATTGCAACTATAATATGGATGTAGTTGACTATATAGTACGATTACTGTTCAAAGTGGTAGTTGTCTACTACTTGTTTGTAGCTTTAATGTTGATTAAAAACGAGGAGGAGAAGGATGAACCAGACGATAATGAAAACCTAGAGAAGGAAGACATTAAGCTATTGGAGTAAATATTTGATTATTTATTGAAACTATAATACTGTTGTAGTTGACTATATAGTAATGTTATTATTCTAAGTGGTAGTTTCTAATATTTTTTGTAGCTTTGTTGGTGTTTCGAAACGCGGAGGAGGAGGACGAACCATAAGATTATGGAAACGTGGAGAAGGACGATGTTAAGTTATTCGAATAGATATTTAATTATTTATTACAACTATAATATGATTGTAGTTGACTATATAGTAAGGTTACTATTTTAAGTGGTAGTTGTCTACTACTTGTTTGTAGCTTTGTTGGTGTTTCAAAATAGGAAAGAGGAGGACGAACCAGACGATAATGGAAACCTGAAAAAGAAAGAAGTTAAGTTATTCGAATATATATTTGATTATTTATTGCAACTATAATATAGTTGTAGTTGACTATATAAAATGTTACTGTTTATTGAAACTATAAAATGAAAGTAGTTGTCTACTACTTGTTTGTAACTTTGTTGGTGTTTCCAAACGGGGAGAAGGAAAAACAAAAAGATAATGGAAATTGGAGAAAAAAGATGATAAGCTATTCGAGTAGATATTTAATTAATTATTACTTTTATAATATGGTTGTAGTTGACTATATACTAATGTTTTAAGTGGTAACTCTACTATTTATTTGTAGTTTTCATAGTGTCTCGAAATAGAGAAAAGAAAGACGAACCAAAAAATAATGGAATTCTAAAGAAAGAAAATACTAAACTATTCGAGTATATATATATATATATATATATTTTTTGCACATATATATGATCTCAACTACAACCATATTAGAGATAAAAACATATATAATTATTTTGCAATTTTAGATACATACCAAAATAGTTGCCTATAAACACGAATTTCAAATCCGAATGCAAAGAAATGATAATTCTAAAACTGAAATTGAAAGGTGAAATTAGTATTGTTCCCACCAATCTGAAATTACAGAGCTAAAACATCAATGTGTCAATGTATAAAAAAATTTGGGTTGCTATTCAGTGTGCGCTATGGTGATGAAGAAAGTCATTTTGGTTGAGAGAAAAATTCACTTTTTAGAATTCTTAATTTATGTTCTCAATGGTGCTACTTCTGCTGATTTCCAAAAAGAAATTGTAATGAAAAGGCGAATGTTCTCTTTTCAAAAGTTTAGGTATCTTCACATTTATCTTGTCCACACAATAATTCCATTTTTAAAAGCAAATAAAAAAATTCTTTAAATATTGTTGTATGTTTGTCATGATGACAAGATACGTAACGGTCACCTATTGACGCTAAATATGTGTATAATTTCTCTTTGTTATTGTAGGGCTTCTTTCAGGAGCAACAATAAAGGTCAAATAATATTAATTTCTAGAAACTAATAATATGGTTAACGGTTGCTATATATTGCATTCCCATTGAATAATCATAAATATCTGAACGATTATTATATTTTATATATGATATATCCGCCAAATCTGAAAACCGAACGGATATCTAAATATCTGAAATACGATTTGTGCATCTAAAATATTAATTATATTTAGATTCTAAGTAATCAAATATTTAAAAATATAATTTATAAATATAAAAATAAGTTATGTTTAGAACCGAAATAATAAAATAATCAAAATTAACTGAGTATTATAAAAAAAAAATGATTGACACGAAACTACAAAAAATTTTTTTTCCCAAAATATATGAAATTACGCAAATTACATTATAATCTTTACACAAACTATTCGAATTATCTGATATTTTTACTGAATTACTCGAAGTAACCAAAAAACAAACCGAACGATAACAAACGAAACTGGAATTATTTTTTTCTATATATTTGTTGGTTCCAAATTTTAGTAGCGGAACTTGGTAATCCACATAATTATAACCTGTGTTCTAGATTCTAGTTTGTAAATTAAAACTTGTGTTTAATTATGAGAAAAGTCATAAAATAAAATAGCACAAAAAACATATCTTATCATAAATATAGCATCAAGGAAAATAATTCACATTTTTAGCATTATTTTAATTATAAAGACTTTTATAACATTATATAATTTAGGGTTTAGGGTTAATTATTTAGGGTTTAGGGTTTATTATTTAGGGTTTAGGGTTAAGTATTTAGGGTTTGGGTTTATTATTCAAGGTTAGGGTTTAGTATTTAGGGTTTAGGGTTTACTATTTAAGATTTAGGGTTAGGGCTAATTTAGTGACAAAACATGTTTTTGTGCTATTTTTATGATTTTTCTTCCTTGGTGCTATATTTTTGACAAATCATGTTTTTTGTGCTATTAATGCGATTTGCCCTTTAATTATTCATAAATTATGATTAATTATTCATACATTACGTTTATTTTTTTCATAAAATGTATAAATATTAATTTTTTCTAATTTCATACATTATGAATTTTATATATTTTAATACATTCCATTTCTAAACATTCATATTCGTAATTTATGAAATTAGAAAATGGTCATAAATTCAAATATTACGTTTAATTATTCATCAAATGGTGTATATATACTTTCCTTTTTAATTTTACATATATGTCGCTTTGAGTTTTTTTTTTCTGACAATTTTTTTCTTTGAGTTTTCGCTTCACTTATCATATATAATATAAAAGTTGAAACTATAAGCATTTAAGAGTGTCCACATAGGATTTAAAAACTCAATATTATTGGTCCACTTCATCATTCAAAATTGAGAAAATTTACAAATTTTAAATTTTATAAATAGTAAAACTTACATAGAAATGAAAATAAAAATATCCATAAATTGTCATAAAAACATAATGTAATAAAAACACAATTTTATAAATAGGAAAACTAACATAAAAATGGGAATAAGAAACATACATAAATTGTCATAAAAAGAACAAAATGGCAAATAAGTATTAAATAAAAAACATCAATAAATCGTCATAGAAACATAATGTAATAAGAAACACACTTTTATAAATAGGAAAACTAACATAAAAATGGAAGTAAGAAACATACATAAATTGTCATAAAAAGAACAAAATATCAAATAAGTATTATTTAATTGAATTATGTATTTACTTATATTCAAAAAAGGAAATTATAATATTCAAAAACTATAATTAAATATTACGTACATGATTTACATTTTCCTTGATTAACATAATTTCCAACTATTATAAAAAGGAAATAGTTTCTTTCTTAAAATTAGAAATTTTTTTTTTAAAAGCTTAGCAACTGATTATAATTACGCAACTCAAATTTCAATAGCATACAGAAATTTCTAAATCAAAAATACTTCTTGAAAGGCAAAAATAACTTGATAAAACAATGACCAATTCTTTTTCTAACTAACCTTTACTTCTTTGTTTTTGAACGAGCTCAAAAAAGTTTTAACAAGAAAGAAGTTTTGGTTAGAGTTCTTCATTTGTGGGAGGCACGGAACATAAAAAAAGAGGTTTACTTATGGATCTTGAACTCCTTCTCATTGATTAGAAGGTAAATACAAATTTCTTAATACATCTTCAATTCAATATTTAGTTAACACACCTACTTATATATTTTAACAAAATATTGCAGGGTACTGTTATCCACACATTCATATTTGCTAACCGGATATGCTACAGTGAATATAAATATTCCTTTATAATAAAAATATTAAAAGAAAAAACAATAATAAAATTACAAATTTTATTAATATTGAATTTAAACTAATTTAGAGAAATATAATTAAAAAAAATTACAAACTTTCACTACAAGAAAACAAGCCTTAATCCGACGGAATTTCCGACAGAAAATTTGCCGTTGGAAATTCCGACAGGTTTCCGACGACGTATCGACGAATTGGAAGTCGTCGGTTTTGCGTCGGTAATTTCCGACAGCAAACATTTCCGTCGGAAAATTTCCGACGGTAATCCGACAGTATCGTATATCGGTCGGTATCTGTTCCAATGCATTTTATTTTCCGACGGATATTAAATATCCGTCGGAAATCCGTCGAAAAATTCTGACAGATTTCCGAGGGATATTTAGTATCTGTCGGAAATCCGTCGGAAAATTCTGACAAATTTCCGAGGGATAGTTTGATTTAGGGTTTAGGGTTACAAACCCTAAACCTGGTTCTTTGTAAAACTTCAGGGTGATTAATGGTAGGGTTTTAATGAGTGAAGATCAACATTATATATCACTTAAAGATTGTTTTACACATTCTCGGAAATACGAAGTACCATCGTCGAATTCACTTCTTAGTAGACAATGTCATTTGTCGATATGTTGAACGGATCTCTTGTTTGATTTACAAAAATCTAATTTTGTATTATATAAGTCATACGATCCTAAATATTGTATATGAAATGTATTATTTAACTTTTAAGATTGCGTAATCCCGGAACCTTAAACCCTAAACATACCCTAAACCTATTTCCTCGGAAATCCGTCGGAAATTTCCGACGGATTTCCGACAGAAATATTAGATCCGTCGGAAATCTGTCGATAATTGAACCGCCAAAAATTTTAACCGAAAATTTTGGAATACCGCCATATAATTTTAGAAACCGACGGATTTCCGAGGGATCTTAATTATCCGTCGGAAAGCTTAAATATCTTTTCACCAACTCATCTTCCTCCTCATTTCTTCGACAGCTCTCTCTCTCTCTCTCTCTCTCTCTCTCTCTCTCTCTCTACTTCTTCTTCTCCGACTTCTCTCTTCGTTGCACGCACGATTACGGCGAGATCTCTCCGAAACCAACCGCCAACCACATCAAAATCATGTAAGCTTTGATTTGAACCGATTAACTTTGGAGAATAATGAGATTTTAGGTGTTTGAATTTAGGATCTAGGATTCATGTTGTTTGAGTGTTGATTCTAGGAGCTTAACATCCTTTTTAGGTTGTTAGATTGATGTTAGTTTGTTTAGAAATGTAATTTTTATTTATCTAACATTTTTTGGTTTGTATAAGTTTTATTTCTTTATTTTTGTAATGTTTAGGAGGTTTTTAAATTTTTTATGGATTATGAAAATGTTTTTAGTAATATAATATAACATTAGATATTTTTTATTTATAAAAACGATTTTATAATTTTTTAGATTATAAAAAACGTTTTTTAGTAATATAATAAAACATTAGATATTTTTTATTTATAAAAACGATTTTATAATTTTTTAGATTATAAAACGTTTTTAAGTCTTTTATAAAAACATTAGATTTTTTTTTTATAAAAACAAATTTATGATTTTTTTAGATTAAAAAAACCTTTTTAGTATTTTATAAAAAAAAATTAGATATTTTTTTCTATATAAAAAAAATTTCATAAATTTTTAACATATTAAAAAGTTTTTTATATATATATGAAAACGAGTTTATATTTTTTCAGATTTATAAAACTGTTTTTTGAAATTATTAATATTGTAATAAAAGTTTATATAAAATTATGATTTATATAAATGTTTTTATAACGGTTGCTTGACTCTAAGTGTTTTTTCACGTGATGTAGGAATGACTACGGAGAGTTCGAGGCTTTCTTGTCCGGTACCGGCCAGGACCGTGGATCTCTTCCGGGTGAGCCTTCTCAACCTCCTCAAGCACGGTCGGCACCTCCACGGCGAGCTCGATCGACTCAACTTAGACCGTCTTGTTCTGTACCATAGGCTCCGGGGAAAGAAGCTCCTAGCGGGAGCCATTCTGGGCAAGAAGCTCCTAGCGGGAGCCATTTGGGCTGGACAACTCAAGTGATGGAACCGAGAGTGGGAACAGGAGCTTCGGGAACGGAGACATGGACGGACGAGGACGGGTTCGGTACAGGGGACAGGAACGGGATTGGGATCCGATGGGAATCCCAATGTTATGTAGTTGAAATAAATATTTTTAAAAAATTTAATAAATTTTTTATAAAATATTTCGTATATAAAATATTAAATTTTAATATATATATAATAATAAATTTTAAATACTTTTAATATATATAATAATAACTTTTTTTAAATAATAATTTTAAGAACCGTCGGAAATCTGTCGGAAAATAGTTTGTCGGAAATCCGTCGGAAAATAGTTTGTCGGAAATCCGTCGGAAAATAGTTTGTCGGAAATCCGTCGGAAATAACCGACGGATTTTCGACGGATACGATTTTCCGACAAAATAGAACCGACGGATTTGGTCTGTCGAAATTCCGTCGATAAACGGTGTTTCCGACGGATTACCGACGATTATGGCCGTCGGTAATCGCGTGTTTTCTTGTAGTGTTTATTAATATTAAATTTAAACTAATTTAAAAAAAAAATATAATAAGTACAATTATAAAATCTATAGTATTTCTTTAGTAAAGCTACATAATCCAGTCAGGGGGGATGTAGCGGGGGTCCTTTCTCTATCGGAAGAGGCTTGTAAGTTGTCCATGTACCTCACAAGCAAGGGACGAAGAAGATAGGCTAGGTGAAACACCTTTACCCGATTTTCATTTTTTAGAATTTACTTAGGAATTAGGTTGTTCCGTTTTTAATTTAGAATTTTTTTCGGCGTTAATCGATTTTAGACTGATTCATGGTTAAACAGATAACTTGAATTACTTAAACATGCGGTTCTAGTATAATGAGAGTTCGCTTATAAACTATTACATTGTATCTAGTCCAATACCCGAAAATAATTAAAACCACCATTCTTCCTCCCGGCACGCCTTTGTCCCGCGATCTTAGCTACCTATATCATGTTCCTTTCATATGTTAAGTCAAAGAGAGCGTAAGCAAAAAATGTTGCTTAGTGAGTGCGTTTAAGCCGCTCACTGAGACAAGTCCAAATCCATAAACAAGCAATCAGTTCATTAATCACTTACAAGAAAGAAATTAGCCAGACTAATCACCCAGGTTGTCTGGATCGATCATCAAACTGAATAGCAGAACATTGAATAGTGTCAAGCAATTTAAATTAAAGAAACGCAACAAGTGAAAGAACTAGACTAGAGATCGGTCTAGGACACTCACCGTCTTCAGTTTTCGGTTTCGGTTAAGTCGGTTTCTGACACCTCTTGCACTTGATCCTTCAGAACAACGTTCCAGTCCAACGACCCAACAGTCTTGCTCGATCACGCAAGCCAAACTTGATAAACTTTCAGCCAACTCTCGGTTTCTCTTAATTTCTGAGCGGTTTCTCTCTTTCAAGTTCTCTCCACTTTCCTTTCTTTCCAATCCGTGAAAATGATAGAAATCTCCTAATGGCGACTTAATGAGCGGTTTCCCAAGCCAAAACCGTATGTGCTTCTTTTTTATTGGCCAATTCAGTCTGAACCGCTTCCCCGCGTTAATAACACTAAGTCGCGCGGATTTAACCAAACAATTGTTTCCGCTTTTTTCCTTGGGAGAATTTGCTGAGTTTTGGCCAATAACCATTCCCGCCAAAACCAGTCCATCAACTGAGCTTAAGCCGACAATCCCAACTGCCTTGTCTGAATCCCGACCAAACACTGTCTGAATAAGGCAAGAGCTGACTAAACTGAAAAATCGCTCAGCTAGTACGAGAAATCCGGCTTGGCTGATTTTAGCTCGGAAATCATCTTAACTAGCCTATCTAACTGAGTAGAATTTATTCCTTCGATCCTTTCATCGATCTTGGCTAAGTTTCCTCAACATTCGGATTCCCATCAACCCAAATATCACTGATCCAACCTTTGATCTAACTTGATCTCATCTAAGCCGATTAGACCATGTTTCCTACATGATCTGGGTGAGTTAAACTAGCCAATGGTCTATTCCAGTCTAGTTTCCCAACTACCTAGTAAGTTTACCTAGCCCCCTATATAGCATTAACACCATTTTTTGATCTGATACCAAGAGACATTGAATTCGTTTGAAATCAATTAATTATGAATTAATTACTTATAAAAATAAACAATTCAGAATTAGGGTGTTAAAATTCTCCCCCACTTATGTTTAGATTCGTCCTCGAATCTTTCCCTTTCCCTGGCTGATTTTTCCGATATGTTTACTTCGGCTGCTTCTCAAACCACTTTGGAAATTTTTCCTTCATCACTGTTTCTGGTTCCAATGTGACTTCCTCTTTACCTTCTCAATCCCACTCAACTTGGATCATTCTTAATTGTTTCAGGCCTACTACCTTTATTCTTCTCCCAACTATCTAAATCGGCATTCCCAAGATAGTTAAGTTTTCTGCAGATCAAGAGTTGGTTATGCGATCACATAATTTCCAGGTTTAATGCATTTCCTTAGCATTGAAACGTGGAACACATTATGAAACACTACCATAGACTCTGGAAACTCCAATCGATAGGCAAATGGCCCAACTATGTCCAAAATCTTGTAAGGACCATGTACCTTGGAGCCAATTTCCCAGTCAATATGGCTCGATCCTTACCGTTGTAATTGACTGTCTTTAAGTAAACCAGATCACCGACCGCAAATTCCAAATGCTTCCGGCGTTTATCAACATAGATCTTTTGTCGGTTTTGAGCTGCTTTCATATTTCTCTTAACCAGTCGGATCAGTTCACTCCTTTCCTGAACAAAGTCCCGACCATGGATACTTCGCTCTCCCCACTTGGGTCTAAAATTGGGGAGTCCGTAATTGTTTTCCATACAATGCCTCAAATGGATACATTCCAATGCTAGACTGATAGCTATAGTTGTATTAGAATTCGGCCAAAGGCAAGTAATGTACCCACTTACCACCCCAATCCAGAACACAAGCTCGTAACAAGTCCTTAAGTGTCTGGATTGTTTGCTCCGACTGACCATCCGTCTGAGGGTGATAAGCAGTACTAATATAGACCTTTGTCCCGAACTGCTTTTGTAGGAGTTTCTAGAACGAATATACAAACTTCGCATTCCGATCAAATTATGCTCGCAGGCACCTCATGCATCTTAACAATCTCCTCCACATAAATCACCGCTAACGCCACAGCCTTATCATGTTAGTGCACCGGTAAGAAGTGAGAAGACTTAGTCAACCTGTCCACTATTACCCAGATCGCATCATACTTGTCGTGCGGTGGCAATCCAGTAATAAAATCCATTGTGATCAGATTCCACTTCTACTTAGGAATTGGTAAACTCTGCAACAATCTGCTTGGAACTTGCTGTTCTGCTTTGACCAGTTGACAAGTCGGACAGGAAGCAACCCAATCTGCCACATTATTTATCGGTTCATGAACTCGTCCGCCCCAGCAGCCGGAACCCTAGCCAACACTTGACCAACATTCCCATCATCGCATCCATCCCTCCTGGAGGCTCATTACAAGCAGCCTTAACAATACGTTCAGATTCAGCCACACAAGTAGCCTCAGCAACACGGGCTGCTTCAGACAGACGAGCAGTCTCAGCCAGATGAACAGTCTCAACAACATGAGCAGCTTCAGCAACTCGGGCAGCTTTTTAAGAAGCCGCATTCTCAGCAATTTCCACATTCAGATTCTCTCTAGTGTTAACATTCACTTGGTTAATATTCTCAGGAATCCCTTCAGTTCCATCAACAATTTACTTTGTTCTCTTAGCCATCTGTAACAAGCAACATAACACTAAATTACTCCCAGCACTAATTCAGTTTCATCACATATATCAGAACCCGACTATACAGTCAACTGGTTCCAACCATTAACAGTATCAGACTATAAGTCTCAATAAACAGGGTCTTAACCCATAATTGTTCAGATCATAAGATCTCAGTAATCCGGTCGCAACCCTTAAACAGAATCCAGACTATAAAGTCCCAATGAATTTGGGTCGCAACCCTTCTCAGTTAGAAGACTTACCGCATGACGTAGGCACTGGAAGGATGGTTTAACCCAGTAACCCATCTATCACAATCAGTCCTAGAAACGACCATGCTCTGATACCAACTTGAAACACCCTAACCGATTTCTATTTTTAGAACTTACTTAGAAATTAGGTTGTTCCTATTTTAATTTTGAATTTCTTTCGAGGTTAATCGATTTTAGACTAATTCATGCTTAAATGGATAACTTGAATTACTTAAACATGCGGTTCTAGTACAATGAGAGTTTGCTTATAAGCTATTACATTGTATCTAGTCCAAAACTGATACATCATGGTTTTTAGGGTTTTTGACCATGGTATAAGTCTTTGTTATGAGTCTTTTAAGGTGTTTTGGAGTCCTTTCATGTGTTTTATAGGTCTATGTACGTTTGGAGCATATTTGGATAGTATGGCGCATTCTAGAGCTATTTGAAACACTTGTGCGAGAGAGAAGAAATCGAAGGCGAAAGCAGAACTCAGCATCGATCGACACTGATGTGCGTCAATCGACACAGATGCGTGATCAGAGTTTCTCGCCGAGTTAATGAAGACATTGGATAGTTGCTGTTTGGCCCAGAAGTTTCTCGTAATTACAAAGAAGCTAAAACGTGTTTAGACTATTATATTAGGGTTTTTAAGCCATTGTTTAGGCTATGCTTTACTTTATCAGAGATTAGGAGATTTGGGGCTGGTCTTGTACTCGAGAGAGAAGAGATTTCGAACACCTGTTCTTATTCTTTTGGATTTTATATGATATCTATTTTGATTATGTCTTCTGTTATGAATGCCATGTCTGAGTAGATCTCTTGTTAGGTTTAGGGATTCTCACTAAGGATTTTAAGGAATGTTAGAATAATTCATTAATTAGGATTCATCATCTAGTTCTTCATCTAAGTTGTTCTTAATGCTTAATCTGTACTTGCCATTTAGATTATTGATATCAGATTGATTAGCGCAGCGAGAGTTGGTTAATTAATTAGAAAAAACTTAGTTGAGTAAATTACCTATTCACAAAGAGATTTGGATTAGGAAATTTGTGAACGAAAGAACCTGAATTAAATTCATGTTTAGAACTTTAGGATTCGCAACAAGATTTGGCTTACTAGGTTGTTAGACATATGTAATTATCGCAGCGAAGCCTGGTTAGTTATCCTTATGTGATTCTAGTTCAAGAAAGCTAAGAGATTGAACCCTGATTGATTGTTATCTGATTTCCTGATTTCCTGAGAACTTTCTGAAACCTAACGCCTTCGTTTATTGGTCACACACGGTTTACTTTACTTGTTTTTTTACTGCTTTCACCTGCTTCGCTTAGTTTAATTCGACTACTCATAGATACTACATCGTACGATACCGTGCACTTGCACTTAGAAATAGGGATTAAGATTTGACCTATCAAAACCCCGAAAAATACTAAAAACCACCATCCTTCCTTCCTGCATGCCTTTGTCCCGCGATCTTAGCCACTTTTATCATGTTCCTTTCATGCATAAAGTAAAAGAGAGCTTAAGCAAAACATGTTGTTTAGTGATTGCGTTTAAGCTCCTCACCGAGCCAAGTCAAAATCCGTAAACAAGCAATAAGTTCATTAAATCAGTTATAAGATTGAAATTGGCCAGAAAAATCACCCAGGTTGTTTGGATCGATCATCAAGCCGAGTATGAGAACATTGAATAGAGTCAAGCAATCAAAATTAAAGAAATGCAGCAAGTAAACTAACTAGACTAGAGATCAGTCTAGAACACTTACCTTAGTCAGTTTTTGGTTTTGGTTAACTCGGTTTCTGACACCTCTTGCGCTTGATCATTCAGAACAACGATCCAGTCCAACGATCCAACAGTATCACTCGATCACGCAAGCCAAACTCGATCAACTCTCAGCCAACTCTCGATTTCTCTTAGTTTTTGAGCGGTTTCTCTCTTTCAATTTCTCACCACTTTTCTTTCTTTCCAATCCGTGAAAATGATAGAAAATCGTCTATGGGTGACTTAATGTGCTTCTTTCTTGTTGGCCAATTCAGTCTGAACCGCTTCCCCACGCTAATAACACTAGGTCGCACGGATTTAACCAGATAATTGTCCCGCTTTCTTTCCTTGGGAGAATTTGCTGAGTTTTGGCCAATAACCATTACCACCAAAAACAGTCCATCAAACACTTAGTTTATCTGCGAAACTGAGCTTAAGCTGACAATCCCAACTGCCTTGTCTGGATCCCGACCAAACACTGTTTGAATTAGGCAAGAGCTGACTAAACTGAATAATCGCCCAGCTAGTACGAGAAATCAGGCCTGACTGATTTTAGTTTGGAAATCATCTTACCTAGCTTATCTAACTTAGTAGAAATTATTCCTTTGATCTTGGCTAAGTTTCCTCAACATTTGGATTCCCATCAGCCCAAATATCACTGATACAACCTTTGATCCAACTTAATCCCATCTAAGCCGACTAGACCATGTTTCCTACGTGATCTGGGTGAATTAAACTAACCAATGGTCCATCCTAGTCTAGTTTCCCAACTGCCCAATCAGTCAAGGATATATAGTGTTAACACCATTTTTTGATCTGGCACCAGGAGACATTGAATTAGTCCGAAATCAATTAATTCCGAATTAATTATTTATAAAAATAAATAATTCAGAATCAGGGTGTTACACTAGGCCCTCCTAGAGGATCCGACAGAGACAGACATGCGTTAGTGCTTCGAAGCTTGTCAGGATGAGGAACCAACCTTTGGTCGCTGGGGGGAGGAGCCAATCCACGGTCAATGTGAGATATATTAGACTTAAATCTCGTACAAAGCAGCAATTCACGAAGAAGAACCTGCAACAGGGGTTCCCACGAAGCTATATATATATATATATATATATATATATATAAGGCCTATGTAGGCTAAACTATAAAGTAGGCTCCAAAAGACTAACTGCATACCAATCGTCAAAGAGGAAGTATTGGCAGAGAGAGCATCGACCTCGCCTGGCGGCAAACCAAGGAAAGGAGGAATGTTGTATTCCACAAGTGATCTGCGAGGAGAAAGAAGTTGTCCAACATATATCCATAAAAATACACAACCACTCGAAGCGTAAGAAGGTCAACCATAGAACAATAGACCTTTGGACGGTGAAATAACGTACGGGGCATAGCACAACGAGTATTTCGACACATGCATGAGCTGGTAGGAGAGCGTGGTCAAAGAGCTCCGGATGGGGTCCTCGATAGGTTTTATAGGACTTGATAAGTAATGAGGGTCCCTCATGTTGTGGGGCTTAACTGGCTGGGGAAAATCCTTGACAGGAAGAAGAAATCTACCATCACTGTGGGAAGTTTCGCTCGAAATCTCCATATGATGTAATCATCAAAGTCGGCACGATCAAAGTTGATAGGAAAGCGAGTCTCCCAGTGGATACATGAGGATGCGTGAGGAAATCGCTTGGATCCATACGGCGGAGACCCAAATCTGGTTTCTCGACAAATGATATATCATGGTTTTTAGGTGTTTTGAGCCATGATATACGTACATAATTGAGTCTTTTATAGATTCTTTCGAGTCATTTAGGTGTTTTACAGGTTTTAGCACGTTTGGAGCTTATCTGGAGATTCTGGGAGCTTTTGGAGTGATTTGGCAGCGTACATGGATTTCACAGAGTTCATTGGGTGCTTCTGTACTGAGTGTCGCCCAACCCTGAAGTGAGTGTCGCCCGACGCCATTAAAGGAGGAAATTCCTGCGCGTCAAAAATACAGCTTTTGGAGATTTGCAATATTTACCTAGAAGTTTCCCATATTTACAGAAAGACCCAAATCATATTTTAGACTATTAATTAGGTTTTTGAGCCATTGTTTAGGCTAAGCTTTTTTTTAATCAGAGATTATGAGATTTTGGGGCTAGTCTTGTACTCGAGAGAGACTTGATTTCGAACCCATGTTCTTACTCTTTGGATTTTTATATGATTTTTACTTTTATCATGTATGTTGTTTCAATTGCCATTTCTGAGTAGTTCTCCTTGTTAGGTTTAGGGATTCTCGTTAGGGATTTCATGGATTGTTAGTTTAATTGATTAATTTGGATTCATAACATCTAGTTCTTCATCTAGGTTGTTCTTAATGCGTTAATCTTAATTAGCTACTTAGATTATTGTTGTTAGGTTGATTAGCGCAGCGAGAGTTGGTTAATTAGCTAGAAAAGAACCTAGTTGAGCAAATAACCTATTCGCAAAGAGATTTGGTTTAGGGAATTTGTGAACGAACGAAATTGAATTAAATGCATGTTTTGAACTCTAGGATTCGCAACGAGAGTTGGCTTTCTAGGTTGTTAGACATAGTTAGTATTCACAGCGAGAGTTGGTTTGCTATATTTCTGTGATTCTAGTTCTAGAACATTGATATCTGAATCCTGTTAATTGATTGATCTATGTTCCTGATTTCCTGAGAACTTCCCTGAACCTAACGCCTTCGTTAATTTATCACACACACTGTTTGTTTACCTGTTCCATTTACTGCTTTTATCCGTCTTCCTTAGCTTAATTCGATTACATACAATCTATCGCGTGAACTGGAGTCTCTGTGGATTCGATACCCTTTGTACTACGATTTCATATCTGTGCACTTGCAGTTAGAATAGGGATAATTCTTGACCTATCAAGTTTTTGGCGCCGTTGCCGGGGACTCTTTGAGTTCGCCGATAGATTTTGTACTAGAATGTAGTCTAAGTGTTTCATTTTCTTTGTTACTAATCTCTTTTTCGCGTTTTTCTTATTTCTGCAGGGAAACAACGACCAAGAGAAATTAGTGTCGATCGACACCAACCTAGTGTCAGTCGACACCATTCGCGGAAGCAACCAAGAAGGCAAAGAGATCTGTAAGGATGATGTATTCGAATGTTGTTTTCAGCTCAGAGATTGACAGCTCGCAGATAGCTGGGCTGAAGAACAAAATTGACTCTCTTCATAGTCTTCTACTTGGAAGGAAGAGTGTCCAATTGGCTCATGATTTTGAAGTATTGGATGTTGGAGAGTATGCACAAGAAGCTGTCAACTACGTTGGAGGGAATGGATTTTACAGTCAGAAGTCTGCTTTTCGGAAGCCCTTCCAGCAATAGAGCAGTTCCGTCTCAAGGAACTATGGTGCTTCTTCTTACCAAGCACCTCATGCACCTACACATGAGAGCAGATTGGAATCCATGATGGGGCAGTTTCTTGAAGGACAACAACAGACCACTATGTTCTTCAACTCAAAGCTTGATGCCGTGTACACTGAATTGAATGGGAAGTTTGAGTCCTTGAACACTCATATGAGGCAGCTGGATACACAAGTGGGTCAGATTTCAAGCTCAATCAAGGGGAAGTATACTCAGAATGCCCACGTCAATTCCATCTCAGTTCAAGTTGAAGATAGGCTGATTCAGGAAGAAGAATTTGAGGTCAAGACTGTGAAAATCGTGGATAACAGTCGAGAATCCGTAGCTGCAGACTCAGCGTCGCCCGACACTCCCCCTCAGTGTAGGTCGACACCCCTTCAAAGCCCAGAGTTTGAAAGTTTCGACAGACCGAAATCGACCGAGATCGACATTGATATTTTGACTATAGCTCTCGGTGTCGATCGACACCCTCTTAGTGTCGGTCGACACGCAGATCTGACGGCAATTTCGAGTTCTCATGATGAACATAAATCGACCATGCCCGACATTGAAGGGTCGACATCACTTAGTGTCGACCGACACCACTTCTGCGTTGGTCGACGCTACAGTCGGGCAGACCCAATTTAATCCAAATCTGATGTTTTTGCTAAGGAGAAGGTCTACAAACCTCCTATACCATTCCCCAGAGTTCCTACGAGGTCTAAACATGAGCAGAATGTGGTCAAATGCATGAGAGAGATGGATAAGAAGTTGATTCAGATTTCAGAGAAGCTTCCAGACCCAGGAGTCTTTGTGCTAGACTGTTCCATCTCTAAGGACAGATTCGAGCATTCTCTTTGTGATTTAGGTTCTGGAGTAAATCTCATGTCATACTATGTGGCTAAGAGATTAGGACTATTGGATTTCAAGCCTTTTAGGATCTCTCTTATCCTAGCTGATCGATCAAAGAGGTATCCATAAGGAGTTCTTGAGGACATACCTATCAGAGTTGGAAACTACTTGATTCCAACGGACTTTGTTGTGCTGAAGTATAATGTTGAGCCAAATGATCCTATTATGCTTGGAAGATCATTCTTAGCTATTGCTGGAGCTGTGATAGATGTGAGACATGGTCTGATTGATCTCCACCTGGGAGATAAGCCATTGCAGTTCAAGATGGACAGGAAAGAGAGAGCCACCATTGATGGACAGAGTTTCAGTATTGAGGTGGAACCAGAGGTTCCTATTGGAGGAGAGAAGATGGCAGTTCATTCTGAACTTGCTCTAACATCTTCAGAGCGTGCAACTGTTCTTAAGCAGAAAGCTCCAGACCTCTCTCATCCACCAAAGCAAAGGTATGGTTCTTCTTAATTTGGATCTCCTAATCCATCAGCTGTGAGTGCAGGAAAACGCAGCATCCCACCCACGCTTCGCTCCCACCCTGGTTCTATTCACTCTTTCCTTGGGAGATCTCATGATCATAATGCATATACACCACCTTGGATGAAGAGACATTCACAGAGACACTCCAAGTCTCTGTTGAATCCCCCATAAGTCCGATCTCCTTTCTCTAGTCAAGCTAATGACTAGAAACAAGCGCTGAGTGGGAGGCAACCCACTGTTGGGTCAGTTTTTATTTTCTTTTTGATCTTTGGTTTTGTTTCTTTGATTTTTCTGGTTTTTGGTGTTTCAGAACGTGATGAACAGGTTTGCATACAGCAGCGTCGGTCGACACCAAACTCAAAAACACGGACCATAATCGAGGACGCTCGATTCGGATCAGATTTGTGTCGACCATAGCCTTGTGTCGTTCGACACTGGCTGTGTGTCGGTCGACACCAACGGTGACTGCAGGTAAGGTCTCTTATTTTCCGATCTTTTCGCTGGTTATACCTTGTTCTCCCGAACCCAAGCTGCGATAACACTGGAGACAGTGTTTTTTAAGTGTGGGGGAGGTAGTTACTGACCACCGTTTGCTTTCTTTTCTTAGAGTCAGTCCTTTGTTTTCAAAAGTGTTTTATTGAGTCAAAATGTGTATGAAACTATGATTTTTCGAGGAAATTTTTCGCTGAAACAGGAACTTAGTGACCATTGGTCAGACTTGCAGGAGCTCTATGACTGTTAGAAAACCACACACGGATCAACCTACCAAGGACACCCATATCTAACCAGGTATTCAGAGGACCCATCACTAGCCTCATCTCTAATCTTGACTCTAATTTCTCACTTAGGGGCTTGATATCTCTGGATCGGATTCCTCTGATGTGATTGACACAGCCTATGATCCTGTCTAAAGTATGGTTCCTGATTTTCCCCTCCCTTGAAAGTAAAAAAAAAGTGATTAAAATTGAGGATAAGCTAGTAGCTTCGAAGTGGTCACGGGAGTGGTAGAGACCCCTATTACCTCCTGTGTATCCATGGAAAGATCCAAAGTTACACCCCGAATAAAAAGGGAAGAGCACTGATAGAAAAAATAAAATGAGTTTCTGTGTTTTCAAACCCTTTTTCATACTTTGGTTCTTTATTTACTTGAGGGCAAGCAAAGGCTAAGTGCGGGGGAGTTGATATATCATGGTTTTTAGGTGTTTTGAGCCATGATATATGTACATAATTGAGTCTTTTATAGAGTCTTTCGAGTCCTTTAGGTGTTTTACAGGTTTTAGCACGTTTGGAGTTTATTTGGAGATTCTGGGAGCTTTTGGAGTGATTTGGCAGAGTACATGGGTTTCACAGAGTTCATTGGGTGCTTCTGTACTGAGTGTCGCCCGACGCTGAAGTGAGTGTCGCCCGACGCCACTAAAGGACGAAATTCTTGCGCGTCAAAAATACAGCTTTTAGAGATTTGCAATATTTACCAAGAAGTTTCCCATATTTACAGAAAGACCCAAATCGTGTATTAGACTATTAATTAGGTTTTTGAGCCATTGTTTAGGCTAAGCTTTCTTTTATCAGAGATTAGGAGATTTTGGGGCTGCTCTTGTACTCGAGAGAGACTTGATTTCGAACCCTTGTTCTTACTCTTTGGATTTTTATATGATTTTTACTTTTATCATGTCTGTTGTTTCAATTGCCATGTCTGAGTAGATCTCCTTGTTAGGTTTAGGGATTCTCGTTAGGGATTTTATGGATTGTTAGTTTAATTGATTAATTTGGATTCATAACATCTAGTTCTTCCTCTAGGTTGTTCTTAATACTTTAATCTGAATTAGCTACTTAGATTATTGTTGTTAGGTTGATTAGCGCAGCGAGAGTTGGTTAATTAGCTAGAAAAGAACCTAGTTGAGCAAATAACCTATTCGCAAAGAGATTTGGTTTAGGGAATTTTTGAACGAACGAACTTGAATTAAATGCATGTTTAGAACTCTAGGATTCGCAATGAGAGTTGGCTTTCTAGGTTGTTAGACATAGTTAGTATTCACAGCGAGAGTTGGTTTGCTATATTTCTGTGATTCTTGTTCTAGAACATTGATATCTGAATCCTGTTAATTGATTGATCTGTGTTCCTGATTTCCTGAGAACTTCCCTGAACCTAACGCCTTCGTTAATTGATCACACACACAATTTGTTTACTTGTTCCGTTTACTGCTTTCATCCGTCTTGCTTAGCTTAATTCGATTACATACAATCTATTGCATGAATTGGAGTCTCTGTGGATTCGATACCCTTTGTACTACGATTGCATATATGTGCACTTGCAGTTAGAATATAGATAATTCTTGACCTATCAACAAACAACTTCATAGTCGGGAGATTCACAACGCTTAAGTGATCGGTTTCTCGAGTTTTCATGAGACATATCAACGACTAAAGAGAAAAAACAAATCATGAAGCCGAATTGAATCAAAAGAGAAAATCATAAATAAATTCATAATATCACTTTCAGAAATCGGTTTCGGGAGATGGAGGAAAACGTTCGGCGACAGATTTTATAGGCGTGAGGAGAAAAGGCGAAACCGCATTCGAAAACAATGGGATAATATTAGAAAACAAAAACGTTGAGGGCCTTGTTGAAATTAATGCACCCCGAGCTGCTGAACCAAAAGCAAGCGATTCAAAGGCACCCATCAGGGCATGAAACAAGGTTACACAAC
This sequence comes from Orychophragmus violaceus, assembly GCA_030180135.1. Taxonomy (NCBI): domain Eukaryota; kingdom Viridiplantae; phylum Streptophyta; class Magnoliopsida; order Brassicales; family Brassicaceae; genus Orychophragmus; species Orychophragmus violaceus. Next base: position 34,544,321 of record CM058233.1, read on the forward strand.
ACAACTCCCCATCGAGCGGCAAGTGAAAGTTTACCACATGGCCTTACCTTGGTAGTATTGCGACTTAGTGATGCGTGGTGCATCATGTGGCTCTTCTTTGATAAGAAAAGAAGCAATAACTCCTCTCCCTAATCTTTTGCGGATTTTCTTTGGCTAAAAGTTAGCATTCTTTGTGAAATCTCCTAGTTTCCTTTTAATTCCTCCATTGAGTTCTTCTCGGACCTTGGTTTGGAAATTAGGGTATGTGAGTTTCTTCTTTAAACAAATTGAATCAACTGATCATTTAACTTAGCTTGTTTTGGTTTAGTATATTTAGGCATTATGCCATTTGGAGTTTGTTTGTGATCCGAGACTAGGGCTGCTAATACTTCTGGTGTTTCTTGCTCCTTTGTCTTCTCTATACCTTTTTCAACACCTTTTGGCAAAGACAAGTGTATTATACTAGCATTGGTAGTTTTAATCTTTAACTTATCTAGTTTTTCAACTTCCTTAAGCTTATCATTTTTTGGTTCAACTAATGACGTTGCTTTTGTTTTTATAGAGGGAAATGTCCTAGAAAAATGGCCTCTTTGATGACACTTATAACAGATTGTTCGAACTTCTATAGAAAGTTTAGAGGACTTACATTGTTCTGCTTTCTCATGAGGCTCTAGTAATGACTTTGAGCTTCCCTTGTTAGCTACGTCTTGTGATTTTGGCATTTGTTGAACGTTCTTGACCTTATATTGTTGCTTAGTCTCTGTCCACTCTTTGATAATGTGCTGGCACTACAGGAAAAACAGGTATTAATAACATAAGAAAAACGCTATAATACGGTTTTGATAGTGGAAAGGTAAGCGCTATGTCATATCCCGCGATAATAGGTCTGACACTTTAGATAGCGTTTTTCGTAAATGCTATTGTATATATTTTTAAGATAGCATTTCAGTAAATGCAATGGTTACATATATTTAAGATAGTGTTTTTGTTAAAAGCTATGTTATATATTTTTAAGATAGCGTTTTAGATTATTCTATAATAATTTTTATTAAACGCTATGGTATTACAAAAAAAAAAAAATTATATAAATAATAAATTAAATTAAAATTGAATATACAATTACATTTTTCCAGAAAATACAATACATTATAAACAAAAATAATGTACAAAATGGGAGCTGAGTCACACGATCTTCGTGTTCTCTGAGAGAACGTGTTTTGTCGTCAAGTTGTTTCTTTAGCACTGAGCATTGGATCTGAGTAGATTGAGCAGAATCACTACTTGCCTCTACAATTCGATTGGTTGCATTGAGCCGTGATCTGAATTCCTCCAAGTCTTTGATAAACTGTTTTCACATAAGAAGATTACATAATCAGAAAGTATAACCAAGAGTATTAAGTATATCATTATCTGAACATACTAGATGCAAACTTTTCTGTTATGAGTTTAGAGATGGCTGAGTAGCAGAAAGTGGTTTACAATTTCAATGCAACCAACTACTTTATGTGATACGAACCGAGTCCATCCTAGGGACAAACCAAGTCCACACAGGATGCAGGACTCCAGACTCTTAATATTAACATAATGGAAATGAAAACCTGCAATAACATCTTTCTAACAAATAGCAGATTCTACTAAAACCGTCCTCCCTTCTTCGCAACACCAGAGCCACTAATCGCACGAGTCTTCATGCCTTGAATCTCTCATGCCTTCGTCAATTAAACAGAGGAGAAGACTTACAAACTTAAACGAGGATAAAAAAAAAAGAAGAAGAAGGCTGATTTGGATCTGAAATGTTTTGATACAAAAAAGAAATGGAGAAGGAAGTGGTATGCGGCGTGGTGACATGGAAGAAAAGGTAAGCACTTAATTAATTAGGTTAAATAAAAACAACGGTTGAGATTAAAAATTAGGAAGAAATCTAACGGTCCAGAGTGTGATCCACATGAAGATGTATCATCCAATAGAAACATTGATAATCACACACTTTATTAATTACTTTTCTTTTTATTAAAATTGGACAAACAAGTTATTTACATTGAGTCTCATTGGCTCAGTGCATTATATTCTCAGAATATATGGTACGTAATATCCAATTAAACCAGAATCCAAGTTTATCATTCAATTTATGTTCAAAAGAAAAAAAAAAGTTTATCATTCAATAACCTTAACTAGTTCGATATATAGGTATTTCAAGCTTGAAATTTCTATACAAATTTGTTTTTATATATCTTTTTCGAAACCATCTAATATTTCAAACCCTAAACCCTATATATACCCTAATTAATATATAAAAAATTTGTGATATATGGTTAGGGTTATTATTATAGACTATGTTATTATCCAATTTTATTTGTTAAGAGTTTAAGGTTTAGAGTATGATTTATAGTTTGTGATATATGGTTAGGGTTTGAAGTTTGTGGTATATGATTAAGCTTTAAATCAGGGTATGCGATTAATGTTAATTTAATAAGATTATATTTAAAAATAATCATTTTATTTATAAATGTTAAATCTTGTTCATTGGATAAATTATAGTAGCTAGTTTTTTATTTTTAAACCCTAAACCCTATCTATACCCTAAAATAAACTAAAAATTCCTTTTTATTTTATAAATTTTCTTCTTATTTTATGATTTTTATTAAATTTTCAATGATAAGTCAAATTTCTTGTAGTGGAGTTTATAAGTGTTGGATTTTTTTTACATATTATATATAATATATGATATTTACGATTAAGGGTTAGAAGTTTGGATTTAGGGTTAGGGTATAAGAACTAGGAAAATTATGTTTATATGAATCCTAAATCCTATACTTCAATACCCTAAACCCTAAATTATACTACAGAACTTATATTTTCTTAAATATATATATTTTAAAGATTATGTTATACAATGACATAACTCAAAAATTATGTGTTATAATAATCAAACTTAAAAATCATATTATCGCATTCTAACAAAGAAAACACACGTTAATGATTATACATGACATGAGACCAATAATTTTGAGCATATTACAAGAGACGTTTGTAACATAAGAAGCCATAGAGCTAATTTGCATCCTCAACGAATCTATCTGGCTCTCTGCGATGTGATCTTTATCACCTTGTTCTCAATGACATTATCCCAGGCTCTACCAACCAATGAATATCAGATGATGAACTTGAGGATATCCAATAGTCACCTGCACGATTTGCATGTGCTCCTTTAGTTTAGACCCAAAGTGCAAACCAAATTAGTTAGCAAATATATCCACAGAAAATAAAGGAACATGTGTAACTCAACTGCCAGAAGCCAAGAGATATTGCACCATTATTTTCTGAAGCCATGAGTTCTTGCTCAACCTTTTCCAGGCCTTTAGTGACCGCTTCCCTTTAACTCAGCCAACGTTTTCAATTCATCTGTAATTTTTCAGAAAATTATTATAGACAAGTGCAAACTGTAGCACCTAGGAGTAGAAAAGTAGCACGCTTACCTTTGAGTCAGATTCCAAATGCATAAGGTCATTAGCAAAATCCAGAGATTCAGGCATTTTCTCACCAACAAGCTAACCAGTAAAACAAACTTCATCTGGAAAATCATCAGAACAAGGGATTAGAGACAAATTTTAGCAAAGGCATGGTATCGCAGATGAGATGTAATTTTTACCGTGTCTGTCATGAGCCTCAACGGCATCGACAAGCGGACTTATTGGCCACCAAATCCGGGTTCCTCTGACCCAAAGCAGGCGTCGCTGGCTGAGAAACTCTTCTTGTGCAACCCACATCTCCTTTGTTGGCTGAGAAGATCCACAGATTTGTGGATCCGTTCGTGTTCTAAAGCGAAAAGAGATGAACTTTTGTGAAATCGAGTGAGATAGTGAGATTTCGAGCTCAAGAACATGTACGAGACGAGTTCCTAACACAACATTTCTCTGATTTTAAGAAATCAAAATGATATTTACCTCTGATTCTGCTTCGTAGTTGACAAAATAACTCAAACCCAGGAAATCCATGCAGTTCAGAGTCGGATTGTGGTGCAAAATCGAGACCAAGACTGAATCAAGGTGCTGAACATGCAAGATCTAGCAAGAACACGGAGAGAGATCCGAAAAAACTTTTTTTTTCTAACACGCGGGGACAATAGCTTTTTCTTCCCGCTTAAGTGTTCCCTAGTGTTTTCGTCTTTTGGTCAACACACCCAAATAAAAATTTGGCCGCGTGTTTTATTTTTTTTCCCTCTCAAAACATAGATAGCGTTTTTGTCTTACCAAACGCTATCTTTAACTCCTGGTTCAATCAAAGATAGCATAAACATCGAAAACGCTATCTGGTAGTGCTATCAATAATCAAATTTCTTGTAGTGTGGGACTCCTTCTTTTTCTCGGGCCAATAAGGTTTCTTTGGATTAGCTCTTTGTTATATTGTTAAGGCGACGATCCATCTCCTTGGCCTAGTGTAGGAATAATGTGGCTACAGGAAAGGATGTTGAGCTGCAACTTCCTTCACAAACTCTTCATAATTTTCTAGTTTGAAACTATCCCATGTATGAGCTGGTTCATTGTAGAAGACTGGGGTATTATCTTCTTCCTCCCACCATTCCTAAGCTGGTCCAGTGAGTGTGTCAAGAGCATAGGGGAGTTGCTCTTCCAATGGTACTTGGTTGGATTGAAAACTGGCCTCCATACATGTTTCCCACCTTAGGTAATCTTCTGTACATTGGATATAACCTGAAAAGGTTATTAGATATTTCAGAGCATAATAATCTTCATCTTTTGTGCATCGATCGCATTATTTCTCTTCCTCAGCCTCATGGTCATCTTCATCCTCATGGGCATGGTCGGCTTCAGATTCTAGTTCTTCACAAAAACTTGCTTCTGATATAGCCTCATGATTCCAAGGCCCAACTTAATATTGATATGCTTCTCCTAAGCTGATTTGAGAATCTGTATCTTCACACCATTGTTGTCTATCATGGTTTTCTTCCTCTTGCCATGCCTCATCTTTGTGACTGATTTACGATTTTGTATCATCAGAACATACTTGTCCAAACTACCTCTTTCTATCTCATCTTCAGGACAATCTTCTTTATCCCAAAAACTGGTGGATAGTGTTATCTCGGGCATAATCATGTGGCCCTGGTTCAAATTCTTTGCCATCTGGTTCTTTTCAGAATCATATCTTGAGTAGTCATCTTCATGCCATGGTTGTCCTCCATAATCAGACTCGTAGGTGTTGATGTCTTGGTAGAATTCTCCATGGTTTCTATTGTCTTTGTTGGAAGGTTCATTTGGTTTTTCTTCTTCAGAATAATACTCCATGGTGGTTCCTTGCAAAAATAACATAAAGAAACCAGGGAGTTCGTAGTTGTAATCTCAAAAAGGAGAATACAATAAAAGGAAATTGTGGAATGGAAATAAATATTTATGGAAAAACACTACAAGAAAACATCGTTTTTGCGACTGCACTTTTAATCACAGAATAGTCATTAATCATGGTTTTACGACTAATTTACGAATAAATATGGTAGTTGTAAATCCATTGTCGCTAAATCGCATAGTCGTATTAATAGTCGGTAAGTAACGACTATTTTTGCGACTAACATAGGTAATCGTAAAATAGACGTAGCATTGTCGGGAGATATATGGACTAATTTCCGACTACGATAGCGACAACTGTGCGACTAAATAGGGAATTCGGATGCGGCCGGAGAATCTTGTCATCAAATAGTCGTTAAACTAGGTGACCACTGGGCGATTAATATGTGACCGTATAATAGAGTCAGGAAGTAGTCGTAAATATTATCCACTATGTACCGACTACCGACTGGTAACGACCATTTTAACTACTATCCCGCGACTAATCTGAACATCCATATAAGATTATGGTAATGATCTCGCCACTATGTGGGGACTGTTATGTGACTAGCTAGTGTAGTCACGAATTAGTCGTAGACTATGGTGATGTTTTGGCGACTCTTCAGTGACAATTTTACGACTGTTTAATGATTGATCTAACGACTATGCAACGACTATGTGGGACATCCAAATACGATTAATTGACGACTATTACGTATGCGTGAAAATAATAATTTGTATTATTTCATTTTTCAAATTTACGATTTGGTAATTGGTGATACTGCAATTTGAATGATACAAGAAATAAAAAAGACATTTGCTTCAAGATAAAATAGATAACTTTAATATTTTTGTGTAGCATATATACACAGACGATTATCTACATATCCAAACTCCAATATTAAGGAGTTTCGAAATCATACACAAAAAATATTATTTCGGTGGGGACAACGATAAGTAACATACGCAGCATATGAAGTTGAGTTGTACCTGTTGGGAGACGACCGTCTCTGTTGCCAGCTGTCCTATGAGTCTATAGGAAGTCAATAAACTTCGGATCACTTTGCGCATATATTGTTCTACAAAGGAAAGGTACACGATCTTTTCCCCACATTCACAACTCGGGTGTGATTTTCTTCACGGGCAGGTCTGCTCTTCGATTTTACGTTGAGCTTCCTTAAGTTGCTTGTGCATGGCCACAAAAACCTGAAGAGTCTCCCGACTGCTTGCGCTTTCCCCTCAAAAGAGACTCTTTGAGGCTTCCAACTCCATAAGGATTTCCGCGTCTATCCGTCTTAGTGGCCTGTTATAATTAATGACAGTCCGCAAAGCAAAATTAAATAAAAAACATGACATGACTTTATAAATGTTAATTGTGAAAAATATTACTTTACCTCAAGAAAGTTGTTGTCATATTCATCTAGTGAGAGTTCTCGATGTCTCGAAGCAGCACCGTTCGAAACTTCTAGTCTCTGTATCGATATCTAACAACTTCTCGCCTACGATCTTTGTAAAAGTTGCAGCGATTTTCTCTGCCTTCTGATAAACATACGTCCCATCTGCCTTTTTATGTGTCCTGATGAATACCTCACCAGTATTAACCGGTCTTCCCAATTCCTGTAGTGTTATACATCCAACTAGGATTATTACAGAAATTTATATTTGCAATGACAAACATAAATAACAGATATATAATTAAAGTTACTTGCCATTTCAAGCCTGATTTCTAGGTACGACTTGGATCCTGAGAAATGGACGTGACGACTGAGACCTTCACGGTCAGAATTACGACAAATGGAATAGGTCTTACTTTTATCCATTGCTTCTTTACTATCCCAATTGTCGGTCATCGTTTTCCAGAGAGTCTCCCTGATCCATTTAGGTCGCTCTCGACTAGTCCTTGCATTGCTAACCATGTCTTTTAACCGTCGTTGAAAGAACTCCTTGAAATACGTTGAACTTTTCTTGTTATCAAGGGATCCCAATGGTGGATTTGCTAGAATACAGATAGATTAAGCATAGTATTAGTGAAAACAACACAAGCAAGGTAATATGAAATGTTTATGAGAGAGAACTGTACTCAAACTCGAGGATATATCTTTCTGCTTTATCACGAGGAACACATGACCAGCTATAGTATGGTTTATCGAATTTGTTTGTAATTTTTTTTGTAATCTTCCGAACCAATTTCGATCCTCTGTCATGAGTAAACCTGAAATATGAAGCGTGATAAGTACAACATTAACATACTAACCATCAGAGACTCAAACTCATCAGACCATCATAACTCATAAGCAAACCAACAATCAGATTCGTAAGCAAACTAGACGGTTTAAAAACACTTCATTGCAAAATGCATAAGACAATAACAAAAACCCATACATAGTATATAAATAGCTAAAGAAAAAGTATATGACAATAGCCATACCAAGTCGTGTTTGGAATCGGTGTGGGAGAGAGTACGGTGGTAAATGTTTCCCTATCTAGCACCGAAGAAGAGCATTCAGAGCCTGCAGTGTGTCCTCCTCAAGGCCCAGCAAAAGTGAAACAGATTCATCGAGGACGTTATGACCTTCAGAAGATGGACGACTCTGAGCCTGAGATTGGTTTACTGGCAAAGGTGGGGCGTCCACAACAAGATTCTGGTTGTTCTGGACATCTTCTGACACCGGCGAAGCATCAACTTCAGGGTTATTAGTAGTCGAGTTTTGGAAACGTTGTTGTGGAAATTGATAGTCCCGTACATTGGGTATACTGCTGCTGACGTTTGGAGGATAATTGGATCTTTTTCTTGACGTTGAGTGGACTGAGTCGAAGGAACAACGGGATTCATAGTGAAGGTGTATTGTTGTGGTAGGGGGCTCAGTGTTTTTTCAGAGTACTAGGGTTGGTCCCAAAGGCTCTCTGAGTGACGTTTGTTATGGTTAGTCTCTTATGGGATGCCTTCTTAGTTTCATGCATCGTATCACTGATAGTTTCGGAGAAGAAACTGAGAGGGTCGATAGGGTTCAAGCCAAAATTAGCAATGATATTGAAAACCTCGAATAAGAGATTCAAATAAGAGATGTCAGTTAAAGATTGATCGGCAGGGAGTAGGATTTAAAGAAAATATGCGAGAAGATTCAAAGGAGATTTTGGTGAAGGGGAAGAACAAAATAAAATCAGGGATTATGTTTGTCGTAAATGAGGATTTCTCGACACTTAGTCGAAAATTTTTGGGTTAAAGCGGGTAATTAAAAAGTTTTGGGCTAACAAATTGGGTTTGGTTTTCCGGATTAATTACGCAAAATATTTTGAAGTTTTTCTAACGAGTAGTCGTAACTTAGTCATCAAATCGCAAATAACTATGATTTAAAATATTATTAGTAAGATGATGTTGATAATTAACTTTTATACATAAGATCTGTATAACAATTACACAAGTGTATTATAAATAGAAATTTCCAATAAAATAAAAAGGTCATCATCAATAAAATTGTAGAGAAACATTAAGAAATTTATAATTGTGCTTTCATATTTTTCAGTTGTAAATCAAGCATACCTGTTCATCACCCATAATCCATTGCCGAACAATCTAAACCTTACATGCCCACTCCCTTTTAGAATTATCAACATAACACATTAAATATAAATTACAACTTAGATTTTGTGTGTGTGTGTTTTTTTTCTTATGCATTAGTGGAACGTTACAAATTGAACAAAAATGATATGAGTGGTTAATGTGAAATTTAATGCTTGTTTTATGATGGTATTAAAAATTAAATTTTGGTTAACCTAATTGATTTATTGTATTTATATGTACTTACTAGGTTATATGTACCTAAACCTTTGACACGCCCATTTTTCTCCTGTTTCAAAAATAGATATGTGACTCGGTATAATTATTGTATATAAATAGATGACTAAGCTGAAATACTAAATAACATGTATTGTTTAAGCCATTAGCAAAATAGATAAATCTGAAATACCTAAAAAAGTTCAAAACCAAAAACGGAAAAGGAAAAATACTTAGTTTTACTCATTAACACCATGATCATGATGAATGATGTTAGTTGGGACTTAGTGATAAGACATATACATAATTAATACAGCCTAGACAACCCAAATGTTGCATTGTCTCTATAAATAAACTTTGGTGGTTGCTTCGAACTCTCAAATATTGAAAAGTTTATATTATTTTTCAAAATTATTTTTGCCTTCCATCTCTTCATTACCAAATTCGTAATGGATTACCTTCCAAGTGATGTTCTTTCAAAAATTATTCTTGACGTCATTGACGGTGAACAAGGTTTTTGCTATTTTATAAGGGCGAAGACAATATGCAAGGTGCTCCAAAGCGTCAGACAAAGTCAAGATTTCTACAAGTCGATCGATTTATACTACAAGTTTATTAACTCAAATCTCTTTGTTTCCCCACCTCATTATAAACAATATTTCGTCGAGAGGTGTCTACAATCAGGAAACCCTGCAGCTCTTCTCATCTAAGGTATGTGTTTTTTTATCTACAGCGACCCGGATGGTTGAAGAAGAGGCAATGATCAAAAGATCAGCAGATAGCTAATGGGAAACAGGGATATACGCGTACTCCATGCTCTTGCGTGTTTTTTATGAAGATGGAGTAGTGTTGAACAGTGGATATGTCATCGACCGTGAACTTCCACTCGAATACTTATAAAGATAACTAGGACGGATAGGAATGTATGGCCATAAGCGCCTTCTACTTTGTTCTGGGAGAAGGAAGCGAATGTAGATATCAACGGGTTTTATTGTTGCATGTGTGCTCCGATAACAACTTGTAAGGGTTGGTGGGACTTTAGTTTCAAGGGTTCAACCATGTGCGATCTATGCTTTTGGACCATAGAGTCACTATTTTTCTTCAGACTCCTGAAGAATTTCGGAATTTGGCCATGTTTAGGTTCTGGAATATCCTACTTATTCTAAATATTGTTTAGCGTTGACTAGATTGTTTTAAACTACGAAAAATATTATATGCTTTCTTTAAACATAAGGAGTACGTATATGCATCATCTTTGGGTTAAAATGGTAATACTTCTAGAGGACCAAATTCTAGCGTAATATGCAATTACTCTTAGTTCCTCTGAAAATCCTCCCTTTATCAATTTTTTATTATTCCTCTCATATAGCTAAGGAAAGAGAGAAAAATCCAGTGTAACTAACACAATTCCACTAAATTAAATTCCACCAGTCTTATTTAATTTATTTCACTTGTTTGCTACCATTTGCACCAACTGAGTACACTGCGACTATGTAGTTCGCGAATATTTTATGACTGAATAAACGACTTTTTGCAAACAGGCGAGATGATTAAATTGAAAGGTATTTGCCTAAATTATTTTTCAACAATCCATGCAAGTAACAATGCGTTTTTGTAATAAATCTTGAACTGCAATAAATAATGAAGCGACATTATATATCATTTCCTAGCGAAATAGATTCATCATATACATACTTACTCCAACCAAAGATGCAAGCCAACAAATGCATAGTAATTAATAAATAACAGTAACATAAATACGATTTAAATTTATGGAAAACCCAAAGGTTAGATCCAATCTATAAATAAACTTATGTCGTTGGCGTCAAAATAATACCTATCTCAAATATTCTACAATATTAATTTTTAAAATTCCCCTTTGCCTGTTTCCATCTTTTCTTACCAAAATCGTTAATGGATTTCCTTCCTAGTGATATCCTTAAAAAAATCCTTTTTGCTGTCATTGATGGTAACCAAGGTATACACTATTTGGCTCGGCTGAAAGCAACATGAAGGGTGCTACAAAACGTCAGAGAAAACTCAGATTTCTATAAGACGGTGGATCTATACTTTTCTAACATTACTAAAAATATCTGGTGCCCACCTAGGGTTATAACTAAATTTGTCAACAAGTGTCTAGAATCCGAAAATCCTTCTGCTCTTCTCCTCAAAGGTATGTGTCTTTTTGTATATTGCGACTGTTGGGTCGACGGACCATCGGCCTCCATCGACCGGATGGTTAAAGGAGAGGCTATGATCAAAAGATCGGCAGATAGTCGATGAGACACATGGATATATGCGTACTCCATGTTCCTGCGGGTGTTTTATGGAGATGGAGAAGTTTTGAACCATGGTTACATCATCTAGCGCGAATTTGCAACTCGAGTACGTGTTAAGATAACTTTGAGACAAAAGTATGGAAGGTCAGAAATACGGTGTGCACTGTTCTATGAGAAGCAAAGTTGATTAGATATCAAAGGGCTTTATATATGTTTGTGTGCTCCCATAAAGACTTGGTTGACTTGGTGGGATGGGACTATGGTTTCAAAGGTACAAACATGTGTGATACATGCTTTTGGACCCTTGAGTCACTATTCTTCTTCACAATCATGAGACATAATTTTGGAATTTGGCCCTCTTATCTTTATGACGATCCTTATTAATATATAGTTTGTTAAATGTAGTAGATTATGTAACCCTTGACTTTTCAAGTAATGAAAAACGAAGTAAGTTATAAAACTACCAAAATTAGTTATATTATCAAAGCGATGGTGGGAATACTAATCTAATCGAAACGGTTGAAGTGGTGGCATGACTCAAGTCGATAATTGATGGCAACCTTTAATGAAAAATAGAGCAAATTAACCAAACGTAGTAAGTCTCATTTGCATGATATTTAACCATGACTAGTGTTGATTTGATGGGGCCTCGAAGAGAAACACTCCATAAGTGCCAGCAGTTTGTGTACTATTAGGCTCTGTTTATATTACAAAGACACGTGTGACGTGTAACAGCTCGTCTCTCTCTCTCTCTCTCTCTCTCTCTCTCTCTCTCTCTCTCTCTCTCTCTCTCTCTCTCTCTCTCTCTCTCTCTCTCTCTCTCTCTCTCTCTCTGTTTTCTTCGGCGCTCGAGACTAGTTATTAGAGTATGCATGTATGATGACATAAATTTTTCTTCCCTAGATTGTCTCAGGTTTTATTTCTTTGACTCCGAACAGATTTAAGCTCATAATAAAACCAAATACATCGTTCTCATATGCTTCTTCGTCAAAAAACAGTCATGTAAGATGTATAAATTCTTCTTATATATAGATGAGAATGATTGCATTGGGTAGTAATTAAGTTTGTTCTTGATTGTTTATATATTAGGCTATACTTGGATAATTGGACAAGAAAGGCTTTCAACGATCATGTACTTTCGGATTTTAAGCAACTATATAATGTATGTTTCTTTTTATGATCTCAATACAAGCTATATTTGGTTAGCGTACTTTAGAAAGAAAATGTTGTTAAAGATGAATTAATTATATTAAAGATTTATTTCACCAAAAAAAATTATATTAAAGATTTTGGAAATTTACATCTAGTTTAAAAAAATATTAGAATATTCAGTCGATAAATTATTAGCAAACATAACCAAACTACCTTATATTATTATTACTAAATGCAAAACACACGGATCTCATTACTATTAAGATTGATTTATAGACGATGAAATTGGTAAATATTCTAGAAAAGCCCTAAACGAGTAAGTGGATTTTAATGGAAAGTTGCAACTGTTGCGTATCGAGTTAAAATACTTACCAGTATTTATTTTAATAAACCTAAAAACTCTTCACTTTCTTCTTCTACCTCTTCGCTATCATTTTCTGATATTCAAAGACATATCCACCAAATGAATCCGCTTATAACATGCGATTTTGAAAACTCACAATTTCACAAAATTGTTGATACTACATTAACGATACTCGCTGGAATGTTAGAGCGAAGGTTTTGAGGGCGTGGTGTTTTACTCACTATGATGCTCCCTTGGAATTAATTTTATCCGATGAAGAGTTATTCTTCTTCTACTTAATTATATCCCTTGGAATTAATTTTACCCTTTTCATTTTGTTCGTATACATAACACCCATAAATCCATACGTTTTTTATTTGGGTACTTCCTTTTGTAACCTTTGATTATAATCAACAGGGAAGTTGGATTCAAGCCTTGTATTTTGGAAACAATGCCCGGAAGTTCCTTTTTCTTTTACAGAAAGAAGGTTTCTGGTTAGATTTTTCTGATTTTAGGGTTTCGTTATTGACATAGTATGACAGAGTGTGTCCAACTTATAAGGATATTCATATAACTGACGAGACAAATATCACTGAGAACTTCGATCATCCAACTTTGGATGACCTCTTGAGCATCAAACCAATCTAAGGAATTAATGATTGGACGGTTTCAGATAAATATGCAATTGGTAAGTGTTGTTTACAGTTCTTTATTATTAGATTAAGAGGAAAAATATATCATCGGATATTGTAGAATTGTGGTTGTTGCTTTTAGGGGATTAAATTATATTAAATGATTTTTTCTATAGATGTTGTTGGTGCTATAACATGGGTTGGAGAGCTTGAATGGAAAGATCACTCTTTAGATGTTTGTTCGTATTCACGTACACGCGCTAAAGTCCAATTCATGTTCAGAGATTCCGAGTAAGTTATTCACAAAGTTTAAGTTTCTGAGTTTTATAATCACCTTATAAACCTTACTAAATAATGTTGTTGGAATTGAAGAAAGAGGGCTATAGAATGCGTTGCATATGGCCCAATTGCTGAGAAATTGTCCAGGAGTTTTGAACAAATTCCTGACAAGTATTTGTTTGTTTTGCTCCGATTTTTCTGAATCGAAATATTTTGCGGTATGTTGACTTGTTTTTAAGAAAATAAGAGGAAGACATTAATATAGAACAAAATTATGAGAATATACATATTTTTTGTTTATGGATTACTTGGCTTAGAGGAACAGAATGGACTTCTTCAATTGACTATCATCGTTGAACTTTGGATGAGTTGAACAATTTGATGGATAGGTATGAATTTTATGAAATTGTTATATTGAAAATCTTATGATCATATAAATTATTACCAACATCGAACATATTTCCCTCATTGATTTCGTGTAGTTACCCTAATCCTCTTCTGACATGGTACTCAAACGAGCACCAAGCTCTCGATCGCTTCTAACTCTCCTTCACTCTTATTCTATAACTATGAAGAACTTATGAAATTTTAAGTTTTGATTCCTTAAAACTAGTGTAAAGATTGCTAAGCGTTTAATTTCTATTTTAAGGGTTTAACTTCGATTTAAAATTTAGTTAATATATAATATTGCAACTTTTACATGTTTATTAGAAGTTCGAAAAAGCGATTATACACTTTAAATATTGAAAGTATAAATTAGCTTTGAAACCGGTACATATACCACAAACATGTAATATATAACCAAACTTTATTATTTTATTATTACTAAATCATACTATATGGTACGACCCAAACCCGACTACTTCGCGACACGAATATCGAGTTGCATATTAGTCGTAACAATAGCGACAAATAAACGACTTTGTTACTACTATACACGAAGTAGCAAATTAGTCGCCCATATAGTGACTAATTTGCGATTTTTCCACGACTCCTCACATCATATGCAAACTAGTCGCCATATTACCGACTAGCATGTGACTATTGTTTCTGGTCTCGACAATGGTCGTTTATCAGTCGTAAATCGGCGACAATCATTTTTGATCGTATATTAGCGACTAATACACGTCCATATATATTTTGTCGCAAAAATAGACGCAATAGTGTCTCCAAATATTCGCCAAATATTACGACTACAAGTCGCAAGTTACAGCCGCAAAAACGTTGTCTTCTTGTAGTGAAATATAAGAAGATATTGTCTTATTTTTGAATTTCGAAATTAACTAATAAAATAGCAATTGGTATTTTGATTTTATGGATTTATAAGAACAAAAAATTAGAACTAAAACAAAACAGAAGATTAAAATGGAAATCAACAAAAATAAAAGATTTTTATGGGTTTTTCCTTTTATAAATGAAAATAAAACTAAAATAACTTTTTATGAATGAAGAAAATAAACAAAGACGGAGGGAATAAAACAAGAACAAACGATTTGAGTTATATGATTTTATGAAGTTCAAATAAACAGAAACAAAGCAAAACAAATGCAATTTTTTTTTTTTTTGATTTTCGGTATGGGATTGAAACAAAAAACAAAACATTATTGAAAAAGATATGGGACGGATGAACACAACTTGGAGATAGGACCTTTTAGCTCTGATACAAGATGATATATGATTGAAATCACTCAAAATCTTATTAATCACAAAATGTCAAAGTCGACAAGCTTTGTCGCGAAAGTGAATGTTGATAGAGATGGAGTGATGAGGTCATAGTGTTGGAATTGTGTCCAGCAATCTCTGTACTGTCTCTATAAAGTAAGAGTATGTCAGTGATCAGACATAAGTCATACAATACTGGGGGTCATGATGGCTTGCTAGAGTCCGCTCATGATCTATAAGTCTCGGACTTATTGCTTTTATTGTATGATCCCATATGGGTCACACGCTTAAGCTAGCAGGAAATAAAGTAGGAACGGCTTAGCAGAAGTACGACAAAAGTGCTAGGCATTTGTCGTACTAAGAGAGAAAGATTAATGGGTCTGATTAAATGGGATTTAATCAGATTGGGCCCAAAAGCCCAAAAGGGAAAGAGAAGGCTTTTAATGACTAAAAGCCAACTCTCTTCCTCCCAACCCTAACCCAGCCGCGAAATCTCTCTCTCTTCTGCGCCCCATCTCCTTGTGGTCTAGCAGCCAGTTTCCGGTGATTGCGTGTGTGAGCCTTTGGAGGATTCATCCCTTGGTGTATCTCCCTGATCTCTGACCTGTTCAATCAATTCCGCTGCAACAAACAGGTAAAAGGTGAGATCATAATGTTTCTTAATAAGAACACCTAGATCTAATGCATGTTTAGGTTGATATCAATATGAGAATTGAATCAGGATCAACCGAAACTTCCAACAGTGGTATCAGAGCCATTGGTTCTTAGGTTTCTTGTTTTAGATTCATGTTTAGGTTGTTTAATCTGTTTAGAATTGTTTTTGAATCAATTACTGATAAGATAAAACAGTTAAGAAACAAATTTTGAACCCTAAACACACTAATTCAGATCGCAAACTGAGCTATATGACTCAAGTTGTGATCGGCCGAGTGAAATCCGATCGGCTTGGCCGGTTGGATCGCATGGCCGAGATGTTGGCCGGTCGGATGGATCGATCCCGATCGCTTGGCGATCGTTGGAAGTGATCGACCCGAGCATCCCGATCGCGGTTGCAGCTTGCACGATCGTCCCGATCGTGAAGCTTGGCATGGACGATCGTGGCTCGCTCGTCCCGGCTGTCCTGCGTGATCGAGGCCGAGTATCAGCCCGGACACCGTCCCGTACGCGGCCATCACGATCTCGGATCGAGTTGGCTAGGGTTGGCGGCTAGGGTTTGATTGCGTGAAGATCACGACTAGGTCGTGATCGGTTCACGTGATCAAATCGGTTCGGTTCGGTTTAAGTTTTAATTAAAATTAAAACGTTCTGGTTTAATAAACAGATTTTAATAATTTTATTAAATCTGGTTAAACCGGAATAAGAAATCCAATGTCGAAAGAAATATTGGATTTGGTGCCTAAACCAGGAATTTCTAATTTGATTTGGTTGGACCAAATAAATTGAGAAATTCCGGTTTAGTAAATAACCGGTTGACAATTGTGGTCATCGTAGTAATTAAAACTTGGTTAGACCAGTTTTAATGAACCAGACCGGTTATGTCAATTAATTGGACAATTGGGTCATGTCTTGGACATGGATCAGTTCTTGGGCCTCGGGCCAAGAAGTTAAAACAATTGGGCCAATTATTTGAGTCTTTCTTCAGATCAATTTAAAATCTATTTTATAAAATTATAAAGTCGTTTTTAAATTAAAGTTTCCGAAATTTTGAAATTAGAAAGTTTCTTAAAATAGAAGTTTCTGAATTTGCGGGTTTTGGATTTTAAAGAAGTTTCTAAAGTTAGAAAGTTTCCGGTTTTAGAAAGTTTCCAATTTTAGAAAGTTTCCAAAAATAGTAGGTTTCCATAAATAGAAAGTTTCCCGAAATAGTAATCTTCTATTTTGGGAATGATTTTAATAAACCTACGAACCTCAAATAATATCAAGCGTTGGATGTCTTGTCCAGGCTATGTCAGCTGTCAAAGCCCATTCAATTGCATTCATGGCCTTACAGTGTGAGGATGTCTGCTTTTGCGTGGGTAAGACGGTTTGTGATTCATAAATGTCATTGGGAGTCCCAGACATTAATGATTACATGACTGTATAGTCCGGTTTTCTTGACTAGGCCATCGGGAGTCCCGGGCCTTGAGACATCAGAGTGGATTGGGCCTCGGGCCCAGATTCACAACCAAGAGTTATATCACGGATATAATTAGCCGATATAGGGCTTACCGATATAAGCTAAGGTTGGGTGATGGCCAGTGGCCCACTTTAATCTTAGTTATATGTGGATCTTGGAATCATTATATTCTATTGAGGGTAACTTATGTTATTGAATATAATGCATGATTAATCATATTATACTTTAATACGAGATTAATCATTTTGAACATATAACTAATAACCTTTTTATTTATATATTTCAGATATGACTACTACAAGCACACAAAACACATTCTCGATCCGGTATGTTCTCGAGAAGGAGAAGCTGACTGGAACGAACTTCCTGACATGGTCAAGGAACTTGAGGCTGGTCCTCAAGCAGGAGAAGAAGGATTATGTCCTTCGAGATCCCCTCCCCGAGAGGCCTCTTGCCAATGCTGCCAGGACTCTGCACAATGCTTGGGAAAAGCATTCGTCAGATGAAAATGATGTTTATTGTCTGATGTTGGTGACAATGACTCCAGAGCTGCAAAAGCAGTTCGAAAGTGTATTGTCTCCAATCGAGATCATGGCAAGCCTGAAATCGCTTTTTCAGGAGCAGGCTAGGACCGAGAGGTTCCAGACAGTTAAGAACCTCTTGGACTGTAAGTTGGCTGCGAATGCGGCAGTGAGTCCTCATGTGTTGAAGATGATGGGTTATCTCGATCATCTTCACAAACTCGACTGCCCAATCAGCCAGGAACTTGCCTGCGACATCATTCTGCAGTCTTTACCTGCAAGCTATGATCAGTTCATTCTGAACTTTAACATGCATGGCTTGAGTAAGACACTGCCTGAGCTTCACGGAATGCTCAAGACTGCAGAGCCCAACTTGAAGAAAACCGCCAAGGACCCCAATGTACTTATGGTACAAAAGGGCAAGGGGTTTAAGAAGACTTCTGCTAAGGATAAGGGAAAGGCCAAGGGTGTCCAAGTCGCGGACAAGGACACGCCAAAGCCCAAGCCCAAGTCCAAGGCTGGGCCTACTGACATGTGCAGGTTCTGCAAAGAACTGGGGCATTGGAGAAGAGATTGTAAGAAATTCCAGGAAGGTCTGAAGGAATTGAAGAAGAAGACTTTCGAGACTTCTTCATCAGGTATTTTTGTTATAGAAGTTAATACAACTACTTCTGATAATACCTCATGGGTCATGGATACTGGTTGTGGGGCTCATATTTGTACTAATATGCAGGCACTCAGCAACAGTAGAAGGCTGAAGCAAGGACAAGTAGAGCTACGAGTTGGGAATGGAGCGAAAGTTTCAGCACTAGCTGTAGGAACATACTTGTTGTCTTTACCTTCGGGATTGATTTTAGAACTTAATAATTGTTATTTTGTACCTGCTATAAGCAGAAATATTATTTCAATTTCTTTGTTGGATTTGGAAGGTTATGATTTTTCAGTTAAGAATAAATTATGTTCCTTCAATCGCAACAATTTGTTCTATGGTTCTGCCCCTCTTACGAATGGGCTTTACATACTCGATCAATCCGCGCCAATTTATAACATTAATACAAAACGGTTTAAACCTAATGAGGAAAACCGAACGTTTCTATGGCATTGTCGTTTAGGGCACATCAGCGAGAAACGCATCAAGAGGCTCCATTCGAATGGACTTCTTGGCTCATTTGACTTTGAGTCATGTGAGAAATGCGAATCCTGCATGATGGGCAAAATGACACGGGCCCCCTTTAATAAACCTAACGAGAGGGCCAGTGACTTATTGGGCCTGATACACACTGATGTGTGTGGCCCAATGTCCACTAATGCAAGAGGAAACTATCAGTACTTCATTACCTTTACTGATGATTTCAGTAGGTATGGATATGTTTATTTGATGAAACATAAGTCTGAATCTTTTGAAAAGTTCAGAGAATTCCAAAATGAAGTACAGAACCAACTTGGCAAAAGCATTAAGGCTCTTCGGTCTGACCGAGGAGGAGAATACTTAAGCCAGGAATTCAGTGATCATCTGAGAGAGTGTGGGATCGTATCCCAACTCACTCCTCCTGGAACACCTCAATGGAATGGTGTGTCTGAAAGGAGAAATCGGACCTTATTGGATATGGTTCGATCTATGATGAGTCACACAGACCTTCCAATATCCCTTTGGGGATATGCTCTGCTAACAGCAGTGTTCACTCTAAACAGAGCGCCATCAAAAGTAGTAGCAAAGACACCATATGAATTATGGACTGGAGTGGCTCCAGTGCTGTCTTATCTAAGAATTTGGGGTTGTAAAGCCTATGTAAAGAGATTAATCTCAGATAAGCTTACACCAAAATCTGATAAAAGCTACTTCATTGGTTATCCACGGGAAACCAAGGCTTATTACTTCTATCTACGTTCCGAGAACAAGATCTTTGTTGCCCGGGATTGTAACTTTCTTGAGAGAGAGTTTCTCTCTAAGAAAGACAGTGGGAGTAAGGTACTGCTTGAAGAAATTCAAGATGAACAGGATACTGCTCAACCTAATGAGGAAGAGCAGCAGGAGGATCTACAAGAAATTGTAGAGCCTGAACCTGTAGTACCTGAAGTTCGAAGATCCGGGAGGATCCGTCACGAACCCGAGAGATATCAGGGATTCCTCGTGACTGACTGTCATGATCTTTTGATCATTGATGGTGATGAACCATCGAACTTCAATCAAGCCATGATGGGCCCAGATGTTGGAATTGTGTCCAGTAATCTCGGTACTGTCTCTAGAAAGTAAGAGTATGTCAATGATCAGACATAAGTCATATAATGCTGGGGGTCATGATGGCTTGCTAGAGTCCGCTCATGATCTATAAGTCTTGGACTTATTGCCTTTATTATATGATCCCATATGGGTCACACGCCTAAGCTAACGGGAAAATACGAAGGAACGGCTTAGCAGAAGTACGGTAAAAGTGCTAGGCATTTACTGTATCAAGAGAGTCTAAAGGGCCTGATTAAATCCATGGGATTTAATCAGAACTGAGAATTGGGCCCAAAAGCCCATGAGAACTAGGAGAGATTTTAATGAATAAAATCAGACCTAGGTCTCTAATTTTCCTCAGCCTTTTGCGCCTCCCAGCCTCTCTTCTGCGCCTCCTCTCCTTGCTGGTCTAGCAGCCAAATTCCCGGTGTGCGTGTGTGAGCCTTTGGAGGATCCATCCCTTGGTGGTTCTGCTGATCTCTGACCTGTTCTATCTCCTTCCGCTGCATAAACAGGTAAAAGGTGAGATCATATGTTTCTAAATAAGAACACCTAGATCTAATGCATGTTTAGGTTGATATCAATATGAGAATTGAATCAGGATCAACCGAAACTTCTAACAGTGGTATCAGAGCCATTGGTTCTGTAGGTTTCTTGTTTTAGATTCATTGTTTAGGTTGTTTAATCTGTTTAGATGTGTTTTGAATCCATTACTGATAAGAAAAACACATAAGAAACTGAATTAAAACCCTGAACAAACACTTGAATCACAAAACCGAGCTATATGACTCGGGTTTTGTGGATTGACCAAGGCGTGATCAACCGGCTTGGCCGGTTGGTGATCACGGCCGAGAAACCGAGCGGGGGCGAACGTGGACAGTCGGAAAGCTGGCCGGTCGGACGCGCGATGGTCGGATCGGATCGGTTCATACGATCGCGATCGATCGTCGCATCACGACCGTCCCACCCGTCCCGATCGCGTCCCACCCATCCCGATCGTGTCGAAGCCGAGCGTCCGTCCGGTTGCGTCCGTCGATTGCGGCCGGCTGACGTCTTGGCTGAGCGGCTGGAAAATTAGGTCACGACCAACTCGGTTTGGTTCGTGACTAATTCGGTTCGGTTCAAGGCTCGGTTTAAGATTTTAATTAAAAATCAACGTTCTGGTTTAATAAACAGATTTTAATAATTTTATTAAAGTCTGGTTAAACCAGGATTAGAAATCCAATGTCGAAAGAATTATTGGATTTGGTGCCTAAACCAGGATTTCTAATTTGATTTGGTTGTACCAAATAAATTGAGAAAATCCGGTTTAGTAAATAACCGGTTGACAATTGTGGTCATCGTAGTAATTGAAACTTGGTTAGACCAGTTTTAATGAACCAGACCGGTTATGTCAATTAATTGGACAATTGGGTCATGTCTTGGACATGGATCAATTCTTGGGCCTCGGGCCAAGAAGTTAAAACAATTGGGCCATTAATTGAGTCATTCTTCAGATTTAAATTTAAAACTTATTTTATAAAATAAAATTATGAAATTCGATTTTAAATTTTATAAAGTTCCGAAATTTCGAAATTAGAAAGTTTCCAAAAATTAGAAGTTTCTGAATTTGCGGGTTTTGGATTTTAAAGAAGTTTCTAAAGTTAGAAAGTTTCCGGTTTTAGAAAGTTTCCAATTTTAGAAAGTTTCCAAAAATAGTAGGTTTCCATAAATAGAAAGTTTCCCGAAATAGTAATCTTCTATTTTGGGAATGATTTTAATAAACCTACGAACCTCAAACAATATCAAGCGTTGGATGTCTTGTCCAGGCTATGTCAGCTGTCAAAGCCCATTCAATTGCATTCATGGCCTTACAGTGTGAGGATGTCTGCTTTTGCGTGGGTAAGACGGTTTGTGATTCATAAATGTCATTGGGAGTCCCAGACATTAATGATTACATGACTGTATAGTCCGGTTTTTCTTGACTAGGCCATCGGGAGTCCCGGGCCTTGAGACATCAGGGTGGATTGGGCCTCGGGCCCAGATTCACAACCAAGAGTTATATCACGGATATAATTAGCCGATATAGGGCTTACCGATATAAGCTAAGGTTGGGTGACGGCCAGTGGCCCACTTTGATCTTAGTTATATGTGGATCTTGGAATCATTATATTCTATTGAGGGTAACTTATGTTATTGAATATAATGCATGATTAATCATATTAAATTTTTAATACGAGATTAGTCATTTTGAACATAATAACTAAAATCCTTTTATCTTATATTTCAGTTATGACTAGCACAAACAATCAAAACACTTTCTCGATCCGGTCTGTCCTTGAGATGGACAAGCTGAACGGATCAAATTTCTTGACTTGGTCGCGGAACCTGAGGCTTGTCCTCAGACAGGAGAGAAAGGACTATGTCCTTGAGAGAGCTCTCCCCGTGAGGATCGGGTCCAATGCTTCTCATGCAGTATATGATGCTTGGAATAAGCATTATAATGATGCGGTAAATGTGCGTGGTCTGATATTGGCTACGATGGACTCAGACTTGCGGAAGCAATATGAGAACATGGAGTCGCCAATAGAGATGATCAGCAGCCTGAAATTGAAATTTCAGGAGCAGATAAGAGTGGAGAGATACCAGTTGGTTAAGTCTCTCACTAGCTGCAAGCTACCAAATGATCATCCAGTAAGTCCTCATGTCAGTAAAATGATAGGTTATATAAATAACCTGAGGAAACTGGATTATCCAGTTAGCCATGAATTGGCAACTGAGATCATTCTGCAGTCACTGCCGTCAAGCTATGATAAGTTCGTAAGGAACTATATCAAGAAAGGCTTAACGAAGACGTTGACTGAACTGCATGATATGCTCAAAACGGTTGAGCCAAACGTGAAGGGTAGGTTTATTAAACCTAGTATTGACAAGGGTGAAGACAAAGTTGTCCAGATTTTGAATCATGGCAAGCGTGTGTCTTCTGAGCTCAAGTCAGATACCTCTTACGTTGGTAAGTGCTGCTACTGTAAAGAGATAGGGCATTGGAAGAGAGATTGCATAAAATTCATGGAAGACGATGAGGAGTTAAAGTTAATGTATAAGACTACTTCCTCAGGTATTCATGTTATTACTTCAAGTTCTACCTTGCAGGTATTGGATACTGGTTGTGGCACTGATATTTGTTGAAATATGCAGAGCCTAAGCAACAGTAGAACGTTGAAGGAAGGGCAAGTGGAATTGCATGTCTGGAAGGAGCTATGGATGCTGCCTCAGTCATAGGGTTTTTCACTTGTAGATGCCTTCGAGGCTTGGTTTTGTATTAAGTAATTGCTACAATGTACCTGCTTTAAGCAGAGTTGTTTTTCATTTTCTTATAAGAATTTGAATGATTTTATTTTGATAAAAGACAAGGTTTTGTTCTTTTGATCTTAATGAAATATTGATTGTAGCACCCTATTCAAGGAATGGGTTTTATGTCCTAAACCAAAGATTGCCTAAATGTAACATAAATACCAAATTGGTTTAAATCTGATGAATTAAACCTGATTTTTCTTGGCATAAATGTCTTGGTCACAGAGAGTGAGTCGAATTCAGAAATCCCATAGTTATGAACTGTTGGGCTCAATTGAATGAATGTCTTATGAGACTTGAATTCTGCTTACTAGACCAAAAGACAAAGGGCCCATCTTAGCCAAGCTAGAGAATGGCCCAAAGGCTTATTGGAGATTGAACATACTCATGTATGTGGTCCGATGAGCAACAATGCCAGAGAAAATTTTTTCTTGTACTTCATTGTCTCGACTGATTAATTCAGTGAGTAAGACTGTGTTCATTTAATGAGACACATGTCGGAATTCTTTGACATGGTCGAAAGAAATCGGAATTCTTTGACATGGTCGAAAGAGTTCCAGAATGAGGTATAGAATGTGAGTGACAGAAGTATTGAGACTCTGGATAAGACCACGAGTAAGAATACTTAAGTCATTGATAGTGCGATCATCTGAATGAGTGTGAAGTCGTTTCACAGCTCAATTTCTCCTGAAAACCTTGAGGTGTTTCTGTGAGAAAGAATCAGATCTTATCAGAGATGATTAAAGATGAGTCACATGAATCTTCCATGATATTTTATAACAATAACGCTCTAAAATATCTAAGTTTACGCTAAAATAGTTCCACCAATATCAGTTGAAAGACACCACGTAAATGTGGATTGGAATCGATCCAAATTCGTCTTTACTGAGTATTTGTAGTTGTGCCACTTCGCTGGTTGTCCTAGGGAAACCAAGGCTTATTAGTTTTACGTCCATTCTGTTTTCTAAGAAGGGAAGTCACTTTCCAAGAAGAACAGTGGGAGTAAAAATGTAACTCGAAGAAATTCTTGTTATTTTTACGTCCATTCTGTTTTCTAAGAAAGAAAGTTATTTTCAAGAAGAACAGTGGGAGTAAAAGTGTAACTCGAAGAAATTCGACAAATACAGGTGGCTGCTTAACCTGTTAAGGCGGAGCGGCGGATGGATTTACAGATGACTGTAGAATCTACACCTGTGGAGCCAGAAGTTCGCAGAAATGAAAGAATCAGTCACTAATCCGAGATTGAATCCTCGTCATTAGTTAGACCTGATGATCATTGAAAGTTCGCATGATCTGATGATCAAAGAAAGCGACGAACCTGCGAAATTCAAAGAAGCGAAAGTAAGCAAGGACTCCGAAAATTACACTATGTGTAAGTTAGTTTCATTGATCCATTCATGGATGGAAGCAAACATATCGGAGTTGGAATCTTCGTTCTGCTGAAGTAGTCAAAGTTTTGACTTAAACAGGAACGAAACGGAAATGTGCGTTTACTAATAGATAAAAGGGAGCGATATTGTATTTCTCGTAATGTATGTCGAAGACATACTGATTCTCGGAAATAACGTCCCAATGCTGCAGTCGGCAAAGGACTGGCTTGGGAGTTGGTTTAGTGGTTGACATGGGTAAAGCCATGAAAGTCTTGGATTCTGGATCTAAAGATAGAGATCCAGAAGAGCTGGTAGGACAGAGTCAGGATTCTTATGTGACAAAGTCCTACACGTTTTCAGCATTCCAAGAAGGGTTTTATGCCAATGTCACATGGCAATACGTTAAGCAAGAAGCAGTGTCCTACGATAACTGCTGAGCTTGAATGCATGTACAGGATTCATATGCGACGGCAATTGGATCTATCATGTATGCCATGACACGTACTTGTTTTGATATTGCTTTAATGTTAAGCAAGACAAGTAAAGACCAGTCAAACCCAGCAAAGAATCACTGGATTGCCGTAAAGAATATTCTAAAGAATTTGAAGAATACTAAGGATAAGTTCTTTAGGTAAAGAAGAAAGTGAGGTGCTACAAGTCGATAGAGTCTGAAAGGCAAGTTTCCAACAGACAAAGATGATTTCCGGTCACAGTCCGGCTATGTCTTGTGTTTGTTTGGCGGTGCACGGCACTGTTGCTGACTCCATGACTTAAACTGAATATTTCGCAGCTTGGGAAGCAGCGAAAGAGGTTGTTTGGAAAGAAGAGTTCATCACTGAACTTGATGTGAATCCCAGCATAGATGAGACTAGCTGCACATCAGAGGTCCAAACAACTTGAGGATAGGTATAACCTATTCCATAAGATAAATGACAGAGATGTTAAGTAGATCAGCAAGTTTCATCGAATGAGAACGTTGCTAATCTATTAACGAAGCCACTCCTTAGGCCTAAGCACGAGTCTCGGACTGTAGCTGTAGGATAAGTGAAATTAAGATGTAGTCTTGATTTCAGTGGGAGTTATTAAAGGGCTTTATTTAGTTATTTGATATGTTCTTGTAAAACATTTATGATGTTTAATGAAATTATTATTTCAAGATTATTTTAACTGTGATGAAATAATCGTTCCAAAATGATATGAACCATTTTATAGGTCATCGAAGTAAATGACTTGATCTTGAGTCATCAAAGTCATTTAGCTTGATCATAAGACCCTATATTTGATAGATGGTTTATATCATCCTGTCCCTAGTCGAAGGTTGTTGAAATTGGAACACCAACAACCGTGTGAGACTGGATTGGTACGTGACTTATGACAAAGTCTTAGTGTGTCATAGATGCGCGGCATCAAAGTCAGTACATAGGTGTATGTTGGGAACATACGACCGGACAAGACCCGCTAATAAGAACTCTTCAGGATATTTATATCTGTGTCATAAGAGATTCTTACTACGACTATAGAGTATAGTCCTTAGACCTGAGTTCGCATGCATGTGACTGCATATGGACTGATGCACTTTGATCATTGTCTAACGCTATCGTTCTGTGATAGCTATAAGGACCTTGTTTGGGTACATCATGAAATGAGTAGTTTACAGTGATGGAACAAGATGGGATTTGTCCCTCCAATATAAATGGAGTGAATATCTCTAGGCCAATCGGAGATTTGAATACTGGAAAACGCATGGCCATGCTCAAACGGACTTTCCCGAGTCGTTTGGATTGTCAGTATCAAATCAGAGTCCGATGAACAAGATTAGGCTTTATAAGGATGACACTAATCTTGCCTTATGACTAATCGAGATATTGAGACAAAAGGATTATGAATACAGAGATTCCAGTACAAGTGGGAGATTGTTGGAATTGTGTCCAGTAATCTCGGTACTGTCTCTAGAAAGTAAGAGTATGTCAATGATCAGACATAAGTCATATAATGCTGGGGGTCATGATGGCTTGCTAGAGTCCGCTCATGATCTATAAGTCTTGGACTTATTGCCTTTATTATATGATCCCATATGGGTCACACGCCTAAGCTAACGGGAAAATACGAAGGAACGGCTTAGCAGAAGTACGGTAAAAGTGCTAGGCATTTACTGTATCAAGAGAGTCTAAAGGGCCTGATTAAATCCATGGGATTTAATCAGAACTGAGAATTGGGCCCAAAAGCCCATGAGAACTAGGAGAGATTTTAATGAATAAAATCAGACCTAGGTCTCTAATTTTCCTCAGCCTTTTGCGCCTCCCAGCCTCTCTTCTGCGCCTCCTCTCCTTGCTGGTCTAGCAGCCAAATTCCCGGTGTGCGTGTGTGAGCCTTTGGAGGATCCATCCCTTGGTGGTTCTGCTGATCTCTGACCTGTTCTATCTCCTTCCGCTGCATAAACAGGTAAAAGGTGAGATCATATGTTTCTAAATAAGAACACCTAGATCTAATGCATGTTTAGGTTGATATCAATATGAGAATTGAATCAGGATCAACCGAAACTTCTAACACCAGATTCCTCTAAGTGGCGCAAGGCCACTGATTCCGAAATGGACTCCATGTCGGTCAACCAAGTATTTTCGTTGGTTGACTTACCCGTTGGTGTAAAAGCCATCGAGTGCAAATGGATCTTCAAGAAGAAGATTGACGTGGATGGAAATGTCCAGATTTATAAAGCCAGGTTGGTGGCAAAAGGTTTCAGACAAGTTCACGGTGTGGACTACGATGAAACCTATTCACCGGTGGCTATGATGAAATCTATTCGGATTCTACTAGCAACTGCAGCTTTTCATGATTATGAAATTTGGCAGATGGACGTGAAAACCGCCTTCCTGAATGGCATTCTGGAAGAGGATGTGTATATGACGCAACCTGACGGTTACATAGATCCAAAGAATGCTGGGAAAGTATGCAAGCTTCATAAATCCATTTATGGATTGAAGCAAGCATCGAGGAGCTGGAATCTTCGTTTTGATGAAGCAATCAAGCAATTTGACTTCATCAGAAACGAAGAAGAACAATGCGTGTATAAGAAATCTAGTGGGAGCAAGATTGTATTTCTTATTCTGTATGTCGATGACATATTGCTTCTCGGAAACGACATTCCAATGCTGAAGTCTGCAAAGGACTGGCTTGGAAGTTGTTTTTCCATGAAAGACATGGGTGAAGCCGCATACGTTCTTGGAATTAGGATCTATCGGGATAGACCTAAGAGGCTGATAGGCTTGTGTCAAGACTCATACATTGACAAAGTCCTACAAAGATTCAGCATGAAAGATTCCAAGAAGGGCTTCACGCCAATGGTACATGGCACAACGCTAAGCAAGAAGCAGAGCCCTACGTCGGCTGCTGAGCTTGAGCGCATGAAGAATATTCCTTATGCATCTGCAATAGGATCTGTCATGTATGCCATGATCTGTACTCGTCCTGATGTTGCTTACGCATTGAGCATGACGAGTAGATACCAGTCAAATCCAGGTGAAAACCATTGGATTGCCGTAAAGAATATCTTGAAGTATCTGAGACATACTAAGGATAAATTCTTGGTGTACGGTGGAAGTGATGTGCTTAAAGTCAGTGGATTCACGGACGCAAGTTTCCAGACAGACACTGATGATTTCCGGTCACAGTCCGGTTATGTCTTTTGTCTGAATGGCGGTGCAGTAAGTTGGAGAAGCTCCAAGCAGGACACCGTTGCTGATTCCACTACGGAAGCTGAATATATCGCCGCCTCAGAAGCAGCGAAGGAAGCTGTTTGGATACGAAAGTTCATTATGGAACTAGGTGTGATACCAGATGCGGCTGAGCCTCTGGCACTGTTTTGTGACAACAATGGTGCTATAGCTCAGGCAAAGGAACCAAGATCACACCAGAAATCCAAGCATGTTCAAAGAAGATATCACTTGATACGTGACATCATTAATAGAAAGGAAGTCAAGATCAGCCGAGTTCCGACAGATGATAATGTCGCTGATCCGTTGACAAAGCCACTCCCAAGGCCTAAGCTCGAGTTCCTGACTGAAGCTGTAGGCATTAGAAACATTGAAATGTAATCTAAATTTGAGTGGGAGTTTTGTGAGCTTTATTTTAGTTATTTGATATGTTCTCGTAAAACATTATTTTATGTTTTAATGAAATTATTATTTCAAGATTATTTTAACTGTGATGAAATGATCGTTCCAAAATGATATGAACCATTTTATAGGTCATCGAAGTAAATGATTTGATCTTGAGTCATCGAAGTCATTTAGCTTGATCATGAGATCCTATATTTGATAAATGTTTTATATCATTATGTCCCTAGTCGAAGGTTGTTGAAATTGGAACGCCAACAACCATGTAAGACTGGATTGGTACGTGACTTATGACAAAGTCTCAGTGTGTCATAGATGCTCGGCATCAAAGTCAGTACATAGGTGTATGTTGGGAACATACGACCGGACAAGACCCGCTAATAAGAACTCTTCAGGATATTTATATCTGTGTCATAAGAGATTCTTACTACGACTATAGAGTATAGTCCTTAGACCTGAGTTCGCATGCATGTGACTGCATATGGACTGATGCACTTTGATCATTGTCTAACGCTATCGTTCTGCGATAGCTATAAGGACCCTGTTTGGGTACATCATGAAATGAGTAGTTTACAGTGATGGAACAAGATGGGATTTGTCCCTCCAATATAAATGGAGTGAATATCTCTAGGCCAATCGGAGATTTGAATACTGGAAAACGCATGGCCATGCTCAAACGGACTTTCCCGAGTCGTTTGGATTGTCAGTATCAAATCAGAGTCCGATGAACAAGATTAGGCTTTATAAGGATGACACTAATCTTGCCTTATGACTAATCGAGATATTGAGACGAAAGGGATTATGAATACAGAGATTCCAGTTCAAGTGGGAGATTGTTGGAATTGTGTCCAGCAATCTCTGTACTGTCTCTATAAAGTAAGAGTATGTCAGTGATCAGACATAAGTCATACAATACTGGGGGTCATGATGGCTTGCTAGAGTCCGCTCATGATCTATAAGTCTCGGACTTATTGCTTTTATTGTATGATCCCATATGGGTCACACGCTTAAGCTAGCAGGAAATAAAGTAGGAACGGCTTAGCAGAAGTACGACAAAAGTGCTAGGCATTTGTCGTACTAAGAGAGAAAGATTAATGGGTCTGATTAAATGGGATTTAATCAGATTGGGCCCAAAAGCCCAAAAGGGAAAGAGAAGGCTTTTAATGACTAAAAGCCAACTCTCTTCCTCCCAACCCTAACCCAGCCGCGAAATCTCTCTCTCTTCTGCGCCCCATCTCCTTGTGGTCTAGCAGCCAGTTTCCGGTGATTGCGTGTGTGAGCCTTTGGAGGATTCATCCCTTGGTGTATCTCCCTGATCTCTGACCTGTTCAATCAATTCCGCTGCAACAAACAGGTAAAAGGTGAGATCATAATGTTTCTTAATAAGAACACCTAGATCTAATGCATGTTTAGGTTGATATCAATATGAGAATTGAATCAGGATCAACCGAAACTTCCAACACATAGAACCAAACCAACCACAAGTACCACTTGTTAGAGCTGGACCAAGGACAAGATCAGGAACAAGAGTGCTAAGAGTGGAGTTCAACAAGGCAGTGGAACATCTACTCAACTTGCACCAGCCTATCTTAGAAGCTTCTGATCAAGAACAAGCAGATTGCAACAAGGGCAAGCTATTCAACATTCAAGATGGACCAAGCATCAATCTAAGCCTGCTCACTGCCCATTCAGCACACAAAGAGAGTGCAAAGGAGCTTACCATGTTTACCATTCTCCCAACGGTCTAAAACATCAACTAAAACGTCCAAAGAGCAAGCTAAGGTAAGTCTTTGAATACATTCATTTTGCTTATGTCTCTAACGGTTCTTTTCTTTGTTTGGGTGTGTTTTAGCTGTCCATAAGAGT
The DNA here is from genome assembly GCA_030180135.1 of Orychophragmus violaceus. Classification (NCBI taxonomy): domain Eukaryota; kingdom Viridiplantae; phylum Streptophyta; class Magnoliopsida; order Brassicales; family Brassicaceae; genus Orychophragmus; species Orychophragmus violaceus. The sequence continues at coordinate 34,575,297 of CM058233.1, forward strand.
CTGTTTTCGTTTTTATTTGTCTTAGAGTCCCAGAGTTTGTTTTAATTACATTGTATTTTGCTTCAAAGACCCCTAGAAGGGCAAACCTGCTCGGACTATTTATAAAGTCCCAAAATCAGGCGTGTACTCTTTACCCTAGATGAAATAAACGCAACCTTTTGTCAAGAGATCATTCTGAACTTGTTTGAGTTCCAGTCTGAGTTCATGAGAGATTGTGAGAAGCATCTCTTGTTTGTCTTATCAAAGCTCCTTCCCATAGAGCTTTGTGGCGACCATCGATCCATTTGCACTTCCATTCCATTCATTAGATTAAGTAGAGAGTGTTACACAACCAGCTGCTTCATCTCCATCATCTACCATCTTCAACTTCATTCATTGTTCAAGGCTGGGAGTGTTACACAACCAACAGCTTTGGATCCATCTTTGTTTGTGCCTGCATCATCTGGTATCAGAGCCGAAAGGTTCTTAGATCAGGTGTATCTACTCTTTTTCCTTTCAGTTTCCATTGCATCTAGATTTATAGTTTCTGTTCTTCATTGCATCTTAAATCAAAAACCATAAAAATTGTTTGTTCTATCATTCCTGCTTAGCTATAGTCTCTGATTTGTTTGCATCCTTAAAGAAAAACCCATAAAAATTGTGTTTGCCTTGCACTCGTTCATTCTGTTGCATTTAGATATTTCTGTTTTCAAGTCTTTCATCAAAAACCAAAACGAAAATCATTGTTTTTGCTTTCCTAAACCTCAAAACTCAAAAAAGAATCATTTAGTTTGCAAGTTCTTTATAGTTTGTGTGCTTGTTCTTATTCTGGTTTTCTAATACATCCAAAAGAAAAAGAAGAAGTTTTATTGTTTTGATCTGATTTTTCTTAAACCAAAAACCCAAAAGAAGTTGTTACCATATTTTCAAGCTTGTTTTCCATATTTTTGAAGCCAAAAACGTGTGACCCAAGCAGAAAAGGAAAGTATACATTTCAAAAGATTTTTCAGCCGCCTAAACCTCTTTTTGAAAAGTCCAAAACCCTACACCGGTTTAATACTTTTCCTAAACCGTTTCCAAGTTGATTTAAACCAAAGAAAGAGTTTAGTTCTTCAAACAAAACCGTGATCCAACTTTAAAAACCAAAATCATTTTGTTTTTGAAAGTTGTAAAAACAGGTTTTCTTAAAAACTTTCCTATTCTTCCTAAATCAATTTCAAAACTTCCTAATCCTTTTCAAACCGAATTTGGTTAATATTTGCCTTGTCAAAGAGATTAAAAACGTGTATACCATTGTTTTACTCTCAAACACAAAAGCTTAGGAACTATTGATACCTTGGACTGTTGCTTTAACTTTCAAGTACAGAATCATGGGAGAAGAAGCTAACAATGGCAGATCACCATGAACCAGATGTTGGATGTTATGAGGAGTATCAGTGAACTCATGACAAGTCTGGAACAAAGGGTTATACCTCCTGCACCACGTAGAGGACCAATCAGAAACCTCCAAAGAGAGCAAAGGCAGCAAGCAGAAGAGGAGACTGATGAAGACATGCCAGACCTAGAAGATGATTTACATCCAGAACCAGACCCTCAGCCTAGGAGACAACATCAAAGAGGCAGGGACATGGAGCAGAACTTAGGCCATGTCAGAAACAGAGCAGAGATAGAGACCAAGAAGAGGATAGGAATTGGGGCAAAGATCTTAAGCTTAAGCCTCCTACCTTTGCTGGAAAGGTCAATCCAGAAGCTTACCTTGATTGGAAAAGAAGGATGGACTATATCTTTGATTACTACCAACATTCAGAAGCAAGGAAAGTTACTGTAGCTGCTGCTCAATTAACAGATAATGCACTTGCTTGGTGGGACAGAGAAGTGTCTGAAAGAAGAAGGCTTAGGCGTGGGATGATCAATGATTGGGGTGACATGAAGTTCCATCTCAAGAAGAGATATGTTCCAGCTTATTACTACAGAGACTTGCAAAAACTTTTCAGGAAGCTCTCACAAGGAAACAAGTCTGTAGAAGAGTATTTTGAAGAGTTTGAAACACTCAAGAACCGTCTGGAGGTTCAAGACTCAGAGGAGACACTTATGGCTCAAGTCTGGTTGGAATCCTCAGCCATCAAAGAGTGTTGACAAAGGCAAGTCTACAGAGGTAGAAAACCAGTTCAAGAAGACTACTCCAAGCTCATCCAAGACACCTCAAACAGAACAGAATAAGACCCAAAGGAGCCGTGACATAACCTGTTTCAAATGTCAAGGAAAGGGACACTATGCAAGAGAGTTTCCAAACCAGAGGGTAATGGTTATAAGAGACAATGGGAGTATGAGTCACAAGATGAGGAAGAGGAAGGGCGTACTGAATCTGAAGAAGAAGTAACTGATTATCCAGAAACTGGAGAGATCTTAGTGACCAGGAGATCACTTAGTGCTATGTTCGAACCAGAGACAATTCAAAGGGAAAACATCTTTCATACAAGATGTAGCATTGAATCAAAGGTATCTAGCTTGATCATTGATGGTGGTTCTTGTACTAATGTGGCTAGCAAGTATCTTGTTGATAAGCTAGGTTTCAAGAAGACCAAGCATCCAAGGCCATACCGACTCAAATGGCTGAATGATGAGACTGAGCTGAAGATCAATGAGCAAGTCTTGGTGCCATTCAGCATAGGCAAGTACACAGATGAGGTTAAGTGTGATGTTGTGCCAATGCAAGCAGGCCATATCCTCTTAGGAAGGCTATGGCAGTTTGACAAGGAGACCATACACAATGGGCGTACCAACATCTACAGCTTCACTCATCAGAACAAGAAGCACAACCTAGCTCCTCTCACATCACAGGAAGGTCATACCATGCAGCTTGCAATGGACAAATGAGCTAAGACAAGTAAGACAAGCTTATATATTTCTCCAATGAGTATTCTGAAATCTTTAGATCATAAAGAGCAGGTGCTACTCATGATCTTTAGAGAAAGCTTGTTTTCAGGGATTGAAGATCAGGAGCTACCAAAGGAGGTACACACGCTCTTGGATCAGTACAAGGATTTTTTTCCAGAAGACATACCTTCATGCCTTCCACCTCAAAGGGGCATAGAGCATCATATTAATTTGGTACCAGGAGCACCTCTATCAAATAGACCAGCCTATAGAGTCAATCCTGAAGAAGCTAAGGAACTCATGTCAAAGGGGTACATCAGGGAGAGTCTTAGCCCATGTGACGTGCCTGTTTTGTTGGTGCCTAAGAAAGATGGTACTTGGAGAATGTGTGTTGATTGCAGGGCTATAAACAACATTACAATCAAGTATAGGCATCCAATACCAAGGCTGGATGACATGCTAGATGAGCTAAGTGGAGCCACTATCTTTTCAAAGATAGATCTTAAGAGTGGTTATCACCAAGTGAGGATGAAGGAGGGAGATGAATGGAAGACAACATTCAAAACAAAGCAGGGGCTTTATGAATGGCTTGTCATGCCATTTGGACTTACAAATGCTCAAAGTACCTTCATGAGACTCATGAATCACATCCTAAGGAAGTACATCTGTAAGTTTGTTTTTGTTTACTTTGATGACATACTGATATATAGCCATTGCTTATCTGATCATATCCAACATCTAGAACAGGTTCTAGACACGCTTACGTTAGAAGGCTTATATGCAAACTTAAAGAAATGTACCTTCTGCACTGATCAATTGGTGTTTTTAGGATTTGTTGTGAGTTCACATGGATTAAAGGTAGATGAGGAGAAGATCAAAGCCATCCAAGAGTGGCCAACACCATCTACAATCGGTCATGTGAGGAGTTTCCATGGTCTGGCTAGTTTTTACAGGAGATTTGTGAAGGATTTTAGCACAATAGCAGCACCATTAACCTCTGTGATCAAGCAAACAAAGAGAGTGCAAAGGAGCTTACCGTGTTTACCTTTCTCCCAACGGTCTAAAACATCAACTAAACCGTCCAAAGAGCAAGCTAAGGTAAGTCTCTGAATACATTCATTTTTCTTATGTCTCTAACAGTTCTTTTCTTTGTTTGGGTGTGTTTTAGCTTTCCATAAGAGTCTGTTTTCGTTTTTATTTGTCTTAGAGTCCCATAGTTTGTTTTAATTACATTGTATTTTGCTTCAAAGACCCCTAGAAGGGAAAACCTGCTCGGACTATTTATAAAGTCCCAAAATCAGGCGTGTACTCTTTACCCTAGATGAAATAAACGCAACCTTTTGTCCAGAGAGCATTCTGAACCTGTTTGAATTCCAGTCTGAGTTCTCGAGAGATTGTGAGAAGCATCTCTTGTTTGTCTTATCAAAGCTCCTGCCCATAGAGCTTTGTGGCGACCATCGATCCATTTGCACTTCCATTCCATTCATTAGATTAAGCAGAGAGTGTTACACAACCAGCTGCTTCATCTCCATCATCTACCATCTTCAACTTCATTCATTGTTCAAGGTTGAGAGTGTTACACAACCAGCAGCTTTGGATCCATCTTTGTTTGTGCCTGCATCATGGAAGATGAAGTTTGATGATTGAGTTGCAAGACCAGCACACGAACAAGAGGGTTTGAGTCTCACTAAAAATCTGATCCGCACAATCAAAGAGATAAGTGAATCACACACAAGGATCAATTGATTAGGAACAAGAAAAATCAAAAAACAGCTCTTTAAAAGATGGGGGTTCTTTACAATGTGATATGAGACTTAGCTTTATAATCTCGTGTAAGAATAGGATCCAACAGTAAAATATAACTAAGGAAATAAAATTATTCTGAGTAAATGAGAAACTTAAAGTTGGTGGAGCCTTCTTGATTTTGTTGCCGTTGGTGAGTGATGTTGCTGGAGCTTGTATTAATGGAATGGCTTGTATTTCAAAATCTTGTTGATATTTCCATGTGAGGGGAATCACTGGCCACATAAAAAGCTTCTAGTGTCAATAGTATTGATGCTTTCAAAGAGAACTAGCCGTTGGAGTGAATTAAGTGCTCTCGAGTCTATACATAATACGTAGTGTCTTGGCATAAGTGAGAAGGATTGAATCCATTTGAACCAATGTTGATGAATGAATCTTGATATGTTTTATGGAGACCCTAGTTGTAATAGATACTCACCTGGTTGCCAAAGATACATCTGAAGACTCCTAAACCCGGAAGGTTCCACATAAGGTAAGTCTAGGATCCTTCGGTTTATAAGTACAATAACGTTTACGCTAGAACCGGGATTAACATGATTCCAATTTTCTGAGTTTCCATTTTGAATCAAAATTACAGACCAAATAGGGTTGTAGCTTAACTCCTTATGGTTTGGTGAATCTTCCAAAGAGTTCACACATATCCAAATTAGGCAAGTGTAGATTCTCCTTCATTGAATACTTAATAACTCTTTCATCTGAACTCGTAATAATGGGACAGTGGACCTTAGATTTCATCTGAGCTGAACAATACTCAATGGTCTTCTTTGATAGGCTGCGCATGCTTGGGCTGTTAGCTTGAGTATGATTTCCTTCTTTTGGCATATTGGATGCTCCTTGGCTTATGATGACTTGATTTCCTTATCATATTCTCTCTTTTGAAAATGTTTCGACCTCAAAACTGTATAACTTTTATCTAAAGAAAGCAAGTTAGTTTTCATTCGAGTTTGGGAACTCATGGCCTTACCTTGGCAGTATTGTGACTTAGTGATGCGTGGTGCATCATGTGACTCTTATTTGATAAGAAAATAAGAAATAACTCCTCTACTTGATATTTTGATGATTTCCTTTGGCAAAAAGTTAGCCTTCTTTGTGATATCTCCTAGTTTTCTTTTAATTCCTCCATCGAGCTCTTCTCAGACCTTGGTTTTGAAATAAGGATATGTGGGCTTCTCTTTTTAAACAAATTGAATCAAATGATGTACCTAAGCTTGTTTTTGTTTAGTATCTTTAGTCATCATCCCGTTTGGAGTTTGCTTGTGATCGGGGACTAGGGCTACTATTACTACTGGTGTTTCTTTCTCCTTTGTCTTCTCTATACTTTTTTCAACATCTTTTAGTAAAGACAAGTGCATTATACTAGCTTTGGTTATTTTAATCTCTAACTTATCTAGTTTCTCAACTTCCTTAAGCTTATCCTTTTTTTTGTTCAAATAATGACGTTGCTTTTGTTTTATAGGGAAATGTCCTAGAAAAATGGCCTCTTTGATGACACTTACAACAGATCGTTCGAACTTTTTTAGAAAGTTTAGAGGACTTACTTTGATATGTTTTCTCGTGAGGCTCTAGTAATGGCTTTTAGGTTCCCTTGTTAGCTACATCTTTTGATTTTGGCATTTGTTGAACGTTCTTGACCTTAGATTGTTGCTTAGTCTCTGTCCACTCCTTGATAATGTGCTCGGACACCTTCTTTTTCTCGAGCCAATAAGGTTTCTTTGGATTATCTCTTTATTTATTGTTTAGGCGAGGATCCATCTCCTTGGCTTAGTGTAGGAATAATGTGGGTACAGGAAAGGATGTTGAGCTGCAACTTCCTTCAAAAACTTCTCTTAAATTTCTAGTTTGAAACTCTCCCATGTATGAGCTGGTTCATTGTAGAAGACTCGAGTATTCTCATCTTGTTCCCACCGTTCATAACTGGTCCAGTGAGTGTGTAAAGAGCATATGGGAGTTGCTCTTCCAATGGTACTTGGTTGGATTGAAAACTAACATCCATGCCTGCTTCCCACCTTAGGTAATCTTCTGTACCTTGGATATAAACTGAAAAGATTAGATATTACAGAGCATAATAATCTTCATCTTATGTGCAACGATTACATTATTGCTCTTCTTCAGCCTCATGGTCATCTTCATCCTCATCGGTGTAGTCGTCTTCGGATGCTGGTTCTTCACAAAAACTTGCTTCTGATCCAGCCTCATGATTCCAAGGCCCACCTTCATATTGATATGCTTCTCCTAAGCTGATTTGAGAATCTGTATCTTCATACCATTGTCGTCTCTCATGGTCTTATTTAACAATTTTGTATTGTTCTTCCTCTTGCCATGCCTCATATTTGTTTCTGATTTAAGATTTTGTATCATCAGAACATACTTGTCCTCACTACCTCTTTCTATCTCGTCTTCAGGACAATTTTATTTATCCCAACAACTCTGGTGGCTAGTATTTGTCTCGGGCATAATCTGGTGGCTCTAGTTCAAAGTCTTTGCCATCTGGTTCTTTTCAGAATATTATCTTGAGTAGTCATCTTCATGCTATGGTTGTCCTCCATAATCAGACTCGTAGGTGTTGAAGTCTTGGTAGAATTCTCCATGGTTCCAATTGTCTTTGTTGGAAGGTTCATACGGTTATTCTTCTTCTTTAGAATAATACTCCATGGTGGTTCCTTGCATAAATAACATAAAGAAACCAGGAAATTCAGAGTTGTCATCTCAAAAAGGAGAATACAATAAAAGGAAATTAGAGGAATGAAAAGAAGGATTATGGAAAAAAATATAAGGAGATATTCTCTTATTTTTTTGAATTTCGAAATTAACTAATCAAATGGCAATTGTTATTTTGATTTTCTGGATTTATATAAACAAAAAATTGAACTAAAACAAAACAGTAAATAAAAAATGGAAATCAACAAAAATAAATAAAATTTATGGCTTTTTGATTTTATAAACGAAAATAAAACTAAAATAACTTTTTTATGAATGAAGAAAATAAAATAAGATGGAGGGAATAAAACAAGAATAAACGATTTGAGTTATATGATTTTATGAAGTTCTAATAAACAGAAACTAAAAAAAATGCAATTTGTTTTGGATTTTCGGTTTGGGATTGAAACAAAATGCAAAACAAAATTGAAAAAGATTTCATATGGCTGAACACAACTTAGAAATAGGAGCTTTTAGCTCTAATTCTAGATGATATAAGATTGGAATCACTCAAAATCTTATTGATCACAAGATGTCAAAGTTGACAAGCTTTGTCGCGGAAGTGAATATAATGCTGATAGAGATGGAGGATGAAGTTTGTTGATCGAGTTGCAAGACCAGCACACGAACAAGAGGGTTTGAGTCTTACAAACAATCTGATCCGCACAATCAAAGAGATATGTGAATCACACACAAGGATCAATTGATTAGGAACAAGAAAAATAAAAAACAACAGTCTAAAAAACAACAGTCTAAAAATAAAATGATGTTTGAGTAAATGAGAAACTTAAAGTTGGTGAGTGAGTGTGCTGGAGCTGCTTATGGAATGACTTGTATCTGGCCGTTGGTGAGTGATGTTAATGACAAGAAAAATCACACACAAGGGATCAATTGATTTTGTGGCTGTTGGTGAGTGATGTTGCTGGAGCTACTTATGGAATGACTTGAATCTCAAAATCTTGGTGATAACTCCGTGTGAGGGAATCTCTGGCCACATAAAAAGCTTCTAAAATCAATAGTATTGATGCTTTCAAAGATAACTAGCCGTTGGAGTGAATTAAGTGCTCTCGGGTCTATATATGCTACTTAGTTACTTGGCATGTGTGAGAAGGATTGAATCCATTTGATCCAATGTAGATGAATGAATCTTGATATTTTTTTTCTGGAGTTCCTAGTTGTAATAGATACTCACCTGGTCACTAAAGATATGTTTGAAGACTCTTAAACCCAGAAGGTACCACATAAGGTAAGTCTGGGATCCTTCAGTTTAAAAGTTGAATAACTTTTATGCCAGAACCGGGATTGACATGATTCAATTTTCTGAGTTTCTATTTTGAATCAGAATTACAGACCAAGTCGGGTTCATTAAAATTATTTTTGGAAATTTCTGTAAATTTTCATAACTAGTTAGAGAAACTAACTTTTACTGAGAAATTATTCAAAGCAATCGGGTAAATCGAAAACCCTTCAAGAGTAAACAAAAAATTATGAAATTTCAACCACAGCTCTACTGAAATATATATATGAGACATGGTTAAGAGGAATTATCAAAGTTTTATCACAATATTAAGTTATAAGTTTTGGACCATTAAAAGGGTGATTAGTGATCAAAAATCACTAACTAGTATTTTATGGATTTGGACCATAAAATCAATAGCTTGGACTGGGAGGTGGATTATTTTTGCAGAAAGTCCCAAGCCCAAATTAGAGATGGGCCACGAAATCCATGGGAGAAGTAGGAGAGGAGGAGGTTGATACATTAAACCTAGAGTTAAGTGTGAGCATTTATTGGTTAATGAGATTCAATGAATGAATCAATGGTTTGTTGCCACTTAATTGATCACTGTTAGAAGAATATGAGATTATGAAGAGTATTTGAGTGTTTAACTCAGTGAGAATGAAGAACATGAGAGAAATTTGTATGAGATTAGAGGAGAAATTGTGAGAGAGAAAGAAGAAGAAGTATGAGGGAAAAACTCCAAAAAAGAGTGTATATTTTTCTTCTTGATATTACAATGAATATATAGACACAAAACAACTAAATTTCGTGGCTATACATTCAAATTCAAATTTAGATGACAAAATAATTCTTAGGACCCCTTTAGACAAAAGGGTGAAGCAAGTAGGGAAGAGAATCTCCATTTGAATTTGAATCTTGTCTCCTGGCACTATTCATCCATGGAATCAACCTTCTAGAAGATCTTTGACTTGATTCATGGTAACTTATCCTTTTACCACTTAACCATGAGATTAAATTCCCTTCGCTTTTACTTATTCACCTCTTCTTCTTCTGATCGGATGAAGGACTTCTGATTAATGTCTTCATCTCAATACTTTGGATCTCCATTTCAATACTCCCCTTCAAGCTTGAATTCAAAGGCTGAATCAAGCTTGGAATTGCAATGGAGATCTACCTCATTAAGAAACTTCATGAAGAAAATCACATGGGATAAAACTTCATGAAGAGAAAAAGAGTGTAGTCTCCACAACCTTAGAGGATTCATGAAGCTCCATGAGTCCAAGATTGGAGTGAATGGACTCACACACCTTCAAACTGGCCGCCTTGGTCAAGACATCAGCAAGTTGTTTTTCACTTCTTGTAAAACCTGGCAACACAATCCCTTGCTCAATCATCTGCCTAACCTTGTGACAATCCACTTCTATATGCTTGGTCCTTTCATGGAAGACTGAATTTGAAGCAATATGAATAGCAGCTTGGTTGTCACAATGCATAGTGATTGTCCTTGATGTTTCAATCCCCAAATCCACAAGGAGAGCTTTGATCCATGCCAACTCGGTTGCTAACTTCCTCATAGCTCTATACTCAGCTTCTGCACTTGAACATGACACTATCTTCTGCTTCTTGCTCTTCCAAGTAACAAGGTTGCCTCCAATGAATGTGCAATATCCAGTAGTAGACCTCCTGTCCACTCTATCTCCTGCCCAATCAGCATCACAATACCCAACCACTTCTGTGCTTTGATTTCTACCCATCCAAATGCCTTGTCCAGGAGCACCACTTAAGTATCTAAGTATCCTTTCAACCATACTCCAGTGATGTATCTTGGGAGCTTGCATATGTTGTCTTACTTGGTTTACTGCAAAACACAAATCAGGTCTGGTTATGGTTAAGTAAATGAGCTTACCCACCATCCTTCTATACTGAGTAATGTCCTCAAATGGTCTATCCTCAAGATCCCCCTCTCTTATGACTTTGTAGCCTTCCTCAAGAGGTGTCTGAGCCGGTTTTGATCCTAGCTTTCATGCTTCAGATAACAAATCAAGTGTGTACTTCCTTTGTGATAAGAAGAGTCCATCATTAGATCGACAAACTTCTATCCCAAGGAAGTACTTTAGAGCACCAAGATTTTTTATGTCAAAAACAGATTTGAGATAAGCCTTAGTGTCTTGTATACCTGACTTGTTGCTTCCTGATATGATAATGTCATCAACATAAACAAGGATGACAATGATACCTTCCTGATCTCGGAGAGTGAACAAGGTGTGATCTCCTTCAGATTTCTTGAATCCTCTTTGCATTAGTGTTGAGCTAAACTTATGGTACCAAGCTCTAGGTGATTGCTTTAGTCCATAGATAGCCTTCTTAAGTCTTAGTACCTTTCCTGGTTTCACAATGTCCTTAAGACCAGAAGGTGGTGTCATATATACCTCATCTTCAAGCTCCCCTTGAAGGAATGCATTCTTCACATCCATTTGCCAAAGCTCCCAATCAAGGTTTGTTGCCAAAGATAAGATGATCCTAACTGTGTGAATCTTAGCTACTTGTGCAAAGGTAACCAAGTAATCCTTTCCATAGGTTTGAGTGAAGCCTCTTGCTACCAGCCTTGCTTTGTATCTCTCCACCTCTCCATTACTTCTATACTTGATGGTGAACACCCACTTAGAACTCACTGCCTTCTTCCCTTTTGGAAGTTCTGCCTCATACCAAATCTCATTGTTTTCCATTGCTTTAGTCTCTTCATTCACAGCTTGCATCCACCTCTTATCCTCCTTGGCTTCTTCATAAGTTGTTGGTACTTGTTCTTGATCCAACTTCCCAATGAACACTTGATGTTCCAAAGGTATATGAGCCAAAGTGCATACAACTTGAATTGGATGAGCTACTGCATTGCTATTGAAATAAACTCTAGTCTTCTTCCATTCTGATGGATCTTTTCTCTCCCTTGTGCTTCTCCTTAACACTTGAACTGGCTGCTCATTCTGAATTGGTTGTTCAGTCTCTCCATTTTGATGATCCAACTCCTCAGTTTCTATCCCATGTTCCTCATGCTCCTCAACACCAGCTTGATCATGTGTACTTGAATCAGATTCTTGTGGTTCTTGTCCTGATTCTTGAGTGTCCCCCTCATGATCAGGATGGGGTTGTTGTGGAGCTTCTGAAGGTAAATCAGGGACTGAAGGAGCATGAATTGCTTTGGCCGGTTGCTGAGGCAGATTAATACCAAGACCTTCCATGATCATCCTTAAGTTAGCAGCTCGGTCTGATTGGGAAGTGGGAAGATCCTTCAAGCTTTCCCAATTCTTCTCATCATATAAACTTCTTGTCTCCATAAATTTCACATCTCTTGAGATCAAAACCTTCCTTGTCTCAGGAACATAACACTTGTACCCTCTTTGTGTTGTGGAATATCCAATGAACATTGCGTTGGTGCTCTTAGCATCCAACTTATCTCTTTGTTCTCTTGATATTAACACAAAACAAATGCACCCAAACACACTTAAGTGATCAACCAATGGATTTGTTTTGTTTAGTACCTGAAATGGGGATTGATCCTTAAGAACTCTTGTGGGAGTTCTATTGATCAAGTAGCATGCAGTCATGACTGCATCTCCCCAAAACTTCTTAGGGACATTATTGTAGAACATCATGGACCTTGCCACCTCCATTAAGTGTCTTTTTTTCCTCTCAGCCACTCCATTTTGTTGTGGAGTGTAAGGGCAGCTTTTTTGATGAAGAATCCCATGTTTGGATAAGTGTTGTTTGAAGGCATTGCTTGTATACTCACCACCATTGTCTGATCTAAAAATTTTGATCTTAGCATTGAAATGGTTAGTAACATGATTTTGAAAGTTTATGAAAGCTTCTAACACTCTATCCTAAGTTTGCATCAAGGTAATCCAAGTGTACTTAGTTTTTTCATCAATGAAAGTGACAAAGTACTTATGATTCTCTCTAGATACACAAGGATCAGTCCACACATCAGAATAAATAAGATCAAAGCAACATTCATAAGTAGTTTTAGAGTTTGGAAAAACAGATTTGCAATGTTTCCCAAGAATACAAGCCTCACAATCATCATTTTTAAAAGAAACAGAAGGTAATAAGAGTCCTAAAGCTCTAGAGTGTGGATGTCCTAGTCTAGCATGCCAAATAGAATCATCAACACTCATGAAAGTAGAAAAAGCAGAAGATAATTCAGAAGATGGATTGGTGTCTTCAATCATGTAGAGATCATCCTTTGTTACACCTTTCCCAAGCAACTTACTTGTCTTAATATCCTGAAACACAACATCATTAGGACTAAAAACAACATTGCAAATTAGATCAGTGGCTATTCTTTTCACAGATACTAAGTTAGATGTGAAACTAGGCATAAAGAAAGCTTTAGATTCTTTATCAAACAATTTCAGATTTCCTATGCCTTGAATTGGGATCTTATCACCATTTGCAATCACTACACATCCTAAAGCTGGTTTAACATTTTCTATCAACTTAGGATCACTAATCATATGATGAGAGGCTCCTGAATCAATGATCAAAGGTCTGATTTTATTTGAAGCAAAGAGTGAGGTACCAAGAACCATACGAGAGTTCTCCTTGAGAGCTTTGATGAGAGCCTCAAGGTCTGACCTTCTTACCACATCACTCTGATCAGTTATGGCTGGAGCTTGATGGACCACCATTGCTCTTCCTTCATCACATTGCTGCATTGAAGAAGAACCTGGTCCAGCTGCACCATAAGAGAAGTTTGCCCTTTGATCATTAAACCGGTTGGTGTGAGATGAGGGTCTGAGGTTTGGGTGAAGGCGCCAGCATCTATCTTTCAAATGCCCACTCTTCTTACAAAACTCACACATCAAGACTCCTCTCTTGTCACATCCATAGTTCTGCCTCTCATCAGCCTTATACATCCCTTTGTTGGCAGTTACCAGCTCCCCTTTGCCTTTGAACAACCCAAATGAGCCTTGCTCTTTCTGAATTTTCCCACACACATCATCCAAGTAGCAAGGAGGGAGTTTTCAAGATGAAAAGTTTGAACAGAAGAGTTCTCAACTCACAGAGAACACACACATGAGTAAACAAGCCAAAGAAATGACTTAAGAGTTTAAAAGTTTCAAAAACAGGAACAAGCTTTCAAGAACAGATTTTAGAACAAGTTCAAAGAAAAGATTGCGGAAATGAACAGGTACATGAGCTTAATTCTCTGATACCATGTTAGAATTAGAATATGAGATTATGAAGAGTATTTGAGTGTTTAACTCAGTGAGAATGAAGAACATGATTAGAGGAGAGATTGTGAGAGAGAGAAGAAGAAGTATGAGGGAAAAACTCCCAAAAAGAGTGTATATTTTTCTTCTTGATATTACAATGAATATGCAGACACAAAAACAACTAAATTTCGTGGCTATACATTCAAATTCAAATTTAGATGACAAAATAATTCTTAGGACCCCTTTAGACAAAAGGGTGAAGCAAGTAGGGAAGGGAATCTCCATTTGAATTTGAATCTTGTCTCCTGGCACTATTCATCCGTGGAATCAACCTTCTAGAAGATCTTTGACTTGATTCATGGTAACTTATCCTTTTACCACTTAACCATGAGATTAAATTCCCTTCGCTTTTACTTATTCACCTCTTCTTCTTCTGATCGGATGAAAGGACTTCTGATTAATGTCTTCATCTCAATACTTTGGATCTCCATTTCAATAATCACATGGTCGATTGTGAGCATATGAGAAGATGCATTTTACCTACATGGTGAGTTGCTAGTTAACAATGGGAGAGAGAGCCACATGAAGGGTGAAGATGAGGAGAGACTTATATGCAATGGTTTGGGTTGTGCATGTGAAAGTGGAGACGTAGAGGAAATGAGGGGATTGAGCGTGACACTTGGATAAGATTGAAGCGCTTTGAGTTGCTATAAATAGAGCTCACTCTTCTCCCTCATTTCCTCACACCAAAATGTGAGTTAGAGAGAGAGAGAGAAGGAGTGGTAGAGAAGAGAAGGAGAAGAAGAAAACAAAGCGAGGAAAATGAGAGGAAAAATAGAAGGGAAGCTACCAGAGGAGCATTGGAATATTTCTTAAATAGAGATTTCCAACGTTCATCCTAGTTATTGACTTTCTCTTTATAGTGGTGCGATTAGGGTTTAGAAGTTGGTTGTATAATAGGGTTGTTAGCGTGAGGTTTCTTCCGGAGGTACATTGTGAGGAAACGATCGGGTTTAGGTCAACATAGTCACCGGGGTGAGTTAGGGTTAATTGTGTGAATAATATTATTTACTACACAGGTTCCCGAGCTTTTTTTTATAAAATTTTGATATGAGAAACGAAGTTATAACTAGTGTCAATTTGGTTATAGTATTGATATGATTAATGTTGATATTACTATGCTTGGTTATAGTTTTATATCAAGTTAAATTAATATATGATGCACTCTTAAACGATTAATTAACGAATTATGGAAGATATAACATAAATGAGTAATTATGAGGTTATGATTTGATCATAATATTGCTGGTAAAAGAGAGATTGTGTGATATAAGTGATATTACTTATAGATTTATTGATGTGTTGATAGAATGTTGTAGTATATCGAATTTTCTTCCCGATGGATCCTTGGGATTTCCCCGGTCAGTTCCCATACCCTCGTGGTCAGGTTCTAGCGGGTGTATCCTACTGGGTGACACCCTTAGGTGTGAAAGCGAGTTACGTGGTCATGTCCTAGGTCAAAGCCTTATGGATGATCGGGCTATCATGAAAATGGGTAGCCGGAGTCACCGCATATCGAATGATAGAAAACGGTGTTTTGCTCGTAGTACTTCGTGTTTATGAGTAAGAGTCATGGGATTGCTATCCGTAAACCTTTACGGTGACCGGATATATCTTCCGAGGGAAGGACGCTATAGTTTGTTACATCGTTTTTGTGCTTCAGCTATTTAATTATTTTACATGTTGAACTTTCCATCCTTGTTTGTGTTTTGGGTTGGGTAGGGTAGGCGGAAAGTTAACAGGTTAGATAAGGAATATCAGCTCACTGGGTGATAATAGATCGATCACACCTCACATTTATGTTTTTTTTTAGGTAACCATAAGTTAGCGTGCAGCGGGACGTTAGGCCAGCAGGTGTAGTATCGACGTCTTTTTCGCAAAGCGCTGTTTTAAATAAGTATGTATTGTATTTTACTCAAACTCGTCCATGGACTCATATGTATTTCTGCGTAATTTTAATTCCTATTATAATATAAAGAAAGTGTGTTTTTTATTCGTAAGCTTGTTGGTTATATTAGATTAGTCCGATCTGATATAACTATCAATTTTATTACGGCTGAAAAGGCTTACCTAAAATTTGGGAAACGTATAATTGAATACTTTTGTTTAGGTTGTCAACGTAATTTGCTAATATAGGATGATTTAGTCAAACACGGTAAAAATATAGCGACTCTGGTCCTGACTAAAGAAAACCAATGATCATATTCTTGTTTGATTGTTTATAATTGGTTGACTAAAGTCAAAACAGAACATGGCATTACAAGAGGTGGTATGGTTACAATAATGCTTACTAATGTGATTCTGGATTTATCGAGTCAAAACAAAGTCGCGAAAGAGACATTAGGAAACCAGAAACGTCATATTTAGTTAAGACTTAGTCACTTACCCGTTGTGTTGAAAATTGAGGACGGAGCAATTGTTAGAATATGAGATTTAGAGTGAGAGAATAAGCTAGAATGATGAAGAACATACAAGGAACCAGATTAGGGTTCTTGTGTGAGCTAGAGAGAGAGTAAAGAGAGAGGCGGCTTTGAGAAGAATAATTCTCAAGTGTATTGATTCAGATTGTGTTACAAGAGTATATAAGTGCTTTACAATTAGGTTAACAAAGAATAAACAATGAATAAAGCTAATAAGACAAGTTGAACTTGGTTGAGGAGAGAGAGGAGCTAACGGTCACAATGAGAGTGACTGGTCCTTCATTGGTTCCAAGATGATAGTGACATGTCTCTGCATATTCAGACGCTTGGGATTGATGATCTGATCCATGAGACTTTCCTTAAATAGTAATAGACCGAAATGTGAAGAAAGTTATAAGTCTTGGAGTAAGAAACCCTAGCTTTGCACATTGATTCCTCTTAGTCCATTATCATAGAATGCACAAGTTTTGTACAAGTCTATCTTATGATCTCCATTTCAATACTCCCCCTCAAGCTTGAATCCAAGGATTGAATCAAGCTTGGAATGACAATGGAGATCTACCTCATTAAAAACCTTCATGAAGAAAACCACTTGGGATAAAACTTCATGAAGGGAAAAAGAGTGTAGATCCCATAGCCTTAGAGGATTCAGGAAGCTCCATGAGTCCAAGCTTAGTGTGAATGGACTCACACACCTTCAAGCTAGCTGCCTTGGTGAACACATCAGCTAGTTGTTCTTCACTCCTTGTAAAACATGGTATAACCATTCCTTGCTCAATCATCTGCCTAACCTTGTGACAATCCACTTCTATATGCTTGGTCCTTTCATGGAAGACTGAATTTGATGCAATATGTATGGCTGCTTGGTTGTCACAATGCATGGTGATTGGTCTTGATGTTTCAATCCCAAAATCCACAAGAAGAGCTTTTATCCATGCCAACTCAGTTGCTAACTTCCTCATAGCTCTATACTCAGCTTTAGCACTTCAACATGAGACTATCTTCTGCTTCTTGCTCTTCCAAGTAACAAGGTTGCCTCCAATGAATGTGCAATATCCAGTAGTAGACCTCCTGTCCACTCTATCTCCTGCCCAATCAGCATCACAATACCCAACCACTTCTGTGCTTTGATTGCAACCCATCCAAATGCCTTGACCAGGAGCACCACTTAGGTATTTGAGTATCCTTTCAACCATATTCCAATGATGTATCTTGGGAGCTTGCATATGTTATCTTACTTGGTTCACTACATAACACAAATCAGGTCTGGTTATGGTTAAGTAAATGAGCTTACCAACCATTCTTCTATACTGAGTGATGACCTCAAATGGTCTATCCTCAAGCTCCCCCTCTCTTATGACTTTGTATCCTTCCTCAAGAGGTGTCTTAGCCGGTTTTGATCCCAACTTTCCTGCTTAAGATAACAAACTTCTATCCCAAGAAAGTACTTTAGAGCACCAAGGTCTTTTATATCAAAAACAGATTTGAGATAAGCCTTAGTATCTTGTATACCTGACTTGTTGCTTCCTGAGATGATAATGTCATCAACATAAACAAGGATGACAATGATAGCTTCCTGATCTTGAAGAGTGAACAAGGTGTGATCTCCTTCAGACTTCTTGAATCCTCTTTGCTTAAGTGTTGAGCTCAGTTTGTGATACCAAGCTCTTGGTGATTGCTTTAATCCATAGATAGCCTTCTTGAGTCTTAGCACCTTTCCTGGTTTCACAATGTCCTTAAGACCAGGAGGTGGTGTCATATATACCTCATCTTCAAGCTCCCCTTGAAGGAATGCATTCCTGACATCCATTTGCCAAAGCTCCCAATCAAGGTTTGTTGCCAAAGATAAGATGATCCTAACTGTGTGAAGCTTAGCTACTGGTGCAAAAGTATCCAAGTAATCCTTCCCATAGGTTTGAGTGAAGCCTCTTGCTACCAACCTTGCTTTGTATCTCTCCACCTCTCCATTACTTCTGTACTTGATGGTGAACACCCTCTTAGAACTCACTGCCTTCTTCCCTTTGAGAAGTTCTGCCTCATACCAAGTCTCATTGTTTTCTATTGCTTTGGTCTCTTAATTCCCAGCTTGCATCCACCTCTTATCTTACTTGGCTTCTTCATAGGTTGTTGGCACTTGTTCTTGATCCAGCTTTCCAATAAACACTTGATGTTCCAAAGGTACATGAGCCAAATTGCATACGGCTTGAATGGGATGAGCTACTGCATTGCTGTTGAAGTAAACTCTAGTCTTCTTCCATTTTGATGGATCCTTTCTCTCCCTTGTGCTTCTCCTTAACACTTGAACTGGCTGCTCATTCAGAACCGGCTTTTCAGTCTATTCATTCTGATGATCCAACTCCTCAGTTTCTATCCCATGTTCCTCATGCTCCTCAACACCAGCTTGATCATGTGTACTTGAATCAGATTCTTGCGGTTCTTGTGCTGATTCTTGAGTGTCCCCCTCATGATCAGGATGGGGTTGTTGTGGAGCTTCTGAAGGTAAATCAGGGACTGAAGGAGCCTCACTTGCTTTGGCCGGTTTCTGAGGCATGTTAATACCAAGGCGTTCCATGATCATCCTTAGGTTAGCAGCTCGGTCTGATTGACAAGTGGGAAGATCCTTCAAGCTTTTCCAATTCTTCTCATCATAGAAACTTCTTGTTTCCATAAATTTCACATCTCTAGAGATCAAAACCTTCCTTGTTTCAGGCACATAACACTTGTATCCTCTTTGTGTTGTGGAATATCCAATGAACATTGCTTTGGTGCTCTTAATATCCAACTTATCTCTTTGTTCTCCTGGTATTAACACAAAACAAATGCACCCAAACACACGTAAGTGATCAACTAATGGATTGGTTTTCTTTAATACCCGAAATGGAGATTGATCCTTAAGAACTCTTGTAGGAGTTCTTTTGATCAAGTAGCATGCAGTCATGACTGTAGAATGCAGTCATGACTGCATCTCCCAAAACCTCTTAGGAACATTCTTGTAGAACATCATGGACCTTTCCACCTCCATTAAGTGTCTGTTCTTCGTTTCAGCCACTCCATTTTGTTATGGAGTGTAAGGGCAGCTTGTTTGATGAAGAATCCCATCTTTGGATAAGTGTTGTTTGAAGGCATTGCTTGTATACTCACCACCATTGTCTGATCTAAAATTTTTGATCTTAGCATTGAAATGGTTAGTAATATGACTTTGAAAGTTCATAAAAGCTTCTAGCATTCTATCCTTAGTTTGCATCAATGTTATCCAAGTATATTTAGATTTTTCATCAATGAAAGTGACAAAGTACTTATGATTCTCTCTAGACACACAAGGGGCAGTCCACACATCAGAATGAACAAGATCAAAGCAACTTTCATAAGTAGTTTTAGAACTTGAAAAACAGATTAGCAATGTTTCCCAAGAATACAAGCCTCACATTCATCATTCTTAAAAGAAACAGAAGGTAATAAGAGTCATAAAGCTCTAGAGTGTGGATTTCCTAGTCATGCCAAATAGAGTCATCCACACCAACATAAGTAGAAAAAGCAGTAGATAATTCCGAAGAAGGGTTGGTGTCTTCAATCGTGTAGAGATCATCCTTTGTCACACCTTTCCCAAGCAACTTACTTGTCTTAATATCCTTAAACACAACATCATTAGGACTAAAAACAACATTGAAATTTAGATCAGTAGCTATCCTTTTCACAGATACAAATTGGATGTGAAACTAGGCCTATAGAAAGCTTTGGATTCTTTGTTAAACAACTTAAGATTTCCTATGCCTTGAATTGGAATCTTATCACCATTTGTAATCACTACACATCCTATAGTTGGTTTAACATTTTCTATCAACTTAGAGTCACTTATCATATGGTGAGAGGCTCCTGAATCAATGATCAAAGGTCTGATTTTATTTGAAGCAAAGATTGAGGTTCCAAGAGCCATACCAGAGTTGTTCTTGAGGGCTTTGATGAGAGCCTCAAGGTCTGATCTTCTTACCACATCACTCTGATCAGGTATGGCTGGAGCTTGATGAACCACTATTGCTCTTCCTTCATCACAAGGCTGCATTGAAGAAGAACCGGTTCCAGCTGCACCACAGGAGAGGTTTTCCCTTTGATCTTTAAACCGGTTGTGAGATGAAGGTCTGAGGTTTGGATGAAGGCGCCAGCATCTATCTTTCAAATGCCCACTCTTCTTGCAATACTCACACATCAAGACTCCTCTCTTGTCACCTCCATAGTTCTGCCTTTCATCAGCCTTATACACCCCTTTATTAGCAGTCACCAGCTCACCTTTGCCTCTGAATAGTCCAAATGAGCCTTGCTCTTTCTGAATTTGTCCACACACATCATCCAAAGAAGGTAATGTGTTTACCCTTAGAATGTGTTTGATCAACCCATTGTAAGAAGGATTCAAGGTGAGCAGAAGAGCAAAGACTTTATCCTGCTCTTTCCTTTCACTTTGCACAAGAGGATCAATGCTTGGTAGCCTCAACATCTCCAACTCTGCCCATAGTGAGCTAAACTTCCCAAAATGAGCTTTAAACTCCATATATTCTTGCTGAAGGTTGTTGATAGCCAGCTTAACCTCAAAGACCCTGCTCAGATTTGATTTATTTCCATAAACCTTCTCAATAGTATCCCACAACTCCTTGGAAGTCACGCAATAAGAGTAAGCTTCCATTAGGTGCTTGTCAAGTGAGCTTTGAAGTATGGAGAGTACATTCTGGTCCCCTTGAATCCATGCTTCTCATCAGCTTCAGACGCCTCTTCATGAGACTCAACACCACCTTTAGCTTCTGCCTCTGTTCCAACCTTAGCTTCAGCCTCTTTAATCACCTTCTGTGGAGCAGTGCAACTCATGACATACTTCCACAGACCGCTGCCTCCAAGTGCAGACTTAACCATTCTGGCCCAAACAATGTAGTTGGTGCCCTTAAGAATCACAAGAATAACCACTCTTGAGTTCTCCATTGCTGAGACTGATTTGTAGCAAGGAGGGAGTTTTCAAGATGAAATGTTTGAACATAAGAGTTCTCAACTCACAGAGAACACACACAAGAGTAAACAAGCCAAAGAAATGACTTAAGAGCTTAAAGGTTTCAAGAACCGAAACAAGGTTTCAAGAACAGATTTTAGAACAAGAAAATCAGAGTTTTAAAGAAAAGATTGCGGAAATGAATAGGTACAGAAGCTTAATGCTCTGATACCATGTTTGAAGGAATTTCTAGCAGTTCTAATCAGGATTAGCAACCTTAGTCTGAATTCCGAGCCTAGGATCTAAGGTTCATGTAATTGAATCTAACAGATCTCGAGATTACCTGATGAATATGCAGCGGAAGTGTTTGCAGATAATCGAGATCACGAAGCCCCTCAAATGCTGCGCCTCTACTGGTATCCACACGCACACAAACTGGACCGCAGGGATGCTAGTGCCTTGCAGAGATCTAATCTCCAGAGAGGTTTTTTCTGTGTTCTGGTGTCTGTGAATTAGGTTAGGGACGAGTTTAGGTCGACCATATATCTTATATATGTCGGCTTAAACCACAACGGAATTAACCAACGATTAAACCGAATTAATCTGATTAATCCGCAAGTGCATCGATCGATGCAATATCTGCAACGATCGATGCTCCCCAGAACATTGATATCGAATGCATATCACATATGCATTTACTGGATCATTACATTAATGATCAACCTCGTCTTTAACGCCCAGTTTGCTTAGGTGTGTGACCCTGTAGGATCATATAACACTAGTAACGAGTTCTCAACTCATTGATCATAAGTGGCTTCTAGCAAAGCATTATGACTACCTAGTGTTATGTGATTGTCTCATCTCGACTATACGACTTTTACTTAGAGCAAGTACAATAGATTGCAGGACATTCCCAACAATCTCCCACTTGTACTGGAATCATCTATTCCTTTAATCCCTTTGTAGCTATATCTCAATCTAGCATAAGGCAAGCACTGTGTCATCCTTATTCAACCAGATTACGTTTATCGAATCCCGATTTGTACTGATGAAAAACAAACGACTGACAATCACCTCGTTTGAGCGCGGCCAGGCATTTCCAGTATCAAATCTTCGATAGGCCCAGAGATATTTAACTCCTGTTATATAGGAGGTACAAATCCCATCTTGTTCCATCCATGTCTCTTTCATATTTCATGATACGCCTAATCAGTGTCTTTATAATCACCAGTTACGGCTGACGTTTGACAAAGTCAAGACGAACCAATCCATATGAGAGAGGACATGATGAACTCAGGTCTTAGGACTAAACTCTTTTGTCGTAATGAGAAACTCTTATGACACTCATATAACATCTTGTAGAGTTCTCATTAACGGGTCAAGTCCGATCATGTGTTCTTTAACACATATCTATGTGATTGACTTTTAATACACTTATTAAATGACTCCATGAAACATAGTCATCAGTCACCTCACATACTAGTCTCACGTGGTTGTTAATGTCCCACGTTAACATCCTCGACCAGGGACCATTATAATTAATGTCATTTATTGCTTATAGGGTTTCATGATCAAGTCACATACTTGATGGCCTATAAAATGTCATAAATTACTTTGGGACATTATATATATATTTAATTAACACAATTAAATAATGCTGAAACAATTTCATTAAAATAACATAACTATTATGTCTTTGTGAACATCATGTCATAACTAAAACAAATACAACTCCCACTGAAATCAAGATCATATCTTAAGAAATCTAATGGCTACAGCAGTAGTATGAAACTCATGCTTAGGCCTTGGGAGGGGCTTGGTCAGTGGATCAGCAACATTCTCATCCGTAGGGACTCTGCTGATCTTCACATCTCCTC
Organism: Orychophragmus violaceus; assembly: GCA_030180135.1. Classification (NCBI taxonomy): domain Eukaryota; kingdom Viridiplantae; phylum Streptophyta; class Magnoliopsida; order Brassicales; family Brassicaceae; genus Orychophragmus; species Orychophragmus violaceus. Next base: position 34,598,432 of record CM058233.1, read on the forward strand.
TATTCACAATATCACGGATAAGGTGATATCGCCTTTCTATGTGTTTGGATTTCTGGTGTGATCTAGGTTCCTTTGCTTGCGCAATGGCTCCATTGTTGTCACAATACAAAGCCACTGGCTCAGAAATGCTAGGAATCACACCAAGTTCAGTGATGAACTTCTTGATCCAAACAGCCTCCTTTGCCGCTTCAGAAGCAGCGAGGTACTCAGCTTCAGTTGTGGAATCTACTACAGTGTCCTGCTTGGAACTCTTCCAGCTTACTGCCCTGCCATTCAGGCAGAAGATGTAACCAGATTGCGATCGGAAATCATCTTTGTCTGTCTGAAAACTTGCGTCTGTGCAACCACTTACTACCAGCTCATCACTTCCTCCATACACCAAGAATTTATCCTTAGTATTTCTCAAATACTTCAGAATATTCTTGACTGCTGTCCAGTGACTTTCACCTGGATCCGATTGGTATCTACTCGTCATGCTTAAAGCACAAGCAACATCTGGACGAGTACAGAGCATGGCATACATGATGGATCCCAACGCCGAGGCATGGGGAATCCGACTCATGCGATCTCGCTCAGCAGGTGTCTCAGGACACTGCTTCTTGCTGAGACTTATGCCATAAGACATTGGTATGAAGCCCTTCTTGGAATCTTGCATTCTGAACCTGTGTAAGACCTTATCGATATAAGTGTCTTGACACAGTCCAATTAATTTGTTTAATCTATCTCTATAGATTCTTATTCCAAGAATATACGCGGCTTCACCCATGTCTTTCATTGAAAAACAACTTCCGAGCCAAGTCTTAACAGACTGTAACAACGGAACGTCATTTCCGAGAAGAAGTATGTCATCTACATACAACACGAGAAATGCAACTGCGCTCCCACTAGTCTTCTTGTAAACACATGGTTCTTCTTCGCTTCTGATGAAATCAAACTTTTTGACTGCTTCAGCAAAACGAAGATTCCAACTCCGAGATGCTTGCTTCAATCCATAAATGGATCGATGAAGTTTGCATACTTTCCTAGCTGCATTTGGATCGATGAAACCTTCGGGTTGTGTCATGTACACATCCTCTTCCAGAATTCCATTAAGGAAAGCTGTTTTCACGTCCATCTGCCAGATCTCATAATCATAATGAGCAGCTGTTGCTAGGAGAATCCGAATGGATTTAAGCATGGCGACAGGTGAATAGGTTTCTTCATAGTCAATACCATGAATTTGTTTGAAACCTTTAGCCATTAGCCTTGCTTTATATATCTGAATATTTCCATCCACATCAATTTTCTTCTTGAAAATCCATTTACACTCAATGGGTCTTGCACCATTGGGTAAATCAACCAAAGTCCATACTTGGTTCTGTGACATGGATCCCATTTCGGATTCAGCGGCTTTCAGCCACTTTTCGGAGTCAGGGCTCATCATCGCTTCTTCAAAATTCGCTGGCTCGTCACTGTCAATGATCAACAAATCATGACAATTGGTTACGAGAAATCCATATCTCTCGGGTTCGTGACGGATCCTTTCGGACCGGCAAATTTCAGGCTCCACAGGCGCCGTCTCTACAACTCTTTGTAGATCCAACTGTTGCTCTTCCTCTACGGGTTGAGCATTTTCCTGCGGTTCTCGAACTTCTTCGAGTTGTACTTTACTCCCACTCTTTCTCTTGGAAAGAAATTCTCTCTCAAGAAAAACGCAGTTCCGAGCAACAAACACTTTGTTCTCGGATTGGTTGTAAAAGTAGTATGCCTTGGTTTCCTTAGGATAACCAACGAAGTAGCATTTATCAGATTTGGGTTCGAGCTTATCTGTAATTAGTCGCTTGACATAAGCTTCGCAACCCCAAATCTTCAGGAAAGACAAACTCGGAACATTTCCAGTCCACATCTCATGTGGTGTCTTTGCAACTGATTTTGACGGAACCCTATTAAGTGTAAACGCAGACGTTTCTAGAGCGTATCCCCAAAAGGATAATGGAAGAGTTGAGAGACTCATCATTGATCGAACCATATCTAATAAAGTCCGATTTCTCCTCTCAGACACGCCATTCCATTGTGGTGTGCCAGGAGGAGTGAGTTGTGAAACAATTCCACAATCTCTCAAATGATCACTGAATTCTTGGCTTAAGTATTCTCCTCCACTATGGAGCTTTTGAATCCGTTTCTCGTTTATGTGGCCCAAACGACAATGCCAAAGAAAAGTCTGATTCATGTCATTTGATTTGAATCTCTTGGTGTTAATGTTATAGATTGGTGCAGTTTGGTTTAAAACATAAAGCCCATTCTCTAATGGGCTGCTACCATAAAATATATCATTGTAATCAAAAGAACAACATTTATTCTTAATTGAAAACTGATATCCTTCCACATCCAAAATAGGAATGGAAATAATAATTCTGCTTATAGCAGGCACATAGTAGCAATTATTCAGCTTTAAAACCAAACCAGAAGGTAAAGACAAGTTATATGTTCCTACGGCTAATGCAGCAACTCTTGCTCCATTCCCCACGCGCATGTCCACTTGTCCCCTTTCCAACTTCCTACTGTTGCTTAGGCCCTGCATATTTGTACAAATATGAGCACCACAGCCGGTATCCAATACCCAAGAAGTAGAACCAGAAGTAGTAACATTTACTTCTATAACATAAATACCTGAAGATGAAGTCTCGAAAGTCTTCTTCTTCTTCTTCTTCTCTTCCAAGAATTTATTGCAATTTCTCTTCCAATGCCCAGGCTCTTTACAGTAATGGCACTTATCAGTCTCAGATGGGCCCGGCTTGGGCTTTGGGGCTGGCGCCGGCGTGTCCTGGTTCTCAACCGGGACTGCCTTGCCCTTTCCCTTACCTTTGCCAAGTTTCTTAAACTTCTTACTGTTGGGAATGTCCTGAAATCTACTGTGCTATCTCTAGAAAGTATGATAAGTGTCGAGATCAGACATAAGTCATAAATACTGGAAGGTCATGATGACTTGCTAGAGCCTGCTCTTGATCTATAAGTTAAGTACTTATTACCAGTATTGTATGATCCCAAAGGGTCACACACCATAGCTAACGGGAAAGTTAAAAAGGAACTAATACAGTAAGATGCAAGACATTTACTGTATTTGTACAGAGAATTGGGCCAGACAAAATACAGTCTTTTGTCTGATTTGGGTCTTGGGCCCAAAAGCCTAATAGGCCATTAGTTTAATTACTTGGGCCCATATAAGGGAAGAGGAGGCGCCACTTAGCCTGTAAGTCTGCGATTTTTAGGTCTGGCCGTCCTCCTCTCTCTCTGTTGTTCCAGCTTGGTCTAGCAGCCTGATCCAGTAGCTTGTAAGCGTGTGGATACCTAGGAGGAGCCGGTAATCATCAGCTCTTGCAGATCTCGATATTCCCTTGATCAATCCGCTGCAATCATAAGGTAATGATCCTGATCTGTTTATGATTCATCTGCAAATCACCTAAATCCTAGTTGATTATGTTAGGTTGTAATCTGATAATTACACCAATGAATCAACATAATCCTTCAGTGGTATCAGAGCCTAGGTTGTTAGGTTTTTGCTTTTTGGATCATACTAGGTTGTTTATTAGTTTGATGAATCGATTTTAATGAGTAAAATTTGATTAGAAAACTTGAAAAAACCTAATATGTAAATCGCATAATCCGATTGAAACCCATCGGTATGCGATGTGGTCGCCCGTATCGATCGACAAGGGAGCGTGATATCGATCGATATCGATCGGATCGATTGCTTCTCGCTGTCCCGATGACCCGATCGCAACGAGCTGATGCACGCGAGTATCGATCGACGCAGGAGCGTCATATCGATCGATATGCTGGCGAGGCATACGTTCCGCGAGTAGCCAATCGGTTCAGCCGAGCTTCGCGGTTCGTTCTTCCCAAACCCGCGACAATGAACCGATCAAACCGATTGTGGTTCATTGTCAGCTTTAGCATAAACCGCAAGTTAGGTCAAAATTGGCTAAAACACAAGGTGTTTCTTCCCGGTTTTGGACTTAACCGAACCGATCCAATTTAATTGGTGGTTCAAGCGGTTAACCCAAATCGCGGTTTGCTGGAAATTATTTAATACAATTGGTATTATTTAATTTCTGGTTAAACCGGATTTAAATTCAAAAATTGAATTTTAACCTAAACCGAAGGCTGGTCTAAGTTTGATTTGGTTGGACCAAATAATTTAGAGCTGGTCTGGTTTAGTAAATAACCAGTTGGATTTAGTAGTTAATTTGGTCTTGGACCAGAATTAATGAACCGACTCGGTTATGTCAAATTATTGGGCCAATTGGAATTCTGTGGTCTTGGGCCAAGAATTGGGCCTATAATTTGTGACCCAACCGAAAACTTTAATAAAAATATTAAATTAGAAATTTATATTTTAGCTTGTTTCTAGATTTAGAAAGTTTCTAAAATAAGTAAGTTTTCCAAAATAGTAATCTTCTATTTTTGGAAAGAAAACCTAAAATCCTCAAAACCAATATCAAGCTTGGATGTCTTGCCCAATCTTGTCAGCTACTTAACGCTTATTCAATTACAGATATGGCTTACAGTGTGAGGTGTCTGTTTTTGCGTAAGTAAAGTAGTATATAGTCACTAATTTCATTGGGAGTCCCAGACTTTAGTGATTATTTGGCTGTAAGAGATTGGTTTCCTTGACTGGGCCATCGGGAGTCCCGGGCCTTGAGACATCTGGTGAATTGGGCCTTGGGCCCAATCCACAACCGAGAGTTATATAGATATAACTAGTTGTGTGCATGCTTACCAAGTAAAGCTAATTCCGGGTGACGGCCAGTGGCCCACTTTGGTTTTAGTTGAACATGGGTCTCGGAATCATTGCATTCATATGAGGTTAAACAAAGAAATTTTGAATGCAATGCGAGTTTTCTTATAAGTTTTAAGATTACTCTTTTATGAACTAAATAACTAAAACTCTATTGTCTCATAATTTCAGCTATGTCATGCACAACAACACAAAACACTTTCTCGATCCGGTCTGCCCTTGAGAAGGACAAACTGAACGGATCAAACTTCCTGAACTGGTCCAGGAACCTGAGACTTGTGCTCAGGCAGGAGAAGAAGGCTTATGTCCTTGAAAGAGTTCTCCCCCCTAGACCTGCGAATAATGCCGCACAAGCTGTGAAGAATGCTTGGGATACGCATTCTTCAGATGTTAATGACGTGGTTTGCCTAATGTTGGCGACAATGGCTCCCGAACTGCAGATTCAGTGGGAAGGCCTGACTTGTCCCATGGAACTGATGGCAAACCTGAAAGCGTTGTTTCAGGAGCAGGCTCGTACAGAGAGATTCCAAACTGTAAAGAATCTCTTGGACTGTAAAATGGCTAAGGATGCAGCAGTGAGTCCGCATGTTCTGAAAATGATGGGTTATCTCGATCATTTGACTAGACTCGACTGTCCTATAAGCCAAGAGCTTGCTTGTGATATCGTTCTGCAGTCTCTTACTCCTGCATATGACCAGTTCATCTTGAACTATAATATGCATGGGTTGACAAAGACTTTGCCTGAGCTACATGGTATGCTCAAGACTGCAGAACCTAATCTGAAGAAGGCCAAGGAGCCGTCTGTACTCATGGTGCAGAAGGGCAAGGGTTTCAAGAAATCCGCAGCAGACAAGGGAAAGGGCAAGGCAGTCCACAACGAAAAGGCCAAGCCCAAGCCCGTGTCTAAAGCTGGGCCTTCTGATATCTGCCACTTTTGCAAAGAGGCAGGGCATTATCGCAGGGACTGTAAGAAATACCAGGAAAGTCTGAAGGAGAAGAAGAAGTCCTTCGCGACTACTTCTTCAGGTATTTTTGTTATTGAAGTAAATACTACTACTTCTGATAATACCACTTGGGTATTAGATACTGGATGTGGGGCTCATATTTGTACTAATGTGCAGGCGCTCAGCAACAGTAGAAGGTTGAAGCAAGGGCAAGTAGAGTTGCGGGTTGGCAATGGAGGGAAGGTTCCAGCACTGGCCGTTGGCACTTACTTGTTGTCTTTACCTTCTGGATTGATTTTAGAACTTGAGAATTGTTATTTTGTACCTGCTATAAGCAGAAATATCATTTCAGTTTCATTATTGGATTTACAAGGATTTGATTTTTCTATTAAGAATAAATTGTGTTCCTTTAATCTCAATGATATGTTCTATGGCTGTGCCCCTCTTATTAATGGGCTGTACATGCTGGATCAATCTACTCCAGTATATAACATTAATACAAAACGGTTCAAATCTAACGAAGAAAATGAAACGTTTCTCTGGCATTGTCGTTTGGGGCACATTAGTGAGAAACGCGTCAAGAGGCTCCATTCAAATGGACTCTTGGGCTCATTTGACTTTGAGTCTTGTGAGCAATGCGAATCTTTCCTAATGGGCAAAATGACAAGGGCCCCTTTTAATAAACCTACAGAAAGGGCCAGTGAACTATTGGGCCTGATACATACTGACGTGTGTGGCCCAATGTCCACAAATGCTAGAGGAAACTATCAGTACTTCATTACATTCACTGATGATTTCAGTAGATATGGATATGTCTACTTGATGAAACATAAGTCGGAAACCTTTGACAAGTTCAAAAAATTCCAGAATGAAGTACAGAACCAGCTTGGTAAAAGTATTAAGGCTCTTCGGTCGGACCGAGGAGGAGAATACTTGAGCCAGGAATTCCGTGATCATCTGAGTGAGTGTGGGATCATCTCCCAACTCACACCTCCTGGAACACCTCAGTGGAATGGTGTGTCTGAGAGAAGGAATCGGACATTGTTAGATATGGTCCGATCCATGATGAGTCACACAGACCTTCCTATATCCCTTTGGGGATATGCTTTGCTGACCGCAACGTTCACACTAAACAGAGTGCCATCAAAGGCAGTAGCAAAGACACCATATGAGTTATGGACTGGAAAAGCTCCAGCAATGTCTTTTCTCAGAATTTGGGGTTGTGAAGCCTATGTCAAAAGATTAATCTCAGACAAGCTTACACCAAAATCTGACAAGTGCTACTTCATTGGTTATCCTAGGGATACCAAGGCTTATTACTTCTATCTACGATCCGAGAACAAGATCTTTGTTGCTCGGGATTGTACTTTTCTTGAGAGGGAATTTCTCTCTAAGAAAGATAGTGGGAGTAAGGTACAACTTGATGAAATTCAAGAAGGACAGGAACCTGTTCAACCTAATGAGGAAGAACAGCAGGATGAATTACATGAAGTTGTAATAGAACCTGAACCTGAAGTACCTGAAGTTCGAAGATCCGGAAGGATCCGTCACGAACCCGATAGATATCAGGGATTCCTCGTGACTAATTGCCATGATCTTTTGATCATTGACGGTGATGAACCCTCGAACTTTGCAGAAGCCATGATGGGCCCTGACTCCTTAAAGTGGCGTGAAGCCACTGAATCCGAGATGGACTCCATGTCTAGCAACCAAGTGTTTTCACTGGTTGACTTACCCGCTGGTGCTAAAGCCATCGAGTGTAAATGGATCTTCAAGAAGAAGATTGACATGGATGGAAATGTCCAGATTTACAAGGCCAGGTTGGTGGCAAAAGGTTTCAAACAAATTCATGGTATAGACTATGATGAAACCTATTCACCAGTGGCCATGATGAAATCAATTCGGATTCTCCTAGCAACTGCCGCTTATTATGATTATGAGATTTGGCAGATGGATGTGAAAACCGCCTTCCTGAATGGAATCTTGGAGGAGGATGTGTATATGACACAGCCTGACGGTTACATTGATCCTAAGAATGCTGGGAAAGTATGCAAACTTCATAAATCCATTTATGGATTGAAGCAAGCATCCAGGAGTTGGAATCTTCGTTTTGATGAGGCAATAAAGAATTTTGACTTCATCAGAAACAAGGAAGAACAATGTGTGTATAAGAAAACTAGTGGGAGCAAAGTGGCGTTTCTTATCCTATATGTCGATGACATATTGCTTCTTGGAAATGATATTCCAATGCTGAAGTCTGTTAAAGAATGGCTGGGAAGTTGTTTTTCCATGAAGGACATGGGTGAAGCCGCGTATGTTCTTGGAATCCGAATATTTAGAGACAGATCTAAAAGGATGATTGGACTTTGTCAAGATTCTTATATAGACAAAGTCCTGCATCGATTCGGAATGGATAAATCCAAGAAGGGATTCACGCCAATGATACATGGTGCTACACTAAGCAAGACTCAGTGTCCTAAAACACCTGATGAGCTTAAGCGCATGAGTAGGATACCTTATGCTTCGGCCATATGATCTATCATGTATGCCATGATCTGTACTCGTCCTGATGTTGCTTATGCACTAAGCATGACGAGTAGGTACCAGTCTAATCCAGGTGAGAGTCACTGGATTGCCGTAAAGAATATCCTGAAGTATTTGAGGAATACTAAGGATAAGTTCTTGGTTTACAGAGGAAGTGATGTGCTTGAAATGAGTGGATTCACGGATGCAAGTTTTCAGACAGATCAAGATGATTTCCGGTCACAGTCTGGTTACATCTTCTGTCTGAATGGCGGTGCAGTAAGTTGGAAGAGCTCCAAGCAGAGCACCGTGGCAGATTCCACGACTGAAGCTGAATACATCGCTGCTTCAGAAGCTGCGAAGGAAGGAGTTTGGATAAGGAACTTCATGATTGAACTCGGTGTATTCCCAAATGCCACTGAGCCTCTAACACTGTATTGTGACAACAATGGTGCAATTGCTCAAGCCAAGGAACCGAGACATCATCAGAAATCCAAACATATTATGAGAAGGTATCACCTGATTCGTGATATAGTGAATAGAGGTGAAGTGATGGTCAGCAGAGTTCCCACTGATGAGAACGTGGCTGACCCGTTGACAAAGCCACTCCCGAGACCTAAGCACGAGTTGCATACTGCTGCTGTAGGAATTAGAGATATTCAAGTGTAATCTTTTTTTGAGTGGGAGTTGTGAGGGCTTTATTTTAGTTATTTTGATTGGTTCATGTAAACATTTTTAAATGTTAATGAAATTTTATTTCTGGATTATTTTTAACTGTGATATAAAATAATCGTTCCAAAATGATTCATGTCATTATATATGGGCCATCGAAGTACATGAGTAGACTTGATCCTGAAACCCCATATTTAACGAAATGACATAAATCATAGTGTCCATGGTCGAAGGTTGTTGAAATTGGAACACCAACAACCACTTGAGACTAGAGTGTGTTGAGACTTATGACCAAGTTTCGAGGGGTCATAGATGCGCGGCATCAAAGTCGACACATAGGTATATGCAGGGGAGCATATGACCGGACATGGCCCGCTGATGAGAACTCTACAAGATATTAATATCTGTGTCATGAGAGGTTCTCATTTACGACTATAGAGTATAGTCCTTAGACCTGAGTTCGCATGCATGTGGCTGCACATGGATTGATGCGCTTTGATCATTGTCTAACGCTGTTTCGTTACTGGGAGCTATAAGGACCTTGATTGGGTGTATTATAAAGTGTGTAGTTCATAGTGATGGAACAAGATGGGATTTGTCCCTGCCGTTTAACGGACGTAATATCTCTAGGCGAATCGGAGACTTGATAGCTGGTAAGAGAGTGGCCACTCCCAAACGGACTTGCCCAAGTCGTTTGAATTGTCAGTATCAAATCTGGTCTGATGAACATGGTCTGGCTATATAAGGATGACACGCATCTTGCCTTATGCCAGATCGAGATATTGAGACAAAAGGATTAGGGAATGTAGGATTCCAGTACAAGTGGGAGATTGTTGGGAATGTCCTGAAATATACTGTGCTATCTCTAGAAAGTATGATAAGTGTCGAGATCAGACATAAGTCATAAATACTGGAAGGTCATGATGACTTGCTAGAGCCCGCTCTTGATCTATAAGTTAAGTACTTATTACCAGTATTGTATGATCCCAAAGGGTCACACACCATAGCTAACGGGAAAGTTAAAAAGGAACTAATACAGTAAGATGCAAGACATTTACTGTATTTGTACAGAGAATTGGGCCAGACAAAATACAGTCTTTTGTCTGATTTGGGTCTTGGGCCCAAAAGCCTAATAGGCCATTAGTTTAATTACTTGGGCCCATATAAGGGAAGAGGAGGCGCCACTTAGCCTGTAAGTCTGCGATTTTTAGGTCTGGCCGTCCTCCTCTCTCTCTGTTGTTCCAGCTTGGTCTAGCAGCCTGATCCAGTAGCTTGTAAGCATGTGGATACCTAGGAGGAGCCGGTAATCATCAGCTCTTGCAGATCTCGATATTCCCTTGATCAATCCGCTGCAATCATAAGGTAATGATCCTGATCTGTTTATGATTCATCTGCAAATCACCTAGATCCTAGTTGATTATGTTAGGTTGTAATCTGATAATTACACCAATGAATCAACATAATCCTTCACTTACCCCCTTGTACCATAAGTACATTAGGAGTGCCCTTCTTGAATTTGGCTCAGCTGTCTTGAGCATGCCATGCAGCTCAGTCAATGTCTTTGTCAAGTTATTCATGTTATAGTTCATAACAAACTGATCATAACTTGACGGCAGTGACTGCAATATGATGTCAGTAGCCAACTCTTGGCTAATGGGACAATCCAGCTTCCCCAGGTTATCAATATAACCCATCATCTTAATGACATGAGGACTGACTGGACTGTCCTTTGGTAGCTTGCATTCAATGAGAGATTTAACCGTCTGGTATCTCTCAGTTCGTGCTTGCTCCTGAAACATACTTTTCAGGCTAGTGATCATCTCCACGGGCGACTCCACGTTCTCGTATTGCTTCTGCAAATCCGAGTTCATGGTAGCCAACATGAGACAATTCACATCGACCACATCATTAGAATGCTTATCCCAAGCATTCCTTTCTGCATGTGGAGCATTGGCTCTCGGTTTTTCAGGGAGAACATTTTCAAGGACATAGTCCCGCTTCTCCTGCTTGAGAACAATTCTCAAGTTCCGATACCATTCGAGAAAATTCGATCCATTTAACTTGTCCTTCTCAAGGACGGATCACAGGGAGAAAGAATTATTATGAGTAGTTGTCATAGCTGAGAACATAGAAAAGAAAAAGGTTTAGTTATGATGTTCAAGAAATGAGAAATCTTAACTTTTAAGAAAACTCGCATTATATTCAATCAATGCTTCCTCAGATGAATATAATGATCCAAGACCCATATTTTACTAAATTCAAGTGAGCCACTGGCTATCACTCAACTTTAGCTATTTAGGTAAGCAACAACTTTGCTAGTTATATCCAATATAACTCTTGGTTGTGGATCGACATCTCATGTCCAATCCACCTGATGTCTCTGGGCCCAAAACGATTTTGATAGCCCAGTCAAGCAAACCAATCTCTTCAGTCACGTAATTGTCGATGTCTTGCACTGCAAGTCCATCAACACGATTACCTCTGCCTTACTCATGAAATTGTGGACATCTTGCACTGCAAGTCTATCACACAACTAAATGGGTCATGACAGTTGACAAGATTGGAAAGACATCAATTACACTTGATATTTGGTTGAGGAACGGAACCATTTAAAACGTTCAGTTTTACTATTTTTTAATTCTTATAATTAATCCGCGATATTCGATCAATCCAATTGATCCGGTTTTGAATACCGGTCAGCGTCGATCGATGCTACATTAGCATCGGTCGATGCCAACCTAATCAAACCAATCGCATTTAAACCATTCACAGTGTTCGACCATTATTAACCAAGCTTGATAACCGGTCCAATCCAATTGAACCGATCCAACAATCTCGCGAGGCTGTGCCGATCGGTGCAACGATTGCATCGATCGTCACTAGGCGAAAACTAGGTTTATTCGGGGTTTTCGCCCTGCATCGATCGTTGCCGGATTGGCAACGATCGACACCATGCGAAAAACCCTAAATTTTAATCGGGTTTTCGCTCTGTGTCGATCGATGCCGGATTGGCAACGATCGACACTATGCGAAAAACCTTAAAACGTTTTCGAACAAAACCCTAAACTAGGTTACTTTGATCAAAACGAGTTTTAGCATGTTTGTATCAATTATACACAGATTCAGATTCAACCAATCTAATCAACATGCTACAGATCCAATGGAACCCTAAAGCTCTGATACCACTGAAGGAATTTCTAGCAGTTCTAATCAGGATTAGCAACCTTAGTCTGAATTCCGAGCCTAGGATCTAAGGTTCATGTAATTGAATCTAACAGATCTCGAGATTACCTGATGAATATGCAGCGGAAGTGTTTGCAGATAATCGAGATCACGAAGCCCCTCAAATGCTGCGCCTCTACTGGTATCCACACGCACACAAACTGGACCGCAGGGATGCTAGTGCCTTACAGAGATCTAATCTCCAGAGAGGTTTTTTCTGTGTTCTGGTGTCTGTGAATTAGGTTAGGGACGAGTTTAGGTCGACCATATATCTTATATATGTCGGCTTAAACCACAACGGAATTAACCAACGATTAAACCGAATTAATCTGATTAATCCGCAAGTGCATCGATCGATGCAATATCTGCAACGATCGATGCTCCCCAGAACATTGATATCGAATGCATATCACAAATGCATTTACTGGATCATTACATTAATGATCAACCTCGTCTTTAACGCCCAGTTTGCTTAGATGTGTGACCCTGTAGGATCATATAACACTAGTAACGAGTTCTCAACTCATTGATCATAAGTGGCTTCTAGCAAAGCATTATGACTACCTAGTGTTATGTGATTGTCTCATCTCGACTATACGACTTTTACTTAGAGCAAGTACAATAGATTGCAGGACATTCCCAACAATGTTAGAATATGAGATTTAGAGTGAGAGAATAAGCTAGAATGAGGTAGAATGATGAAGAACACACAAGGAACCGGATTAGGGTTGTGTGCGCTAGAGAGAGAGTAAAAAGAGAGGCGGCTTTGATAAGAATAATTCTCAAGTGTATTGATTCAGATTGTGTTACAAGAGTATATAAGTGCTTTACAATTAGGTTAACAAAGAATAAACAATGAATAAAGCTAATAAGACAAGTTGAACTCGGTTGAGGAGAGAGAGGAGCTAACGGTCACAATGAGAGTGACTGGTCCTTCATTGTTTCCAAGATGACAGTGACATGTCTCTGCATATTCAGACGCTTGGGATTGATGATCTGATCCATGAGACTTTCCTTAAATAGTATTAGACCGAAATGTGAAGAAAGCTATAAGTCTTGGAGTAAGAAACCCTAGCTTTGCACATTGATTCCCCTGGGTCCATTATCATAGAACGCACAAGGTTTGTACAAGTCTATCTTATGATCTCCATTTCAATAGCAATGAGTAGCAGAGGGCATGGTTTGGTTGTGGGGTCGGATAGGATTTTAGAAGGCAGAGGGTTGGGTTATGAGGCACCATCAGGAAAGGCGAAGTAACCAGAAAATTCAGGCGTTAGGGAAAAGAACGCACATCAAGCTCCAACTATTGCCTCGAATATCTTCGAGGATAATGGTTCGAGCATCCAAGGACTTCAGAAAAATCTTTCTCAGGAGGTGCATGGGAATGATCGGAATTCCATGGGAGGACAACAAGTAAACCCGGAGGGATTTAACACTTTGAAACTTCCTCATGAAGTAATGACGCGAGCTTTACACTCACCATAGGCAACACTCGAAGTAACGGCCCATCTGCCGATCTTAAATGGCGGAACGGACCCTTTGATAGCAGACCGTTGGATCAAGATTATGGAAAAGAACTTTAAATCTACGAGATGCTTGAAGGATTAAAACTAAGTGTTGGGACTTATTATTTGGATCGAGAAGCCGTTGATTGGTGGGAAAGCAGAGAAGCTCAAGTTGGATATCTGGTGGAAAAATGGTCAGATTTCAGGACGGAGTTCAAGCGGAAGTACTTTACCTTGGAATTGAAGCGTCAGCTACAATGACAATTTGCTAATATCGAGTAAGGGAATAAGATGGTGTGTGAGTATGAATAAGATTTGATAAGGCTGAAACGTTATGTTAACAACAACAATGGGGATGAGGATGTTATGATAATTAATTTCTTGTTTGGCCTTTGACCTGAGTTGGAAAGCAGACTATCGGTAGGCAACTAATCAAACCTCACTGAGTAAGTAGAGAAAGCTGTAAATGTGGAAATCAGGTTTGCAGCGGAAAAAGCAGCTCGAGGAAATTTTGGATCACACCAAGGTGGGATACCATCGAATCACCAGGCTCGAACTTCTGGACAACACCATCATTTCAGGAACGGCAAAGTAAAGCGACCCCAAGGACTATATGACACGTCAAAGGAACTATTAGTATGTTACTCTTGCGGTCAACCAGGACACATCTCAAAATACTGCATGAGGAACTCCAAGCAGTATGTATCGCCCGGTCCTACTTGTTACCTTTGTGGACAAAATTGCCATTTTGCTCATACGTGTACTCAACCGATCCCAGACGTCCCACTCGCCATCAAGCCTCCGCTAGCTCGTTATGCGATTGAACCAGCCCCAAAGTGTCAAGCAGTAAGTTTGTAGGATGTTTGGCTTAGAAGTAGATACTTCTGAGGTTCCAGAATCCGTTAAGGGTCATATAATTGCGGGTGCCAAAACCCTGATCTTTGTGAAATTGTTTAATTTACTAAGTTTGTTGAAAAGTAGATCGTTTGAAATTAAAAATAAATAAATAAATAAGAAAATAAGAAATAATTAATTAAAATATAATATAATTTGGCATGAACCATACATGTCGCATGTTCAATTCGGGAGCCACACATAATTTTGTGACTCCCGAAGTAGTCACTAATTCAGAAGAAGTTATGAAATAAAGAAAATTAATGTCGCTGTGTTGACCCCCAGAGACCAAACTCTTCAAGTGAAAAGTATATTAGAAATGTACCAATAGTCACAGAGGCGAGGAGTTTCTTGGCGAACTTGTTAGTCGTACCACTGCCGGGGTACAAAATTAATTTCAGGATAGACTGGTTGTCTGGTTACCAGCTAGGTTAGATTGTGGGCGAGGGAGAATTATTTCTCATGGAAGCGAAAAGAAGAAATTATTTTACTATGGGATTAACCCTAGTAAATCAATAGCTCTTGGGGCGGCCCTTTGAATTCAGGATTTTATAAAAATATGGAGAGGCATTTTTGGTGAGAATAACTGCCAGCGAAGGACCTGTAAACGGAGACGTAAAGATCGAGGATATTTCGGTGGTTTGTGAGCTCGAGGACGTGTTAGTGGCGTTAAAGGAATTACCTTCACCTCAGAGTAATCCATTTACAATTAATTTGGAACCAGGAACAAAGCCTATCTATCGTAAAGGCTCCTTACCAAATGGCACCAGTTGAATCGGTGGGACTTATAAAGCAGCTTGAATATTTGATCGAGAAAGGATTTATTCGACCAAGATCATCACCGTGGTAGCTCCAGTATTATTCGTAAATAAGAAAGATAAAAGTATGAGGTTATGCCTTGATTATCGCTGCATCAACACTAATACCATTAAGGACAAATATTTGTTGCCTCGGATCAACGAAATTTTAGATCAGTTCAAGGTGTTGGAATATCAAGAGGCATCCATGAGGAAGCTCTGAATATCAAGTTTGGATTGAGAGAATGAGAGAAGAATTGAAGAGAGAAGCTTAAGACCCGATTAGGGTTCTTAAGTCTCTAGAGAGAGAAAACTAGGTTTGCGATTTAAGAAGAGAGGAAAACTGATTCTATTTCAAGAGAATGAACACTTAAGCTATATGAAAATGTCTCCAAGAGCTTAACATCTCATCAAAAGAGTTTACTCATGAGAATGGAGCCAAATCGGTAATTAGCTAAGAGATGTTCTAAAGAAGAAAGAATGTAAGAGCTTTAATGAAACTGCAACATCTCACACTTGGATTAGTTATGGAAGAACTATCCAAGTGTGGTTTTGGACTGCCTTTAGCAGCCAAACCGTGGCTCTTACATGAGTCTACATTGTGTCTTATTGAAGAACACAATGAGAAAGATAAAACAGAACCGAGAGAAGCTAAAGAGAAAGAGAGAAAGACTTAAGTGATTCTTTGTATGAAACAAGTTCTAAATACTCTATATTCAATGTGTGTCATACAACAATGGTTACAACTCTTATATATAGAGAAGACAAAAGGATAATGCCCTTGAACACTTATGAATTCGAAATATGGTTTTGGGGGGAAGATTAAACCCTTTGAATTTGAATTCACTAGAGACAAAATGCTGTTCTGTCCAAGAGTGAGAGTGACAGGTCAGGGGCGTGTTTTAATGGTCTGGTTAGTCTTCTGCACCTTCTGAACCCTCTGAACAACATGTGACCACACCCACCAGACCTTACTCACTTATGTCTTTCGAACATGCTCAATGTAGGATCTGATTCGGCCCCACTTTTGCACATGGATTCCAACAGCTCATTGCATTATCTTTGGACCTGGTTTTGCACATCCTAAGCATTGGCATTACTTCCTCACTTCTGATCATTGTCACCACTTTTGCACACTTCATAACTTTATGCATCATAGTTGCACTTCATAACATTGTGAACAAGCTTTGCACAAGCTTTAACAAGGAGTGAGTCTCGGCTTTGTCTGATTGACTTCAGCCTCTCCTCCTCCTTTCCATCATTAAAATTGCTAATCTAGGCTGATTTAGTCAAACACGGTAAAAATATAGTGAATCTGGTCCTGACTAAAAAAAACCAGTGATCATGTTCTTGTTTGATTGTTGATAATTAGTTGACTAAAGTCAAAATGGAACATGGGCGTGGCAATAATTATCATGAGCATGATAGGTTGCATGAAATAGTATGGATTCATTTCATCAAACAATAAGTAATGATCAGAATGATGTTGAGGAATCCAACTTAGATGCCAAACAATTTTATGATTTGCTAGACACAGAAAATCATCCACTTTACGATGGATGTAGAGAAGGATTGTCAAAATTATCGTTGGCAGCTAGTATGATGAACATTAAAACTGATCATAACTTATTTGAGGTTTACATGAATGACTGGTCATATCTTTTTAAGGAATATTTACTGGAGGATAATTTGGCTACCACAAGTTATTATGAGATTCAGAAAATGCTTTGTAGCCTTTGTTTGCCTTCTGGGATGATTGATGTATGTGTTGATAACTGTATACTTTTTTGGAAAGACGATGATAAACTGCATGAGTGTCGTTATTGTGTAAAACCAAGATATAAGCCACAAGGAAGTGGACGGAACAGGTATCATACCAAAGGATGTGGTACCTTCCTATAACGGATAGGTTGAAACAGATGTTTTAGTTCGAAATAACAGTTTTTTCTATGAGATGGCATGCTGAGCATTCACAGACGGATGGGGTGGTAACTCATCCTTCATAGGCAAAGGCGTGGAAACACTTTAAGGCAGTGCATCCCGAATTTTCCACACAGGTTGGAAATGTATACTTTGGTCTTTGCACTGATGGATATAGTCCATTTTGAATGTCTGGCAGACAATATTCTTTGTGGCCCCTTACGACCTCTCCCAAAATATGTGCATGCAAAGAGAATTTTTTTTTTAGTATTTTAGTCCCAGGTCCTAAGCATCCAAAGAGGTCGCTCGATGTTCTTCTATAGCCTTTGATACATAAGTTGAAGTAGTTGTAGTCCATGGGTGCTCGAATGTATGATTGTTCGAGGAAAAGAATTTTACTATAAGGGCGTTTCTTATGTGGACAATAAGCGACTTTCCCACATTTGGAATGTTATCAGGTTGGGCTACTCATGGGAGACTAACATGTCCATATTGAATGAAAAGGACATAAGCGTTTCAGTTGAAACATGGTCGGAAAACATGTTGGTTTGACTGTCATCTCTGGTTTCTACCAATCAAGCATCCGTATAGAAAAAAAGACATTGTTTAAGAAAAACATAGTCGTTCGTCTGCCACCGCCAGTTTATCTATCTAGGGAGCAACTTGAGGAGCAAATTCGTCATTATGGGGTACATGAGACAGTAAGGCGCGGAGGAAATAGGCACACACTAGCTAATATGCTTGATGAATATGATGAAAACCATAATTGGCATATGAAAAGCATTTTTGGGAACTACCTTACTGGAAAGATCATCTACTGAGACACAATTCTGATGTGATGCATATCGAGAAAACTTGTTTGATAACATCATGAATACACTGTTGAATGTGCCAGACAGAACTAAAGATAATGCGAATTTGAGGTTGGACTTGCCCGATTTATGTGCACAAAACGAGTTGCATATCCCATCAAGCGAAATTTCACAAAATCCTATATTTCGGTTGGCTTCAGAAGCTAAATCGGCCTTGTTTGATTGGGTGCAAACGGATGTTTGCTTCCTAGATGGGTATGTTTCCAATCTCTCTAGTTGTGTTGAACAAGAGAAAATATTGTCAGGAATGAAGAGTCATGACTGTCATGTGTTCATGCTACGACTAATTCCCTTTGCTTTTGTTGAACTCCTTCCCGAGAAAGTAAGCAAAGCACTTGCAGGTACGGCAACTATATAATGTTTGTAACTTTCGATAAAGATATCATTGCACAATTACATGCTAATGCTCCTATACTGCTATGCAATTTAGAGAAGATATTTCCATCGGATTTTTTTATGTCATGGAACATCTCCCTGTTCACCTTCCACATGAATCAGAACTAGGTTGACCTGCTCAATTTTGGTGGATGTATCTGTTCGAGCATCTAATGAAACATCTGAAGGGTAAGGTGAAAAATATAGAAATGTTGAAGGTTCTATTTATTGAATTAAGGATTGAAGAAGCATACAAGAGTGTTTGTCAAGGCAAAATAGCCGGTTAGGGTTTTGGTGCAAAGTTGGGACATTGGGACATAAACAACATGTGATCTCGGTTTGAATATGATTGTTTATGTCCCCAACAACATAGTACAACAGGTCTGGAGCTGGAGGACTGATCCCTAGGGCAGATCACGTTTCTCTCTCCTCTGAACCGCTTAAGGACATGTCACTATCACTCCTTGGTAGCCGTTGCACACTAGGATCCAAAACTCTTGTCTTCTACTTCTTTCTGTATTGTTTTATTATTGAGAACCCTAGATGGTCTCCCAATATATGTAATGTATCCAAGGATGTTATGAATACACTTAAGGAATTCATTTCCTAAGTTCTACACTCAATACTCTCTCTCGTCTACATACTCTCACTCTAGAAACCCTAGCGACTTCTCTCTTCTTTTCTTTATTGAAGTGGAGATCATGAAATGTAGATATTGCAACATTGTGCACATATTGTGCATTGGATGATGAAGACCGGATGTGATCAATGTGATCAAGACTTAGAGTTATCTCTCTAATGATGAATTCACTCATTACCTTGGTCGACATCTATTAAGGGAAAGTCTTAAGGAGTACATATCCCTTGACCAAAAACCAGACAAGTTGCTTTCACCTTGAAACAAGCTCAGGACCTGTCCCTCACACTCCTAGCCGTTAGGAGTCCTTGGCTGCAACACCATTTTGGCTTCATCTCTTTTATTATTTATTTACTCTGATTGTTGCTCTTGTTTCCTGCATATAAAAACTTTGTAAGTTCATTTCATAATGCAAGTTAAGGGATTTATTCTTCCCTGAACACCGAAACCTACTCTCTCTCTCTACTCTCGGCTAAGAACCCTAATTAGGGATTCTAAGCCTTTCTCTTCAACTCTCTCTTCAATCTAGCTATTCTCTCAATCTAAACTTAATATTCTAACATGGTATCAGAGCTATAAGCTCATGTACCTATTCTACTTCCGCAATCTCTGATTCTAAACTCTCATTTCACTGTTTTTGAAATCAGTTTTTGAGTGTTCTTGATAAATCTTTTCTGTTCTTGAAAGTTTCAGTTCTTAAGACACTATTCTTTGGTTCTTTACTTCTGTGTGGATTCTCTTAAGTGTGAGAATTTTTTTGTTACAAATATCTCAGCTTGAAACTCCCTCCTTGCTATATCAGACTTAGCAATGGAGAACTCAAGTGAAGTCATTTCTGTGATTCTTAGAGGTCCCAACTACATAGTGTGGGAAAGGATTGTGAAGTCAGCTCTAAGAGGGCGTGGACTATGGAAATATGTACTGGGCAGTGAAGCATCATCTCAGGAAGCTCAAGGAGAAGCTGGTATGAAGATGGATGCAGCTGATGAAGAAGCATGGACACAAGGAGACCAAAGAGTGTTGTCCATACTTCAAAGCTCACTTGACCAGGAGCTGTTGGAAGCATATTCTTATTGTATAACCTCCAAGGAGCTGTGGAAACTCTTGAGAAGGTTTATGGCAACACAACTAATCTGAGCAGGGTCTTTGAAGTTAAACAGGCCATCAACAATCTTCAACAAGACAATAGAGAGTTCAAAGCTCACTTTGGGAAGTTCATGTCTTTATGGGCAGAGTTGGAGATGTTAAGGCCTTCAAGGATTGATCCTCTTGTGCTAAATGAAAGGAGAGATCAGGATAGAGTATTTGCACTTCTGCTCACCTTAAACTCATCATACAATGACCTAATCAAACACATTCTAAGGGCAGACACATTACCTTCTTTGGATGAGGTGTGTGGACGAATTCAGAGAGAACAAGGATCAGTTGGGCTGTTCAGTAGGAAAGCTGAGCTTGTGACTGCAAACAAAGGGGCTTATGAACCTGTGGAGAGGCAGAGCTATGGTAATGATAGAAGAGGAGGCGTGATGTGTGTGTATTGCAAGCAGACTGGTCATCTAAAGGAGAAGTGCTGGCTCTTATATCCACATCTTAGACCATCCTCTCACAGCCGGTTCTCTCCAATCACAGCCGGTTCTCCACCTAACCATGAAGGAAGAATAATGCTGGTTCATCATGCTCCTTAAGTTCCTGATCAGTGTGATATGGTAAGAAAATCAGACCTTGAGGCTCTCATTAAAACCATCAAGGAAACCTCTGGTATGACTTTTGGAACCTCACTCTTTGCATCCAATAGAATCAAACCTTTGATAATTTATTCAGGTGCATCCCATCATATGATCAGTGACTCTAAGTTGATAGAAAACATTCAACCTGCCCTTGGTAATGTTGTGATTGCAAATGGTGATAAGATTCCAATTCAAGGCATAGGAAATCTTAAGTTGTTTAGTAAAGAATCAAAGGCTTTCTATATGCCTAGTTTTACATCAAACTTATTATCTGTAAAAAGAGTAGCTACTGATCTTAATTGCAATATTATTTTTAGTCCTAATGATGTTGTGTTTCAGGACATTAAGACAAGCAAATTGCTTGGGAAAGGTGTGACAAAGGATGAGCTCTACATGATTGAGCATACTAACCCATCCTCTTCTGAATTATCTACTGCCCTTTCTACTTTCATGAGTGTTGATGATTCTATTTGGCATGCTAGACTAGGACATCCACACTCTAGGGCATTAGGTCTCTTATTACCTTTTGTTTCATTTAAAAATGATGATTGTGAGGCTTGCATTCTTGGGAAACATTGCAAATCTGTTTTTCCAAGTTCTAAAACTGTTTATGAAAGTTGTTTTGACCTTGTTCATTCTGATGTGTGGACTGCTCCTTGTATGTCTAGGGAGAATCATAAGTACTTTGTCACTTTCATTGATGAAAAATCTAAGTATACTTGGATAACATTGATGCAAACTAAGGATAGAGTATTAGAAGCTTTTATGAACTTTCAAAGTCATGTTACTAACCATTTCAATGCTAAGATCAAAAAATTTAGGCCAGACAATGGTGGTGATTAAACAAGCAATGATTTCGAACAACACTTGTCCAAACATGGGATTCTTCATCAAACAAGCTGTCCTTACACTCCACAACAAAATGGAGTGGCTGAGAGGAAGAACAGACATCTAATGGAAGTGGCAAGGTCCATGATGTTCCACAAGAATGTCCCTAAGAGGTTTTGGGGAGATGCAGTCATGACTGCATGCTACTTGATCAATAGAACTCCCACATGAGTTCTTAAGGATCAATCTCCATTTCAGGTATTAAACAAAACCAATCCATTAGTTGATCACTTACGTGTGTTTAGGTGTATTTGCTTTGTGTTAATACCAGGAGAACAAAGGGATAAGTTGGATGCCAAGAGCACCAAAGCCATGTTCATTGGTTACTCTACAATACAAAGAGGATACAAGTGCTATGTGCCTGAAACAAGGAAGGTTTTGATCTCAAGAGATGTGAAATTTGTGGAGACAAGGAGTTTCTATGATGAGAAGAATTGGGATAGCTTGAAGGATCTTCCCACTTCTCAATCTGATAGAGCTGCTAACCTAAGGATGATCATGGAAAACCTTGGTATTAGTATGCCTCAACAACTGGCCAAGACAAGTCCCACTACTTCAGTCCCTGCTCCAACTACAGAAGCTCCCCAACATTCTCCATCTTGATCATGAGGGGGACACTCATGAATCAGCACCAGAGCCGCAAGTAGCTGATCCTTCTACACATGATCAAGCTGAAAATGAGGAGCATGAGGAACATGAGGAAGAACCTGAGGAGTTGGATCATCAGGTTGAACAGCCGGTTGTGAATGAACAACAACAAGTTCAAGTGTTAAGAAGGAGTACAAGGGAGAAAAAGGATCCATCAGAATGGAATAAGACTAGGGTTTACTTCAACATCAATGTAGTAGCTCATCCCATTCAAGATGTTTGCAGTTTAGCTCATGTACCTTTGGAGCATCAAGTGTTCATTGTAAAGTTGGATCAAGAAGAAGTTCCAACAACCTTTGAAGAAGCAAAGGGAGATAAGAGATTGATGGAGGCTGTGGATGAAGAGATCAAGGCAATGGAGAACAATGAGACTTGGTATGAAGCTGAACTTCCTAGAGGAAAGAAGGCAGTGACTTCTAAATGGGTGATGTAGGACCAGTAGGTGTTGATCTCACAGATGGATGAAGTGATGAGGTTTATCAATGGTTGTAGAACACTCTTGACAGAACCAGTGGATGAAGATGGATTGAAGGTGGGCTGAGATGGAGAATCAACAAAGGAACGTACGTTTCTCCTTGTTGCTTCTGTTGGATGGGATGAACTTGATCAGGGGATCAAGGATGGATTGATAGATGCCACACAACCTGATGGAGAAGGTAGTGATAAGTCTGGGCTCTCTGATCTCTCAAGGAATCACACACAAGAGAAAACACAGAAAATAAACTCTTTGCTTGCAAAGAAACTTGATTGAATACTAGGTAATTTCGTGTCTGATACAAGAGAAAGACTAAAGCCTTATAAGGCAGAATGAAACTTAATGAAAAAGCAGATTTGGTGGAAATTAAAATCAGAGTGAAAGAAAAGTAGCCGTTGGGTCTTGATGGTGAATCTGTGTGTCTTCAGTTATGGCAAGTGTGATATTTCAAAGAATAGCTTGGAATTCTTTGCTCTCCTGTCTTCTAGAAACTCATTTAATTGTTTGAGTCTCTGGCCCTCCTTTTGCATTTCGAAATATGCTGAATATGGTAACTTCTTGCTGACCTTGTAAAACCGGCAGAAAAGGCAGTGTTGATGTTTTCTGGTTCAAGTAGTCTGGTTCCTTTGGTTTCTTCTTAGATTGAGCTTCCTCTTGTACCTTAAGATCCTCCTGATCCTTAGAAGTAAGGATTTCAAGTTCCCTTGCAAGTGGAGTCTTCAAACAGAGTTGGTCTTCAAGATGTGTCTTCTCGGATGCATTGAGCAAAGTTATGCTCTCTGGTGCTTCTGGTTCTTCTATGGTGATCTGATGGCAGTGACCTTCCTTTGAGTTGTTGCATTTCTTGTCTTCATAGTTTGGCATGTAAGTGGTCTTGAATTGGTGAGGTTCCTCCTTTGGTTCAGTTGGTGTCTACTGGATAATCTCCAGCTTAAGTAGTTTCTGTTTAAGCTCTTCATGCTCCAAAAGTGTGATCAAGCTTTCAATTGAGTTGTTAAACTCTTCCCTTAAGCTCCTGGTGCCTGCTCTGGTCCTTGGTGTTTGCCTCATGGTTGGGATCTTGATCTCCTGCTCAGCTTCCTCGGTTGGGCTAATCTCCATGTCCTCATCATTCCCTCCCCCTTGGAAAGGTTCTGACCTCAGAACTGGTTCTCCTGCATTGAAACGAGCTAAGTCAGTAACATTGAAAGTGTTTGAGACGTTTAACTCACCTGGCAGCTCCAGCTTGTAGGCATTGTTGTTGACTCTTTCTAAAACTCTGAATGGACCATCTCCTCTTGGTGCTAGCTTGGATCTTCTCTGGTTTGGAAATCTCTCTTTCCTCATATGCAACCAAACCCACTCTCCTGGTTCAAAAATGATGTCCTTACGTCCCTTATCTGCTTGCAGCTTGTACTTCTCTGTTTTCTTCTCTAAATTCTTTTTAACCCTCTGATGCATCTTCTTGACAAACTCAGCTTTGGTCTCCCCTTCTGTACTTGAATAAACAGCCTGTGGTAGTGGTAACAAGTCTACAGGGGCCAATGGATTGAATCCATACACAACTTCAAAAGGAGACAATTTAGTAGCAGAATGTTTTGCATGGTTATAAGCAAACTCAATAAAAGGAGAGAGTGCGGTTCACTGATATATCATGGTTTTTACCCATTTTATACCATGATATAGATGTGTTTTAGTGTCTTTTGTGTTCGTTTAGAGTCTTTTACAGGTTTAATCAGGTTTGGAGCTAATTGGAGATATTTGGAGCATTTTGGGACTTTTGGGACGTTTTGGCCGAGAGCTTAACTCACTGTCCGATTTATTGATCAAGCATCGACCGATACACCTCGTGCATCGGTCGACACACTAGCGAGATGGGCTGTACACGTCGGTTTAACAAGTTATGAAGATTTGCAAAGAGGCCCAGAATAGTTCCAGTATTTACACAGAAGCCCCAGCCGAGATTAGGCCTATATATAGAGGATTTTGGTGTTTAATTTACATACGCTTTCATACTTAGAGCTAAGAGATTTTTAGAGCTTTTGGGGCTGATCTATTTCCTGTATTCACTTATTTTGGAGAAGATTTCGAACCCCTTTGATATTTTATTCTCTTATATTCAATCTATTATTTCTATGATTATGTTTTCATCAATCATGTCTGAGTAGATCCATAGTTAAGTTTAGGGTTTCTCATTAGGGTTTGATGACTTGCTAGACTTGTTTAATTCAGTTAAGGATTCATATGATTAGAATGTTCTTCAAACTAAATTGTGCTTAATGCTAGTTCTAACCTGATCAATTAGAATCTAGATCTTAGGTTGCTAAATTCGACACGAGAGTGTGTTTTAGAATCTGAACTATTTAGGTTGAGCAATTAAATTATTCGCAAAGAGATTTGGTTTAGTTTAATTGTGAACATATCGAACTTGAACTTAATGCTAGTTTAATCTGTTAGTAATCGCAAAGAGATTTGGGTTACTGCACTTAGACTTAGAGAGTTTTCGCAAAGAGATTTGGTTAATTCTATTTCCGTGATTTGAGTTCTAGAACTGAGTTTAATTTGATCCTGACTGATTAACTTGTCTGCTTGTCTGATTTCCTGAGAACACCCTAGGCTTGACGCTTTTAGTTTATTGCTTTCACAACCAACTTGCTACTGTTTACTTTCTTGCTTCGCAATTTATTTACTTCACCACCTGCTTATTTCTAGTATTAATCTCTAGTGTTCTGATCTATTGAGACCAAGTGTCCCTGTGGATACGATAACCCTATATACTACTTTGACGATACTGTGCACTTGCAGTTTAGAATAGGGTAAAACTTAGAACCTATCAAGTTTTTGGCACCGTTGCTGGGGACTCTTAGAGTCTTCGATAGGACCGAACTTAGGGTTTTTACTAGAAATTTTTCTTTTTGTTTTTGCTTTTTTCGTTTTATTTTCATAATTTGCTAACTTTTTCTCTGTTTCTTCCTGTCGCAGGTACGACTTTCGCCTTGCGTCGATCGTTGTATCCCTTGCGTCGATCGTCACTAGGCGATTAGAGATTGAATCGATCGTTGCACTGACAGCATCGATCGTTGCTGGACGATTACAGACAGTTTATGCCAACGCAGAAAACTCGAAGTAATCCGAACTCGAGCTTAGTTAATCTCGGACTAGAGGAACTTGGACGTCTAGAAAGAACTATCAGAAGAAAAAAGAGAGAGAGAATGGTACGAGAACGTCTGATCTTGATACCAGATGCTGAAGGTACCCTGAGGGACCAAGATAACAACCCGTACAATGCTGCTGGGCATCGGGTTGATGCTGAAGGGAACGTGATCCCTGACCCACCTGAGCCACAACCACATGCGCAAGCCCAAGGTCAAGCTCAAGGTAGACAGATGGTTGTCCATGAAAGGACTTTGGCTGACTACAACAGACCAGATGAGTTTCATAGAAACCGAACAGCCTTAGTACTTCCTGGTTTCGAGAGGGAGGATTTTGAGATCAAGACCATCTACTACTCGCTGATGAGACAGAATGCTTTCCATGGACATCCAACAGAGCAGCCTATGGACCACATTGATTCATTTGAGGACATAATCAATGGCATGAAGTATGATGGAGTTTGCCAGGATTATCTGTTCCTTAAGCTCTTTCCTTACAGTCTCGCTGGAGACGCTAGTGCATGGCTGAAGCAACTGGCACCTGGTCAGTTTACCACTTGGGCAGCACTGAAAAGTGAGTTCCTGAGACATTTCTACGATGATGCGCGTTCAGACCAGTCCAGACATGACATTCTCACATTTTCCCAAGGAGCTGTGGAGCCTTTAAAAGCTGCTTGGATGAGATTTAGGAAGTATCAGCGTGACTGCCCACACCATGGATTCAGTGAAGTCACATTGCTAGGTATTTTCTTCAGAGGCATAGATCTGCCATATCAGTCTGCGCTGGATAACTCCAGTAATGCTAACTTCAACACCATGACTCCTACGCAAGCTAAACAGTTGATTGAGAATCTAATAAGCAGCAACAGTTGCAAGACTATGGATGAGAGGAGGAAGAAATCTGGTGGAAGTGTTGATAACTCAGAGATGGCTGAATTGAGATCAAGGATGGACAAAATCTGCAATCTTCTAGGTGAAAAGAAAGCTGTCCACTTTGCTCAAGAAGTAGAAGTAATTCAGACTGAGGAGGACACTCAGGAAGAAGATGTGAATTACATCAGAGGATATGGTTTCCAAGGAAACAGATTTTCCGGTGGAGGACAAAGGAATACCTTCACAGGAAATCAAGGAACCTATGGATCTTCATCTTATCAGACTCCTCCTGCACCCATTGCTCATAAGAGTAAGATAGAGATAATGCTGGAACAGGTGCTGGAGAATCAGATTAAGAGTGCTGCAGACTTCGACAAAAAGGTAGATAATGTCTATGAGAAGCTGAATGGGAAGTTTGAATTCCTGAGCACCCACGTGAAAGAGCTTGATGCTAAGGTTGCAAGAATTGCTGGACATGCTCAGAGGGAAGATGGATATCTCCCAGGACGAACTGACGCTAATCCCAAGTACCAATGCAATGCAGTGACTTTGAGAAGTGGTAAGGAACTGTTACCTAAACAAAACAGGCAGCTAAGCGTTGAGGAACTCGTGGAGATTGAAGAATTGAAAGATGAAATTCGTGACATTCGCGATGCATCGGTCGATGCACCCAAGCAACGGTCGACGCAAAGCGATAACATAGAAACTGTCGTCGCGAAGTCTCCCAGCAACGATCGACACATTTCCAGTGACGATCGATGCAAGGGGACTGCTGAGGATTCAAAACCAGAGACATCAAAACATTCGACCGAAAGAGTTTACAAGCCTAAAATACCCTATCCCAAGAATCCCAGGAAGGCTAAGAGCGAGAGGCAGTATGCCAAATGCAAAGAGTTCATAAAAAAGGTGAAAGTTGAAGTGCCTTTGCTTGACTCCATGGATACCTCGCCTATGATGAGGAGATGCCTTAAAGATATGATTGCTGGAAAATGGACTGATGAAGAGAGTGTGATGATGATCAGTGAGGTATGCAGTGCAGTAATTCAGGGCAGAACTCCTGAGAAGTTAAAGGATCCTGGGAGCTTTGTATTAGATTGTACTATCTACAGGGAGAGATTCGAAAGATCCCTATGTGATCTTGGTTCCAGTGTGAATCTTATGCCTCTCTCGGTTGCTAAGAGGCTCGGTATGACTGATTTCAGACCCACTAGGATATCACTGGTTCTAGCAGACAGAACGATCAGGATTCCCGAAGGAGTATTGGAGGATGTGCCTATAATGATTGGCCAATGTGCGATTCCCACTGACTTCGTGGTTCTGCGGTATGGACAGGAACCAAAGGATCCACTAATTTTGGGCAGATCTTTCTTAGCTACAGCTGGTGCGATGATTGACTGTCAGAGAGGTAAAATAGTTCTGAATGTGGGTGATCTGAAGATGAGTTTTGATATGAACAAGCTGGTGAAGAGACCAACCATCGACGGACAGACTTTCTATGTGGACACACTTGGTGAATTATCTGCAGAGTACTTTCACCAGTGCCATGCTAAAGATCCACTAGAAAGAGCCTTACTGAGCTCTATAATGGAGTTGGAGTACCTGCAGGACGAGCCAGCAATATGCTATACAAGACTGATGGATTCTGTTGAAGTTGCAATGCAGGTGGAAGTATCTGACGCGACGATGCAACGATCGACACTCACCAAGCATCGGTCGTTGCAAGGCGACGCAGACTGGGCAGAGGAAAAGGCTCCAAAAATAGAGTTGAAACAACTTCCATCCGGGCTAAGGTACGCGTTTCTTGGACCGAATTCAACTTATCCAGTGATAGTAAACGCTAGTTTAAACAACGTAGAGCTCACTTTACTGCTAAGCAAGCTGCGCAAGCATCGCAAAGCTCTTGGCTATTCTCTTGATGACATTTCAGGTATCTCACCAGAGCTGTGCATGCACCAGATACACCTTGAGGATGAGTCTAAGACATCTGTTGAGCATCAGAGAAGGCTCAATCCTAATCTGCAGGAAGTGGTTAAAAAGGAGATTATGAAACTCCTGGATGCTGGAATCATCTATCCTATTTCAGACAGTGATTGGGTAAGTCCAGTCCATGTAGTGCCTAAGAAAGGTGGAGTTACAATTGTGAAGAATGAGAAGAACGAGCTGATACCTACTAGGACTGTAACGGGACACATGATGTGCATAGATTACAGGAAGCTGAATGCTGCAACCAGAAAGGATCACTTTCCCTTGCCTTTCATCGATCAGATGCTGGAGAGGTTAGCCAATCACCCTTACTACTGCTTCCTCGATGGATACCCAGGTTTCTTTCAGATTCCTATCCACCCAGAAGATCAGGGAAAGACTACTTTCACTTGTCCATATAGCACATTCGCTTACTGTAGGATGCCTTTTGGACTCTGTAATGCTCCTGCCACTTTTCAGAGATGCATGATGTCCATATTCACTGATATGATTGAGGATTTTATGGAGGTATTCATGGATGATTTCTCAGTCTATGGATCATCTTACAATGAATGTCTAGATAATATGTGCAAGGTGCTGACTAGGTGCGAAGAAAAACACTTGGTCCTTACCTGGGAAAAATGCCACTTTATGGTCAAAGATGGCATTGTTCTTGGACATAAGGTATCTGAAGCAGGAATCGAAGTGGACCGCGCTAAGATTGAGGTAATGACAAATCTTCAGGCGCCTGATTCTGTTAAAGCTATTAGAAGCTTTCTTGGACATGCTGGTTTCTATAGGCGTTTCATCAAAGACTTCAGTAAGATTGCTAGGCCACTAACTGCTTTGCTGTGTAAGGATACCAAATTTGAGTTCAATGCAGACTGTCAGACTGCATTTGAACAGATCAAGCAGGCATTAGTGAGTGCTCCAATAGTTCAGCCACCAGATTGGGATCTACCTTTTGAGGTTATGTGTGATGCAAGTGATTTTGCTGTAGGAGCTGTTCTAGGACAGAAGAAGGATAAAAAGCTTCATGCTATCTATTATGCTAGTAGGACACTAGATGATGCGCAGAGAAACTATGCAACCACAGAAAAGGAACTGTTAGCTGTTGTCTTTGCTTTCGAGAAATTCCGCCCCTATCTTGTTGGCTCCAAGGTGATTGTTCATACTGATCATTCAGCCCTGAAGTATTTGATGCAGAAGAAGGATGCTAAGCCAAGATTGTTAAGATGGATTATATTGCTTCAGGAGTTTGATATTGAGGTGAGGGACAAGAAGGGAGTTGAGAATGGAGTTGCCGATCATCTTTCAAGGATGATAGTTGAGGAAGACTTGCCCATAAACGATTATTTGCCTGAAGAAAACGTCAACATGATTGGTGCAGTTTTTCAGATGAATTCGGGAGGAGAGTTCCAGAACTGTCGGGAAAGTCGCACTGTGTCGATCGATGCCACACTGGCAACGGTCGATACAAGTATCGGGGAAGCAACGATCGACACATGCACGCGCAACGATCGATGCATACCTAATACGAGCCGAGAGTCCTTCAAGATCAGAATTGGGAATTATGACTTCGAAATCTCTGCTGTAGCAACCTCTGATCGACCATGGTATGCTGATATAGCCAACTACCTTGCTGCTGAGACTGAACCAGATGATCTGAAGGGTTATGAAAGGAAAAGGTTCTTTAGAGAGCTTAGAAGGTACTACTGGGATGAGCCTCATCTCTACAAGCACTGCTCAGATGGCCTGTACAGGAGATGCGTTGCTGAATCAGAAGTTCCAGACATCCTCTTCCACTGTCATGGATCAGATTATGTTGGACATTTTGCTACATTTAAGACTGTGTCTAAAGTTCTGCAAGCAGGTTTCTGGTGGCCTACAATGTTCAGAGACACTCATTCTTTCGTCTCTCAGTGTGATGTTTGTCAGAGGAGAGGGAAAATCAGCAAGAAGCATGAGATGCCTCAGAATTTCATTCTGGAAGTTGAGGTTTTCGATTGCTGGGGCATAGATTTCATGGGTCCTTTTCCCTCATCCTATGGGAATAAATTCATCTTGGTTGCTGTGGACTATGTGTCTAAATGGGTTGAAGCAATAGCTAGTCCAACCAATGATTCTTCGGTGGTCATTAAGCTGTTTAAGACCATCATATTCCCCAGATTTGGAGTGCCTCGTATAGTGATTAGTGATGGAGGATCTCATTTTATCAATAAGGTCTTCGAGAAGCTGCTAAAAAAGCATGGAGTTCATCACCGAGTCGCTACTCCTTATCACCCTCAAACCAGTGGACAAGTTGAGGTTTCTAACAGGCAGATCAAAGAGATCCTTGAGAAGACAGTTGGAAAGACAAGGAAGGATTGGGCAGCAAAGCTGGATGATGCATTATGGGCTTACAGGACAACATTCAAGACGCCACTTGGGACCACTCCATTCCATCTGCTATATGGAAAAGCATGTCATCTTCCAGTGGAGCTTGAACACAAAGCAGCATGGGCTGTGAAATAGATGAATTTTGATCTTAAGTCTGTTGCGGAAAGGAGATTAGTGCAGCTTAATGAGTTGGATGAGATTAGACATTTAGCTTATGAGAACTCAAAGCTGTACAAGGAGAGGACTAAGGCATATCATGACAAGAAGATTGTCTCCAGACAATTTGAGCCTAATGATCAGGTACTTTTATATAACTCTCGTCTGCATTTATTTCCAGGAAAGCTGAAATCAAGGTGGTCTGGTCCTTTCACAATCAAAGAAGTGCGTCCGTATGGAGCTGTCGTTCTAACTGGTAAGGATGGTATTCAATTCACTGTGAATGGACAGAGGGTGAAGCATTATTGGGCTAAGGCCGAAATTCCAGAAGGTCAGATTCAGCCTCTGGATGATGCACCCTCCACCTAGATCGGCTGAAACGTCAAGCTATTGACGTTAAAAGAGCGCTGAGTGGGAGGCAACCCATTGTTTTCGTTTTTGCATTTTGATTTTAGTATTTTCATAGGATTTTACGCTTGTTTCTGGTTTTGGTGAGATTTTTTTGCAGGTCTCGGATTAAAACGCAATGCGTCGATCGACACACCATGATGCGGTCATCAGAACCAAACCAAACCAGGCGCTCACTGACTCAATCACTGACTCAACCACTACATCAAGTAGAGTAAGGAGACCAAGAGAATTCAAGGCCACAATGAGTTCTGATCCAACAAAAGGCATAGGATTGATTATACATCCAACAATCAATCCTAAGAAGGCATATGACCCAGGAGGAATCATAGCACATGGAGAAGAGATTATGGAGCCGAGAAGATCCAACAAGGCGTATGAGCTTATCTTAGCTCAAGTGGAGACCAAGGTCAAGACATCTAGCTCAGCTCATCATCAGCATGCCATTAAGAAGAGTCATCCCCAAAAGATGACACAAGAAGAAGATACCGAAAAGGAGCTAACCATATGTAGCATCACAGCTAGCTCAGGAAGTAGCATCGGCACTAGCTCAGCAGACTTGCCATATATGGAAGCATTCACATTTGGAAGGTCAATTCAGCACCAAACGTTTACCTATCAAAACTACAGTGTATTGAGCTCCTTTCCATCAAGTCTAGACGTCCCCAGCTGCACAAGACCACACAAGATTCTCCATAACTTCAAGAAGTCATACTTACCATTTTTGGAGAAGAAAGAGATCAAACACCAACGGCTTCTTTCCAAGAATGAAAGCTGCGAGTTATTAGTCAATCAAGCTGTTCCAAGGATCCTCACTTATCCCTTAAAGCCATCCAGATACAAGGAAGTCATCAAGAGCTTGGATTCTTGCCATTTTCAGCCTAACGGCTAGTTTTCATTAATTGTCGATTTGTTTCTTGTTCAAGGTCAATAGGACCGTTGTAAAAAGCTTATATAAGCTCAGTATCATCTATTGTAATAATCACCTTTCAACCTTTCAATCAAAGTATTATTCAGTTTCTTTCAAAGAGTGTCTTTGTTAAGATCTTTTGTCTTAGGATTCATTTGAGTGATTCAATTGTTTCCAAGGATTATTGGATTAGGTTTGCTTGTGTGACTCAAGTAGAACTAGTTCACCACCGATTGAGAGAGTCAATCAAACCCACCGGTTGAGAGAGTCAATCACTTCATTCATCAATTCCATCCATCTCGGTCAAGTAAGAGAGCTTTTAAGCCAGTGCTTGTCCTCCATCAATCCATAACTCAAGCTTCCGCTCCCGGGGCTACATCAATGAGTTCTGATCCAACAAAAGGCATAGGATTGATTATACATCCAACAATCAATCCTAAGAAGGCATATGACCCAGGAGGAATCATAGCACATGGAGAAGAGATTATGGAGCCGAGAAGATCCAACAAGGCGTATGAGCTTATCTTAGCTCAAGTGGAGACCAAGGTCAAGACATCTAGCTCAGCTCATCATCAGCATGCCATTAAGAAGAGTCATCCCCAAAAGATGACACAAGAAGAAGATACCGAAAAGGAGCTAACCATATGTAGCATCACAGCTAGCTCAGGAAGTAGCATCGGCACTAGCTCAGCAGACTTGCCATATATGGAAGCATTCACATTTGGAAGGTCAATTCAGCACCAAACGTTTACCTATCAAAACTACAGTGTATTGAGCTCCTTTCCATCAAGTCTAGACGTCCCCAGCTGCACAAGACCACACAAGATTCTCCATAACTTCAAGAAGTCATACTTACCATTTTTGGAGAAGAAAGAGATCAAACACCAACGGCTTCTTTCCAAGAATGAAAGCTGCGAGTTATTAGTCAATCAAGCTGTTCCAAGGATCCTCACTTATCCCTTAAAGCCATCCAGATACAAGGAAGTCATCAAGAGCTTGGATTCTTGCCATTTTCAGCCTAACGGCTAGTTTTCATTAATTGTCGATTTGTTTCTTGTTCAAGGTCAATAGGACCGTTGTAAAAAGCTTATATAAGCTCAGTATCATCTATTGTAATAATCACCTTTCAACCTTTCAATCAAAGTATTATTCAGTTTCTTTCAAAGAGTGTCTTTGTTAAGATCTTTTGTCTTAGGATTCATTTGAGTGATTCAATTGTTTCCAAGGATTATTGGATTAGGTTTGCTTGTGTGACTCAAGTAGAACTAGTTCACCACCGATTGAGAGAGTCAATCAAACCCACCGGTTGAGAGAGTCAATCACTTCATTCATCAATTCCATCCATCTCGGTCAAGTAAGAGAGCTTTTAAGCCAGTGCTTGTCCTCCATCAATCCATAACTCAAGCTTCCGCTCCCGGGGCTACATCATCTGGTATCAGAGCCGAAAGGTTCCTAATCAGGTGTATTCTATCCTTTATCCTTTCGGTTATTGCATCTTGTTTTTGTTTTGTTTTGCATCTTAAATCAAAAAAAAAAAAATAAAAAATTTGTTTTGTGTTTCTTTTGATTTCTATTTCTTTGTTCTTAGTTTGTTTCAAAAAGTTCAAAAAAAAAAAAAAAAAGTTTCCATTCCTTTGATTCGATTTCTTAAACCAAAAGCCAAAAAAAAATTGTTATTTCCATATTAGTTTTTGTCAATTCAAAATTTAAAAAAAAAAAAAAAAGTGTCAAAGTTTTTCATAGTGTTTTTATTTGTTTCCAAAAGTTTAAAAAAAAAAAGGAAAGTTTTCATTGTTTGATTTCGATTTCTATAAACCCAAAAACTCAAAAAAAAAAGTATTGTTTCCATTTCTGTTTCAAATTGTGTGGACTTTGTAAGAAAAGGAAAGGTTGAATAGGCCAAATTTCCATTCCTTTACAGTTTGAAATTTGAACTATTCCTTTGTAAGATCCCATTGATACTCTCTTGTTTAATTTTGTTTCAGGAAAAGAAGCATGGAAGATGCTGATCAAACTTGTATGGCTCAACTCCTTGAGGTTATTCAAACTATAGGAGAACGCATCACAAAGCTGGAACATTCTCAGCCTACCCAACAACAAGAAGAGAATGGACTGGGGAATGCACCAGGAGCTACTTATGTGGAGCCTAAACCACCAGACCAACCTTGGAGAATAAGAACGACAAAGTCACATCCACCAAGGGCTTCCCAACGAAAATCAGGGAGTGACTCAAGCCGTGCAACATTCAAAGCCACCTACAAGTCAAAAGTCAGGTTAATTTGGGATGATGGATATTATTATTATGGACCTGAATTCTTTGTATATCCAGGAGGTAAAGCAAGCTATATAGATTGGGAAAGCAACATGGAAGAGTACTTTAGCTACTATTGTGTTCCTGATGAAGAGCGACTCCATATAGCACTTGGACAACTCACCAAAGAGGCTCTAAGATGGTGGAACAAGGAAGAGTATGAGAGATGGTACTACAAGGAGCCAAGGATCAGAACATGGGATGACTTAAAGTTGAGCATGTGGGAGAAGTATTGTTCACAGAACAAAACTACTTATCCACCGAAGAGATCATCAACTCCTAAACTTGTGCGAGATACCAATAGCTCTCAAACAAAGTATCAAGGTAAGTTCTCTGTCTCTAAAAATACATTAGAACTAATGTGTTGTAAGTGTAAGAGCAGGGATCATGTTGCTAAGGACTGTCCAAGAAAGAGGACCACAACATCAAATGGTGAAAAGCTAGTACCACAAGAGGCCAAAGGAGGAGAAAGGCAACCAGCAGCCTCTAAACTATTTAATGAGTTTCCCACCTTCAGATTTGCACCAGTAGAACACACTCACGAAATCCTGAAGGAGAAGCAAGAGAAGAAGCAGAGCCACAAAGCCTCACCCAATTCAACCGGATCCAGCTTTGATGCCTCACTCAAGCTCCTAGACATGCCAACACAAGGTAAGTGTTCTAACCTTGTAAATTCCAAAGAGTCAACCTGTTATAAGTGCCATAAAAGAGGGCATTTTGCTGCAAATTGTCCATCTAAGAAGTTGTTCAAAGATATAACATCAGAGTTGAAATTGGAAGTAACTAATACAAATTATAGTTTTGTGCAATCTGATATTTTAATTTCCAATTCAAGACTCATGCACTTGTCTTTGCCAAAGAGTTTTGATGCAGGAATAAGACAAGGAGAATGGCATATAAGCAAAGGTGAAGAAAATCAATTCTTACACCTTACTTGTTCAAAGGAGACCGCGAAAGAGGAAACCAAGCAAGACAACAACAGAAGAGTGCAAGCAAACAAGGTGAATTCTGAACTTAAAGTGAATAAACTTGTTTGTCAAACCACTGTTATGATGCACTTGTGTCTGGACCAAAAGGTTCATAAAAGTTTAGGTGTTAAAGAAGGAGTGGAGCAACACCAATGTCATGAGCTACAAGCTAGTGAAGGACAAGAGTACATTCAAGGTACCATCATGACTGATGCACCAAGACGTGAACAAGGCAAGGTGAGTAATTATCTTACTCAAACTGTTTATAATGATTCCAAGGATATGATAATGCATTTGTCTTGTCCAAAAGAACTTGAGAAAGGTATAGGTCTTGGAGACAAGTTTCGGACAGAATCATCAATGCAAAGGAATCAAGATGAGAAAGATCATGGAGCTGCACCCAAAGATGAACTAGAGCATAAAACCTCTAGTAGTACATGCACCCGGAGAGATGCGACTCTGAACCAGCTTGTCACATCCATAATGGTAAGTTCCAACCTTGTACAACCTGTTTTTAAAGTCTCAAACTCAGATATAATTCACTTGCTCTTTCCCTTAAGAGTTGACTTAGGTACAGGTCTGATAAAGATCAAGAAGCCAAGGGCAGAAGGAGTCTTGAGAGAGAGACCAAAACCGAGCCATGTTTCCATACATGAGCCACAAGCAAATCCAAGGCTTGAAGTATATTATGCTTCAACCAAACATGAGGTTATCTCTGAACTTAAAGTGCCTAACACTGATTGTCAAGCCACTGGTATGATGCACTTGTTTCTTGAGTCAAGTGTTGAGACAGGGATTAGATCTAAAGATAAGGCCAAATGGGAGATCAAGGAAGAGCCACCAGACCAAAGCGAGGACACTACATCAAATAACATTGTGAGTCTTTCTTTGATCCATTTCATTTCTCATGACTCAACAGATGTGTTAAAAGATTTGTTAAACTTACAAGAGGATGAGATATCAGTAGCACATGAAGATGACTCTAAGGAAAATGATTTAAACCGATATTTATTTGATAAGATGCCCATAATGCACTTGTCTCTTTGCCAAAGTGTTGAGAATATTTCAGGTCTTAAAGAGAGCAGAAGCAAGATAAGAAAAGGAGGCGTCACACCAGCTCAAAGACGAGGAGCATTGTTGTCTTATCTACTCAAAGAAGAACCACCGGATGCTCCACAACCCAATCGGAATCAAAATGATTCCCAAGGTAATCTTCTAAACCCTCATTCACTTCACTGGACTAACTTGACTTATCTGTGTGCAGGTTATCAAGTTTTGAGGTCAAAACTTCTTGAAGAGGGAGGGTATGATGCGGTCATCAGAACCAAACCAAACCAGGCGCTCACTGACTCAATCACTGACTCAACCACTACATCAAGTAGAGTAAGGAGACCAAGAGAATTCAAGGCCACAATGAGTTCTGATCCAACAAAAGGCATAGGATTGATTATACATCCAACAATCAATCCTAAGAAGGCATATGACCCAGGAGGAATCATAGCACATGGAGAAGAGATTATGGAGCCGAGAAGATCCAACAAGGCGTATGAGCTTATCTTAGCTCAAGTGGAGACCAAGGTCAAGACATCTAGCTCAGCTCATCATCAGCATGCCATTAAGAAGAGTCATCCCCAAAAGATGACACAAGAAGAAGATACCGAAAAGGAGCTAACCATATGTAGCATCACAGCTAGCTCAGGAAGTAGCATCGGCACTAGCTCAGCAGACTTGCCATATATGGAAGCATTCACATTTGGAAGGTCAATTCAGCACCAAACGTTTACCTATCAAAACTACAGTGTATTGAGCTCCTTTCCATCAAGTCTAGACGTCCCCAGCTGCACAAGACCACACAAGATTCTCCATAACTTCAAGAAGTCATACTTACCATTTTTGGAGAAGAAAGAGATCAAACACCAACGGCTTCTTTCCAAGAATGAAAGCTGCGAGTTATTAGTCAATCAAGCTGTTCCAAGGATCCTCACTTATCCCTTAAAGCCATCCATATACAAGGAAGTCATCAAGAGCTTGGATTCTTGCCATTTTCAGCCTAACGGCTAGTTTTCATTAATTGTCGAT
The DNA here is from genome assembly GCA_030180135.1 of Orychophragmus violaceus. Lineage (NCBI taxonomy): Eukaryota > Viridiplantae > Streptophyta > Magnoliopsida > Brassicales > Brassicaceae > Orychophragmus > Orychophragmus violaceus. Next base: position 34,636,485 of record CM058233.1, read on the forward strand.
TTGTTTCTTGTTCAAGGTCAATAGGACCGTTGTAAAAAGCTTATATAAGCTCAGTATCATCTATTGTAATAATCACCTTTCAACCTTTCAATCAAAGTATTATTCAGTTTCTTTCAAAGAGTGTCTTTGTTAAGATCTTTTGTCTTAGGATTCATTTGAGTGATTCAATTGTTTCCAAGGATTATTGGATTAGGTTTGCTTGTGTGACTCAAGTAGAACTAGTTCACCACCGATTGAGAGAGTCAATCAAACCCACCGGTTGAGAGAGTCAATCACTTCATTCATCAATTCCATCCATCTCGGTCAAGTAAGAGAGCTTTTAAGCCAGTGCTTGTCCTCCATCAATCCATAACTCAAGCTTCCGCTCCCGGGGCTACATCACACCATTGTGTCGATCGTCACAGTACGAAAGAATCGCATTGCAGCGATCGTTGCGGTCCTGAGCAACGATCGATCCCCAACGAAAATCGCACAGCAACGGTCGGTGCACCTAGTGCAACGATCGATGCCTGACTGCGACAGAGGTAAAAACCCGAGAGAACTAACCATTCCATTAACAAATTTTTATTTTCTTTCTTTTAACCATTCCCTTGCTTGACACTACTGGGGACAGTGTGTCTTAAGTGTGGGGGAGGTTCTACTAATTACTTTCTTTTGTTTTCTTAGAGTCAGTTAAATTTTAAAAATTTGTTTTCTGAGTCAAAATTTGTTTAAGTAAGAAACAATGACTTTTTGAGAAGATTAGCAGCATTTGCAGGAACTTAAGTAACCATTGGGATGAAGCTGCAGATTATCTATGACTATTAGAAAACCCCATCACAGATCAACCTACTGAGAACACCCATATCGCTTCAGGTATCAGAGGATCTTTTACTCACTTCAATTTAATCCTGACTTTAGATTTCTCACCTAAGGGCTTAGTATACTTTATGTCGGACTCCCTTGTTGGTTCTGACACAGCCTGTAAACCTGTCCTATTTGGTTCCCTTCTCCCCTTCCATAAAGTAAAAAAAAAAAGAGATAATAAACTGCAGATAAGTTAGTAACTCCGAAGTGGTCATGGGAATGGTAGCAAACACTATTTTCTCTCATGTGATCCATGGAATGTGTCCAAAGTACACCCCAAAACGGGAAGAACACTGATAAAAAAAATAAAATGATACCCAGTGGGGAAAAATCAGTTGTTAAGGAAGGGAAAGAGAAGAAAGGCTCTAGAGAAAGACAGTTTGGTGGTCTAGAGCTGGCAAGGTAAGAATCCATGTGCCTTTAGATCGATACCCCTTAGGTGAGACCGCACTTAAATATATGCAGAAGTCAGTAGGGAGAATTTGAATGCGTGAATCTGATTGTGGCGTTTACTTAGGACAGTTGTTAAGTGTGGGGGAAGTATATGTTGGTCTTGATATCTGTGGATTGATTCTTTCATGTGGATTACTAAGGGGAATCTGAATGCTGCTGCTTCTACGACAAAATGAGTTTCTGAAGAGTTTTCAAACCTCTTCACTGCATTTTAGTTCTCTGTTTTGCTTGAGGGCAAGCAAAAGCTATGTGTGGGGGAGTTGATATATCATGGTTTTTACCCATTTTATACCATGATATAGATGTGTTTTAGTGTCTTTTGTGTTCGTTTAGAGTCTTTTACAAGTTTAATCAGGTTTGGAGCTAATTGGAGATATTTGGAGCATTTTGGGACTTTTGGGACGTTTTGGCCGAGAGCTTAACTCACTGTCCGATTTATTGATCAAGCATCGACCGAAACACCTCGTGCATCGGTCGACACACTAGCGAGATGGGCCGTACACGTCGGTTTAACAATTTATGAAGATTTTCAAAGAGGCCCAGAATAGTTCCAGTATTTACACAGAAGCCCCAGCCGAGATTAGGCCTATATATAGAGGATTTTGGTGTTTAATTTACATACGCTTTCATACTTAGAGCTAAGAGATTTTTAGAGCTTTTGGGGCTGATCTATTTCCTGTATTCACTTATTTTGGAGAAGATTTCGAACCCCTTTGATATTTTATTCTCTTATATGCAATCTATTATTTCTATGATTATGTTTTCATCAATCATGTCTGAGTAGATCTATAGTTAAGTTTAGGGTTTCTCATTAGGGTTTGATGACTTGCTAGACTTGTTTAATTCAGTTAAGGATTCATATGATTAGAATGTTCTTCAAACTAAATTGTGCTTAATGCTAGATCTAACCTGATCAATTAGAATCTAGATCTTAGGTTGCTAAATTCGACACGAGAGTGTGTTTTAGAATCTGAACTATTTAGGTTGAGCAATTAAATTATTCGCAAAGAGATTTGGTTTAGTTTAATTGTGAACATATCGAACTTGAACTTAATGCTAGTTTAATCTGTTAGTAATCGCAAAGAGATTTGGGTTACTGCACTTAGACTTAGAGAGTTTTCGCAAAGAGATTTGGTTAATTCTATTTCCGTGATTTGAGTTCTAGAACTGAGTTTAATTTGATCCTGACTGATTAACTTGTCTGCTTGTCTGATTTCCTGAGAACACCCTAGGCTTGACGCTTTTAGTTTATTGCTTTCACAACCAACTTGCTATTGTTTACTTTCTTGCTTCGCAATTTATTTACTTCACCACCTGCTTATTTCTAGTATTAATCTCTACTGTTCTGATCTATTGAGACCAAGTGTCCATGTGGATTCGATAACCCTATATACTACTTTGACGATACTGTGCACTTGCAGTTTAGAATAGGGTAAAACTTAGAACCTATCATTCACCACCTCTGTTTGTCCATCAGTTTGGGGATGGCAGGTTGTAGAGAAAAACAGCTTGGTACCCAACTTCTTCCATAGAGTTCTCCAAAAGTGACTTAGGAACTTTGTGTCCCTGTCTGAAACTATGGTCCTTGGAACTCCAAGTAACTTCACTACTTCTTTGAAGAATAGGTATGCCGTCTGTGTTGCATCATTGGTCTTGTTGCAAGGAATAAAGTGAGCCATTTTTGAGAACCTGTCTACAACTACAAAGATAGAGTCTTTGTGGTTGATCTTGGGCAGTCCTAAAACAAAATCCATAGATATATCCACCCAAGGCATGTTAGGAATAGTTAAAGGCATGTATAAACCATGTGAATGTAACCTGGATTTGGCTTTGAGACATGTTATGCACTTAGCACAGAACCTCTCCACATCTCTCTTCATGTGAGGCCAATAAAAGTGCTCCATAAGTACACTCAAAGTCTTGTCTCTGCCAAAGTGTCCCATTAAGCCTCCTCCATGGGCTTCTCTGGTTATCAACTCTCTCATGGATCCTTGTGGTATGCACAACCTCTTCTCCCTGAATAAGAATCCATCTTGTTGATAAAAGACTTCATAGGCACCTTTGGTGGTTTCTGCGTAAGCTTCTTTGAAGTCTGGATCTTCTTGATAGTTGTCCTTCATGTGCTCAAACCCCATGATCTTAGCTTCCATAGTGGTGATAAGAGAATATCTCCTTGACAAAGCGTCTGCCACTATGTTTTCTTTTCCCTTCTTGTACTTGATCACGTAGGGGAAAGTCTCCACAAACTCTAACCATCTAGCATGTCTTCTCTTGAGTGTTGTCTTCCCTCTTAGATGCTTGAGTGTTTCATGGTCTGTATGAATGACAAACTCCTTGGACAGAAGGTAGTGTTGCCAAGTCTCTAAGGATCTCACCAATGCATAGAGTTCCTTGTCATATGTAGGATAGTTCAGAGCAGCTCCACTAAGCTTCTCACTAAAACATGCTACTGGCTTTCCTCCTTGAGTAAGAACAGCTCTAATACCTGTTCCTGATGCATCACACTCTATTTCAAATGTTTTATCAAAGTTTGGCAATACCAGTACAGGAGCATTGGTGAGGCTGTCTTTCAGCTTGTGGAATGCCTCTTCTTGAGCTGGTCCCCATTCAAATGCAACATTCTTCTTGATCACAGAGGTTAGGGGTGCTGCAATGGTGCTGAAATCTTTGACAAACCTTCTATAGAAGCTAGCCAATCCATGAAAGCTCCTTACATGTCCAATGTTGCTTGGTGTTGGCCATTCTCGGATTGCTTTAATCTTTTCCTCATCTACTTTGAGCCCCTGTGAACTTACAACAAAGCCTAAAAAGACCAATTGACCAGTGCAAAACATGCATTTCTTTAGGTTTGCATATAGGTGCTCCTGGCGCAGTGTGTTCATAACCAACTCTAGATGTTTCAAATGATCAATCAAGCAAGTACTATAGATGAGAATATCATCAAAGTAGACAACTACAAACTTACATATGTAGGCACGAAGGACATGGTTCATCAGCCTCATGAATGTGCTTGGTGCATTTGTTAAGCCAAATGGCATGACCAACCATTCATATAAACCCCTCTTAGTCTTGAAGGCTGTTTTCCATTCATCTCCTTCTTTCATCCTCACTTGATGGTAGCCACTTTTAAGGTCAATTTTGGAGAAGATTGTAGCTCTACTTAACTCATCCAGCATGTCATCTAGCATTGGGATGGGATGTCTGTACTTAATGGTGATGTTTTTGATGGCTCTACAATCGACACACATCCTCCAAGTACCATCCTTCTTAGGTACTAGCAAGACTGGAACAGCACAGGGACTTAAGCTCTCTCTTATATACCCCTTAGCCATTAAATCTTGCACTTGCCTCTCCAACTCTTTGGCCTCCTCTGGATTAACTCTGTATGCTGGTCTGTAGGGTAATGGTGCTCCAGGAACAAGGTCTATTTGGTGCTCTATTCCCCTGATTGGTGGTAGACCTGGTGGTATATCTTCTGGAAAGATGTCCTTGAACTTGTCCATCAATGTAGTCATCTCCGTGGGTAGCATTATGTCCTCTGTTTCTGCAAGCAAACCTTCCTTAAAGATCATGAGTATTACTTGTGTCTTTGATTCAATAGCTTTAAGGACAATATTAGGTGTAATATATAAATTGGTTTTACTTATCTTTGCACCCTTTGCCATTGTGGTTTGCATCTCATGAACCTCCTGTGGTGTGAGTGGTGCTAGATTGTGTTTCCTGTTGTTATGAGTGAAGCTGTAGAAGTTGGTGCGTCCATTGTGCATTGTCTCTTTGTCAAACTGCCATGGTCTTCCAAGGAGCAGATGACCAGCTTGCATAGGGACTACATCACACTTCACTTGATCACTGTACTTTCCAATGCTAAATGGCACCATGACCTGCTCAGCAATCTTCAACTCTGTCTCATCATTCAACCATTTCAATCTGTAGGGTCTTAGATGCTTAGTTGTTTTCAGGTTCAGCTTATCCACTAGATACTTGCTGGCTACATTGGTGCAAGATCCTCCATCAATGATGAGACTGCACACTTTGTTGTCAATGTTGCACCTTGAGTGGAAGATGTTTTCCCTTTGAATGGTTTATGGATCAAAGAGTGCACTAAGAGCTCTCCTCACAACCAGTAGCTCTCCCATTTCAGGATAATCCACAACATCTTCTTCTGATCCTGCTTGCTCTTCTTCAGGTTCATCTTCTGATTCATACTCCCCATTAGCTTTAAGAATCATTACTCTCTGATTTGGACACTCTCTTGCATAATGTCCTTTCCCTTGGCACTTGAAGCATGTAATATCTCTAGCTCTCTGGTTTTGAGGCTTGTTTTGTTCATCCTTTGCTCCCTTAGATGCTTCTGGTCCAGACGGCTTGAACTTGGATGTTTCACCAGTCTTGTTCTTGTCAAAGCTTCTTTGTGGTTGTGGTTTCCATGAGTTCTTGTTTCTCGTTGTTGAAGCTGTTTTCCTCTTAATGTGATGTTCTGCTTGAACAGATAAGTGCAGAAGCTCTTCAAGATCTCTATAGGTTTGCCTTTCAACCTTCCTGGCAATCCTATCATGAAAACCATCCAGAAACTGGGCCATTAGAGTTTCTTCTGAATCCTCAAGCTCCAAACAGTTTTTCAGTGTTTCAAACTCCTCAAAGTACTCCTCAACTGACTTGGTTCCTTGTGAAAGCTTTCTGAACCTCTTCTGCAAGTCTCTATGGTAATATGCAGGTACATATCTCTTCCTCATATGATACCTCATATCTTCCCAAGTGTTGATTTGCCCATGTCTGTGCCTTCTCCTCTCACTGACCTCTCTGTCCCACCATGCTAGAGCATTGTCAGTAAGCTGTGCTGCTGCTAATGTCACCATCCTAGCATTGGAGTATTGATAGTAGTCAAAGATGTACTCCATTCTTCTCTCCCAATCCAAGTAAGCTTCTGGATTGACTTTACCAGCAAATGTAGGAGGTGTCAGCTTGAGATCCTTTCTACCATGCCATGGTCTGTCATCTTCATGATCTCTATCTCTGGACCTTCCTCTCTGTCTGTCCCTCTCATGCCTCCTTGGTGGTGGGTCAGCATCATCCTCTAAGCTGGGCATGTCTTCATCAACTCTTCTTTGGTTCTGCCCAACAGCTGCACCACAGACAGGACCTCTTCTGGCTGGTGCTTGCCTCTGTTCCAATGCAGTCATCCGTGCACTAATGCTTTGCAAAGCTTCCAGCATGTGATTCATTGTCAACTGTGTGTTGTTGCCTGCCTCTTCACCCATTGTTTTACTGTCCCTGCGTGTTTAGAGTCCACAAAGAGTATCAATTGTCTTTAAACAAAATTTATTGAGGCTTTGATTCGAAAATATTGCTTATGGAATGTAAGAATAAGTCCTTTCCTTTTTCTGATGAAACTGTGTAAACAAAGATGGCAAATAATTTTTTTTTGGCTTTTGAATATTGAATTTCGAAAATTATGATAACTAATAAGGTAACTACTTAAGACAAACAAATATTTTGGTTTTTGTTATGCAAATGTCGAATCAAAACAGAAGAGAATGCAAGAACAGGATGAACTCTTTTTATGTTTTTTTCGATGAACAATAATAACATGAACAACTAAATGAATGCAACTCTGATTTTTATGGGATTTTCTGATGCAAAAAAAAAAAACTTAACTATGATGATATAGCAGTGAATCTAACAAGGGAAACAAGATTTTTTTTTTTTTGTGATCTGGGAATTGAAAACAGAACAAAGCAATTGACAGAACAGAATAACAAAAAGCAGTAGGGTAAAATTGAGATGGGATAGATAACACCTGATTTTGGAGCCTAGGCTCTGATACCAGATGATGTAGGATCAGTAGGTGTTGATCTCACAGATGGATGGAGTGATGAGGTTTATCAATGGTTGTAGAACACTCTTGACAGAACCAGTGGATGAAGATGGATTGAAGGTGGGCTGAGATAGAGAATCAACAAAGGAACGTACGTTTCTCCTTGTTGCTTATGTTGGATGGGATGAACTTGATCAGGGGATCAAGGATGGATTGATAGACGCCACACAACCTGATGGAGAAGGTAGTGATAAGTCTGGGCTCTCTGATCTCTCAAGGAATCACACACAAGAGAAAACACAGAAAATAAACTCTTTGCTTGCAAAGAAACTTGATTGAATACTAGGTAATTTCGTGTCTGATACAAGAGAAAGACTAAAGCCTTATAAGGCAGAATGAAACTTAATGAAAAAGCAGATTTGGTGGAAATTAAAATCAGAGTGAAAGAAAAGTAGCCGTTGGGTCTTGATGGTGAATCTGTGTGTCTTCAGTTATGGCAAGTGTGATATTTCAAAGAATAGCTTGGAATTCTTTGCTCTCCTGTCTTCTAGAAACTCATTTAATTGTTTGAGTCTCTGGCCCTCCTTTTGCATTTCGAAATATGCTGAATATGGTAACTTCTTGCTGACCTTGTAAAACCGGCAGAAAAGGCAGTGTTGATGTTTTCTGGTTCAAGTAGTCTGGTTCCTTTGGTTTCTTCTTAGATTGAGCTTCCTCTTGTACCTTAAGATCCTCCTGATCCTTAGAAGTAAGGATTTCAAGTTCCCTTGCAAGTGGAGTCTTCAAACAGAGTTGGTCTTCAAGATGTGTCTTCTCGGATGCATTGAGCAAAGTTATGCTCTCTGGTGCTTCTGGTTCTTCTATGGTGATCTGATGGCAGTGACCTTCCTTTGAGTTGTTGCATTTCTTGTCTTCATAGTTTGGCATGTAAGTGGTCTTGAATTGGTGAGGTTCCTCCTTTGGTTCAGTTGGTGTCTCCTGGATAATCTCCATCTTAAGTAGTTTCTGTTTAAGCTCTTCATGCTCCAAAAGTGTGATCAAGCTTTCAATTGAGTTGTTAAACTCTTCCCTTAAGCTCCTGGTGCCTGCTCTGGTCCTTGGTGTTTGCCTCATGGTTGGGATCTTGATCTCCTGCTCAGCTTCCTCGGTTGGGCTAATCTCCATGTCCTCATCAATGGGTTTTCACCATGAAGTATAGAAGCAATGGAGAAGTTGAAAGATACAAAGCAAGGTTGGTTGCAAGAGGCTTCACTCAAACCTATGGAAAGGACTACTTGGATACCTTTGCACCAGTAGCTAAGCTTCACATAGTTAGGATCATCTTGTCTCTAGCAACAAACCTTGATTGGGAACTTTGGCAAATGGATGTCAAGAATGCATTCCTTCAAGGGGAGCTTGAAGATGAGGTATACATGACACCACCTTCTGGTCTTGAAAGCATTGTGAAACCAGGGAAGGTGTTAAGACTCAAGAAGGCCATCTATGGATTAAAGCAATCACCTAGAGCTTGGTATCATAAACTGAGCTCAACACTTATGCAAAAAGGATTCAAGAGATCTGAAGGAGATCACACATTATTCACTCTTCAAGATTAGGGAGGTATCATTGTTATCCTTGTTTATGTTGATGACATTATCATATCAGGGAGTAACAAGTCAGGTATACAAGATACTAAGGCTTATCTCAAATCTGTTTTTGATATTAAAGACCATGGTGCTCTAAAGTACTTCCTTGGGATAGAAGTTTGTCGATCTAATGATGGGCTCTTCTTATCTCAAAGGAAGTACACACTTGATTTGTTATCTGAAGCAGGAAAGATAGGAGCAAAACCGGCTAAGACACCTCTTTAGGAAGGCTACAAAGTCATAAGAGAGGGGGAGCTTGAGGATAGACCATTTGAGGACATTACTCAGTATATAAGGATGGTTGGTAAGCTCATTTACTTAACCATAACCAGACCTAATTTGTGTTATGCAGTAAACCAAATAAGCCAGCATATGCAAGCACCCAAGATGCATCATTGGAACATGGTTGAAAGGATACTTAGATACCTAAGTGGTGCTCCTGGTCAAGGCATTTGGATGGGTTGCAATCAAAGCACAGAGATAGTTGGGTATTGTGATGCTGATTGGGCAGGAGATAGAGTGGACATGAGATCTACTACTGGATATTGCACATTCATTGGAGGCAACCTTGTTACGTGGAAGAGCAATAAGCAGAAGATAGTGTCATGTTCAAGTGCTGAAGCTGAATATAGAGCAATGAGGAAGCTAGCAACAGAATTGGCGGGGATCAAAGGTCTTCTTGTGGATTTGGGGATTGAGACTTCAAAGCCAATCACTATGCATTGTGACAACCAAGCTGCTATTCACATTGCATCAAACTCAGTCTTCCATGAGAGGACCAAGCATATAGAAGTGGATTGTCATAAGGTGAGGCAGATGATTGAGAAAGGAGTGGTGTTACCATGCTTTACAAGGAGTGAAGAACAACTAGCTGATGTGTTCACTAAGGCAGCTAGCTTGAAGGTGTATGAGTCCATTCATCCAAAGCTTGGACTCATGGAGCTTCCGGAATCCTCTAAGGCTATGGAGTCTATACTCTTTTTCCCTTCATGAAGTTTTATCCCAAGTGGTTTTCTTCATGAAGGTTTTTAAGGAGGTAGATCTCCATTGCTATTACAAGCTTGATTCAATCCTTGAATTCAAGCTTGAGGGGGAGTATTGAAGTGGAGATCATGAAATGTAGATATTGCAACATTGTGCACATATTGTGCGTTGGATGATGAAGACCGGATGTGATCAATGTGCTCAAGACTTAGAGTTATCTCTCTAATGATGAATTCACTCATTACCTTGGTCGACATCTATTAAGGGAAAGTCTTAAGGAGTACATATCCCTGGACCAAAAACCAGACAGGTTGCTTTCACCTTGAAACAAGCTCAGGACCTGTCCCTCACACTCCTAGCCGTTAGGAGTCCTTGGATGCAACACCATTTTGGCTTCATCTCTTTTATTATTTATTTACTCTGATTGTTGCTCTTGTTTCCTGCATATATAAACTTTGTAAGTTCATTTCATAATGCAAGTTAAGGGATTTATTCTTCCCTGAACACCGAAACCTACTCTCTCTCTCTACTCTCGGCTAAGAACCCTAATTAGGGATTCTAAGCATTTCTCTTCAACTCTCTCTTCAATATAGCTATTCTCTCAATCTAAACTTAATTTCTAACACTCTTAGCTCTAAACTCTCTTATACTCACTCAATCTCTCCTAAACTCTTAATTCTAACATGGTATCAGAGACTACAAGCTCCTCAACCTATTCTCTCTTCTGCATTACTCATTTATTCTCTCTTGTTCTTTGTTCACTGCCGCATCTCTTTCTACCCGGTTCTTACCTCTCTTGTTCTAAACTCTTTGAACACTCTTTCTCTTGAAATTCCCTCTTTGCTCAGTCATGGAGAACTCAAGGGTAATCATTCCAGTGACTCTTAAAGGAGCCAACTACTTGGTGTGGGCTAGGATGGCCAAAAGTGCTCTCGGAGGGAGAGGCTTCTGGAAGCATGTCTTAAGCGACACTGCTCCAATGAAGATGATGAAAGCTGAGCCCAAAGGTGAAGCTGCTAAAGAAGGAGCTGAAGCTGAGGCTAAGGCTGATGAAGAAGCTGTTGAAGAAGCAGCCCTTGAAGATGAAGAAGCATGGACTCAAGGAGACCAACATGTTCTGTCCATTCTTCAAAGCTCTCTTGAACCTTCTCTGTTGGAGGCTTACTCTTACTGTGAGAGCTCTAAGGACTTATGGGACACTCTGCAAAAGGTCTATGGCAACATGTCTAACCTCAGTAGGGTGTTTGAAGTGAAGTTGGCCATCAACAACCTGAGCCAAGAAGATATGGGGTTCAAACAACATTTTGGGAAGTTTAGATCCTTGTGGGCAGAGTTGGAGATGCTGAGGCCACCAACAGTTGTCCACAGGTTCTAAATGAGAGAAGGGAACAAAACAAGGTGTTTGCACTCTTGCTAACCCTCAATCCAGCTTATAATGGCTTGATCACACACATGTTAAGGGCAGAGACTCTTCCCAACTTAGATGAAGTGTGTGCACAAATTCAGAAGGAGCAAGGTTCTTTTGGGTTGTTTGGAAGGAAAGGTGAGCTTGCTACTGCTCACAAGGGTGCTTACAAACCAGAGGAGAAGAGGATCCCTGGTGTATGTGATCATTGCAAGAGAAAGGGGCATTTCAAGGATAAATGCTGGCTGCTTTATCCTCACCTCAAACCGGCCTTCAACAACAACAAGTTCAAGGACAAGAGAGCTCATTACTCAAGTGAATCAACCCTAGCTCCTGCTGCTGGTGCTCCTGGTGCTTCTACCTCTTCAGACCGGTTTGGAAATTAATGTAGAGAGATGGTACCAGCCTTTGCTCCTGCTCCTAATGTGGCGCCTCAGAATGAGTTGGTGAGGAGGTCTGATCTTGATGCACTCATCAAAGCCTTCAAGGAAGGTTCTGGTAATGTTCTTGGTAGTTCCTTTCATGCTCTAATCAATCACAAGCCTTTAATAACTGATCATAAGCCATTGATAGTAGATTCAGGGGCTTCACATCACATGATTAGTGATTTAAACTTGATTAAAGATGTTAAACCTTCTCTAGGGAATGTTGTGATTGCTAATGGTGAAAGGATTCCAATTAAAGGCATAGGAAATGTTAGGTTGTTTGATAGAGAATCAAAAGCCTTTTATATGCCTAGTTTTACGTCAAACTTGTTAAGTGTTAAGAGAGTAGCTACTGATCTTAAATGCAATGTTATCTTCAGTCCTAATGATGTGATTTTTCAGGATATTAAGACAAGTAAATTGCTTGGAAAGGGTGTGACAAAGGATGAGTTATACATGTTTGAAGACACCAACCTTGCATCTGAATTATCTGCTTCTATTTTTAGTTCTACTCTAGTTAATGATTCTGTTTGGCATGCTAGACTTGGTCACCCTCACTCTCGTGCCTTAGGTTTAATGTTGTCCTTTGTTTCTTTTATGAATGATGATTGCGAAGCTTGTATCCTTGGAAAACATTGCAAATCAGTCTTCCCTAGTTCTAAAACTGTTTATGCAAACTGCTTTGATCTTGTTCACTTTGATGTTTGGACTGCTCCATATGTTTCTAGAGAGAATCATAAGTATTTTGTGACATTCATAGATGAGAAATCAAAATATACATGGTTAACTTTGATTCAATCTAAAGATAGGGTGTTAGAAGCATTCACAAACTTTCAAACCTATGTATCTAACAATTTCAATGCCAAGATTAAGATATTTAGGTCAGATAATGGTGGGGAATACACAAGCAATGCATTCAAACATCATCTTGCAAAACATGGGATCATTCACCAAACAAGCTGTCCATACACTCCACAACAGAATGGTGTGGCTGAGAGAAAGAATAGACACTTGATGGAGGTGGCCAGATCAATCAAGTTTCATACAAATGTTCCCAAGAGGTTTTGGAGTGATGCTGTGATGTCTCCTTGCTATCTAATCAATAGGACACCCACCAAAGTCCTTCAAGATGCTTCACCATATCAGGTATTGAACAGAACCAAGCCTTCAATTCATCACTTACGTGTGTTTGGATGTTTGTGTTTTGTTTTAAAACCAGGAGAACAGAGAGATAAGCTTGATCATAAGAGTGTTAAGGCAATGTTCATTGGGTATTCTACAAGCCAAAAAGGATACAAGTGCTATGTACCTGAAACTAGAAGGGTATTGGTCTCTAGAGATGTCAAGTTTGTGGAGTCAAAGGGTTTCTGTGAAGAGAAGAGTTGGGAGAACCTTAAGGACCTTCCTAATAATCCCTCTGACCGTGCCAACAACTTGAGGATCATCCTAGAGAACCTTGGAATTACTCAGCCAAAGAGGAGAGAGGAGACTAAAGTGGATAAACCGGCTGACGAGACTAACATTGTGGATGAGTCTACTCACCTTGATCATGAGGAGGGCAATGGAGAATCACAAGGAGAACCACAAGCTGATGGTTCTGCCACGCATGATCAAGGTGATGGAGAAGAGCTAGTTGACCAACAAATGGAACCTGAAGTAGTAGTGCAACAACAAGAGGAACCTGAAGTTGTGCAACAACAACAGCCGGTTCAAGTACTTAGGAGAAGTACTAGAGAGAGAAAGGATCCATCTGAATGGAAGAAGACTAGGGTTTACTGCAACAGCAATGCAGTAGCTCATCCAAGACAAGCTGTTTGCACACTTGCTCACTTCCTTACTGAGCACAAGGTCTTTATGGGTGCTCTTGATGCTGAATGGGTTCCTAAAACCTATGAAGAAGCTAAGGAGCATAAGAAGTGGACTGATGCAGTAGGAGATGAGATCAAGGCAATGGAAAACAACAACACTTGGTATGAGACAGATTTGCCAAGAAAGAAGAGGGCATTGAGTTCTAAATGGGTGTTCACCATTAAATACAAGAGCAATGGATAGATAGAGAGGTACAAAGCCATATTGGTTGCAAGAGGTTTTACACAAACCTATGGAGAGGATTATAGAGACACCTTTGCACCAGTAGCTAAGCTTCATACAGTGAGAGTTATCCTATCTCTAGCAACAAACTTGGAATGGGATTTGTGGCAAATGGATATCAATAATGCATTCCTTCAAGGAGAGCTAGAAGATGAGGTTTATATGACTCCACCTCCTGGTCTTGAAGGCATGGTTACACAAGGAAAGGTGTTGAGGTTGAAGAAAGCAATCTATGGTCTCAAACAATCTCCTAGAGCTTGGTACCACAAGCTGAGCACTACTCTCATGGAAAGGGGGTTTAGAAGTATTGTTGTCATTCTTATCTATGTGGATGATATCATCATCTCAGGGAATGACAAGGTAGGAATTCAAGGTTGTAAAGATCATTTGAAATCAGTGTTTGGTATTAAAGACCTTGGAGAACTAAAGTACTTCCTAGGGATAGAAGTGTGCCGGTCTAAAGAGGGCCTCTTCTTATCACAAAGGAAGTACACTCTTGATTTGTTGAGTGAAGCAGGTAAGCTCAATGGAAAGACAGCCAAGACACCTCTTGAAGAAGGCTACAAAGTCACAAGAGAGGGGGAGATTGCAAAGGAGCCATTTGAAGACATCACTCTCTATAGGAGAATGGTTGGTAAGCTGATTTATCTTACCATTACAAGACCTGACTTATGTTTTGCAGTGAACCAAGTGAGCCAGCATATGCAAGCCCCAATGATGCACCATTGGAACATGGTGGACCGCATTCTAAGATATCTCAATGGAGCTCTTGGCCAAGGGATATAAATGGGATGCAATCAAAGCACAGAGATTGTAGGATATTGTGATGCAGATTGGGCTGGTGACCGAGTGGATAGGAGGTCTACTTCAGGCTATTGCACCTTCATTTGAGGCAACCTAGTGACTTGGAAAACAAAGAAGCAAAAGGTGGTATCTTGCTCAAGTGCTGAGGCAGAGTATAGGGCAATGAGGAAGCTAACCAATGAGTTGACATGGCTGAAGGCTTTACTTGAAGATTTGGGCATTGATCAACCAAATCCAATCACAATGCATTGTGATAATCAAGCAGCAATACACATAGCTTCCAACTCAGTGTTTCATGAGAGAACAAAGCATATAGAGGTGGATTGTCACAAGGTGAGGCAGAAGGTTCAAGAAGGTGTGATCTTACCTTTCTACACAAGAAGTTCGGATCAACTAGCAGACATATTCACCAAGGCTGCTAGCTTGAAGGTTTGTGAGTTCATTCTTACCAAGCTTGGACTCATTGACCTCTCTCAAGCTTGAAGAACCCTAGGCCGTAGAGCTTATACTCTTTTTCCCTTGATATAGTTTTTATCCCAAGTGGTTTTTCTATATCAAGGTTTTTAATGAGGTATATCTACGGTTCCAAGCTTGATCACTCCATCTCCATGATCAAGCTTGAGGGGGAGTATTGAATTAAGGATTGAAGAAGCATACAAGAGTGTTTTCAAGGCATAATAGCCGGTTAGGGTTTTGGTGCAAAGTTGGGACATTGGGACATAAACAACATGTGATCTCGGTTTGAATATGATTGTTTATGTCCCCAACAACATAGTACAAGAGGTCTAGAGCTGGTCAGGAGCTGGAGGCTGATCCCTAGGGAAGAGCACGTTTCTCTCTCCTCTGAACCGCTTAAGGACATGTCACTGTCACTCCTTGGTAGCCGTTGCACACTAGGATCCAAAACTCTTGTCTTCTACTTCTTTCTTTATTGTTTTATTGTTGAGAACCCTAGATGGTCTCCCTATATATATGTAATGTATCCAAGGATGTTATGAATACACTTAAGGAATTCATTTCCAAAGTTCTACACTCAGTACTCTCTCTCGGCTACATACTCTAAACTCTCTTATACTCACTCAATCTCTCCTAGACTCTTAATTCTAACACTATTGTGGCATGAAGTTTACCAGAAGAAACGTCTCACTTTACATATTACTATTTTGCTACAATATTCCGCACACGTAAGAAAAGGCCGCAGCGATACAATGATGGTGGTGTGGGACGAGCATATATGGTTGATGATGTTCCAGACATATTTTCACATGTTGGTCGTCTAAGTCGTAGATTGAAAACAGTATGGTGGCGTAGTGCTGAAGACAGCCATATCACACACATGTACATCCTATTAGAGAGCAAGATGAAATGAAAGAGGAGAGGCTGAAGAAGCCGAGCCTCATTCCTAGTTAAAGACTTGAAGTGTCTCACAAGCAAGTGAATTTGATCCTTAAGAGAGCAACAAGGCATAACCGTGTTCAGTTCAAGATGTCTAAATGTGGATAAGGCCGTGGGATGCATCTTGAAGAACGAAGAAGACCCGGCCCATTGAAGAAATATGATCAAACCCATGAGCAGAATCAGCCCATCAGTTCACTCTTTGGTTAAGGCTGAATATGATGGTTAGAGGAGTTCAAAATGTGTTGATTAAAGTCTGAAGAAGAGCTATTAAGGTCACATGTTGAGTTCAAAAGAAGATCAGAAGTCACAAGATGATTTAAGGTCTGAATACATCCAAGAGCTGTCACTGTCGACCATTGGGCAGTGTTTCCAAGTTAAGGAGCTGTCACTATCAACTGCTACACCAGTCTGTGCACTCTCTCTCCTCATTGAGAGTTTTTGAGTGTAAACATTAGAGTTGAGAGAGAGAATAGAGGCGGAAGAATAGAGAGAAGATGTGTCTCAAAACCCTTACTTTCATTATGTCTCGGCTACAAGCTTCTATATGGGATACATAAGACCACAATGCTTAACCTAAAGAAGCTTAAAGACAAAACACAAATGAAGTCTTTGTCTTGTTCTGTACACCTTATGCACATAGTGCACTATGTGATCTCCAATTCAATATAGTGCACTATGTGATCTCGAGTTCAATATAGTGCACTATGTTGTCTCCATTCCAACACATCTCAATAATCATGATCAATACTCCACCTCAAGTTCAGACTTTGGAATCACCCTAAAGACTGAACTTGGAATGATCATGGCAACACCTCATTAAAAACCTTGATGTGGAAAATCACTTGGGACAAAACCACATCAAGGGAAAAAGAGTATGCTGCACATGAATCAGGAGAGTTCTAATCATGGATAGCCACCAGCCCTAGTTTGCCAAAAACATGAGTGCAAACCTTAAGACTAGCAGCCTTTGTGAAGATGTCTGCAAGCTGATCTTCACTCTTTGTGTGACAAGGCAGAATGGTTCCATCTTCAATCTTCTCCCTTACCTTGTGACAATCAATCTCAATGTGTTTTGTCCTCTCATGAAACACTGAGTTGGTTGCAATGTGAATAGCAGCCTGGTTGTCACAATGGAAGGTGATTGGACTTGATTGCTTTATGCCAAAGTCCTTAAGCAAAGCCTTCAGCCATGTTAACTTGGTTGCAAGCTTCCTCATGGCCCTATACTCAGCTTCAGCACTAGAACAAGATACCAACTTCTGCTTCTTTGTCTTCCAAGTCACCAAGTTGCCTCCAATGAAGGTGCAATAGCCGGTTGTTGATCTCCTATCACTCTTATCACCAGCCCAATCTGCATCACAATAGCCAACGATTTCTGTGCTATCATTCTTACCCATCCAAATGCCTTGTTCAGTTGATCCTTTGAGATATCTGAGTATCCTCTCAATCAAACTCCAATGATACACTGTGGGTGATTGCATATGTTGACTAACTTGATTCACAGCAAAGCATAAGTCTGGTCTTGTGAGAGTGAGGTAGATAAGCTTCCCAACCAGCCTCCTATACAACGAGACATCCTTGAACTTGAATTCATCTGATTTCTCCCCCTTTCTATTGACTTGGTAGCCATCTTCAAGAGGAGTCTTTGCAATCTTGCAATCTTGCATACTTGTTTCTGTCAACAAATCCTTAACATACTTCCTTTGGGACAGAAATAATCCATCATTGAATCTGCAAATTTCAATGCCCAAGAAGTACTTCAACTCACCAAGGTCTTTGATATCAAAGGAACTCTTGAGAAAAGCCTTTGTGAATTGAATCCATCATTATCACTACATGTGATAATCAAATCATCCACATATATCAGAACTACCACCACTCCTTGAGCACTTTGAAGCGTGAACAATGTGTGATCAGATTGAGACTTCTTGAAGCTATGGTCCATGAGAGTGTGACTGAGCTTATGGTACCATGCTCTTGGTGATTGCTTTAAGCCATAAATCGCCCTTCTCAGCCTCAATACCTCACCATCTTTACACAAGTGCTTCAATCCTGGTGGTGGAGTCATATATACTTCCTCTTCAAGTTCACCTTGTAGAAAAGCATTCTTCACATCCATTTGCCATAGATTCCATGAGAGGTTTGTGGCTAAGCTCAATGTTACTCTCACTGTATGAATTTTAGCCACTGGTGCAAAGGTGTCTGTATAGTCTTCTCCATAGGTTTGAGTGAATCCCCTTGCCACTAGCCTTGCCTTGTACGTCTCTATGTCTCCATTGCTTTTATACTTGATTGTGAAGACCCATTTAGAGCTAACAGTCTTCTTCCTTTTTGGCAGTTTCTCCACAATCCAAGTGTGGTTCCTATCCATAGCTTCTTTCTCATCCTTTACTGCATCCATCCAAACCTTGATACCCTCAGCCTCTTCATAAGTCTTAGGAACCTGGTTTAGCTCAATCTTTCCAAGAAAGGCCTTGTGACTATATGGTAGCAAGTCAATAGAACAAGTAGACTGACTAGGATGAGCTACTGCTTGGTTGTTGTAGAAGACTCTTGTCTTCATCCATTCTGATGGATCTTTCTTTTCCCTTGTGCTTCTCCTGAGTTGCTGAACCTGTTGATCACCCACCTCCTCATTACCCACTTCCTCTTGATAAACCATCTCATCCTCATTCATATCAAAGTTCACTTGGTTCTGATCTTGAGGTAGAGTGTCTTCTTGAGCTTGAGCCGGTTCATGTGTGTGTGTGTCTGGTTCAGTATCCTCTTGTTGAGCTTCCTGGGTAGTTGTTTCAGACTTTTCTGGCCGTGGGGTATCATTTCCCAAGTGATCCAACAAGTACTTCAAACTTGTAGCCAAATCAGAAGGTGATCTTGAGGGATCCTTCAAACCTTCCCAATCCTTCTTCTCATAATATCTCTGCCCCTCAATGAACTTAACATCCCTTGAAACATAGGTCCTGTTGTTGCTTGGATCAAAACACTTGTAGCCCTTCTGAGTTGTGGAGTATCCAAGGAACATACACCTTGTGCTCTTAGCATCTAGCTTATTCCTTTGATCTCCTGACATATATACAAAACAAACACAACCAAACACACGTAAGTGTTCAATAAATGGTTTGGATTTGTTCAATACCTCATATGGTGAAATGTCTTGAAGGACTCTAGTTGGGATCCTATTGATAAGATAGCATGCTGCCAACACTGCATCTCCCCAAAACCTCTTAGGAACATTGGTGTGGAACATCAGACCTAGCCACCTCCATTAGATGTCTATTCTTTCTTTCAGCCACACCATTTTGTTGAGGAGTATGTGGACAGCTTGTTTGATGTAGGATCCCATACTTGTTCAAGTGAGCTTTGAATATTTGGCTTGTGTACTCTCCTCCATTATCTGATCTAAAGACTTTAATCTTGGCATTAAACTGATTAGTAACATAGTTTTGAAAGTTTAGAAATGCATCAAACACCCTATCTTTAGATGGCAGCAATGTTACCCAAGTATATTTTGATTTTTCATCTATGAAGGTCACAAAATATTTGTTCCTATCTCTAGAAAGACAAGGTGAAGTCCAAACATCATAGTGCACAAGATCAAAGCAATGTTCATAGATAGTAGTTGATTTAGGAAAGATAGTTCTACAATGTTTGCCAAGAATACAAGCTTCACAAGTTGAATGATCAAAGCTAACATTAGGCAACAATAAGTTCAAAGCACGAGCATGAGGATGTCCTAGTCTAGCATGCCATAGGACATTTTGATTGAAAGAAAAACAGGATTTAAAAGCTAAGGTATCCGAGTTGCTTGGTGAAGTGTCCTCAAGGAGGTAAAGCTCATCTTGTGTACCACCTCTTCCACTAACCTTTCCATTCTTAATATCCTGAAAACAAACTTCATTAGGCCCAAAGATAACATTGCAATTCAAGTCTTTAGTGATCCTTTTAACCGACAGCAAGTTAGATTTAAACTTAGGAACATAGAATGCATCACTTTCCTTGTCAAACAATCTTAACTTTCCTGTACCTATTATAGGAATCCCTTGACCATCAGCTATAGTTACTCTTCCTAGGGCAGGTTTAATATCCTTTAACAACTTAGCATTACTAATCATGTGGTGAGAAGCTCCTGAATCTACTACCATCTTATGATCAGTTTTAGCAAGCACTTTATGAGAAAATAAAGAGATACCAGAGAGTTTAGAGGCATCAGCCTTGATGAGGTTCTCAAGGTCACTCTTCCTAACATACTCAGTGTTGGTGTAGAGTGCAAGCTCCCCTCCTTGTGCTGAAGTAGAAGCCGGCTCATTCAAAGCTTCTTGGGAGAGATTTGCATTTGCCCTTGAGTCCTTGAACTTGGCTGGTTTGAGGTGGGGATGAAGGATCCAACACTTATCCTTGGAGTGGCCTTTCCTTTTGCAATGCTCACAAGCGCCAGCCTTCTTCTCCTCAGGTTTGAAGCCGGCTTTGTTGGCAGTGACCAACTCCCCTTTTCCTCCAAACAAGCCAATGTTTCCTTCCTCCTTTTGGATCCTTGAACACACCTCTTCAAAATCAGGAAGTGTAGTCTCCCTTAGGATCTTCATTATGGCATCATTGTAAACCGGATTCAAGTTGAGTAGAAGGCCAAAGATCATGTCTTGCTCCTTTCTCTCAATGAGAACCTTAGGGTTCATAGTGCTTGGCCTTAGAATCTCAAGTTCAGACCATGCTGAAGAGAACTTTCCAAGATACTTAGTAAAGTCATGGTCTTCTTGCTTCAGCTCATTTATGGCTTTCTTCACTTCATACACCCTGCTCAGATTAGAAACATCTCCATAAATCTTCTTGAGAGTGTCCCACAGTGACTTGGCTGTCTCACAATGAGAATAAGCTTCAAGGATGGATGGGTCAAGAGAGTTTTGGAGAAATCCAAGCACCAGCTGATCTTCTTGAAACCATTTAGCCTCTGCCTTCTTGGTTTCCTCATCCTTCTTCTTGGTTTCATCTTCTTCAGTTGGTGTTTTATCCTCCAAGATGTGATCCCACAATCCTCTTCCACAAATGGCAGTCTTGATGGTCCTTTGCCATGTCCTGTAGTTGATACCTTTGAGCACAACATGGATGACAGTAGGCCTCAAGCTGGAGCTGATGTGAGTTGTGTCTTCCATGGTAAGGGACTGAGGAGAGTAGATGAGGTCTTGAATAACCGAGAAGAAATGAAATCTTGAGTAACCGAGAAGAGTGATAAGTTTCTAGAGTTTTAAGACCAAGAAACTGATAGGGACTGAGAGACTGAAGCTTGGAACAGGTCTTGGGGTTTAGAGCAGAGAGTAAGAGATTAGTGAGCTAGAGAAGAATCGAGAGAGAATAATAACCGTGAGAGTTTGAGGACAGAGAGTGAGGACCGAGAGATTAGGGTTTAAGCGAGAGAAGATTATGAAACAAAGAGAGAATCAAGAGAGAATTAAGAGAATAGAAGAGATCTATGCTCTGATACCATGAGAGTTTTTGAGTGTAAACATTAGAGTTGAGAGAGGAATAGAGGCGGAAGTATAGAGAGAAGATGTGTCTCAAAACCCTTACTTTCATTATGTCTCGGTTACAAGCTTTTATATGGGATACATAAGACCACAATGCTTAACCTAAAGAAGCTTAAAGACAAAACACAAATGAAGTCTTTGTCTTGTTCTGTACACCTTATGCACATAGTGCACTATGTGATCTCCAATTCAATATAGTGCACTATGTGATCTCGAGTTCAATATAGTGCACTATGTTGTCTCCATTCCAACACATCTCAATAATCATGATCAATACTCAGGTCAACACACATTAAACAAGACATCAGAGGAGTCATTTTCAGTGTAAGAACTCACTAAAACCGAAATGAAGAAGAGAAGATCCAACCATCCATTCAAAACTCGTTTTCCCTCCTATGAATCAAAGGTTGAGATGTAATCTAGGTTTATCTTTGTTTATTGTTGTCTTAACCTAATGTTGAGCCTATATAAAGGCCACACACGACCTTGTAATACTTTGCTAAGTCACTTGATAAGAAATCAACAAGATTCTTGATACAAACTCTTCTCTCTTTCTCTCTTCTTCTTGTAACCGGTTTCTCTCTTTGTCTCCATTGTTTATACAAGTTCATATTCAATGTAGACCTTAAAAAGCCACGGTTATGGCTGCTTAAGGCAGCCTCTCATCATGCTTGGATAACTCTTCCATAGTTAGTCCAAGTATGATGAGAGAATCGCTCATAAATAGTTCTTTACTTCTCTCTTGGATGTTCTCTTAGCCTTGGATGTTCTCTTAGCTAATTACTGATTCTCTTCCATGTTATAAGTAGACTCTCCTTGGTGAGATGTTAATATAGCTAAGGACTCCTTTATACAACTAGATTAATGGCTTTCTTAAGTACAAACTAGTTGTGTTTTGTTTGAGCAGAACCGGTTGCATTGTTCTTCTTTAAGTGTTTTTGTTCTTGTGTTGAGTTATGGTTCAGAGCTTCTCATGAATGTCTCATGAACCAAACTAGATGATCAGAGCTTCCTCATGGATGCCACTGAAATTCTAACATGGTATCAGAGCAGCAAGTTCTTGGCTGCAAATCATTTCAAGATAGAGAGCAAAATCTGTCTTGTTTAATCTTTTACTTCCGCATTGTTTCTATAGACCAATCTCCTGTTTGTTGCTGGTTCCTGTTTCTAAAGTCTTGTGCTCTTTCTTGTTGAAGAGTTAACAAGTTGTAGTTAAGAAATCAGAGAAGAACAAGAGCATATGATTGTGTCTTTCTTTGTTGCTTCTCTGGTTCTTGTTGCTTGTTTCAAACTGAGCAAACTCAGTCCCTGAACTATTGAAATGTTTATGAGTTAAACTGAGCAAGAAACTCAGTCCCTGAACCTTAAACATGTGTTTGTTTCTGAGTTATACTAAGCTATCTTAGTCCCTGAACCAGAAACGTAGTCTCTAACCTTTTATTTTATGTGTTTCAGGTTCATTCTCCCATTCTCACATTCTACTATTCTCTGAGTTTGGTTTACATGCTCTTAATCTGAGTTGTTGCATTCCAAACTCACAAACTCTCTATACTCTAATTCTCTGATGCACACTCTCTTAATCTGAGTTGTGTGACATCCCATACTCGTTATACTCTGGTTACTTCTATTTTACTCTAAAGTTTACTCCTAAAGAACTATCTTATTCTTGCACAGAAACTTGAAGCTCATTAGTCCTGATCAAACTTGTGTTGCTTGAGTAATGTTTTGTGTTTAGGTGTTCTTAGGAGGAATGGCGATTTGTTGGCAGTAAGGATCAGTCTTAATGGCGGTTCATGCTGAAGTTAAAGGGCTGTGTGGTTGAGGAGCTGAAGAAGTCTCCAACAAATCAGTGAGCTCAAGTTTGGAAGGATGAGCCAAAATCCTCATGGATAGTTGTGGGTTAGCTGAAATCCTCATGGAGCATTCATCAAGTGGTGGATGTGCTTATTGTTCAAGGATCTTCCTAAAGAAGAATGGTTGTTCACAAGCTGTCCATTCAAGAAGGGATGCCTTGTGTTTATTCCTCATGAAGGCTGATGAGCCACACACGTTTTTACAGCTTCAAATGGCGCCAAGATGAGCTAGAGAGCTTGAAGATGTGCCTAAGAGCAAGTGTGTTTTGAGGATAGATGTACAAAGACAGATTGCACAAGGTGTGAAGTCATGGTTCAAACCATGGACTAGTTAAGAGTGCGGGGGAGTTCAAGTTCAAATCCAAACCGCAACTCAAAAGACTATGATCAGGCTACTTCTAAAACTCTCTCTTGTTACTCTTTTCATGTCATTGAACATTTCCTTAGATGCCTAAAGACTTGATTGTGTTTGATTGCGTTTGAAGTGTTGAAAACGTTTTCAATCAATTCTCAAAACGTTTTGCAACCTATTTAAGTTCAAACACTTTTGGTTCTCTTGATTATGATCATGTTTCATCCTTTCAAAGTCAAAACGTTTTAAACCTTATTCTCAAAACGTTTTCAGACTTGATTTTCCTTTGTATCTTGTTGTGATCATGTGTCTCAAAGATAAAACGTTTTACAATCAATTCTCTAAAACGTTTCAAACTTAAAGGTTTCAGTCATAGCTAATGCCTTAGATGCCATTGCATATACTTTAACTTTTTCCTTTGAACCTTTGTGTTGAAGGTTTATAAGGAAAGGAAGGCATCGACACTCTTAAGGATCATTAGGAAGAGAAGGAGCCATGAGGAGCATCCGCAAGCTTTGAAGTCTATACAAGAGGAAGATGAGAGCGACTTGAAGTTCTTCCAAGAAGAGAAGGATGATGGAAGTTGGGGTTAAAGGTTGGAGCCCTATGGAGTCCAAGTTTCAAAAGACACAACAAGAGCAAGAAGTTCATATCAAGAGAAGTCAAGTCAAGGAATGCTAAGGAATGAAAGAGTTATGGAAAGGAGTAGCCGTGATCCAAGATGTTCATACCAAGGTCAAGTTACATCTTGAGTATGTGGACTATACTCTTTTTGTCCTCCTTAAGGTTTTATCCCAAAGAGGTTTTCCTTAAGGAGGTTTTTAATGAGGTAGTTCCACACCTCCAAGCTTGGCCTTTGGTCCTCTTCTCCCTTTGGTCTTTTGGAGTCCCGACGACAAAGCTTGCGGGGGAGTATTAGAGAGGAAGATGAAATGGAAGAGGAGAGGCTGAAGAAGCCGAGCCTCATTCCTAGTTAAAGACTAGAAGTGTCTCACAAGCAAGTGAATTTGATCCTTAAGTGAGCAACAAGGCATAACCATGTTCAGTTCAAGATGTATAAGTGTGGATAAGGCCGTGGGATTCATCTTGAAGAAAGAAGAAGACCCGGCCCATTGAAGAAATATGATCAAACCCATGAGCAGAATCAGCCCATCAGTTCACTCTTTGGTTAAGGCTGAATATGATGGTTAGAGGAGTTCGAAATGTGTTGATTAAAGTCTAAAAAAGAGCTATTAAGGTCACATGTTGAGTTCAAAAGAAGATCAGAAGTCACAAGATGATTTAAGGTCTGAATACATCCAAGAGCTGTCACTGTCGACCATTGGGCAGTGTTTCCAAGTTAAGGAGCTATCACTATCAACTGCTACACCAGTCTGTGCACTCTCTCTCCTCAGGTCTACACACATTAAACAAGACATCAGAGGAGTCATTTTCAGTGTAAGAACTCACTAAAACCTAAATGAAGAAGAGAAGATCCAACCATCCATTCAAAACTCGTTTTCCCTCCTATGAATCAATGGTTGAGATGTAATCTAGGTTTATATTTGTTTATTGTTGTCTCAACCTAATGTTGAGCCTATATAAAGGCCACACACGACCTTATAATACTTTGCTAAGTCTTTTGATAAGAAATCAACAAGATTCTTGATACAAACTCTTCTCTCTTTCTCTCTTCTTCTTGTAACCGGTTTCTCTCTTTGTCTCCATTGTTTATACAAGTTCATATTCAATGTAGACCTTAAAGAGCCACGGTTATGGCTGCTTAAGGCAGCCTCTCATCATGCTTGGATAACTATTCCATAGTTAGTCCAAGTATGATGAGAGAATCGCTCATTAATAGTTCTTTACTTCTCTCTTGGATGTTCTCTTAGCTAATTAATTATTCTCTTTCATGTTATGAGTAGACTCTCGTTGGTGAGATGTTAAGCTCTTGGAAGTGTTTTCATATAGCTAAGGACTCCTTTATACAACTAGATTAATGGCTTTCTTAAGTACAAACTAGTTGTATTTTGTTTGAGCAGAACCGGTTGCATTGTTCTTCTTTAAGTGTTTTTGTTCTTGTGTTGAGTTATGGTTCAGAGCTTCTCATGAATGTCTCATGAACCAAACTAGATGATCAGAGCTTCCTCATGGATGCCACTGAAATTCTAACACATCCTTCTAAACTGTGAAGATGTTCGTCCTTTTGAGAAGTATATATATATATAATGGTACATTAATAGTCATGTACTTTTAATTAAATATGTTCTTATATCTAAATGTTTGGTGTGGTAGCATCTTTCATTCTCAAGTTCGAGAAGCAATCGAGGGGGTTTCCGACAATGAGATCAATGATATATCATAGTTTTTTCTAGGTTTTCAACCATGATATAAGTGTATATACTGAGTCTTTAACCTTGTATTTGGAGTCTTCTGAGTCCTTTGCAGGTTTAGGTACGTTTGGAGCTTATCTGGAGATTCTGGGAGCTTTTGGAGTGATTTTACAGCATTCATGGATTTCACAAAGTTCAGTGGGTGCATCTGCACTTGGTGTCGGTCGACACCACTAAAGGACGAAATTCATGCGCGTCAAAAATACAGATTTTGGAGATTTGCAAGATTTACCCCGAAGTTTCCCATATTTACAGGAAGACCCAAATCGTGTTTCAAACTACTAATTAGGTTTTTGAGCCATTGTTTAGACTAGGCTTTGTTTTATCAGAGATTAGGAGATTTGGGGCTGGTCTTATACTCGAGAGAGAAGATATTTCGAACCCCTGTTCTTACTCTTTTGATTTATATGATTTCTACTTTGATTATGTCTATCGTGATGATTGCCATGTCTTAGTAGTTTTCTTGTTAGATTTATGGATTCTCATTAGGGATTTCATGGAATTATAGATTGATTGTTAATTGGGATTCAAACCATCTAGTTCTTCATCTAGGTTGTTCTTAACGCTTAATCTGAATTAGCTACTTGGATTATTGACATCAGATTTATTAGCGCAGCGAGAGTTCGTTAATTCATTAGAAAAGAACCTAGCTGAGCAAATTACCTATTCGCAAAGAGATTTGGCTTAGGGAATTTGCGAACGAAAGAACATGAATAAAATGCATGTTTAGAACTCTAGAATTCGCAAAGAGATTTGGTTTTCTAGGTTGTTAGACATAGTTAGCATTCGCCGCAAGAGTTGGTTTGTTATATGATTGTGATTCTAGTTCTAGAACATCGATATCTGAATCATGTTGATTGGTTGAACTATGTTCCTGATTTCCTAAGAACTTTCCTAAGTCTAGCGCCTTCGTTAATTGATCACACACCGTTTGTTCACTTGTTCTGTTTACTGCTTTCTCTCATCTTACTTAGCTTAATTCGACTGCATACAATCTATCGCGTGAAAATAGAGTCTTTGTGGATTCGATACCCTTTGTACTACGATTGCTTATATGTGCACTTGCAGTTAGAATAGGGATTAAGATTTGACCTATCAATTTTTTGGCGCCGCTGCTGGCGACTCTTTGAGTTCGCCAATAGATTTTGTACTAGAGTTTAGTCTAAGTGTTTTCTTTTCTTGTTTACTGACCTCTTTTCGCGTTTTTCTTGTTTCTGCAGGAAAACAGCGAGCCAGAGAACTTAGTGTCGATCGACATCACTGTCAGCGTCGATCGAAACTCTTCGCGAAAGCAGTCTGATTTTCTGTAAATGCCCAATCGTCACCCAAAGCAACCTAAACGAAGAGCTTTTAAACCTCAGACTTGAGGAACTTGCTAGGCTTGAGAGGACAAACAGAAAAGCTCAGAAATATTCAAGGATGATGAATCACTTGATTTTGATTCAAGATGCTGAACATGTTCTGAGAGACTCGCAGAACAATTCCTACAATGCTCAGGGACATAGAATTGATGCTCAAGGAAATGTGATCCCTGAACCTGAGCAACAAATTGTTAATCCTCCTGCTAGGAGGACTCTAGCTGACTACAATAGGCCTGATGAGTTCTACGCTAACAGGTCTGCGATTGTACCTCCTGCTTTTGAGAGGAATGAGTTTGAGTTGAAGACTTCCTACTACACACTTGTGGGACAGCATCTTTTTCATGGACTCCCACATGAGCATCCTATGGACCACATAGAGGACTTTGAGTCTCTAGTCACTGGGATGAAGCACAATGGAGTGAGCTATGACTACCTACACTACAAGATTTTTCCTCACTCTCTTGGAGGAGAAGCTGCTAATTGGCTGAAGCAGATTCCACCTGGGACTCTGACTACTTGGGATGCAGTGAAAAAGCAGTTCCTGCGGCACTTCTATGATGATTGCTAGGTCCGATCAGCTTAGGAAAGATCTCTTGACCTTCAAGCAGGGATCTACAGAGCCTTTCAAGGCATCTTGGGTGAGATTCAAGAGGTACCAAAGAGATTGTCCACACCATGGTTTCTCTGAGATGCAGTTGTTGTGTATCTTCTTCAGAGGAGTTGATCTGTGGTATCAGATGGCTATGGACGCAACAAGCAATGGAAACTTCTACACTAAGTCTCCAGAAGAAGCCAAGGAGCTTATTGATAACTTGGTCACTAGCAACAGTGTCAAGAATGCTGATCTTGAGAGACAGAAGAATGGTGGGAAAGCTGATAGCTCACAGATAGCTGAGATGAGGAATAAGATTGACTCGGTCCACAGCATTCTGATTGGGAAGATACAGCCGAATAGAACATCTGAGACTGGAGAGTGTGCACAAGAGGCTGTGAATTACATTGGAGGAACTGGATTTCAAAAATATGGCACTTAGAAACCTTTCCAGCAGCAGCAGAGCAATTCCTTCACAAGGAACTATGGAGCTTCTTCTTATCAGACACCTCCTATTACTAATACTCATGAGAGTAGATTGGAAGCTATGATGGAGCAGTTACTTAAGGGGCAGACAAAGACCACTGTGGACTCCAACAAGAAGCTTGATGCTGTGTATGAAGATCTGAATGGGAAGTTTGAGTCCTTGAACACTCATGTGAGGCAGCTGGATACACAAGTGGCTCAGATTTCAGGCTCAATCAAAGGTAAGAATGTTTAGAATGCCCACGTCAATGCTATCTCGGTTCAGGTTGAAGATAGGCTGGATCAGGGATCAGAATTTGGAGTTAAGGATGTGGAAATTGTGGAAAACCGAGAAGAATCTGAGCCTGTAGACTCAGCGTCGATTGACACAACTTCTCAGTGTCAGTCGACCCCACTGAAACACCCTAGTTTGAGAGTTTCAACGGACCAAAATCGACCGAGATCGACATTGATCTTTTGACTATAGCTGTCGGTGTCGGCCGACACCAAGTTCTGACGGCAATTTCGAGCTCTCATGACGAACAAAAATCGACCATGCCCGACATTGAAGGGTCAACATCACTTAGTATCGACCGACACTACTTCTGCGTCGGTCGACACTACTGTCATGCAGATCCAGTTTTGTCCAAATCTAATGTTTTTGTTAAGGAGAGGGTCTACAAACCTCCTGTACCGTTCCCCAGAGTTCTTATGAGGTCTAAACATGAACAGAATGTGGTCAAGTGCATGGTGGTGATGGATAAGGAGCTGAATGAAACTCCATCAGCTGATGCTTCGCGAGTTCATCCTTGTGTGCTGATATATGCGAAGAAGATGATCTCCACTGATGGTCATTTGAAAGAAGGAGTGATGATTGTAACTAAGCGAGTCAGTTTTGTGCTGCTGAATCAGATTCCAGAGAAGCTTCCAGATCCAGGAGTCTTTGCGCTAGATTTCTCTATCTTCGAAGACAGCTTCAAACACTCTCTGTGTGATTTGGGATCTAGTGTGAATATCATGCCATACTCCGTGGCTGGGAGATTGGGGTTGCTGGACTTCAAACAAACTAGGATCTCTCTAATCCTAGCTGATCGATGGAAGAGGATTCCAGAAGGAGTTCTTGAGGACATCCCTATCAGAGTTGGAAACTACTTGATTCCAACAGACTTTGTGGTACTGAAATATGATGTGCAACCGGATGATCCTCTAAAACTTGGAAGATCCTTCTTAGCTACAGCTGGAGCAGTGATTGATGTGAGGCATGGTCTGATTGATCTCCACCTGGGAGATAAGTCTCTGCACTTCAAGATGGATAAGCTGCAAAAATCCACAATTGATGGTCAAGCTTTCGGTGTTCAGCTAGAACAAGAAGCTTAGATTTGTGAGGATACAGTGTCTGATATTGGAGACAAGAAGATGGTGGTTCCTCAGGAATCTACTCTAACATCTTCAGAGCCTGCAACTGCTCATAAGCAGAAAGCTCCAAACATCAAACATCCACCAATGCGAAGGTATGCATCCTCTAAACTCAATCCCCCTAACCTCATTGCTGTGAATGCAGGGAAACGCTCTATCCTACCCAAGCTTCGCTCCTGACCTGGCTCTATTCCCTCATTCCTTGGACGATCTCA
The DNA here is from genome assembly GCA_030180135.1 of Orychophragmus violaceus. NCBI lineage: Eukaryota > Viridiplantae > Streptophyta > Magnoliopsida > Brassicales > Brassicaceae > Orychophragmus > Orychophragmus violaceus. Next base: position 34,666,476 of record CM058233.1, read on the forward strand.
TGCTGCTACCGCTTACAAACCTCCATGGATGAGGAGACTTTCACAGAGGCACTCACAGCCTCCATTGAAACCCCAGGAGCCCGATCTCGTGGCCATAGTCAAGCTAATGACTAAAAACAAGCACTGCGTGGGAGGCAACCCACTGTTGGGTCAGTTTTTATTTTCTTTTTCATTTTTTTGTTTTGTTTCTTTGATTTTTCTGGTTTTTGGTGTTTCAGAACGTGATGAACAGGTTGCAGTTAGAAGTGTCGGTCGACACCCTTCCGTGTCGTTCGACACCAAACTCGAAAACACGGACCGTAATCGAGGACGCTCAATTTGAATCAGAAAGTGTCGACCTAAGCCTGTGTCGTTCGACACTGGCTGTGTGTCGGTCGACACCAACCACGCTAGCAGGTAAGGTTTCTGATTTTCCAAAATTTTCGTTGATTATACCTTGTTCTCTCTATCCCAAGCTGCGATAACACTGCGGACAGTGTTGTTTAAGTGTGGGGGAGGTAGTTTACTGACCACCGTTTGCTTTCTTTTCTTAGAGTCCTTTTTCAAAATTGTTTTATTGATTCAAATTTGGTATGAAATTATGATTTTCCGAGGAGATTTTCGCTGGAACAGAAACTAAGTGACCATTGGACATATCTGCAGTAGCTCTATGACTGTTAGAAAACCACACACGGATCAGCCTACCAAGGACACCCGTATCTTCTCAGGTATTCAGAGGATCCACTACTAACTTCACCTCTAATCTTGACTTAATTATCTCACTTAGGGGCTTGGTATCTCTGGATCGGATTCCTCTGACGTGCCTGACATAGCTTTTAAACCTGTTTGAATATGGTTCGTTCTCCCCTCCTTTGAAAGTAAAAAGAAATAAATTGTGGATAAGCTAGTAGCTTCGAAGTGGTCACGGGAGTGGTAGAGACCCCTATTACCTCCTGTGCATCCATGGAAACATGTCCAAAGTAACACCCCGAATAAAAAGGGAAGAGAACTGATAGAAAAAAATAAAAAGATACCCAGTGGGGAAAAATCAGTTGCTAAGGGAGAAAGGGAGAAGAAAGGAACCAGAAACCGATAGTCTGGTGGTCAGGTATTGACTGGGTTGAGTCCATGTGTCCTCTGATCGATACTCCCTTTGTGAGACCGCACTTAATTTTATACAGAGGTTAGTGTGGTGAATTTGGATATCCTGTCTTGATTGTGGAGTTTACTTGGGACAGTTGGTAAGTGTGGGGGAAGTACATTATGGTCTTGATCTCTGCAGGGATATTTTCATGTGTGTTACTAAGTGAATGTGAATGCGATGTTCCTAAGACGAAATGAGTTTCTGCGTTTTCAAACCTCTTTTTCATACTTTGGTTCTTTGTTTGCTTGACGGCAAGCAAGAGCTAAGTGTGGGGGAATTGATATATCATGGTTTTTCTAGGTTTTCAACTATGATATAAGTGTATATATTGAGTCTTTAACCTTGTATTTGGAGTCTTCTGAGTCCTTTGCATGTTTAGGTACATTTGGAGCTTATCTGGAGATTCTGGGAGCTTTTGGAGTGATTTTACAGCATACATGGATTTCACAGAGTTCAGTGGGTGCGTCTGCACTTGGTGTCGGTCGACACCACTAAAGGACGAAATTCCTGCGCGTCAAAAATACAGATTTTGGAGATTTGCAAGATTTACCCAGAAGTTTCTCATATTTTCAGGAATACCCAAATCGTGTTTCAGACTACTAATTAGGTTTTTGAGCCATTGTTTAGGCTAGACTTTCTTTTATCAGAGATTAGGAGATTTGGGGCTGGTCTTGTACTCGAGATAGAAGAGATTTCGAACCCCTGTTCTTACTCTTTTGATTTATATGATTTCTACTTTGATTATGTCTATTGTTATGATTGCCATGTCTGAGTAGTTTTCTTGTTAGATTTAGGGACTCTCATTAGGGATTTCATGGAATTATAGATTGATTGATTAATTGGGATTCAAACCATCTATTTCTTCATATAGGTTGTTCTTAACGCTTAATCTGAATTAGCTACTTGGATTATTGACATCAGATTTATTAGCGCAGCGAGAGTTGGTTAATTGATTAGAAAAGAACCTAGCTGAGCAAATTACCTATTCGCAAAGAGATTTGGCTTAGGGAATTTGCGAACGAAAGAAACTGAATTAAATGCATGTTTAGAACTCTAGAATTCGCAAAGAGATTTGGTTTTCTAGGTTGTTAGACATAGTTAGCATTCGCAGCGAGAGTTGGTTTGTTATATGATTGTGATTCTAGTTCTAGAACATCGATATCTGAATCCTGTTGATTGGTTGAACTGTGTTCCTTATTTCCTGAGAACATCCCTAAGTCTAGCGCCTTTGTTAATTGATCACACACCGTTTCTTCACTTGTTCTGTTTACTGCTTTACTCATCTTGCTTAGCTTATTCGACTGCATACAATCTATCGCGTGAAACTAGAGTCTCTGTGGATTCGATACCCTTTGTACTACGATTGCATAATTGTGCACTTGCAGTTAGAATAGAGATTAAGATTTAACCTATCAATCAACAAACGGAAAGACCGACATTTCATTATATGGATAAAGGACCAAGTAGGATTAAGTTAAGAGAGGTATTTTTATATATATATATAATGGTGCGTTAATAGTCAAGTAAATTTAATTAAATATGTTCTTATATCTAAATGTTTGGTGTTGCAGTAGGTTTGAGTCTCAAGTTCAAGAAGCAATCGAGGGGGTTTCCGACAATGATATTAACAAATGGAAATACCGACATTTCACTATATGGATAAATGACCAAGTATGTGTAAGTTAATATATTTCAATAATTAAATTTTGAATTTACTTGTGGAGTTAACCCAAAAAAACTTTAAATGCAGGTGGATCATGATGATCCATCTTATCCTTTATGGTTTCATTAGTTGCTTCAAGTCCCCATTGCTAGGATAACAACTGCACCCATGTATTGCACACATGGTTACATATTTCACACATACCCGTATGGCCAACATCGTGCGACTACAAACTATGGTGTATGTGTCAGGGATGAAACTGATTTTTATGGGGTGTTGCAGGAAATTATGGAAATTAAGTACCCCGGATTGTTGAATCTGAAAACAGTGCTATTTAAGTGTGAATGGTTTGATCCAATGCTTGGTCGAGGGGTTCAAGTAAATAATTTTGTATTCGTGGATGTGAATGTTGCAAGACGGTACAAAAAATTCTAGCCTTTCATACTAGCTTCACAACCAGAGCAAGTTAGCTTCATAACAAATTCTAGCCTTTCATACTAGCTTCACAACCATGACATATGGGATCTATTGGTCGTCTGTTATTAGATTTCCCCAAGAGGTCATATTGTTGGGGTAGAAGATAGCTGTGGTTTTATTTCAAGACCAAGTGAGACCACGGAGGAGGTTCTACTTATCGATCCCCATAATCAAAAATTTGAGTATCTTCAGGAAGACACAACAGGAGAAGTTGAGTCTGAAGAAGTCGATGAAGAGTCCAATAACGCCTCAAGTAACTTGGACGAATAATTTGTATCATTTTATATATACAATGTAGTTTGATTTCAAAAGTTTTCGGTTAGTATGTGTGGAATTGTGTTTTTAAATAATTTTTAAAAATCCGTCATTAAGTCGACGCTAATAGCGACGAATTAACGACAAGAACTAATTATTGGTTGCTAAATCGTTGCTAACACATGTACATTTTCTATAAATACCCCATAATTCAAAACGAAAATTATAACTCAAAACACCAAAAACACTAAAAATGTCTATATACGATTTACAAAGTTGGATGTATCAACATAAGGATGCAGAGGGAGCGAGCGGTGACAAAAGATTTTCGAGATGGGCTTCAAATAATTATGAATCAAGCAGGTCAGACATCGATAACTACATAATGCGATAAGATGTTATGTCCTTGTCGAAAATGCAAGAATCGAAAGTTGATTCCAGTTGAGAAGGTTTGGCAACTTTCGATTCTTGCTTTATAAATCTTTGATTGTACTTCTTATGTTAACTAGACACTACTAGCTTCTTATTCATATTTGTACCATATATAATAATGCGGTATAAATCCTCTATTCATTAACGACATATTGCTCAATTCATCGTTAATACGTAGCAACTTATGAAAATTTGATTACACATTAAAACATAAGAAGTACAATCAAAGATTTATAATGACTAATCTTATGCTTAGGTTGGTGATACAAGGCTTGCTACATCACTGTGTATGTCTCATAAAAACTAAAACCCCAAAATGTTTGAGGACTTGGTCTTCAGAGTTCAAAGGTTATAATTATAAGTATCTTATCCTTTCACTCCTACTAATCATAGTTGTTAGGAAATGTTTTAAAAAAAAAGTGTATAAGTATGATCATATAATCCTTGTACACTATAAATCAACAATCAAATATATGAAATAGCCATTTATTACTTTTATATGGTAGAAAACATATTTACACATATCGACGATTTAACAAAACTTCGTCATTATTTCGTTGCTCAATAATTTTTTAATACTGGTTACATGGAATGTCATATACTCTAAACCTCAAATGAACAATATTAAATTTTTATTAAGCGACCAAGTAGCGGCGGATCCGTTGTTAAATCGTCGCATAATATAATCGATTAAACTATGAAATATTTGTACTAATTAAACTATCTAAATTTTTAAATTTTCGTGTCCAAGATTTAACGTCGAATCCGTCTATTTCGTCACTACATAACGACGAAATAGTTACGGATCCAAATACTGTATTATATCGTGGGACTCTTCTTCTTTCTCGTTTCTTCTTTTTTCCTCGATTTTATCTCTGGCGGTAAAGCCTCCTCCGCCCCTGACGACTTCTTCTCTTCTCCGGCGAGACTCTGAAAACCCGATCGTGGACTTCTCCTTTTTCGGAGACTACAGCCATCTCCACTCCTTCGCCACGCCACTCTTTGTCCTCTACCCGGCTCACCTCCTCTCTGCCGCCCATCCTTCCAACGCTGGCGATAAAGGTACATATATAATATATATACTTATATACTGATATATAATATATATAATATACTTAGATTAATATATATATCTATATATATATCAGATTAATATATATATATATAAATTAGATTATATATATATATATATTTTAGGTTATGTTTATTTATTATATAATTAGGTTAATATATATATATAATGACTTAGTTTATTAATTTAATTAAGCTCGGAATTATTAGATTAAGGTCAGAATTATTAGATTAGGTATGGAATAATTGGTTGTTAATTAATCTGTAATTTTTGTGTAGATGGCACGTAATAATAAGTGACACTACATTAATTCTATAGAGACTCACGACAGCCAAAATTGAGTCAAGTTCCGTCGTCTTCAGCGATGTAGTCCATATCCCGGACAGTTACACCACCTCCTTCGTTTGCAGCACCTATTGCACACCCGCCTCCCCCCGTACCTCCGACTCCGCCTCCGATAGGTTGATGACCAGGGAGACCGATGAGATTTTACCAAGGTAAAAAATTATTTCTTTTTCACTTTCAAGATTTCTCGAGTTATTTTTGATATTTACAATTTTTTATCGTATTTTGTAGGTCTCTCCTAGGAAAAAGGGACGGATCGTAGGAATCGGATCCATCCAAGATGCTATGGTCGCTTCTACGTCACCCGATATGTATCTATGATGATCCCGCCGTTTTACGGACCGATATTAATTCTGCTCATACCGTCATCAAGAGTTGAAGACGAATACAACCACATTGAAAGAGAAGCAAGCGGCGATCCAGCGAGCTTACGAGGACCGGATGCGAGCTCAGGACAACTATTCGATCTTTTAGCTGATGGTAATCCTTGATTTTCACAAGGTTTGACGGAGATTAGGAGGAACCAAGCGGCTGCGGCGGCGGCCGGACCAAGCTAGATGGGACCGAGCCAAACGTCTTCAGCCTCACCAGAGACGTTCTTACCAGAGACCGGAGACTTGATTGTGGTCACCAGAGACGTTCTTACCAAAGCCAAATTTCCTCAGCCTCCCTTGTCCCTTCTTAGCTTCGCCTCTGACTTCACCGACAAACAAACAGACAAGAACAAGAGACTCTGATAGGTCAAGAAATATCCATATTCTACTGCAAGTGCACAGATATGCGAATGATTACATGTTTTCAAGTTAAGCTAAATCAATTCAAGAAAGCAGTAAACAAAAGCAAGTAAACAGGAAGGTGTTTTCAATAAGAGAAAGGCGTCAGACTTAGGAAGTTCTCGGGAATTATGCAATGCTAGGAACTTGACTAACCGGATTCAGATTTAAAACAGGTTCAAGAACTAGAAACAAAATGCTAAACAATCCAACTCTCGCTGAGATTATTTATATATCTAGCAACCTAGCGATCCAAATCTCTTTTTGATCCTAGAGTTCTAAACAAGCATTAGGAACAGGTTCTATCGGTTCACAATTCTTCTAAACCAAATCTCTTTGTATCTAGTCAAATTGTTCACACTAAGTTTATTCAGATTATAACTCACACTCTCGTGCTATATTCAATTATCTCAGATCTAAACCCTATGTGATCAGTCCAGAATTCAGTATTAAGCACAACTTAGGCGATGAACAAGTAGGTGGTGAATCCTAATATATCAGTTTTCAAACATGCATAAAACCCTTATGAGAATTCCTAAATCTAACTAGTTTACTACTCAGACATATTATCAGTTAAACAACACATCATTGAATAGAAACCCAAAGATTGAATAGATAAAAGTAAAGGGTTCGAAATCCTTCTCTTAAGGTTACAAGTAGCAAGAATCAGCCCCTAGCCGAAATCTCTCAATCTCCAAAGCAAGAACAAGTAAGAACAATATGAAAAGATAGCATAATGAGTCTGCTCTCAAAACCCTAATTAAAAACCACTAAACACGTTTTGGGGCTAAATTAGAATTAGGAAAACTTCTGGGCAATTCTGCAATTCTTCAAAACATGTCTTCAACTCGCGTATAACTTCTCTGTCGCTCTCAGTGTCGACTGACATCAAGGTTTGTGTCGGTCGACATCCAGTCGTGGCCGAGACACCAACTTCAGCTCGTTGCACAAATCACCAGAAACGTCCTATAATTCCATCTTTTGCTCCAAACGCAAGCCTACCTGTAGAAGACTCAATAGATTCGAAAAACCAGATTAAAGACTCAATATATACAACTATATCATGGTTGAAAACCTATAAAAACCAAGATATATCAACTCCCCCACACTTAGCTCTTGCTTGCCCTCAAGCAAGTAAAGAACCAAAGCACAAGAAAGAGGTTTGAAAACTCATAAATTCATTTCGTCCTAGGGACTTTCGCATTCACATTCACTTAGTAAACCACTGAAAACTTTCCTGCAGAGCTCAAAACCACAATGTACTTCCCCCACACTTAGAAACTGTCCCAAGTAAACTCCACAATCAGATTAGGACATTCAAGTTCACCACACTAGCCTCTGTATACAATTAAATGCGGTCTCACAGAGGGAGTATCGAATCAAAGGACACATGGACTCAACCCATTCAGTGTTTGACCACCAAACTGTCGGTTTCGGGTTTCTTTCTTTTCTCTTTCTCCCTTAGCACTGATTTTTCCCCACTGGGTATCATTTTATTTTTTCTATCAGTGCTCTTCCCTTTTTATTGGGGTTTAACTTTGGATTTTTCCATGGATACACAGGAGGTAATATGGGTCTCTACCACTCGTGTGACCAAACACATCAGAGGAATCCGACCCAAAGATTACCAAGCCCCTAAGTGTGAAATTAAAGTCAATATTAGAACTGAGACTAGTGGTGGATCCTCTGAATACCTGGTTAGATATGGGTGTCCTTGGTAAGTTGATATGTGTGGTGTTTTCTAATAGTCATAGAGCTCCTGCAAGTCTGTCCACTGGTCACTTAGTTCCTGTTCCAGCGAAAAATTTCCTCGAAAAATCATAGTTTCATAGTGATTTTGACTCAATAAAACAATTTGAAAACAAGTGAAAACAAAGGACTGACTCTAAGAAAACAAAACAAAATGTCAGTAGCCACCTCCCCCACACTTAGACTGCACTGTCCCCAGTGCAGTTGTAGTATGAGATCGGGAGAAATCAAATATAAGTAACCTAGAGCTTGAAAAATAGAAATTTTACCTGCTATCGCAGTCGATGTCGACCGACACACATGCCACGTCGGGCGACATTAGCCTTTGGTCAACATCGATTTACTCGTAATCGAGCGTGGTCGATTTCCATCTGTGTTTCGATTTTGGTGTCGACCGACATCAATGGTGATGTCGACCGACACTGATGTCTGCAAACTTGTTTCTTACGGCTCTGACATAAAAAAACCAGAAAAATCAAAAGATTCAAGGACAAAGACTCAAAAAGAAACGAAAACTAACCTACAGTGGGTTGCCTCCCACTCAGCGCTCGTTTAACGTCAATAGCTTGACCGTAATGCGATCAGGCATTGGGTGGATTATCCAGATGGACAATGTTGCCTTCTGGAATCTCAGCTTTCGCCCAGTAATGTTTCACCCTTTGCCCATTGACTGTGAACTCCTCACCTTTGGAATTCATCAAGACAACAGCTATGTGGAGTCTAGCCTCCTTAACGGTGAACGGACCTGACCAACGAGAACGCAACTTCCCAGGAAACAATGTTAGACGAGAGTTGTAAAGAAGTACCTGATCATTCGGTTCGAAGTTGCGTGAGATGATCTTCTTATCATGATATGCCTTTTTGCGCTCCTTGTACAGTCTTGAGTTCTCATACGCATGGTGGCTAATCTCATCTAACTCATTAAGTTGTATCAGACGTCTCTCAACTGCAGGCTTGAGGTCATAGTTGATTTGTTTGACAGCCCAACTAGCCTTGTGCTCAAGCTCAACTGTAAGGTCACAAGCTTTCCCATAGAGTAGAAGGAATGGTGTAGTCCCCAGTGGCATCTTAAACGCAGTCCTGTAAGCCCATAACACATCATCTAGCTTAGTAGACCAGTCCTTCCTAGTTTTTCCCACTGTCTTTTCCAGAATCTCATTAATTTGTCTGTTAGAAGCATCTACGTGCCCACTAGTCAGAGGGTGATATGGAGTAGCCACACGATGATTAACACCATGATTTTTAAGCAACTTCCCGAAGACCTTGTTGATAAAGTGAGTTCCACCATTACTTATCACAATCCTAGGTACTCCAAATCTGGGGAAGATAATAGTCCTAAACAGCTTAAGAACTACCGAAGAGTCGTTGGTCGAACTTGCAATCGCTTCAACCCACTTGGATACATAGTCCACAACAACTAATATATACTTGTTCCTATATGAAGATGGAAACGGACCCATGAAATCGATGCCCCAGCAATCAAAGACTTCAACCTCAAGGATGAAGTTTTGTGGCATCTCATGTCTCTTGCTTATCTTCCCCCTCCTCTGACACACATCACATTGAGAGATGAATAACTGAGCATCCTTGAACATTGTAGGCCACCAGAAGCCTGCTTGAAGAACCGTAGACACTGTCTTGAATGTAGCAAAGTGTCCAACATATTCAGAACCATGGCAGTGGTATAACACATCATCAACTTCGCACTCAGCAATGCAACGTTGCTAGATACCATCAGAGCAGTGTTTGTACAAGTAAGGCTCATCCCAGTAATAGCGCCTAATTTCCCTAAGGAACTTCTTCTTAGCATAGCCTTTAAACACTTCATGCTCATCATATGCAGCAAGGTAGTTGGCTATGTCAGCGTACCAAGGTCTAGTGGAGAGAGAACCTTGGGCGACTGCAGCTATGAACGCGTCAGCTTCGTCGTTGAGAATTGCAGCCTGCGCTCGCAGCTGGTGTCGACCGACATCAGTGTTGATGTCGACCGACATCGTGCCTAATCGGCCAATCAGTGTCGAGGTTGATCGATTATCGTCCACTTTTTCGAGTCGGGTGTCGACCGACATGAACTGGGTGTCGACCGACATGAACTGGGTGTCGACCGACACCTTCTCTGCAACCCGTGTAGAAAGCAGTGAACTCGCAGAAACAGCCTGAAAACTTGTCTCAACTTTATAGATGTTCTCTTCTGGTAGAGAATCATCTATAGGAACATCCTCATCGATCCTAATACGTGACAAGTGATCATCAACACCATTCTCTACTCCTTTCCTGTCTCTCACCTCTATGTCAAACTCTTTGAGCAATAGAATCCATCTCAGTAGCCTTGGCTTAGCATCTTTCTTCTGCATCAGATACTTAAGCGCATAATGATCACACTACAAGAAATAAGTGCATTGATAGCACATGAGGATAGCACGATTTCGGTAACTGCTATTGTAGAGAGCTTGATGAGGTGGGTCTTCTGTTACAGCATTATATCAATGTTATATCGTTATTTTGCTAAGCGGGAAACCAAAATCGTGATTTGGAGCCAAAATTCTGCTATTAATGTCACAAATATGTTTTGGAGGTAAAATTTTGATATGACAATCAACAATTTTTTTTTTTGGTCAAGGAACACCAACACATAAACAAAAAGAAAAGACTTTAACATTTTCTGAGATTAAAGGGAAAATATCTTAGCTTCTGTGATTCTCCTTGTTCCCAATTCTCAACGATTTTGAGCTTGTAAGGCCTCAATCCCTAACTGGATTTTGAGAAATTAGACAGTGAAATGGATGAAGATGAAGTGAGGATGAGCGATTTCCTTCTTCTCGATTTGTTTAATCTCTGAGATTTCCTTCTTCTTCTGCAACTTTCTCCTTTGTGAGTTTAATCTCTGCGATTTTCATCTCAATCCCTAACGGAGATGGGGTTCTGGAATGGGAGATGGGTTACCTAGAGACGAAGATTTGGCATCGCTTTCTCAGTCTATGATTCCGGCGAAGAACGATAGAGGATGTCAATCTCACATCGGAGACCTCTTCCTCGAACAAGAACAACAATATTTTCGGATCTCCTCCTTCTCCTCCGCCTGTATTCATATCATAAAGCTCCGGTGGCACCATTAAAAACGTGTCTCGCTCGGTAAGCTTATATCCTCTCTCAAATTAACTCTTTGCTTTTTCTTTCTTCGATTGGGTTGCGCTATTGTTCAGGTTCTTGTTCTAAGTTTCATTTAATTTTGTCTTGTTCAGTGATATGATCTTGTTACTTGTTTATTTCTAGGGCGAGCCAAAGAAGAAGAAGACCAGATGCTTGTTGTTGGCTTTAAGGTGATGCATACACTCAGCATATAGAATGCTTGTTGTTGGACTTTGGCCTCAGTTGCTTTGCATTTAATTGTAATTTTGTGTGTTTTTAAGGTGAGATTGGGAGAGTGGGAGAAGAAGAGAGAGGAAGAGCGACGAAGACTAATGGTGGAAGAAGATGGAATGTGGGCTTCTATGAATAAACAAGGGAAAAATCTTTTAGGGAGATGGATATTAAGGTGTCTTATTTTGTCAATGTCAACTTCTTTAGTTGAAGACTTTTGTTTGTTTCTTCTTCAAATGGTTTAGTCGTTTTTGGTGTGTGTTTAGGCGAAGACAGATGAATGTAGAACCTGGAGTTGGTAAATGGTTTCCATACCTTAACCGAGGTGAGTCTTTAAGAGGTTCTTCTTTTGTTTTTGGCTTACATAAGTGATATTTGGTAGTTTAATTCTTCTGTAGGCTATGCTGAAGATAAATGAGCAAATGCATAGGTATTGGAAGGAGAATGGTGAAGGAAAGTCCTCACAATATAGCATTTTGAGCTGGATTATGAATCTTCATGTTGTGAGAAAGTTAAGGAATGGCTAGCTGGAGAAGAGTTTTATAAGCAGAAAATCCATATGAAACATATTCTTCTAGTTGTGGCTGACAAGTTTCTCGTTGATCACCAATCAAGTAAAAAAAGGAGCCAGCATCCTCTGCTTTGACGAGATTCAGGTAACTGTATAGATGAAAGAAAGTACATTACCCAATTCATAAAGTCAATTTAGTGTCTACAAAGGCTTATGTGAGACTTGATTTGCAAACATTTGATTCTATATGTAGCTTGGACTTTCTTGCATCTTCTGTTACAGACAGTTGATGTGTTTGCTATAGTGGCCTTATCTGGAATTGTGAGCAGATTGTTGACTACTGGAACTGTTCTTGTAGCCACCAGTAATCGAGCACCAAGAGAGTTAAATCATGTTATTTTTCTCCTTAAAGCTCTCTTCTTTTTGCAGCAGGAATGTAGTAACTAATTTTCTAGCTAATGTTGTTGGTACAGGACAGAATGCAGAAGGATATATTCGATAAGTTAAGGAATGGCTAGCTGGAGAAGAGTTTTATAAGCAGCAACTTCATACTGCGATGAAGAATCTGATATTTACTCAGAAGTGATCGAGATTGATGATTCACTTTAATCTTTGTTTTCTCTTGTACAGTTTTACGGATTAATTTATCTTAGAATGGAGTTAAAGAGCATTAACGATGCGTTTGATCGTGTTGCAAACAAGCAGAAACTCTCCTATAGCAAAACAAATAAATGAGATTGTTCATATGCTTTCTCAAGAAATCGACAAACCCTTGTGGATTATGTATTGAAGCTCTTTACATTCTCTTGGAATCAAAATATGTTTTTTTTTTGCTTTTTCAAGGTTCCAGACAAACATTATAAAATTTAGAGGTTAAAAACAAACACTATTCAGTCTTAATTTAGAGTATAAACAGGGTTTAGGGTTTGAAAAAAAATCTAACTACTATAACATATCCAAGAAACAAGATTTAATAATTATAAAATAAATTGTTATTTTTCAAATACAATCTTTTACAAACATTAATCCCATACCCTAACTTAAACTCTAACCCTATACCCCAAACTTAATTCAAACCCTAATCATGAAATGCTATCCAAATATAACCATTAATTGTACAACATGAAATTGATATTTTCAAACATTAACCTCAAAAGTATAATTGTGTAAGATTTATACCACAAACCCTAAGGATCTAACCCTACATTTTTAATTATTAATCATAAGTACTAAATTTCTAATTGTATATTATTAAACATAAACATTATAAAATATACAAAACCAAATTAAACAGTTATAAAAAAAATCTAAACCCTTAACTCTACATTCTAAACACAACCTTAAACCCTAAACTTCTAAATCTCTAATAATAAACACTACAAATTTAACACATCAACTACTATAGCAAAATTTAACAATTATAAAAAAAATTTCAAGTATAACAAATTTAACCTTAATTATAAATTTTTTTAAACTAATATGGTTTAGGATTTGATTTAAAAATATATTAAGTATAAAATATTTAACCTCATACCTAAATTTAAACCATAAACTTATACCCTAAACTTCAAATTCTAATTCTATACCTCAAACTTTAAACCTTAAATTTTAAACTTTTAATATTTAACTTTAGAATCTTAATCATAGAAATTAATTACATCCATAAGTTCTAAATTTGCATTTAAATTTTAAACTCTTAATTATAAAAATTAATATCATGATACATATGCTTAAAATATAACATTTGCTTAGCTTTTTGTCAAATAACTTTTACTTAACTACTAAATAAAATTTGGTCAATTTTAGGCTAAAAATTATCATAGAGTCATTTTTTTCTAAAGTAAACTTAAGCGCCAAAAATTTAAGGAAAATTTTAGTTTTTACCCCCAAAATTTTAAGTTTTTTCCTGAAACCAAAAACCCATCTGAATGTCTCTAGGGTCTCGCTCTTCTCCATTCTCCTTCAATGACTCGGGTTTCGATTTTATTCAATCAATCGATTGTACATCTTTCGCCATCGAATTCTCGGAATGTCTCTAGGGTCTCGCTCTTCTCCATTCTCCTTCAATGTCTCTAGGGTCTCGCTCTCCTCTGCGTGTGGTGTTTCGTCAAGGATTTGGCAAATTTGGGTTTGTGTACCGAAGATCAATCACTCGTCAGTTTCTCCGACGGATTGTAAGGTTTTCTCCTTTCTTTGATTTTCTTACCCTTTCACTGTGATTATTATGTTGATTCGATGTTTGTACAGTTTGCATTACGCGAATGTAACGGTCGGGACGCCGTCTGATTGGTTTATGGTTGCTCTTGACACGGGAAGTGACTTGTTTTGGTTGCCCTGTGATTGTACCAATTGTGTCCGTGAACTGAAAGCACCTGGAGGCTCGGTAATGTTTCTATTTGCTTATATGTAAGTATATGGCTAATGTGTTTTTGTTGTCTTGAGGTCTTATGGTCGAGATTCTGAAGGATTCTAATGGGTTTGTTCTAAATGAGACTTCAGTTTACTTGCGTTAGAGATAAAGATCAATTATAGGATTGAAACCTAACTTAGGCAGCTCTTGGTTGACCAAGTCTTTAACACTTAAACAGAGTGAGACTGACACTAGCGTGATCGATTATGCATACTATATGAACTGGTGTTGAAGCTTATATTATTTGTGAGGGTGTCTTGAAACTATGAACAGCTTAAGATCGATGTTTCTTGATCCAAACATGTCTCTCACATACTTCCTTTTTTCATTTTATATCAAATCTGCGTAACTATTAGTCTTGAAATCTCTCAAAGAGACTTCTTTAGGTTATTTCTCTTGAAATTAGTCTTTTTGTCAGTCTTTACTCAAACATCTTGATGTGCTAATCTTTTAGATTTGTGGCTCTTGTTACAGGTGATGCCTCACATACTTTGAGGGTCACTCTTGTTGATCCGAACAATGTCTTGGAGAGCTGGGATCCTACGCTTGTTAATCCTGTTGGAATTATGTCCAGTAATCTCGGTACTGTCTCTAGAAAGTAAGAGTATGTCAATGATCAGACATAAGTCATATAATGCTGGGGGTCATGATGGCTTGCTAGAGTCCGCTCATGATCTATAAATCTCGGATTTATTGCCTTTGTTATATGATCCCATATGGGTCACACGCCTAAGCTAACGAGAAAATACGAAGGAACGGTTAAGCAGAAATACAGTAAAAGTGCTAGGCATTTACTGTATTTAAAGAGACTAAAGGGCCTGATTAAATCCATGGGATTTAATCAGAACTGAGAATTGGGCCCAAAAGCCCATGAGAGCTAGGAGAGATTTTAATGAATAAAATCAGACCTAGGTCTCTAATTCTTCTCAGCTTTTTGCGCCACCCACAGCCTCTCTCTGCGCCTCCCTGTCGTCTGGTCTAGCAGCCAATTCCCGAGCGTGCGTGTGTGAACCTTTGGAGGATTCATCCCTTGATGCATCTCTCTGATCTCTGACCTGTTCTACTTCTTCCGCTGCAACAAACAGGTAAAAGGTGAGATCATAATGTTTCTAAATAAGAACACCTAGATCTGATGCATGTTTAGGTTGATATCAATATGAGAATTGAATCAGGATCAACCGAAACTTCCAACAGTGGTATCAGAGCCATTGGTTCTTAGGTTTCTTGTTTTAGATTCATGTTTAGGTTGTTTGATCTGTTTAGAATTGTTTTTGAATCAATTACTGATAAGATAAAACAGTTAAGAAACATAATTGAACCCTAAACACACAAGAAAATCGCAAAACATGAGCTATATGACTCATGCTTTGGTGATTGGCCGCAAAAGGCGACCGGTCGAGCGATTGGGGACGGTCGGGATCGGGACGGTCGGAATGGCCGGTTGGGTCGGATCGCGACGATCGGAAAGGACGCACGAACCGATCGACGTACGATCGCGTTGCGTGGTCTCGTCCCATCGTCGGATGGACTGCATCTCGATCGCGGCATGTCCCGATCGTCGGATGGGTCGGTCCCGATCGCCGTGCGTCGCGTTCTGATGCGTCCGTCCGTGCGCTGACGATCGTCCTGCTGACGATCGGACCGTCCGGGTGACCGAGCGTACCGTCCGGCTGCCGTATCGATCTCGGATCGATTGCGTGCGGCTTGACGGCTGACGTGATCGCGTGAAACTTACGATTAGGTCGTAATCGGTTCACGTGATCAGTCGGTTCGTTTCGGTAAATGGTTCGGTTTAAAACTTGATTAAAAAATCAACGTTCTGGTTTAATAAACAGATTTAATAATTTTATTAAGTCTGGTTAAACCGGGATAAGAAATCCAAAGTCGAAAATTGGATTTTGTGCCTAAACCAGGATTTCTAATTTGATTTGGTTGGACCAAATAAATTGAGAAAATCCGGTTTAGTAAATAACCGGTTGACAATTGTGGTCATCGTAGTAATTAAAATTTGGTTAGACCAATTTTAATGAACCAGACCGGTTATGTCAATTAATTGGACAATTGGGTCATGTCTTGGACATGGACCAATTCTTGGGCCTCGGGCCAAGAAGTTAAAACAATTGGGCCATTAATTGAGTCATTCTTCAGATTTAAATTTAAAACTTATTTTATAAAATAAAATTATGAAATTCGATTTTAAATTTTATAAAATTCCGAAATTTCGAAATTAGAAAGTTTCCAAAATTAGAAGTTTCTGAATTTGCGGGTTTTGGATTTTTAAAGAAGTTTCTAAAGCTAGAAAGTTTCCGGTTTTAGAAAGTTTCCAATTTTAGAAAGTTTCTAAAAATAGTAGGTTTCCATAAATAGAAAGTTTCCCGAAATAGTAATCTTCTATTTTGGGAATGATTTTAATAAACCTACGGACCTCAAACAATATCAAGCGTTGGATGTCTTGTCCAGGCTATGTCAGCTGTCAAAGCCCATTCAATTGCATTCATGGCCTTACAGTGTGAGGATGTCTGCTTTTGCGTGGGTAAGACGGTTTGTGATTCATAAATGTCATTGGGAGTCCCAGACATTAATGATTACATGACTGTATAGTCCGGTTTTCTTGACTAGGCCATCGGGAGTCCCGGGCCTTGAGACATCAGAGTGGATTGGGCCTCGGGCCCAGATTCACAACCAAGAGTTATATCACGGATATAATTAGCCGATATAGGGCTTACCGATATAAGCTAAGGTTGGGTGACGGCCAGTGGCCCACTTTGATCTTAGTTATATGTGGATCTTGGAATCATTATATTCTATTGAGGGTAACTGATGTTATTGAATATAATGCGTGATTAATCATATTAATTTTTAATACGAGATTAGTCATTTTGAACATAATAACTAAAATCCTTTTATCTTATATTTCAGTTATGACTAGCACAAACAATCAAAACACTTTCTCGATCCGGTCTGTCCTTGAGATGGACAAGCTGAACGGATCAAATTTCTTGACTTGGTCGCGGAACCTGAGGCTTGTCCTCAGACAGGAGAGAAAGGACTATGTCCTTGAGAGAGCTCTCCCCGTAAGAATCGGGTCCAATGCCTCCCATGCAGTATATAATGCTTGGAATAAGCATTATAATGATGCGGTAGATGTGCGTGGTATGATATTGGCTACCATGGACTCAGACTTGCGGGAGCAATATGAGAACATGGAGTCGCCAATAGAGATGATCAGCAGCCTGAAATTGAAATTTCAGGAGCAGATACGAGTGGAGAGATACCAGTAGGTTAAGTCTCTCACTAGCTGCAAGCTACCAGATGATCATCCAGTAAGTCCTCATATCAGTAAAATGATAGGCTATATAGATAACCTGAGGAAACTGGATTATCCAGTTGGCCAAGAATTGGCAACTGAAATCATTCTGCAGTCACTGCCGTCAAGCTATGATAAGTTCAGAAGGAACTATATCAAGAAAGGCTTAACGAAGACGCTGACTGAACTGCATGATATGCTCAAGATGGTTGAGCCAAACGTGAAGGGTAGGTTTATGAAACCTAGTACTGACAAGGGTGAAGACAAAGTTGTCCAGATTTTGAATCATGGCAAGCGTGTGTCTTCTGAGCTCAAGTCAGATACCTCTTACGTTGGTAAGTGCTGCTACTGTAAGGAGACAGGGCATTGGAAGAGAAATTGCATTAAATTCATGGAAGATGATGAGGAGTTAAAGTCGATGTATGAGACTACTTCCTCAGGTATTCATGTTATTACTTCAAGTTCTACCTTAAAGGTATTAGATACTGGTTGTGGCACTGATATTTGTGATAATATACAGAGCCTAAGCAACAGTAGAACGTTGAAGGAAGGGCAAGTGAAACTACATGTCTGGAAGGAGCTTGGGATGCTGCCTCAGCCGTAGGGTTTTTCACTTATAGATCCCTTTGAGGCTTGGTTTTGTATTAAGTAATTGCTACAATGTACCTGCTTTAAAGCAGAGTAGTCTTTCATTTTCTTGTAAGAATTTGAATGTTTTTCGTTTTGATAAAAGACAAGTTTTGTTCTTTTGATCTTAATGAAATATTAATTGTAGCACCCTATTCATGGAATGGGTTTTACATCTTAAACCAAAGAGTACCTAAATGTAACATAAATACCGAATTGGTTTAAATCTGATGAATTAAACCTGAATTTTCTTGGTATAAAAGTCTTGGTCACATAGAGTAAGACGGATTCAGAAATCCCATAGTTATGGACTGTTGGGCTCATTTGATACGATATCTTATGAGACTTGAATTCTGTTTACTGGACCTAAAGACAAAGGGCCCATCTTAGCCGAGCTAGAGAAAGGCCCAAAGGCTTATTGGAGATTGAACATACTCATGTATGTGGTCCGATGAGCAGAAATGCCAGAGAAAATTTCTTATACTTCATTGTCTTGACTGATTAATTCAGTAAGTAAGACTGTGTTCATTTGATGAGACACAAGTCGGAATTCTTTGACATGGTCGAAAGAGTTCCAGAATGAGGTATAGAACCTAAGTGACAGAAGTATTAAGACTCTGAGTTAAATCAGAGTGAGAATACTTAAGTCATTGATGGTGTGATCATCTGAATGAGTGTGAAGCCTTTTCACAGCTCAATTCTCCTGAAAAACCTGGAGGTGTTTCTGTGAGAAAGAATCAGATCTTATCAGAAATGATTAAAGATGAGTCACACGAATCTTCCATGATATTATTTAAAGGATAACGCTCTAAAATATCTAAGTTCACGCTGAAATAGTTCCACAAATATCAGTTGAAAGACACCACGTAAATGTGGATTGGAATCGATCCAAATTTGTCTTTACTGAGTATTTGTAGTAGTGCTACTTCGCTGGTAGTCCTAGAGAAACTAAGGCTTGTTACTTTTACGTCCAATCTGTTTTCTAAGAAGGGAAGTTACTTTCCAAGAAGAACAGTGGGAGTAAAAGCATAACTCGAAGTTTTCTTAAGGAAACCAAGGCTCGGTACTTTTACGACCATTCTGTTTTCTAAGAAGGGAAGTTACTTTCCAAGAAGAACAGTGGGAGTAAAAGTACAACTCGAAGAAATTCGAGAAATACAGGAGGCTGCTTTGACCTATTGAGGGAGAGCAGCGGAAGGATTTACAGACTTCTGTAGAATCTACACCTGTGGAGCCTGAAGTTCGCAGATATGAAAGAATCAGTCACTAATACGAGAGTGATTTCTCGTCATTAGTTGAACCTGATGATCATTGAAAGTTCGCATGATCTGATGATCAACGAAAGCGACGAATCTGCGAAGTTCAAAGAAGTGAAAGTGAGCTCGGACTCCGAAAATTACATTTTATGTAAGTTAGCTTCATCGATCCATTCATGGATGGAAGCAAACATATCGGAGTTGGAATCTTCGTTCTGTTGAAGTAGTCAAGGTTTTGACTTGAACAGGAACGAAGCGGAACTGTGTGTTTACTAATAGATTACTGGGAGCGATATTACATTTCTCAAAGTGTATGTCGATGACATACTGATTCTCGGATATAACGTCCCAACGCTGTAGTCGGTAAAGGACTAGCTTGGGAGTTGGCTTTGTGATTGACATGGGTAAAGCCACGAAAGTCTTGGATTCTGGATCAAAAGATAGAGATCCAGAAGAGCTGGTAGGACAAAGTCAGGATTCTTAAATTGACAAAGTCCTACACGTTTTCAGCACTCCAAGAAGGGTTTTAAGCCAATGTCACATGGCAATACGTTAAGCAAGAAGCAGTGTCCTACGATAACTGCTGAGCTTGAATGCATAGATAGGATTCATATGCGACGGCAATTGGATCTATCATGTATGCCATGACACGTACTTGTTTTGATATTACTTTAAAGTTAAGCAAAACAAGTAAGGACCAGTCAAATCCAGCGAAGAATCACTGGATTGCCGTAAAGAATATTCTAAAGTATTTGAAGAATACTAAGGATAAGTTCTTTAGGTAAAGAAGAAAGTGAGGTGCTACAAGTCGATAGAGTCAGAAAGGCAAGTTTCCAACAGACAAAGATGATTTCCGGTCACAGTCCGGATATGTCTTGTGTCTGTCTGGCGGTGCACGGCACTGTTGCTGACTCCATGACTTAAACTGAATGATTCGCAGCTTGGGAAGCGGCGAAAGAGGTTGTTTGGAAAGAATAGTTCATCACTGAACTTGATGTGATTCCCAGCTTAGATGAGACTAGCTGCACATCAAAGATCCAAACACTTAGTGGAATAACCTATTCCGTAAGATAAATGACAGAGATGTTAAGTAGATCAGCAAGTCTCAACGAATGAGAACGTTGCTAATCTATTAACGAAGCCACTCCTTGAGCCTAAGCACGAGTTTCGGACTGTTGCTGTAGGATAAGTGAAATTAAGATGTAGTCTTAATTTCAGTGGGAGTTAGTAAAGGGCTTAATTTAGTTATTGATATGTTCTTGTAAAACATATAATGATGTTTAAATGAAATTATTATTTCAAGATTATTTTAACTGTGATGAAATAATCGTTCCAAAATGAAATGAACCATTTATAGGTCATCGAAGTAAATGACTTGATCTTGAGTCATCAAAGTCATTTAGCTTGATCATAAGACCCTATATTTGAAAGATGGTCTATATCATCCTGTCCCTAGTCGAAGGTTGTTGAAATTGGAACACCAACAACCGTGTGA
The DNA here is from genome assembly GCA_030180135.1 of Orychophragmus violaceus. Lineage (NCBI taxonomy): Eukaryota > Viridiplantae > Streptophyta > Magnoliopsida > Brassicales > Brassicaceae > Orychophragmus > Orychophragmus violaceus. The sequence continues at coordinate 34,687,331 of CM058233.1, forward strand.
GACTGGATTGGTACGTGACTTATGACAAAGTCTTAGTGTGTCATGGATGCGCGGCATCAAAGTCAGTACATAGGTGTATGTTGGGGAACATACGACCGGACAAGACCCACTTATAAGAACTCTTCAGGATATTTATATCTGTGTCATAAGAGATTCTTACTACGACTATAGAGTATAGTCCTTAGACCTGAGTTCGCATGCATGTGACTGCACATGGACTGATGCACTTTGATCATTGTCTAACGCTATCGTTCTGCGATAGCTATAAGGACCTTGTTTGGGTGCATTATGAAATGAGTAGTTTACAGTGATGGAACAAGATGGGATTTGTCCCTCCAATATAAATGGAGTGAATATCTCTAGGCCAATCGGAGATTTGAATACTGGAAAACGCATGGCCATGCTCAAACGGACTTTCCCGAGTCGTTTGTATTGTCAGTATCAAATCAGATTCCGATGAACAAGATTAGGCTTTATAAGGATGACACTAATCTTGCCTTATGACTAATCGAGATATCGTGACAAAAGGATTATGAATACAGAGATTCCAGTACAAGTGGGAGATTGTTGGAATTATGTCCAGTAATCTCGGTACTGTCTCTAGAAAGTAAGAGTATGTCAATGATCAGACATAAGTCATATAATGCTGGGGGTCATGATGGCTTGCTAGAGTCCGCTCATGATCTATAAATCTCGGATTTATTGCCTTTGTTATATGATCCCATATGGGTCACACGCCTAAGCTAACGAGAAAATACGAAGGAACGGTTAAGCAGAAATACAGTAAAAGTGCTAGGCATTTACTGTATTTAAAGAGACTAAAGGGCCTGATTAAATCCATGGGATTTAATCAGAACTGAGAATTGGGCCCAAAAGCCCATGAGAGCTAGGAGAGATTTTAATGAATAAAATCAGACCTAGGTCTCTAATTCTTCTCAGCTTTTTGCGCCACCCACAGCCTCTCTCTGCGCCTCCCTGTCGTCTGGTCTAGCAGCCAATTCCCGAGCGTGCGTGTGTGAACCTTTGGAGGATTCATCCCTTGATGCATCTCTCTGATCTCTGACCTGTTCTACTTCTTCCGCTGCAACAAACAGGTAAAAGGTGAGATCATAATGTTTCTAAATAAGAACACCTAGATCTGATGCATGTTTAGGTTGATATCAATATGAGAATTGAATCAGGATCAACCGAAACTTCCAACAAATCCTTGCACATGGTTCCACGTCACTTGCAACAATGAGGACATCGTCATAAGAGTGTAAAGCTTCCTTCTAATCCTTCTCTTCTGAGGTATACGATCATTTGATTCTTTCTCCTTCACATTTAGAGTCTCTCAATACCCTGAGATTTGTCTTGGCTTATGGGTGGTGGAACAGGGTCTGGTGCTGCACCTGTCGTAGCTCATATATCAAAGGATGCAGGTTATTTGACCGTGGTGTTGTTACCTATCCTGTTAGCTTCGAAGGCCGTAAAAGATCCTTGCAGGTAATGTGTTGACACCGTTTCATGTTTGAATTGTTTTAAGTCTTAGTCTTGTTATGGTGTTATGTTTAATGTTGTTTGATTCTCTAGGCACTGGAAGCCATTGAAAAGCTGCAGAAGAACGTGGATACCCTTATTGTGATACCAAATGATCGCCTGCTAGATATTGCGGATGAACAGGTGCGGGAATCTTGATCCAGTTCAACTCGGTATATACCGTATATTACAATGCACAGTCGTGTCATGTTTATGGGTTTTTCTTTTTGCAGGTGGTGACAAGTTTGGGGGTGAATCTGAGATGTTGCAGCTTGATAATTTGAGAAATTCCATCTCGTACTACAAGCTGGAGATGATAAGAGTCCAGCTCATCACGGCACAGGGTCATCAGGTTTATTATAAAGCCTCTCCATCAGCTCATCAATTCTTATCTACGTTTAAGCGTTTGCTCGACTGTATTTTTTTCTTTTGATCAGACTGAAGTGGAAGATGTCAGGAAAGCACAAGCTGATGCTATTGCTCTTGCATCAGATGGTATAGTGAGTCGTCTAGAAGAAGATGGCGAGAAACTAACTGAAATGCTCAAATCTCTGTGTTGGAGACATAACGGGATTCATGCAGAGGTAACTAGGATTTCAAAAAGTTATTTAGGAAGACTGTTGCCATGATCATTACTAAATCCATACTATGTTGACAATGTAGGAAGTGAAGCTCATCGGTATGGATTCACTTGGTTTTGACCTCAGGCTTTGCTCAAGAATGCAAATTAAGCCATTACGGTTTGCATTCTTGAAAAGGGTAAGTTGGTATACCGGATACTTGGACGGATACTTGGACAGCCATCACTTATCCGAGAATCCTCCATGGGTAAAGCTTCCTTCCAATGCTGTGGGATCATACTTAAGACATTACAACTATTAAGTTTATGTTTTTAGTTGAACTTGTGTTTGTGTTTGTTGGTATACTTAGACTATGTATTTCTTGTTGGTGGATGGTTTATGTTTAAGTTGGAGAAAAATTAATTGTTTGTAATTATATGTTTATAAATTCTAAATATATTTTTGCAATTCTAATTGATTTTCAAATAATAATTTAAAACCAGAATTCAAAATATAATTATATAATAAAAAATTTATAGCTCCAATTAACATTAAATATGGCAAAATATAAAAGTTTTCATAAGATGTATAACAGCCATAAAGATTTGTCATTATAAATAATAATATAGCAACAACAAAAATGTTAGGATAAAGTATAATACAGCCTTAAAATATTGCCACCACAATATATATTATTGCACGAATAATATGTTGTATTAGTTCATAAAATGGCGATAAACCAATGCTACTGAAAACTATATAATCACATCAAAATTAGCGCTATCGTAGACAGATATATGATAGCATCTTAAATTAGTGCTATAGTAGATGGCAGACCTAAGATGGCAGCGGCAAACATAGCGTTTATGGAAACGCTATCATAGACATATGATAGCGTTTTCGTGGTGCTATCAATACCCATATTTCTTGTAGTGTCAGTATGTACAACCACCTTGGATCCAATCAGGTAGGAATGAAACTTCTCAAATGCAAACACAATTGCCAACAATTCCTTCTCAGTGGTTGCATAGTTCTTTTGAGCATCATCAAGAGTTCTACTGGCATAATAGATAGCATGGAGCTTCTTTTCCTTCTTCTGCCCAAGCACAGCTCCTACTGCATAATCACTAGCATCACACATCACCGCAAAAGGAAGACTCTAGTCCGGAGGTTGCACAATTGGAGCAGAGATCAAAGCTTGTTTCAGCTCTTTGAATGCAGCATGACACTCATCTGTGAACTCAAACTTCACATCCTTGCAAAGAAGTGCTGTGAGTGGTCTAGCGATCTTACTGAAGTCCTTAATAAACCTTCTGTAAAAACCAGCATGCCCAAGAAAACTCCTAATTCCCTTCACTGAATCTGGTGCTTGCAGTCCTGTCATCACCTCAATCTTAGCTCTATCCACCTCAATTCCTGCCTCAGAGACTCTATGTCCAAGTACAATGCCATTCTTGACCATAAAATGACATTTTTCCCAGTTCAAAACCAGGTGCTTTTCCTCACAGCGAGCCAACACCTTGCATAGATTATCCAAAAAGGCGTGGTAAGATGGTTCGTAGACCGAAAAGTCATCCATGAAGACCTCCATGAAATCCTCTATCATGTCCGTGAAGATGGACATCATGCACCTCTGAAACGTCGCAGGAGCATTACACAGTCCAAATGGCATTCTGCGGTATGCAAAGGTGCCATAGGGACAGGTAATGTGGTCTTCTCCTGGTCCTCTGGGTGGATAGGGATCTGAAAGAAACCAGAATAGCCATTCAAAAACCAGAATAACCTCTCCAACATCTGATCAATGAAAGGAAGTGGAAAGTGGTCTTTCCTTGTGGCTGCATTCAACTTCCTGTAGTCTATGCACATCCTGTTGATATATCATGGTTTTTACTAGTTTTATGCCATGATATAGTTGTGTTTTTAGTGTATTTTGTATTCTTTTAGAGTCTTTTACAGGTATAATCAGGTTTGGAGCTAAATTGGAGATAATGGAGCTCTTTGGAGATTTTTGGAGTGTTTGGCTGAGAGATAGAGTTCACTGTCCGAAACAGAGAAAGGTGTCGATCGTTGCACACCTGCAACGGTCGTTGCACCAGCGAGATGGGCCAAAACTCGGCGGTTTAGAAGAATCAAGATATTTCACTTTGATCCAGAAGTTCCTGATATTTACAAAGAAGCCCCTGGCCGAGATTAGACCTATATAATAGAGTTTTTAGTGTTTTAATTAGATACGCTTTACATTACGCTTTGATACTAATAGCTAAGAGATTTCTAGAGCTTTTGGGGCTGATCTATTTCCTGTATTCACTTATTTTGGAGAAGATTTCGAACCCCTTTATCTATTTAATTTCTTATATGCAATCTATTATTTCTTTGATTATGTTTTCATTAATCATGTCTGAGTAGATCCATAGTTGAGTTTAGGGTTTCTCACATAGGATTTCATGACTTGCTAGACTTGTTCAAATTCAGTTAAGGATTCATAACTATATCTGTTCTTCAATTTAATTGTGCTTAAAGCTAGTTCTAACCTGATCAATTAGAACCTAGATCTTAGGTTGCTAAATACGTCACGGAAGTGGGGTTTAGGAATCTGAACTAATTAAATTGGGCAATTAAACTTTGCGCAAACGGAAGTTTGGTTTAGGATAATTGTGAACATATCAAATTTGGGATTAATGCTAGTTTAATCTGTTAGTTCTCGCAAACGAAAGTTTGGTTTGCTGCACTTAGGCTTAGAGAATTATCGCAAAGGAATTTGGTTAATTCTATATCTGTGTTTTGAGTTCTAGAACTGTGCTTAATTAGATCCTTGCTGAATGAACTGTCTGCTTGTCTGATTTCCTGAGAAAACCCTAGGCTTGACGCTTTTAGTTTATTGCTTCACAACCGTTAATCTCTGCTACTGTTTACTTTCCTGCTTCGCAATTTATTTACCTCACCATCTGCTTATTTCTAGTATTAATCTCTACGTTTCTGTTTCTATTGAGACCAAGTGTCCCTGTGGATTCGATAGCCCTATATACTACTTTGACATTGCTGTTCACTTGCAGTTTAGAATAGGGTAAAACTTAGAAGCCTATCAAGTTTTTGGCGCCGTTGCCGGGGACTCTTTGAGTCTTCGATAGCTTCGAGCCTAGGTTTTTACTAGGATTTTTCTTTTTCTTTTCGTTTTTGTTTTTATTTTTTTATTTTTGCTGATTTATTTTTCTGTTTTCTCTGATTTCGCATTGCATCGATCGACGCCCTTCTTGCATCGATCGACACACTTCGCTGAATCACCAAGAACACTAAGAGATCATCAGGACGATGTGTCGGAATGATATTTTCAGCTCAGGGATTGACAGTTCACAGATAGCTGGGTTGAGGAACCAAGTTGACTCTCTGCATAGTCTTCTACTTGGAAAGTATGCACAAGAAGCTAACCATTGCGTTGAAGGAACTGGATTCTATAGTCACGGATCTGCTTTTCAGAAACCCTTTACAAGGAGTTGTAGTGTTTCTTCTTACCAAGTACCGCCTGCACCTACAGCTCATGAGAGCAGAATGGAAATCATGATGGAGCAGTACCTTGAGAGACAACAACAGATTGATAGGTCCTTCAACTCAAAGATGGATGCTTTGTATGAAGACTTGAATGAGAAGTTTGAATCTTTGAGCACGCATATGGAGGAGCTGGATATCAAAATTGAACGAAGAGATGTAGCAATAGAGAGGCAGAATGAAGCTAAGAGAGCTGAACGGAAGCTGCACATCAATGCTGTGAACATAAGGGATGAGATTGAGTTGCTAGGTGAAGAAGAGAGCATAATCTCGGATTTTCTGGATGAATATTGTCTGCCTGATACATGCACCGATCGACACCCCCTCAGTGACGATCGACACGCCATTCTGACGGCAATTTCGAGTTCTTTCGAGAAACAGAATCGCCTTGCATCGATCGACACACATCATGCAACGATCGACACAGAACGCAGACATGACCAGAAACCTACAACAATACCAGAACGAGTCTACAAGCCCCCAGTGCCATATCCTAAGGTTCCTAAACCCTCCAAACAAGAGCTAGAAGTGGCTAACTGCATAAAAGTGATGGATAAGAAGGTGAATAAAACACCACCAGTTGAAACTTCGCGAGTTCATGCAAAGAAGATGATCTCCACTGATGGTCATCTAAAAAAAGAAGTTCAGATTGGTGGAACTACAGTATCTGATAGTGAAAAGAAGAAGATGGCGGTTCCTCTTGAACCTGCTCTAACATCTTCAGTACCTGCAACTGTTCATAAGCAGAAAGCTCCAGACATCAGATATACATCAAAGGTAAGGTACAAATCACCTAAGCTTAATCCTTCTGATCACATTGTTTTGAATGCAGGAAAACAAAGAATCCCGCCGAAGCTACACTCCCACCCCGACCCTTATCGTTCGTTCCTTGGAAGATCTCATGATCTGAATGCTTATACGCAACCTTGGATGAGGAGACATTCACAGAGACACTCAAAGTCTCTGTTGAAACCTCCATGAGTTCGATCTCTTTCTGATAGGTCAAGCTATTGACCTTAAACAAGCGCTGGGTGGGAGGCAACCCACCATTAGGTACTGGTGTTTTTCTACTTAATTTTTGGTGTTTTTGTTAGGATTTTACATTTGTTTTTGTTTTTGGTGCAGTTATGTTTGCAGGTCTCGGACAAAATCGCAGTGCAACGATCGACTCACTTCTGTGTCGATCGTCACAACACGAAAGGAATCGCATTGCAGCGATCGTTGCGGTCCTGAGCAACGATCGATCATACACGAAAATCGCAAGGTGACGGTCGATGCACTTAGTGCAACGATCGATGCCTGAGCGGCAGAGGTAACCCGACAGACATAATTTCATCTTTTCAAATTTTTATTTTCTTTTTACCGATCCTTCGCTGGACACTACTGGGGACAGTGTGTCTTAAGTGTGGGGGAGGTGTGTTGGGAATGTCCTGAAATCTACCGTACTATCTCTAGAAAGTATGATAAATGTCGAGATCAGACATAAGTCATAAATACTGGGTGATCATGATGACTTGCTAGAGTCCGCTCTTGATCTATAAGTTTAGGACTTATTACCAGTATTGTATGATCCCAAAGGGTCACACACCATAGCTAACGGGAAAGTTAACATGGAATGAATACGGTAAGATGCAAGGCATTTACTGTATTTGTGCAGAGAGTTGGGCCGTTAGTTTAATCACTTGGGCCCATATCGAGACAAATGACTTGTGTCGATCGACACAAGTGTATGTGTCGGTCGACACAGTTGCGAAACCGAGACATCGGTTTAGGTTTATGACAGAGTCGATATTTATATGAGGCGTCTTATAATTTCGACTCTAACAGTCTGCGACCTAAAACCTGAGCCGTCTCTCTTCTCTCTCTGATCAATCCATTGCTTTGGTCTAGCAACCATCCCGGCTTGTAAGAGTGTGGATACTGAAGGAGGAACAGGCATCTGATCTGTTCTAGCTGATCTCATCATTACCATCCATCAATCCGCTGCAATCTGAAAGGTAATGATCAGGTTTGGTTTTGTGATTCGTTCTGCAAGAACCTAGATCTGAGTTATATGTGCTAGGTTGCAATCTGTTAATTGAACCATGAACACACATATAATCCAACAGTGGTATCAGAGCCAGGTTATTGGTTTTTGCTTTATGAATCTGATTTAGGTTGTTCTTACTGTTTAAAATCGAATTTGGTTAAGAAATTTGATCAGAAAACATGAAAACCTAAGAATTAGATCGCATCAATCCGATTGAAAGCCATTGGTGTGCGATCTGGTCGCCCGTGTCGATCGACGAGGGAGCGAGGTATCGGTCGATATCGATCGATCCGATTGACATCTCGCGGTCCTGATGACCCGATTGACCCGAGCTGATACTCGCTAGTATCGATCGACATGAAAGACTCATATCGATCGATACGAAGGCGATGCAGATGATCCGCGAGTAGCCAATCGGTTCAGCCGAGCTTCGTGGTTCATCTTTCCCTAATCCGAGACAATGAACCGATCAATCCGATTGTGGTTCATTGTCTACTTTAGCCAGAACCGCAAGTTAGGTCAAAATTGGCTAAAACAAAAGGTGTTTCTTCCCGGTTTTGGACTTAACTGAACCGATCCAATTTAATTGGTGGTTCAAGCGGTTAACCCAAATCGCGGTTTGCTGGAAATAATTTTATTTCTGGTTAAACCGGATTGAAATTCATAAAATTGAATTTTAACCTAAACCGAAGGCTGGTCTAAGTTTGATTTGGTTGGACCAAATAATTTAGAGCTGGTCTGGTTTAGTAAATAACTGATGGTTTTGATAGTTAATTTGGTCTTGGACCAGAATTAATAAACCGGATCGGTTATGTCAAATTATTGGGCCAATTGGAATTCTGTGGTCTCGGGCCAAGAATTGGGCCTATAATTTGTGACCCAACCGAAAACTTTAATAAGTTACTAAATTTAGAAAGTTTCTAAAATAAGAAAGTTTCCCAAAATAGTAATCTTCTATTTTTGGAAATAAAACTTAAAATCCTCAAAAACAATATCAAGCTTGGATGTCTTTCCAATCTTGTCAGCTACTTAACGCTTATTTGATTACAGACATGGCTTACAGTGTGAGGTGTCTGTTTTCGCGTAAGTAAAGTAGTATATAGTCACTGATTTCATTGGGAGTCCCAGATTTCAGTGATTATTTGGCTGTAAGAGATTGGTTTCCTTGACTGGGCCATCGGGAGTCCCGGGCCTTGAGACATCTGGTGAATTTGGGCCTCGGGTCCAATTCACAACCGAGAGTTATTGGTTATAACTAGCTGTGTGTATGCTTACCAAGTAAAGCTAATTCCGGGTGACGGCCAGTGGCCCACTTTGGATTTAGCTGAACATGGGTCTCGGAATCATTGCATTCTTATGAGGTTAAACAAAGAAATTTTGAATGCAATGCGAGTTTTCTTATAAGTTGTTAAGATTACTCTTTTATGAACTTAATAACTAAAACTTTATTTATCTCTAAATTTCAGCTATGACAAGCACAAACAATCAAAACACTTTCTCGATCCGGTCTGTCCTTGAGATGGACAAACTGAACGGATCAAATTTCTTGACTTGGTCACGGAACCTGAGGCTAGTCCTCAGGCATGAGAGAAAGGACTATGTCCTTGAGAAAGCTCTCCCCGAGAGGATCGGATCCAAAGCCAGTCATGCAGTATATAATGCTTGGAATAAGCATTATAATGATGCGGTAGATGTGCGTGGTCTGATATTGGCTACCATGGAATCAGATTTGCGGAAGCAATATGAGAACATGGAGTCGCCAATAGAGATGATCAGCAGCCTGAAATTGAAATTTCAGGAGCAGGTAAGAGTGGAGAGATACCAGTTGGTTAAATCTCTCACTAGCTGCAAGCTACCGATGGATCATCCAGTAAGTCCTCATATCAGTAAAATGATGGGTTACATTGATAACCTGAGGAAATTGGATTATCCAGTTAGCCAAGAATTGGCAACTGATATCATTCTGCAGTCACTGCCGTCAAGCTATGATAAGTTCGTAAGGGACTATATCAAGAAAGGCTTAACGAAGACGTTGACTGAACTGCATGATATGCTCAAGACAGTTGAGCCAAACGTGAAGAGTACCCTGTACAATCTCATGAATGAGAAGGGTAGGTTTACTAAACCTAATGCTGACAAGGGTGAAGACAAAGTTGTCCAGATTTTGAATCATGGCAAGCGTGTGTCTTCTGAGCCCGAGTCAGATACCTCTTACGTTGGTAAGTGTTGCTACTGTAATGAGACTGGGCATTGGAAAAGAGATTGCATTAAATTCATGGAAGATTATGAGGAGTTGAAGTCGATGTATGAGACTACTTCCTCAGGTATTCATGTTATTACTTCAAGTTATACCTTAAAGGTATTGGATACTGGTTGTGGCACTGATATTTGTTATAATATGCAGAGCCTGAGCAACAGTAGAACGTTGAAGGAAGGGCAAGTGGAACTGCGTGTCTGGAAGGAGCTTGGGATGCTGCCTCAGCCGTAGGGTTTTCACATGTAGATGCCTTTGAGGCTTGGTTTTATTAAGTAATTGCTACAATGTACCTGCTTTAAGCAGAGTTGTCTTTCATTTTCTTGTAAGAATTTGAATGTTTTTCATTTTTGATAAAAGACTAGTTTGTTCTTTTGATCTTAATGAAATATTAATTGTAGCACCCTATTCAAGGAATGGGTTTTATGTCTTAAACCAAAGAGTGCCTAAATGTAACATAAATACCGCAATTGGTTTAAATCTGATGAGTTAAACCTGATTTTTCTTGGCATAAATGTTTTGGTCACATAGAGTAAGTCAGATTCAGAAACCCCATAGTTATGGACTTTTGGGCTCATTTGAATGGATATCTTATGAGACTTGAATTCTGCTTACTAGACCAAAAGACAAAGGGCCCATCTTAGCCGAGCTAGAGAAAGGCCCAAAGGCTTATTGGAGATTGAACATACTCATGTATGTGGTTCGATGAGCAATAATGCCAGAGAAAATTTCCTGTACTTCATTGTCTCTACTGATTACTTCAGTGAGTGTGACTGTGTTCATTTGATGAGACACAAGTCGGAATTCTTTGACATGGTCGAAAGAGTTCCAGAATGAAGTATAGAATCTGAATGACAGAAGTATTAAGACTCTGGATAAGATCACGAGTGAGAATACTTAAGTCATTGATTGTGTGATCATCTGAATGAGTGTGAAGTCGTTTCACAGCTCATTTCTCCTGAAAACCTAGAAGTGTTTCTGTGAGAATAAATCAGATCTTATTAGAAATGATTAAAGATGAGTCACACGAATCTTCCATGACATTCTTTAAGAATAACGCTCTAAAATATCTAAGTTTACGCTGAAATAGTTCCACCAATATCAGTTGAAAGACACCACGTAAATGTGGATTGGAATCGATCCAAATTCGTCTTTACTGAGTATTTGTAGTTGTGCTACTTCGCTGGTTGTCCTAAGGAAACCAAGGCTTGTTACTTTTACGTCCGTCTTGTTTTCTAAGAAGGGAAGTTACTTTCCAAGAAGAACAGTGGGAGTAAAAGTATAACTCGAAGAAATTCGAGAAATACAGGAGACTGCTCAATCTGTTGAGGGAGAGCAACGGATGGATTTACAGATTTCTGTAGAATCTACACCTGTAGAGCCTGAAGTTCGCAGATAAAAATGAATCAGTCACTAATCCGAGAGTGATTTCTCGTCATTAGTTGAACCTGATGATCATTGAAAGTTCGCATGATCTGATGATCATTGAAAGCGACGAACCTGCGAAATTCAAAGAAGCGAAAGTAAGCCCGGACTCCGAAAAATTACACTGTGTGTAAGTTAGCTTCATCGATCCATTCATGGATGGAAGCAAACATATCGGAGTTGGAATCTTCGTTCTGTTAAAGTAGTCAAGGTTTTGACTTGAACAGGAACGAAGTGGAACTATGCGTTTACTAAAAGATAAGTGGGAGCAATATAGCATTTCTCATAGTGTATGTCGATGACATACTGATTCTCGAATATAACGTCCCAATGCTGCAGTCGGTAAAGGACTGGTTTGGGAGTTGGTTTTATGGTTGACATGGGTAAAGCCACGTAGTTCTTGGATTTTGGATCTAAAGATAGAGATCCAAAAGAGCTGGTAGGACAAAGTCAGGATTCTTAAATTGACAAAGTCCTACACGTAATCAGCAATCCAAGAAGGGTTTTATGCCAATGTCACATGGCAATTCATTAAGCAAGATACAGTGTCCTGCGATATCTGCTGAACTTGAATGCATGGATAGGATTCCATATGCGACGGCAATTGGATCTATCATGTATGCCATGATACATACTTGTTTTCATGTTGCTTTAATGCTAAGCAAGACAAGTAAAGACCAGTCAAATCCAGCAAAGAATCACTGGATTGCCGTAAAGAATATTCTGAAGTATTTGAGGAATACTTAGGATAAGTTTTTGATTTACGGAGAAAGTGAGGTGCTACAAGTCGATAGAGTCTGAAAGGCAAGTTTCCAATAGACAAAGATAATTCCTGGTCACAGTCCGGCTATATCTTGTGTCTAACTGGCGGTGCAAGGCACTGTTGCTGACTCCATGACTTAAGCTGAACATTTCGCAGCTTGAGAAGCGGCGAAAGAGGTTGTTTAGATAGAAGAGTTCATCACTGAACTTGATGTGATTCACAGCATAGATGAGGCTAGCTGCACATCAGAGGTCCAAACACCTTGAGGATAGGTATAACCTATTCCTTGAGATAAATGACAGAGGTGTTAAGTAGATAAGCAAGTTTCATCGAATGAGAACGTTGCTAATCTATTAACGAAGCCACTCCTTATGCCTAAGCACGAGTCGCGGACTGTAGCTGTAGGATGAGTGAAATTAAGATGTAGTCTTAATTTCAATGGGAGTTTGTAAAGGGCTTTACTTAGTTGTTTTGAAAGGTTCATGTAAACATAATATTTTATGTTTATGAAATCTAATGATTTCTGGATTATTTTAACTGTGATATAAATAATCGTTCCAAAATGATTCATGTCATTATATATGGGCCATCGAAGTACATGAGTAGACTTGATCCTGAAACCCCATATTTAACGAAATGACATAAATCATAGTGTCCATAGTCGAAGGTTGTTGAAATTGGAACACCAACAACCACTTGAGACTAGATTGTGTTGAGACTTATGACCAAGTTTCGAGGGGTCATAGATGCGCGGCATCAAAGTCGACACATAGGTATATGTAGGGGAGCATATGACCGGACATGGCCCGCTGATGAGAACTCTACAAGATATTAATATCTGTGTCATGAGAGGTTCTCATATACGACTATAGAGTATAGTCCTTAGACCTGAGTTCGCATGCATGTGGCTGCACATGGAGTAATGCGCTTTGATCATTGTCTAACGCTGTTTCGTAACTGGGAGCTATAAGGACCTTGGTTGGGTGTATTATGAAGTATGTAGTTCATAGTGATGGAACAAGATGGGATTTGTCCCTGCCGTTTAACGGAGGTAATATCTCTAGGCCAATCGGAGATTTGATAGCTGGTAAGAGAATGGCCATTCCCAAACGGACTTGCCCAAGTCGTTTGCATTGTCAGTATCAAATCTGGTCCGATAAACATGGTCTGGCTATATAAGGATGACACGCATCTTGCCTTATGCCAGATCGAGATATTAAGACAAAAGGACTAGGGAATGTAGGATTCCAGTACAATCGGAAGATTGTTGGGAATGTCCTTTGTAGGATTCCAGTACAAGTGGGAGATTGTTGGGAATGTCCTGAAATCTACCGTACTATCTCTAGAAAGTATGATAAATGTCGAGATCAGACATAAGTCATAAATACTGGGTGATCATGATGACTTGCTAGAGTCCGCTCTTGATCTATAAGTTTAGGACTTATTACCAGTATTGTATGATCCCAAAGGGTCACACACCATAGCTAACGGGAAAGTTAACATGGAATGAATACGGTAAGATGCAAGGCATTTACTGTATTTGTGCAGAGAGTTGGGCCGTTAGTTTAATCACTTGGGCCCATATCGAGACAAATGACTTGTGTCGATCGACACAAGTGTATGTGTCGGTCGACACAGTTGCGAAACCGAGACATCGGTTTAGGTTTATGACAGAGTCGATATTTATATGAGTCGTCTTATAATTTCGACTCTAACAGTCTGCGACCTAAAACCTGAGCCGTCTCTCTTCTCTCTCTGATCAATCCATTGCTTTGGTCTAGCAACCATCCCGGCTTGTAAGAGTGTGGATACTGAAGGAGGAACAAGCATCTGATCTGTTCTAGCTGATCTCATCATTACCATCCATCAATCCGCTGCAATCTGAAAGGTAATGATCAGGTTTGGTTTTGTGATTCGTTCTGCAAGAACCTAGATCTGAGTTATATGTGCTAGGTTGCAATCTGTTAATTGAACCATGAACACACATATAATCCAACAAGGTGCTACTGACTTTTGTTTTCTGTTTTCTTAAGAGTCAGTCCGTTTTTTTAAAAAAAATTTTGTTTTATTGAGTCAAAATTGTTTAAGTAAGAAACTATGATTTTCTGAGAAGATTTACAAGACTTGCAGGAACTTAAGTAACCATTGGGATGAAGTTGCAGGATCTATCTCTGACTATTAGAAAATCCCATCACAGATCAACCTACTGGGAACACCCACATCACTTCAGGTATCAGAGGATCCTTTTACTGACTTCAATTTAATACTGACTTAGATTTCTCACCTAAGGGCTTGGTATACTTTGTGTCGGATTCCCTTGTTAGTTCTGACACAGCCTGTCAACCTATCCTATTTAGTTCCCTTCTCCCCTTCTATAAAGTAAAAAAAAAAAAAGATAATAAACTGAGGATGAGTTAGTAACTCCGAAGTGGTCATGGGAATGGTAGCAAACACTATTTTCTCTCATGTGATCCATGGAATGTGTCCAAAGTACACCCCATAACGGGAAGAACACTGATAAAAAAAATAAAATGATACCCAGTGGGAAAAAATCAGTTGTTAAAGAAGGGAAAGAGAAGAAAGGGACTAGAGAAAGATAGTATGGTGGTCTAGAGCTGACAAGGTAAGAATCCATGTGCCCTTTGATCGATACTCCTTAGGTGAGACCGCACTTAAATACTTGCAGAAGTCAGTAGGGAGAATTTGAATGCTTGAATGTGTTTGTGGAGTTTACCTAGGACAGTTGCTAAGTGTGGGGGAAGTACATGTTGGTCTTGTTATTCTGTGATTGATTCTTTCAGTGGTTTACTAAGGGGAATCTGAGTATTGTAGCTTCTAGGATGAAATGAGTTTCTGAAGAGTTTTCAAACCTCTTCACCATGCTTTAGTTCTATGTTTTGCTTGAGGGCAAGCAAAGGCTAAGTGTGGGGGAGTTGATATATCATGGTTTTTACTAGTTTTATGCCATGATATAGTTGTGTTTTTAGTGTCTTTTGTATTCTTTTAGAGTCTTTTACAGGTATAATCAGGTTTGGAGCTAAATTGGAGATAATGGAGCTCTTTGGAGATTTTTGGAGTGTTTGGCCGAGAGATAGAGTTCACTGTCCGAAACAGAGAAAGGTGTCGATCGTTGCACACCTGCAACGGTCGTTGCACCAGCGAGATGGGCCAAAACTCGGCGGTTTAGAAGAATCAAGATATTGCACTTTGATCCAGAAGTTCCTGATATTTACAAAGAAGCCCCTGGCCGAGATTAGACCTATATAATAGAGTTTTTAGTGTTTTAATTAGATACGCTTTACATTACGCTTTGATACTAATAGCTAAGAGATTTCTAGAGCTTTTGGGGCTGATCTATTTCCTGTATTCACTTATTTTGGAGAAGATTTCGAATCCCTTTATCTATTTAATTTCTTATATGCAATCTATTATTTCTTTGATTATGTTTTCATTAATCATGTCTGAGTAGATCCATAGTTGAGTTTAGGGTTTCTCACATAGGATTTCATGACTTGCTAGACTTGTTCAAATTCAGTTAAGGATTCATAACTATATCTGTTCTTCAATTTAATTGTGCTTAAAGCTAGTTCTAACTTGATCAATTAGAACCTAGATCTTAGGTTGCTAAATACGTCACGAAAGTGGGGTTTAGGAATCTGAACTAATTAAATTGGGAAATTAAACTTTGCGCAAACGGAAGTTTGGTTTAGGATAATTGTGAACATATCAAACTTGGGATTAATGCTAGTTTAATCTGTTAGTTCTCGCAAACGAAAGTTTGGTTTGCTGCACTTAGGCTTAGAGAATTATCGCAAAGGAATTTGGTTAATTCTATATCTGTGTTTTGAGTTCTAGAACTGTGCTTAATTAGATCCTTGCTGAATGAACTGTCTGCTTGTCTGATTTCCTGAGAATACCCTAGGCTTGACGCTTTTAGTTTATTGCTTCACAACCGTTAATCTCTGCTACTGTTTACTTTCCTGCTTCGCAATTTATTTACCTCACCATCTGCTTATTTCTAGTATTAATCTCTACGTTTCTGTTTCTATTGAGACCAAGTGTCCCTGTGGATTCGATAGCCCTATATACTACTTTGACATTGCTGTTCACTTGCAGTTTAGAATAGGGTAAAACTTAGAAGCCTATCACCTGTGACCAATGATTGTCCTTGTAGGGATCAGCTCATTCTTCTCATTCTTCACCACAGTGACTCCTCCATTCTTAGGAACCACATGAACTGGGCTGACCCAATTACTGTCGGAGATAGGAAAGATGACCATAGCTTGCAGCAGCTTCATGATCTCCTTCTTTATAACCTCTTTCAGGTTGGGATTCAAACGCCTCTGATTCTCAATTGACGACATGCTCTCATCCTCAAGGTGTATCCTATGCATGCACAAGTCTGGAGAGATACCTGAAATATCATCCTTGCGATGCTTGCTCAGCTTGCTTAGCAGTAAGGTGAGTTCTGCGTTATTCAAATCAGCATTGACTATAATAGGATAGGTGGAGTTTTTACCTAGGAACGCATACTTGAGGCCCGTAGGCAGCTGCTTTAGCTCAATCTTTGGAGCTCTCTCCTCGCTCTAATGTGTCGCAACTGGTGTCGACCGATTACCCTGTGGTGTCGGTCGACACTGTATATCATCAGCGACTTCCAAGTTCATCACTTGCTCGGTAGCGTCCATCAGCCTCAAATACCCAGCAACAACATCATCCTTAGCTCGGTAGCGTCCATCAGCCTCAAATCACTCTCATAATTCATCAGAGCTCTCCCCAAAGGGTCAACATGATGCATTTGATTGAGGAATTCTGCAGCCAGATTCTCAGTTGTATCAACATAGAAAGTCTGCCCATCAATGGTAGGGTGTCTCATCAGCTTATCCATGACAAAATTCATAATCAGATCACCCACATTGAGACCAATCTTCCCTCTTTTCACATCAATTATGGCACCATCTGTAGCTAAGAACAGTCTGCCTAGGATAAGAGGATCCTTAGGCTCATCATTGTACTGCAAGACTACGAAGTCAGTTGGGATAACACATTCACCAATCTTTACCGGTACATCCTCCAAGAGGCCCTCAGGAATCCTTATGGAGCGATCTGCTAGAATCAAGGATATCCTAGTAGGTGTGAAATCTGTTATTCCCATCTGCTTAGCAACTGAATATGGCATCAGATTGACGCTTGATCCCAAATCACACAATGATCTTTCAAATCTGTCTCTGAAGATGGTACAATCCAAGACAAAGCTCCCTGGATCTTTTTGCTTCTCGGGAACTCTGTTTATATGACAGCACTACAGACCTCAGTGATCATCATCACACACTTGTCATCTCCCATATCAGAAGTCAACATCTGCTTCAAACACCTCTTCAACACTGGGTTATTGCTAACAGCATCCATTAATGGCATTGGAAGAGTTAGTTTGCTCAGCATAGCCATGTACTTAGTCTTGAACCGTTCAAACTTAGATCGCTTCGGGTTCCTCGGGAAAGGTACCTTGGGTTTCGATGCGGTCATCAGAACCAGACTATACCAGGTGCTCACTAACTCAATCACTGACTCAATCACTGACTCAACCACTACGTCAGTCAGCGCAAAAAAACCTAGAGAAGTCAAGGCCACAATGATTTCTGATCTAAAACCAGGCATAGGACTGATTATACATCCAACAAACAATCCTAAGAAGACATATGACCCAGAAGGAATCATAACACATGGGGAAGAGATTATGGAGCCGAGAAGATCTAACAAGGCATATGAGCTTATCTTAGCTCAAGTGGAGACCAAGTTCAAGACATCTAGCTCAGCTCATCATCAACATACCACTAAGGAGAATCATCTCCAAAAGGTAACACAAGAAGAAGATACTGAAAAGGAGCTAACCATATGTAGCATCACAACTAGCTCAGCGGATAACATCACGACTAGCTCAGCAGACTTGCCATATATGGAAGCATTCACATTTGGAAGGTCAATTCTGCACCAGACCTTTACCTATCAAAACTACAGTGTTTTGAGCTCCTTTCCATCAAGTCCAGACTTAGCTTCACAAGACCACACAAGATTCTCCATAAAAGTATTATTCAGTTTCTTTCAAAGAGTTTCTTTGTTAAGAGTTTATTCCTTCTCTTGAATAAGTGTGTGATTCACCTATTCTCTAGAAAACCTTAGATTAGGATTGCTTGTCTGATTCAAGCAGAACTGATTCAACCACAGATTGAGAGAGTCAATCAGCCCATCGAACAAGTGAGTTTGTTCACCTCATCCATTCATTCCATCCATCTCGGTCAAGTAAGAGAGCTTTTAAGCCAGTGCTTGTCCTCCATCAATCCATCGCTCAAGCTTCCGCTCTGGGGCTACATCATCTGGTATCAGAGCCGAAAAGTTTCTATTCAGGTGTATTCTATCCTTTACCTTTCGGTTATTGCATCTAGTTTTTTTTCATTTCATCTCAAAGAAAAACCATAAAAAATCGTTTTTGCTTTGCATTTAGTTCACTATGATTTGCACTTAGATTATTCTCTGATTTATGTTTTGCATATCAAAAGAAAAACCCAAAAGAAAATCATTTGCATCTTGTTTGAGTTTCTGTGTTTTATTTCTTCATCAAAAAGCAATTAAAAAAAATCTTTTTTGTTTTAGCTTTATTTGTTTGCATCTTTAAAATCCAAAACCCCCCATAAAAAAGTCTTTTGTTTTAGTTCTTATTTTTGCATTCATAAAAAAAACCAGAAAAAGTTTTAAAAGAGAAAAGGAGAAGTTTTTGATTTGATTCGATTTCTTAAACCAAAAGCCAAAAAAAAGTGTTATTTCCATATTAGTTTTTGTGTCATTTTGAAATTCAAAAAAAAAAAAGTTTCCTTAAATCTTTGTATCACAAATCTTGTTTCCGTTTCTTTTGTGCAAAATTTTAATTCCATATTTGCACCAAATCGTGTGGATTCTTTTTAATTAAAGAATGTTTGCAATTTTCTGAATTTTACTTCTTTGTGTTAGAATCCATTGATACACTTTTGAGCTTATTGTGTCAGGTACTGAATCAGTGACATGGAGGAAGAAGAATTAGACAATTGGGATGAGGATGAAGAGAGCTTACTCTGCTCCGATGAGGAGACAGAGTATGAAACACCACCATGGCCAGGAGATGATGTCTCTGAGTATGGGTATGATTCAGATGGTGATGCAGATGGTGAGTCAGGCTGTGATCCTGAACCGCAACACAAGGAGCTGCACACTACAACCTCATCTTGGAGTCAGCTTTGCATGGAAACCAGTGAGGAAAGTGAAGATTCAGAAGCAGGCATGTATGGAGAGTACCACCAACCTAGGCAAAAGAGTACATTCAAAAACTATGGAGTTACTTCATACCATGTACTAGCTCAACGTCAGCTCACTGATACAAGGAAAGCTACAGCCCAACAAGCAAGCACAAGGCAGCCAACCACCAGAACAAGAGGTTCCCTAATCTTCTCGGGAACTAGCAAAGGTCCTGAAGTATACTTGCAGTGGGAAAGCAACATGGAGCAGTGGTTACAAGTTAACAAAGTTCCAAAAGAAAGGAGGCTAATACAAGCTGTCTCAGCCTTAACAGAAAAGGTTTATGAATGGTGGCTAAAGGAGAGCACACCAACCCTCTTTAAGAAGCCAGTACTGGATTGGAGAGATCTCAAGTTTAGGATGAAAAAGGAATTTGTGGAGAATCTTTAAACCACAACCAAGAGAGTGAAGACTGCATCCAACGCACAAGCTGCTCCTAAGCCCAAGTCTGATTGCTATCAAGAATCTAAGAAGACTCTTCAAGCAAAGCAGGATCAGCAATGGCAGGAGATCATGGAGATTTTGTACCCAAAGAAGCAAGAGCAGAAACAGAGCCGCAAAGCTTCACCCAATGCAACCAGACCCAACTTTGATGCCTCACTCAAGCTCCTAGACATGCCAACACAAGGTAAGTGTTCTAACCTTGTAAATTTCAAAGAGCCAACCTGTTATAGGTGCCATAAAAGAGGGCATTATGCTACAAATTGTCCATCTAGGAAGTTGTTCAAAGATATAACATCAGAGTTGAAATTGGGAGTAACTGACACAAATGATAACTTTGTGCAATCTGATATTTTAATTTCCAATTCAAGACTCATGCACTTGTCTTTGCCAAAGAGTTTTAATCCAGGAATAAGACAAGAAGAAGAGCATGGAAGTCAGAGTACACTACCAAACCTGATTTGTTCAAAGGCGGATGAGAAAGTCAAGTGGACAGCAGCACCAACATCACGACCTGATCAAGTGATGCTACCAGCATCCATAGACGTCCCACACAAGGCCACATCCCATGGTGACTGCCCTAAGAGAGCTATGATCATCTCTAGAGTAAGAGAGAGTCGCAGCCAAGTTGTTAAAGGGCACAGAGGACATACCTTGTTACAAATTGCTAGCACCATCTCTGTGAGTTTAAGTATTTCCAGATCTATTATAGCTACTTCAAACACAGATATGATGCACTTGCTCTTAAGCATTGTTTCAGGTACAAGTACTACAAAAGAAGAACTGAGCAAGAAAGAGCATGAGCAACTCAAAGTCAGTAGGGAAGATCAAAGACCAGAGAAACATGTTTTGTTGGTCAGGAAAGAATATGAACATCTAATAATCACTAGCTCACAAGCTGACAATGTAAGTACAAGTATCATACAATCTGTTTTTACTACTCCAAGAATAGATATGATGCACTTGTTCTTTCCAATGAGCATCTCTACAGATATAAAGCACAAGGGAGAAGAGAGTGTGAAGAAAAGCTCAGAAACAGTCCTTACACTAAGTGTTCAGATTGATCAAGGCACCAAAGAAGAAGTGGATCAACATCAATGTCATGATACACAAGCAAGTAAAGGACAAGAGTACATTCAAGGTACCATCATGACTGTTGTACCAAGACATGAGCGAGACAAGGTAAGTCAATATCTTACTCAAAATGTTCATACTGATTCCAAGGATATGATAATGCATTTGTCTTGTCCAAAAGTACTTGAGAAAGATATAGGTCTTGAAGTCAAGTTTCGGGCAGAACCATCATTACAAAGGAATCAAGATGAAGAAGATCATAGAGCTTCAATCAATGATGGACTAGAGCATAAAACCTCTAGTAGTACATGCACCAGGAGAGATGCGACTCTTAACCAGCTTGTCAAAGCCATAATGGTAAGCTACAACCTTGTGCAACCTGTTTTTAAAGTCTTAGACTCATATATAATCCACTTGCTCTTTCCCTTAAGAGTTGACTTAGGTACAAGTCTAATAAGGATCAAGAAGCCAAGGGCAGAAGTGAGTCTTGAAAGAGAGACCAAAACCGAGCCATGTTTCTACACGTGAGCCACAAGCAAATCAAAGGCTTGAATTATATCATGCTTCAACCAAACATGAGGTTATCTCTGAACTTAAAGTGCCTAACACTGGTTGTCAAGCCACTGGTATGATGCACTTGTTTCTTGAGTCAAGTGTTGAGAAAAGGATTAGATCTAAAGATAAAGCCAAATGGGAGATCAAGGAAAATCCACCAGACCAAAGCCAGCACACTAAATCTATTAGCATGGTAAGTCTTTGTTTGATCCACTTCATTTTCCATGACTCAACAGCTGTGTTAATGGATTTGTTATGCTTGCAAGAAGATGAGATATCACTAGCACATGAAGATGACTCTATGGAAAATGATTCAAAACATTATTTATGTGATAAGAAGCCCATAATGCACTTGTTTCTTTGCCAGAGTGTTGAGAATATTTCAGGTCTAAAAGAGAGCAGAAGCAAGATAAGCAAAGGAGGCGTCACACCAGCTCAAAGAAGAGGATTACTGCTATCCTATTTACTCAAAGAAGAACCACCGGATGCTCAACAACTCCACCAGAATCAAAATGATTCCCAAGGTAATCTTCTAAACCCTCATTCACTTCACAGGACTAACTTGACTTATCTATGTGCAGGTTATCAAGTTTTGAGGACAAAACTTCTTGAAGAGGGAGGGTATGATGCGGTCATCAGAACCAGACTAGACCAGGCGCTCACTAACTCAATCACTGACTAAACCACTACGTCAGTCAGCGCAAAGAAACCTAGAGAAGTCAAGGCCACAATGATTTCTGATTTAAAACCAGGCATAGGACTGATTATACATCCAACAAACAATCCTAAGAAGACATATGACCCAGGAGGAATCATAACACATGGGGAAGAGATTATGGAGCCGAGAAGATCTAACAAGGCATATGAGATTATCTTAGCTCAAGTGGAGACCAAGGTCAAGACATCTAGCTCAGCTCATCATCAACATACCACTAAGGAGAATCATCTCCAAAAGGTAACACAAGAAGAAGATACTGAAAAGGAGCTAACCATATGTAGCATCACAACTAGCTCAGCGGATAACATCACGACTAGCTCAGCAGACTTGCCATATATGGAAGCATTCACATTTGGAAGGTCAATTCTGCACCAGACCTTTACCTATCAAAACTACAGTGTTTTGAGCTCCTTTCCATCAAGTCCAGACGTCCTTAGCTGCACAAGACCACACAAGATTCTCCATAACTTCAACAAGTCACACTTGCCATTTTTGGAGAAGAAAGAGATCAAACACCAACAGCTTCTTTCTAAGAATGAAAGCCACGAATTGTTTGTCAATCAAGTTGTCCCTAGGATCCTCACTTATCCCTTAAAGCCATCCAGATACAAAGAAACCATCAAGAGCTTGGATCCTTGCCAAAATCAGCCTAACGGCTAGTTTTCTCTAAGTTTGCGATTTCTTTCTTGTTCAAGGTCAATATGACCGTTAGTCATGAGTCCTATAAAGTCTCATTGTATTCTTCATTCGTAAATTACCTTTCAATCAATCAATCAAAGTATTATTCGGTTTCTTTCAAAGAGTTTCTTTGTTAAGAGTTTATTCCTTCTCTTGAATAAGTGTGTGATTCACCTATTCTCTAGAAAACCTTGGATTAGGATTGCTTGTGTGATTCAAGCAGAACTGATTCAACCACAGATTGAGAGAGTCAATCAGCCCATCGAACAAGTGAGTTGTTCACCTCATCCATTCATTCCATCCATCTCGGTCAAGTAAGAGAGCTTTTAAGCCAGTGCTTGTCCTCCATCAATCCATCGCTCAAGCTTCCGCTCCGGGGCTACATCAGGTTTGTACACCTTCCCAGCAGCTACAGGAGTTTTCGTCAGAATTTCTGTCCTTGTACGGTTCTGGTGTCGACCGATTTCAGCTCGGTTTCGGTCGACATCGGTCAGTTTCATCCTGTCATCGACCTCACAATCGACCTCGGTCGATTTTCGTCCGTCACCAGAACTCAAAGAAACAGGTGTCGCCCGATTTCCAATGGTAGTGTCGGTCGACGCCTGCCTCGCAGCTTCATACTCTTCTTCAAATTCCTCTATCTCCTCGATCTCCTTATCAGTGATCTGCCTAATGGGGATGGTATGCAGCTCCTTCCCACTCCTCAGTGATATAGCATTGCAGTGATGCTTGGGATTGGTATATGTACTCCCAGGGAGATATCCGGCTTGCCTCTTAACAGCTCCAACAGTTTGAGCAACTTGAGAGACTAATTGCTTCATGTGTGTGCTCAAGGACTCAAACTTCCCATTAACCTCTGTGTAGACAGCATCTAGCTTTTTGTTGAAATCCACAGCAATCTTTCTTTAACCTTCCAACAACTGTTCCATCATGGCTTCCAGCTTACTCTCCTGAGCATTAGTAGCAGGAGATGTCTGATATGAAGATGATCCATAGGTCCTCTGATAGGAGTTGTTCTGCTGAAAGGGCTTCTGGTAACCAGCATTCTGACCATACCCTGAAGAGTTTTGATTGCTTGTGAAAGCACTCTTCTGTCCACCATTAAAGAACTTGTTTCCTTTCTGATTCCCAAACATGTTTCCTTGGAATCCAGAACCACTGATGTAGTTCACATCTTCTTCAGTGCAACCTTCTTCAGCCTCAAACACTTCAACTTCTTGAGCAAAGTGAACAGCTTTCTTACCAGTCAACAAGCTGTGAACATTATCCAGCTGCTTCTTAATCTCAGAAATCTGCATGTGATCCATCTTTCCACCAGATTCTTTCCTCCTCTGATCTGCAGTCTTAGTATTGTTGCTACTCACCAAGTTCTCAATCAACACTCTCGCCTGCTCGGGAGTCTTTGTGTTGAAGTTACCATTGCTGGCAGCATCCAACGCAGACTGGTACCAGAGATCCACACCTCTGAAGAAAATGCCCAGCAGTTGAACTTCAGAGAATCCATGATGAGGACAATCTCGTTGGTACATCTTAAACCTCACCCAAGCTGACTTAAGTGGCTCTGTAGGTCCCTGAGTGAATGTCAGAAGATCCTGTCTGAGCTGATCTGAGCGAGCATCATCATAGAAGTGTCGCAGGAACTCTCTCTTCACACCATCCCAAGTAGTCAACTTCCCATGTGGAAGTTACTTCAGCCAAGCAGCAGCCTCTCCAGCGAGAGAATATGGGAAAAGCTTCAGATAAAGGAAGTCATAATCCACCCCGTTGTACTTCATTCCAGTGATGAAGGCTACAAAATCCTCAATGTGGTCCATGGGTTGCTCATGTGGGAGACCATGGAAGGGGTTTTGCCTCAGCATAGCTTAATAAACAGTCTTGATCTCAAAGTCATTCCTCTCAAAAGGTGGAGGAACAATTGCTGACCGGTTAGCATAAAACTCATCGGGACGGTTATAGTCAGCAAGAGTCCTCTCAGCAGCAGGTGGCTGTCCATTTTCTTCAGCATTGACCATCTGCCTTTAACCTTGAGGTTATTCAGGTTCAGAGATTACTCGTCCCTCAGCATCAATCCTTTGCCCCTGATCATTGTAGGTGTTGTTCTGTTGGTCTCTCAGAACTCCTTCAGCATCTGGTCTCAAAATCAAACTATTGTTCACCATTCTTGTTCTTTGATCCTTTCTGTTCGTTCTCTCAATTTTAGTAAGCTCCTCAAGTCTGAGGTTCAAAAGTTCTTCGCTCTGGTTGCTTCGGGTATTTCAACTAGGCATACACTGACTTCAAAACACTGTTTCGAGGTCGATGTCGGGCGACACTAAGGAGGGTGTCGGTCGACACTGAATGCGTCTATGATTACCTGCAGCAAAATCAGTAACAAAAGAAATAAAACGACTTAGACTAAACTCTAAAACAAAATCTCTCGGCGAACTCAGTTGAGTCCCCGGTAACGGCGCCAAAAACTTGATAGGTCAAGAAATATCCCTATTCTACTGCAAGTGCCCATATATGCGAATGTAGTACTTAGGGTATCGTATCCACAAGGACTCACGGTCACACGATAGATTATGTGTTGTCAAGTTAAGCTAAATCAATTCAAGAAAGCAGTAAACAAAAGCAAGTAAACAGGAAGGTGTTTTCAATAAGAGAAAGGCGTCAGACTTAGGAAGTTCTCGGGAATTATGCAATGCTAGACACTTGACTAACCGGATTCAGATTTAAAGCAGGTTCAAGAACTAGAAATACAATGCTAAAAAATCCAACTCTCGCTGATATTATTTCTATATCTAGCAACCTAGCGATTCAAATCTCTTTCTGATCCTAGAGTTTTAAACAAGCATTAGGAACAGGTTCTATCAGTTCACAATTCTTCTAAACCAAATCTCTTTGTATCTAGTCAAATTGCTCACACTAAGTTTATTCAGATTATAACTCACACTCTCGTGCTATTGTCAATTATCTCAGATCTAAACCCTAGGTGATCAGTCCAAAATTCAGTATTAAGCACACCTTAGGCGATGAACAAACAGGTGGTGAATCCTAATAAATCAGTTATCAAACATGCATAAAACCCTTATGAGAATTCCTAAATCTAACTAGGTTACTACTCAGACATATTATCAGTTAAACAACACATCATTGAATAGAAAACCAAAGATTGAATAGATAAAAGTAAAGGGTTCGAAATCCTTCTCTTAAGGTTACAAGTAGCAAGAATCAGCCCCTAGCCAAAATCTCTCAATCTCCAAAGCAAGAACAAGTAAGAACAATATGAAAAGATAGCATAATGAGTCTGCTCTAAAAAACCTAATTAAAAACCACTAAACACGTTTTGGGGCTAAATTAGAATTAGGGAAACTTCTGGGTAATTCTGCAATTCTTCAAAACATGTCTTCAACTCGCGTATAACTTCTCTGTCGCTCTCAGTGTCGACCGACATCAAGGTTAGTGTCGGTCGACATCCAGTCGTGGCCGAGACACCAACTTCAGCTCGTTGCACAAATCACCAGAAACGTCCTATAATTCCATCTTTTGCTCCAAAGGCAAGCCTACCTGTAGAAGACTCAATAGACTCGAAAAACCAGGTTAAAGACTCAATATATATAACTATATCATGGTTGAAAACCTATAAAAACCATGATATATCAGACTCCAAAACTGTCTTGAACATGTAAACAGCAAAGAAGCGAGAAGCTGATGAAGCTACACACATAAGCTCAAGAAGACCACATAAAAGCAAATGAAGAGAAAGAGATTTCATGAACTATACGAAAGCCGCACACTGGAGACTTGATACACCTTGAGAAGAAAAAAGGAAGATAAAGAAGCATCCTCAAAATGAGAAGAGACGACATAACCAAAACCTACACACAACCACAACCAAAGCACATAACCAGAAACGACCAGGCCATATCAAGTGAGATCATAGACTGAGATGAACAATATCCAGACTGTAGAGGCAATGATCAATATAACTTGTGACACACTTTGAAAATGGCCAAACTAAGGTACACTACTACCACCACACATAGTTAGAGAGAGAGGATAAGCAGCGACTACATATATGAAGAAGCCATCTGATATAATCCCTTTTTACACCATTTTAGCTATCATTTATATAATTTTCTTGGGGTTGTAACATGTTTTCTAATGGTTTTGAAGTGATTTCCGTGTTTTGGAGTTTCAAATGGCTTTTCAAGAAAAATTGACAAGACAAGTAAGAAAGTACATATTTTCACACTGATGCATTCCGTTACAAGTTCGACATCAAATGGAGACTGCTCACTGTATGATCACATTCAAACTGTGACTCAATGTAGAGATATCTACCATCAACCATTAGGAACTTCTTTAAAGGAGAACAACGATTAAATCTTAAAAACCGTTAGGAGTTAGATGGCCCAAACAATTGTCCAAAATGACGAAAGCGCTTTGGCCGCGACCATATGCCGGTCGTCCACGACTGGCCTTCCACTCAATGCAGCTAAACTAATTTGTTATTCCATTGCCCATTTGCAACAAAAATCCTGACTGAATTTAAATCTCTTTGTCCCACATCTACATTAGAGCCAAAAATTAGGGTTTTTAGCCAATATACATAGAGACCTCACCTCCTCCTTTGTAAAAATATTAAATCACCGTATTATCATATCTTACTTTTTGCTTAGTTTTAATTTATTTTTTAGTTAGGTTTTAGGGATCTAGATCTCCAACCCTGAAATTGTCGAAGTCGAGATTAGAAACCCTAGCTTCAATTTTATATATTTTGAGCAGGTATTTATCATTATTTCCATTCGAAATTCTAATTAGTTATCATTTTGGGGTTTTAGGAGATCTTTTATGGGGTTTATCATGGATGACCTTATGGCCGAGAACTTGATATTAATCAACCAAAACTAGGGTAGGTGAGAAACTGTATTGTGCGGTACGACCATACACTTATTGGGCATTGTAAGCGTTGATGAACTTGATATTAATCATGCTCTTCTTCGCGGCCAGCTGCGGACTGGTTGAGTTTTTAAGAATAAGATGTTTCATTCTACAGTAGTAGGTTAAGCGCATTTTCGTGTTCGAGTTTGTGAACCATAGTAGGCTAAGTCTCTAGAAACTCTAAGTGTCAATCTAAATAGTGTCCGACCCATGATCCTTTGAGAAATCCATATTGCCCAACATTCGTTTAATATAGTTTTCAACCCACTTTCTGCTTTTAGTTATTCAACCTCAATTTCTGACAAACTCCCAAAACCTTGTAAATTCGTCTTTGGCTGCTTGGTTGTCACAATGCATGGTGATTGGCTTTGAAGTCTCAATCCCCAAATCCACAAGAAGTCCTTTGATCCATGCCAATTCTGTTGCTAGCTTCCTCATTGCTCTATATTCAGCTTCAGCACTTGAACATGACATTATCTTCTGCTTCTTGCTCTTCCAAGTAACAAGGTTTCCTCCAATGAATGTGCAATATCCAGTAGTAGACCTCATGACCACTCTATCTCCTGCCCAATCCGCATCACAATATCCAACTATCTCTGTGCTTTGATTGCATCCGATCCAAATGCCTTGACCAGGAGCACCACTTAGGTATCTAAGTATCCTCTCAACCATGTTCCAATGATGCATCTTGGGTGCTTGCATATGCTGGCTCACTTGGTTCACTGCATAACACAAATCAGGTCAGGTTA
The DNA here is from genome assembly GCA_030180135.1 of Orychophragmus violaceus. Taxonomy (NCBI): domain Eukaryota; kingdom Viridiplantae; phylum Streptophyta; class Magnoliopsida; order Brassicales; family Brassicaceae; genus Orychophragmus; species Orychophragmus violaceus. The sequence goes on from CM058233.1 coordinate 34,715,887, forward strand.
TGGTTAAGTAAATGAGCTTACCAACCATCCTTCTATACTGAGAGATGTCCTCAAATGGTCTATCCTCAAGCTCCCCCTCTCTTATGACTTTGTAGCCTTCCTCAAGAGGTGTCTTAGCCGGTTTTACTCCAATCTTTCCTGCTTCAGACAACAAATCAAGTGTGTACTTCCTTTGAGATAAGAAGAGTCCATCATTAGATCGACAAACTTCTATCCCAAGGAAGTACTTTAGAGCACCAAGATCTTTAATGTCAAAGACAGATTTGAGATAAGCCTTAGTGTCTTGTATACCTGACTTGTTGCTCCCTGATATGATAATGTCATCCACATAAACAAGGATGACAATGATACCTTCCAGATCTTGAAGAATAAACAAGGTGTGATCTGCTTCAGACCTCTTGAATCCTCTTTGCATTAGTGTTGAGCTCAGTTTGTGATACCAAGCTCTAGGTGATTGCTTTAATCCATAGATAGCCTTCTTGAGTCTTAAGACCTTCCCTGGTTTCACAATGCTTTCAAGACCAGAAGGTGGTCTCATGTATACCTCATCTTCAAGCTCTCCTTGAAGGAATGCATTCTTGACATCCATTTGCCAAAGTTCCCAATCAAGATTTGTTGCTAAAGACAAGATGATCCTAACTGTGTGAAGTTTAGCTACTGGTGCAAAAGTATCCAAGTAATCCTTTCCATAGGTTTGAGTGAAGCCTCTTGCAACCAACCTTGCTTTGTATCTTTCAACTTCTCCATTGCTTCTATACTTGATGGTGAAAACCCATTTAGAAGTCATTGCCTTCTTTCCTCTAGGAAGTTCAGCTTCATACCAAGTCTCATTGTTCTCCATTGCCTTGATCTCTTCATCCACAACCTGCATCCATCTCTTATCTCCCTTTTCTTCTTCATAGGTTGTTGGAACTTCTTCTTGATCCAACTTTCCAATGAACACTTGATGCTCCAAAGGTACATGAGCTAAACTTCAAACAACTTGAATGGGATGAGCTACTGCATTGTTGTTGAAGTAAACCCTAGTCTTCTTCCATTCTGATGGATCCTTTTTCTCCCTTGTACTCCTTCTTAACACTTGAACTTGTTGTTGTTCATTCACAACCGACTGTTCAACCTGATGATCCAACTCCTCAGGTTCTTCCTCATGTTCCTCATGCTCCTTATTTTCAGCTTGATCATGTGTAGAAGGATCAGCTACTTGCGGCTTTGGTGCTGATTCATGAGTGTCCCCCTCATGATCAAGATGGGAATGTTGGGGAGCTTCTGTAGTTGGAGCAGGGACTAAAGTAGTGGGACTTGTCTTGGCCAGTTGTTGAGGCATACTAATACCAAGGTTTTCCATGATCATCCTTAGGTTAGCAGCTCTATCTGATTGAGAAGTGGGGAGATCCTTCAAGCTATCCCAATTCTTCTCATCATAGAAACTCTTTGTCTACATGAATTTCACATCTCTTGAGATCAAAACCTTCCTTGTTTCAGGTACATAACACTTGTATCCTCTTTGTGTTGTGGAGTAACCAATGAACATAGCTTTGATACTCTTAGCATCCAACTTATCTCTTTGTTCTCCTGGTATTAACACAAAGCAAATACAACCAAACACACGTAAGTGATCAACTAATGGATTGGTTTTGTTTAGTACCTGGAATGGAGATTGATCTTTAAGAACTCTTGTGGGAGTTCTATTGATCAAGTAGCAAGCAATCATGACTGCATCTCCCCAAAACTTCTTAGGAACATTCTTGTAGAACATCATGGACCTTGCCACCTCCATTAAGTGTATGTTCTTCCTCTCAGCCACTCCATTTTGTTGTGGAGTGTAAGGACAGCTTGTTTGATGAAGAATCACATGTTTGGACAAGTGTTGTTTGAAGGCATTGCTTGTATACTCACCACCATTATCTGATCTAAAATTTTTGATCTTAGCATTGAAATGGTTAGTAACATGACTTTGAAAGTTCATAAAAGCTTCTAACACTCTATCCTTAGTTTGCATCAATGTTATCCAAGTATAGATTTTTCATCAATGAAAGTGACAAAGTACTTGTGATTCTCTCTAGACATACAAGGAGCAGTCCACACATCAGAATGAACAAGATCAAAGCAACTTTCATAAGTAGTTTTAGAAGTTGGAAAAACAGATTTGCAATGTTTACCAAGAATACAAGCCTCACAATCATCATTCTTAAAAGAAACAGTAGGTAATAAGAGTCCTAAAGCTCTAGAGTGTGAATGTCCTAGTCTAGCATGCCAAATAGAATCATTCACACCAACACAAGTAGATAAAGCAGTAGATAAAGCAGTAGATAAATCAGAAGAAGGGTTGATGTCTTCAACCATGTAGAGCTCATCCTTTGTCACACCTTTCCCAATCAACTTATTTGTCTTAATATCCTGAAACACAACATCATTAGGACTAAAAACAACATTGCAATTTAGGTCAGTGGCTATTCTTTTCACAGAAACTAAGTTGGAAGTGAAGCTAGGCATATATAAAGCTTTAGATTCTTTGTTAAACAATTTCAGATTTCCAATGCCTTGTATTGGAACCTTATCAACATTTGCAATTACCACACTTCCTAAAGCAGGTTTAACATTGTCTATCAACCTAGAATCACTTATCATATGATGAGAGGCTCCTGAATAAATAATCAAGGGTCTGATTTTATTTGAAGCAAAGAGAGATGTACCAAGAACCATACCAGAGTTCTCCTTGAGGGCTTTGATGAGAGCCTCAAGGTCTGACCTTCTTACCACATCACTCTGATCAGTCATGGCTGGAGCTTGATGGACCACCATTGCTCTTCCTTCATCACATTGCTGCATTGAAGAGGAACCTGGTCCAGCTGCACCATAAGAGTAATTTGCCCTTTGATCCTTGAACCGGTTGTTGTGAGATGAGGGTCTGAGGTTTGGGTGAAGGCGCCAGCATCTATCCTTCAAATGCCCACTCTTTTTGAAAAACTCACACATCAAGACCCCTCTCTTGTCACCTCCATAGTTCTGCCTCTCATCAGTCTTGTACATCACTTTGTTGTTTGTTACTAGCTCTCCTTTCCCTTTGAACAATCCAAATGAGCCTTGTTCCTTCAGGATTTGTCTACACACATCATCAATATCAGGTAGAGTATCTGCCCTTAGAATGTGCTTAATCAACCCATTGTAAGATGACTTCAATGTGAGCAAAAGAGCAAAGACTTTATCTTGCTCCCTCCTTTCTTGTAACACCAAAGGGTCACTGCTTGGTGGCCTCAACATCTCCAACTTTGACCACAGTGAGCTAAACTTCCCAAAGTGAGCTTTAAACTCCATATCTTCCTGCTGGAGATTGTTAATGGCCAGCTTAACTTCAAAGACTCTGGTTAAGTTTGATTTATCCCCATAAACTTTCTCAATAGTATCCCACAGCTGCTTGGAAGTTACACAATAAGAGTAGGCTTCCAATAGGTGCTGGTCTAGTGAGCTTTGGAGTATAGAGAGCACATTCTGGTCCCCTTGTAACCAAGCTTCTTCATCAGCTTCAGTTTACTGTTTTATATTATTATCTTATAGTAAAACAAAAATTCACAAAATAATAATGGTATAAACAAAAATAATAATAAAAACAAGGAAATATATATAAAAATTAAAAAGTTTCTAGGAAAAAATTAAACAAATGTTTAAAACATTAAATAATTGATTTTAAAAAAAAATAAGGTCACTAGAAGTAAGAAAAAAATGTATCATACAAATCAAAAAATGAAAATGCTTTTGGAAATAAATAAAAAATGCTAATTTCAATTAAAAAATCATAATGCATTTTGTAATAATATTGCAAGATTGTATAAATTTTTTCATTGGAAATAAGAAAATATTTATGAAAATATATTTTAAACTTTAAATTATATTAATATTTTTAAATTACACTTATCAAAATCATAGTATATACTTTAAATATTTAAAAATAAGGGATACATTATATATATAAAAAATTAGCTTAAATATTTGATGCTAATTTAACAAAAAAAACCATGCAAGTGATTAGAAAAAAATATCTTAAAAGATAAAAAAACAAAAATTAAGAAATACGAACACAAATTCATTGATACGTAAATCCTAGGTAAATTATCAATTATCATCATTAAATTTATAATTTTGTTGTTTTCTAGGGATTTTTCAAAGCTTTACAACTTTTTCAGGAATTACAGATGCACACATCGATTCACGAAGAAGTGTTTAGCATTGAAGTAATTCCAGAAATAAGAGACATATCCTTTTATTTTTGAAGTGAAGTATGTTGGGAACCACTTGTAATAGCAATAAATCCCTGAAGATGACAATCAAGAACTTCTCTGTTTCGATGTTCTATCTACTTCTTCGATATTATTTTTAGAGAGACAAAACATTTACTAATTATCTTTACCAAAACGATATCTTTTAGCCAAAATTAAAACCCTAATTGGAAATATCCACCTGGTAGCTTTCAGCATCTGTTAACAATTTAACGGAATTGACTAACTAATCTTTGGTCAAAGCATGTCTTGGTCACTAAAAATGTATTTTCATGTATGAATATTCAAATATTTTCGAGTGTGGACATGAATTAGTACTCCAAAATTGTCCAAGTACTAATCAATACCAGTATACATTGTTATAGTATAAATTGGCCATTTTCCATAAGCTGAAGTAAACGAAAAACCTCTACAAGACCTTTTTATCCGAGATATACAAATAATGCAGCTTTTGGTTCTGATTTCGCCTTCCAGTCTCACTGATTTTCTCTTTTGACAATTTACATGGCCCTCTAACGATTTACCAAATCGACACCATGCCAATTTCGTGAGTTCCGTCATAGTCTATTGCTATTTATCCTCTATTAGACCATTTCTAATGTATTCTTCTATTTTTATCTAAAATAGAGAAACTTTATAATAGAGGAACAATATTTTCGAATGCAGTTCTCTATTTTTCCTCTAAACATGAACATTCTCTTTAAGATTGTATTTTTATTTTAATATTAGTATATTTAATATTAAAAGTTCCATTCCAGTCCATTTATTTTATTTTTAAAAAAACTTTTATAAAATTATTATTTAATTTATAAAGCTAAAAACCTGTAAAATTATCATTTAATAAAGTTACATTACATATTATAAAATATAAAAAAAAAATATTTTAACCATCAATATTAATGGATTTTTACAAATGATCAATAGTTTTTCACAAACATAATATATTTAGATTTTTAATATTTTCTATTAAATGTATAATATTATTTATAATGTATTAGTAGTTTATATTATTAATTAATAAAAATATCAATTAGTATTTGTTTTAGTTATAAATAAAACACATTAGAATATTTTTATAAATTAAAAATCCACCTTTATTTTAGTTAAATATAATATAAAAAATAGCAATCTACATTTTAATCTAAAATATAGAGATTAGTTGGAGAATAATTTCCTCCATATTAGCATTTAAAGACATAAATAGAAGTGGCTAAAATATAGAGAATGAAGAAGAATACTAAAAGACACGTGTCGCAATGAAAGGTAAAGGACCCTTTAGAATCTCTCTTGCGCATCTTATTAGTGTAGTACATTCTGCAGGTAGACAACAGTTGTCTGACCAAGTCTGGGTAAAACTCATAACTCTTCATAGGCATTGTTGCCAAGCCTATCCTCTGTACCAACCTCTGCACATCTTCTGTGATACCCAGCATCTGACAAGTCCTGTAATGAGCAAAGCGTGTAGGCTCGATGCCATATCAAGCCAAGCATTGTAGAGTAACGTATCGTACTCATCCCACTGCTCAGATATGTCCCTATCAGTGCACTCATCACTCTCTGTTTCTGTCCTAGGATCATTCACCCACTCTCTATGGATAGGGATAATATCCTTCTCTCCCTTACGCGTGGGAGGTGATGAAGCGCATGAGAGCCAGTCAGCAGGCACATCATAGTCATCTGTGACATTCCTGCGCTTTCGTGGAGGCATTTGCGATCAAAGAAACAATAAAACAAACTTGCAAATTAAGCCAAGGCTCTAAAATCAACAAACGCAACCAAAACAGTCTCAATCAGTACATGCAACCATAAGCAGCAGCAAAACCAGTCTCGATTCCTCTAATTTCGTCCTAATTTTTCCTAAATCACAAAATATCAAGTGTTCATCGTTAAATCAGAGATTCTCGGAAACTGGCCAAATCTGTCCATGCAATCACTGAAGCAACACGAAATTATCACTACCAACCTAAAACAAGCATCAATATATCATGAATCAACCAAAAACGTGATGAATTTCGAATTTTTCACCTTAGGGCAGAAATAAAAGGATGGGATTTCGAGCACATACCTTGCAGATCGATCAAATATAGTGTGGAAATGGAAAAAGGGTACAAAATCGATGAAGAATTGAAGAAATGGGAGATTATATAGCACAAGTCTCGCCTAAATTTGCATGTTATTCGCGAGATACACAATATTTTTAAACACTCGTAAAATTATTTTACATGTGTTTTAATTTTTTTTCAGTAATAAAATTAAATATTATATTAAAATAAATATTAAAAATATTTGTATCAACATATTGGATTATTTAATATTTATACTAATATAGAGAAACATATATATATAAATGTTCTTTATTATTAATAAGAAAATGATTTACGTTAATTTGGAAAACATTTTATTTATAAATATAATAATATTAATATTTTTAAATATTAACTAATTAAAACTTTATGAAATTTAATACTATTAATTGATATCTTAAATAATTTTTTTTTCGAGTGTGTTAGTTAGTATTTTATTTTACAAAATTTTTGTAGATTAAATACTTTCCAAAAATAAATATTATTTACTAATATCATTAGTTAATTTTGAATTAAAAATAAATATATTATGGCTTACCAAAATATTTTAACTATAAATAGCTTTCAAAATAATTTGGCATTTAGTTTAAAAATATGTATTTGTAAAATTTTCTTTCCAAAACTATATGGTAATTTACAACTTTCCTTTTAAATAGCATTTTCAAAATTATTTTGCATTAAAATTAACAAAAATTACCAATAGCACATATTGTAAATAAATCAAAATTATAGGCAGCTTCTTATTTGTTGTTCTATTTTAATAGTATAGATTAAAAATTACCTGTGTTATATGTATTGTTTAGGTTTTAATTTGCAATTAATAAATAATAATTTAAATATAACATTAAATTTTGATAAGCTACCTTTTCAATTCTCTTCTTCTTCATAATTAATAGCATTTAGTGTATCAATTTATCTTTATAATAGCAAAGATGTAATTTTAAAAATCTACTTGCAATTTTGTAATTTTTAAAATGTTTTAGACATTTAAAAAAGACTGTTAGACCTTTACTTGAGAAAAGTTGCATATGATGGATAGAAGAATCCATGCTATGTATTTTATTTTTATTCTTTTGATTCTCTATCCATCATCTTTCGTGTTTTTATCATTTTTTTACTTTTCATATTTACGACAGTGGATAGGAGGACGGCAATGAGGTTTCCGGTTATGGAGGTTGTCGCAATGGAGATATAATCGGTCAATATACCAAAATTCAAAAAAAAAATATAACATATCAAATGCTAGACGCTTTTGATGGATAGCAGGTGGCCAAGCATCCACATTATCAAGAATCCGTTGACAAAGAACACATGAATATGAGACTAAGTGTTCACATGGAAAACAATTTGCGGATATTGTACCTAGTAAAGACAGTTTTAAGAGCTCAAATGGACAATATCGACTATTTGTGGATACTATCACGTACTAAACACTTTTGATTGATAGCATGTGGCCAAGCGTCCACATTATCACGAATCTGTGGACAAAGGACAAATGAATAAGAGACTAAGTGTTCACATGGAATAAAATTGTCGGATAAAATACCTAGTAAACATAGTTTTAAGAGATCAGGTGAAAAATTTAGATAGGTGTACCCATATTTGTCAGCTACTCGTGTACACTACCACAATCATATCATATGTTAGGTGCTTGCGATAGACATAAGGTTGCCAAGAGTTATCGTGAATCCGTGGACACACAGTACGTCGGGCCCCACTATCCACCCAAAAGATACATTAGCTTAGTCACTTGCTACACATAGGTAGTGTCTAGCATGTGATATGATCGTGATAGTGTTTACGAATAGCCGAGAAGGTGGACAAATATTCTAGATTGTCCACCTGAATCTTCTTTTTGAGAGATGGTCTTTGTTGTTATATGAGATTATCATGTTTATGTGTAGAATTTAATTTCATAAGTTATGAGACTTCTTTCTCATATAAATTAGAGTTCAAAAAAAGCCTCACAAACTTCATTTGTCTCACAATATGTAAGAAGAAATCACTTATTTTCTTTTATTTTACCTCATTTAAAATATCTATATGAACAATTCATTTGATTTATATGTGTAAATCACTAGTTTTCTATATAAGATAATTACAATTAAATCAATTTTTTGATAGATATAACAAATTCTACTGACAAATTTAAGATATAAAGAACTACAAGATAAATAATACAAATTTAAATAAAAAATTAAAATGTAATTAAGAAATAGAATTCCATATCAAAGATGTTTCTTAATTCTAATTAAAATTCGTTACAATAGACTTCACTATAAGACTTTTATATGGGACTTCTATGGTAAACTTCTAATTCAATATTTTTTCCCGCCCAATAATTTGAGATCCTACCATTTTCAATCTAGGTTTAGTTGAAGACTTGTGATGAGTAGACTTTCTTTTTAAACTTCTAAAGTAGACTTCTTCATTAGGCTTTCTCTTCTCTTGTGTTTGACGAATTTTATACGCAAAATCCCTAGAAAAATTACTAAGTTAACAGGTAAATAGGCAAGTTTTAGTGAACACATAATCCAAAAAACAAGGTTGAACTCACTAATTTAAATAGATAACTATTGAATATCCTTTAAATTAATTACTTACTAACACAACCATAAACAATACAAGTTCTTCATTACTTTATCAATATTTTTTAGTTTTAGATATTAAAGGTTGAAATATTTAGAAACAAGAAGATTAATCTTATCACGATTGAGCCTTTGAACTAAAAAATAGTCAAATAAAGCAGTATTTTTAAAATAAGAAAGTTAACAAAAATCATATCTAACAAAAATCAATCAAGAGACAAAAATATGAAGAAGAGTGAAGGTTTACAACAACAATAAAACGTCAATTGTAAAATGTCAATCTCAAAACTAACCCGAAGGTTGAACCAGCAGAAGTCTACTCAACGAAGTATACTATCCCGAGACAAATCTGAAAATCGAAAAAAACTAAACGGAGGCAGTTTTTACCTTCTTCAACAGCCCAGAACTTCAAATACCTTCGATTGTATGCGATCTTGACAGATTCATGTACTTCAGATATACATATCTACAAATGAAGATGACGTTAAAAGCTGAGAGTAGAGAAAAGTAAATAAACATGAAAAGATAAAGAAAAACAGTCAAATCTAACAAAAATTAAAAAAAAAAAAAAAAAAGGAAATGTGAAGAAACCTAAGTGAATCACAATAACAGTGGCAACAATGTAAGTAAGAGGCGTGGAGAAAGCTCATAGCAAAAGAGGACAGATGAGAGAGAGCCATTTTAGGGAGAGGTTTTTTTTTCTTTTTAACAAAATTAGAGTTTCCAAATTGTCTCTTCTTTATATAAGAGGTAATTTTTCCGGGCTAAAAATTTGATGCAGTAGACTGCTTTTGAAGACTTTTTCTACAGATTTCTATGATAGATTTTTCCAACATACTTCTATGGCAGATTTTATTTTCAATTTTTTTCTGCCTAATTTTTTTTTTCTCCCCCAATAATTCTGTCAAATTCATTATATGTTTGATTAGAAAAAGTAGACAGACTTCTACGGAAGACTTTGTCCATAGATTTGTTCTTCAACACCTAAAATTTATTATTTAGACAAGTTTATTAAATATGACTAATTTATATGAAACTTTAGTTTTTTAGGTGACAGTTAACAGTGTTTTAATTATTCAAAAATAATTTGATACAAGTTATTTTTTATAAATTTTCTATTTTAAATTTATGATGCAGGAAAATATGTAAATTTTTTAGTGAATTTAATTTTCCATGAAGTCTTCCTCATAAACTTCCAGATAATTAGTAGACGTCTTAAGGATTAATATGGTAATTTTATTTTTATTTTATTGTTTGGTAGTGTAGATTTTATAGTAATTTTCTATTCCAAATATCCTGTTTTGTCTTTTTGTAAAATAGGTCTATTTTGTTTTAAAAACCAAATAATAGTCTAAAAACAATTCTTTTTATTTCTTTTACCAATACCAATTATTACTATAATAATTTTTCAATTTCTCATTTTCGTAAATAAAATATTTTCAAAATTGTCATTTACCAAATTAACTCGATAATTCAACTATTGGACTATGATAATGATAATCTTGGCATGCAATGCTTTAATAAAAAGTAGGGCTTTCCAATCTTTCCACTTGTTACATGGATTCCAACTTGGAATAGGATAATCAATAGAATACTGTGGAAGAACATACACGCGCGGAGGTTATGTTATAATAATTTTGTTTATGCAAATGGTCTTCTGTTTGCGTACGTGTTTATTTTTTACTTTAAACTTGCTCTAGTTACACGTGTTTGAGGTTTGTAATTTTAGGTTTTGTAGTGTATGTTAAAACTTTTGATTTACGTTACCGAATGGTTTTTTGTTATTTGGCCCCATAAAACAAATTTCTAGGTGTGTCTGATTATAATCCGTAATTTAATCTCTTCATTATTATATTTTTTGGGTGCTCCTTGCAGTGGCGGACCGAGGATAGTCTTTTAGGGGTGTCAAAATAAATTTAAAATAAATAAAATAAGTTTTTAGGAGCATTGAACCCTGGTTTGAACCCTGGTTTGGGGTGTCAATCACACAAAACTTAACCAAATGAGCCAGCGTAATTTAATTATTTAAGCTTACAAATTATACATTTATAATTTAACTGGTGTCAATTGACACCCTTCCCTCCTTTGTAGGTCCGCCATTGGCTCCTTGTGTTTCGTCGATTTTTTGATTAATGCTGCCTAAGATTCTTTCTCTTTGTCTTATCTGCCGTGGGAATTGTTGTATTGTAGGCTTGTAGCTAATGGTTTTTTAATGAAATCGTTGTTTTGTAGCTTGTGGTCATTTGTTTGCTGTACAAAATCCTGGCTGTTCTAAAGTATTTGTATTCTTAAAACGTAATCGTAACACAGTTATCGTAAATATAAATGTAAGCGATTCCTAAGTGGTTGTAAACTTGGTCGGAGGGATTGGCTTTTTCACCAGGCATCGGCAATTATGAAATCACCTTTGCGCTATCCTCCTTGCCTGTTAGAAATATATTTATCCACCATGTTGAAGGATTATGGTGTTTTCCAAGGTTCAATTCCCAAATTGCAACCTAACACATAACCTTAAACAGATCTAGGTTCTTGTCAAACGAATCATAAAACAAACCTGATCATTACCTTTCAGATTGCAGCGGATGATGGATGGTAATGATGAGATCAGCTAGAACAGATGAATACCTGTTCCTCCTCGGTATCCACACGCTTACAAGCACGGATGGCTGCTAGACCGGATGGAATTCAACCAGAGAGAGAGAGAGAAGCCTGCGGCCACCAGCTCTAAAAATCGCAGAGCAAAAGGAATTACCTGGGTTTCTCAACCCTTGTTGCCTTCTTATTTCACTAATGGGCCCAAGTTTAATTAATTAATTAAACTAATGGTCCATTAGACTTTTGGGCCCAAGACACAAATCAGACAAAAGCCCATTTGTTGTATGCCCATCTCTCTGTACAAATACAGTAAATGCCACTGCATCTTACCGTATTAATTCCATCTTAACTTTCCCGTTAGCTATGGTGTGTGACCCTTAGGGATCATACAATACTGGTAATAAGTCCTAAACTTATAGATCATGAGCGGGCTCTAGCAAGTCATCATGATCACCCAGTATTTATGACTTATGTCTGATCTCGACACTTATCATACTTTCTAGAGATAGTACGGTAGATTTCAGGACATTCCCAACAATCTCCCACTTGTACTGGAATTCTACAAAGGACATTCCCAACAATCTTCCGATTGTACTGGAATCCTACATTCCCTAGTCCTTTTGTCTTAATATCTCGATCTGGCATAAGGCAAGATGCGTGTCATCCTTATATAGCCAGACCATGTTTATCGGACCAGATTTGATACTGACTATTCAAACGACTTGGGCAAGTCCGTTTGGGAATGGCCATTCTCTTACCAGCTATCAAATCTCCGATTGGCCTAGAGATATTACCTCCGTTAAACGGCAGGGACAAATCCCATCTTGTTCCATCACTATGAACTACACAATTCATAATACACCCAACCAAGGTCCGTATAGCTCCCAGTTACGAAACAGCGTTAGACAATGATCAAAGCGCATTACTCCATGTGCAGCCACATGCATGCGAACTCAGGTCTAAAGACTATACTCTATAGTCGTATATGAGAACTTCTTATGACACAGATATTAATATCTTGCAGAGTTCTCATCTTGCGGGCCATGTCCGGTCATATGCTCCCCTACATATACCTATGTGTCGACTTTGATGCCGCGCATCTATGACCCCTCGAAACTTGGTCATAAGTCTCAACACAATCTAGTCTCAAAAGGTTGTTGGTGTTCCAATTTCAACAACCTTCGACTATGGACACTATGATTTATGTCACTTCGTTAAATATGGGGTTTCAGGATCAAGTCTACTCATGTACTTCGATGGCCCATATATAATGACATGAATCATTTTGGAACGATTATTTATATCACAGTTAAAATAATCCAGAAATCATTAGATTTCATAAACATAAAATATTATGTTTACATGAACCATTCAAAATAACTAAGTAAAGCCCTTTACAAACTCCCACTGAAATTGAGACTACATCTTAATTTCACTCATCCTACAGCTACAGTCCGCGACTCGTGCTTAGGCATAAGGAGTGGCTTCGTTAATAGATTAGCAACGTTCTCATTCGATGAAACTTGCTTATCTACTTAACACCTCTGTCATTTATCTCACGGAATAGGTTATACCTATCCTCAAGGTGTTTGGACCTATGATGTGCAGCTAGTCTCATCTATGCTGGGAATCACATCAAGTTCAGTGATGAACTTTTCTATCCAAACAACCTCTTTCGCCGCTTCTCAAGCTGCGAAATGTTCAGCTTAAGTCATGGAGTCAGCAACAGTGCCTTGCACCGCCAGTTAGACACAAGATATAGCCGGACTGTGACCAGGAATTATCTTTGTCTATTGGAAACTTGCCTTTCAGACTCTATCGACTTGTAGCACCTCACTTTCTCCGTAAATCAAGAACTTATCCTAAGTATTTCTCAAATACTTCAGAATGTTCTTTACGGCAATCCAGTGATTCTTTTCTGGATTTGACTGGTCTTTACTTGTCTTGCTTAGCATTAAAGCAACATCAAAACAAGTATGTGTCATGGCATACATGATAGATCCAATTGCCGTCGCATATGGAATCCTATCCATGCATTCAAGCTCAGCAGATATCGCAGGACACTGTATCTTGCTTGATGAATTGCCATGTGACATTGGCATAAAGCCCTTCTTGGATTGCTGATTACGTGTAGGACTTTGTCAATTTAAGAATCCTGACTTTGTCCTACCAGCTCTTTTGGATCTTTATCTTTAGATCCAAAATCCAAGAACTACGTGGCTTTACCCATGTCAATCATACAATAACTCCCAAGCCAGTCCTTTACCGACTGCAGCATTGGAACGTTATTTCCGAGAATCAGTATGTCATCGACATACACTATGAGAAATGCAATATTGCTCCCACTTATCTTTTAGTAAACGCACAGTTCCATTTCGTTCCTGTTCAAGTCAAAACCTTGACTACTTTAACAGAACGAAGATTCCAACTCCGATATGTTTGCTTCCATCCATGAATGGATCGATGAAGCTAACTTACGTACAGTATAACTTTTCGGAGTCCGGGTTCACTTTCGCTTCTTTGAATTTCGCAGATTCGTCGCTTTCAATGATCATCAGATCATGCGAACTTTCAATGATCATCAGGTTCAACTAATGACGAGAAATCACTCTCGAATTAGTGACTGATTCATTCATATCTGCGAACTTCAGGCTCTACAGGTGTAGATTCTACAGAAATCTGTAAATCCATCCGTTGCTCTCCCTTAACAGGTCGAGCAGCCTCCTGTATTTCTCGAATTTCTTCGAGTTGTACTTTTACTCCCACTGTTCTTCTTGGAAAGTAACTTCCCTTCTTAGAAAACAGAACGGACGTAAAAGTAACAAGCCTTGGTTTCCCTAGGACAACCAGCGAAGTAGTACAACTACAAATACTCAGTAAAGACGAATTTGGATCAATTCCAATCCACATTTACGTGGTGTCTTTCAACTGATATTGGTGGAACTATTTCAGCATAAACTTAGATATTTATAGAGCGTTATTCTTAAAGAATATTATGGAAGATTCGTGTGACTCATCTTTAATCATTTCTAATAAGATCTGATTCATTCTCACAGAAACACCTCTAGGTTTTCAGGAGAATTGAGCTGTGAAACGACTTCACACTCATTTAGATGATCACACAATCAATGACTTAAGTATTCTCACTCGTGATCTAATCCAGAGTCTTAATACTTATGTCATTCAGATTCTATACTTCATTCTGGAACTCTTTCGACCATGTCAAAGAATTCCGACTTGTGTCTCATCAAATGAACACAGTCACACTCACTGAAGTAATCAGTAGAGACAATGAAGTACAGGAAATTTTCTCTGGCATTACTGCTCATCGGACCACATACATGAGTATGTCCAATGTCCAATAAGCCTTTGGGCTTTTCTCTAGCTCGGCTAAGATGGGCCCTTTGTGTTTTGGTCCAGTAAGCAGAATTCAAGTCTCATAAGATATCCATTCAAATGAGCCCAAAAGTCCATAACTATGGGGTTTCTGAATCCGACTTACTCTTTGACCAAAACATTTATGCCAAGAAAAATCAGGTTTAATTCATCAGATTTAAACCAATTCGGTATTTATGTTACATTTAGGCACTCTTTGGTTTAATATATAAAACCCATTCCTTGAATAGGGTGCTACAATTAACATTTCATTAAGATCAAAAGAACAAAACTTGTCTTTATCAAAATGAAAAACATTCAAATTCTTTACAAGAAAATGAAAGACAACTCTGCTTAAAGCAGGTACATTGTAGCAATTATTAATACAAAACCAAGCCTCAAAGGCATCTACAAGTGAAAACCCTACGGCTGAGGCAGCATCCCAAGCTCCTTCCAGACTCGCAGTTCCACTTGCCCTTCCTTCAACGTTCTACTGTTGTTCAGGCTTTGCATATTATAACAAATATCAGTGCCACAATCAGTATCCAATACCTACAAGGTATAACTTGAAGTAATAACATGAATACCTGAGGAAGTAGTCTCATACATCAACTTTAACTCCTCATAATCTTCCATGAATTTAATGCAATCTCTTTTCCAATGCCCAGTCTCTTTACAGTAGTAGCACTTACCAACGTAAGAGGCATCTGACTCGGGCTCAGAAGACACACACTTGCCATGATTCAAAATCTGGACAACTTTGTCTTCACCCTTGTCAGCTTTAGGTTTAGTAAACCTACCCTTCTCATTCATGAGATTGTACAGGGTACTCTTCACGTTCGGCTCAACTGTCTTGAGCATGTCATGCAGTTCAGTCAACGTCTTCGTTAAGCCTTTCTTGATATAGTCCCTTACGAACTTATCATAGCTTGACGGCAGTGACTGCAGAATGATATCAGTTGCCAATTCTTGGCTAACTGGATAATCCAGTTTCCTCAGGTTATTAATGTAACCCATCATTTTACTGATATGAGGACTTACTGGATGATCCATCGGTAGCTTGCAGCTAGTGAGAGATTTAACCAACTGGTATCTCTCCACTCTTACCTGCTCCTGAAATCTCAATTTCAGGCTGCTGATCATCTCTATTGGCGACTCCATGTTCTCATATTGCTTCCGCAACTCTGAGTCCATGGTAGCCAATATCAGACCACGCACATCTACCGCATCATTATAATGCTTATTCCAAGCATTATATACTGCATGACTGGCCTTGGATCCGATCCTCTCGGGGAGAGCTTTCTCAAGGACATAGTCCTTTCTCTCATGCCTGAGAACTAGCCTCAGGTTCCGCGACCAAGTCAAGAAATTTGATCCGTTCAGTTTGTCCATCTCAAGGACATACCGGATCGAGAAAGTGTTTTGATTGTTTGTGCTTGTCATAGCTGAAATTTAGAGATAAATAGAGTTTTAGTTATTAAGTTCATAAAAGAGCAATCTTAACAACTTATAAGAAAACTCGCATTGTATTCAAAATTTCTTTGTTCAACCTCATAAGAATACAATGATTCCGAGACCCATGTTTAGCTAAATCCAAAGTGGGCCACTGGCCGTCACCCAGAATCAGCTTTACTTGGTAAGCATACACACAGCTAGTTATAACCAATAACTCTCGGTTGTGAATTGGGCCCGAAGCCCAAATTCACCAGATGTCTCAAGGCCCGGGACTCCCGATGGCCCAGTCAAGGAAACCAATCTCTTACAGTCAAATAATCACTAAAATCTGGGACTCCCAATGAAATTAGTGACTATATACTACTTTACTTACGCGAAAACAGACACCTCACACTGTAAGCCATATCTGTAATCGAATAAGCGTTA
The DNA here is from genome assembly GCA_030180135.1 of Orychophragmus violaceus. Taxonomy (NCBI): domain Eukaryota; kingdom Viridiplantae; phylum Streptophyta; class Magnoliopsida; order Brassicales; family Brassicaceae; genus Orychophragmus; species Orychophragmus violaceus. Next base: position 34,732,684 of record CM058233.1, read on the forward strand.
AGTAGCTGACAAGATTGGGCAAGACATCCAAGCTTGATATTGGTTTTGAGGATTTTAGGTTTTATTTCCAAAAATAGAAGATTACTATTTTGGGAAACTTTCTTATTTTAGAAACTTTCTAAATTTAGTAACATACTAAAATAGAAATTTCTAATTTAATATTTTATAAATATTTTGGGATTGGGTCACAAATTATAGGCCCAATTCTTGGCCCAAGACCACAGAATTCCAATTGGCCCAATAATTTGACATAACCGAGTCGGTTTATTAATTCTGGTCCAAGACCAAATTAACTATCAAAACCATCGGTTATTTACTAAACCAGACCAGCTTTAAATTATTTGGTCCAACCAAATCAAACTTAGACCAGCCTTCGGTTTAGGTTAAAATTCAATTTTGAATTTAAATCCGATTTAACCAGAAATTAAATAATACCATGTATTAAATAATTTCTAGCAAACCGCGATTTTGGGTTAACGCCTTAACCATACATTAATTAAATAATTAATGATTTATATAATATACCATTATATATCATATATTCCAATATATAATATATATAATATATATAATATATATAATGTTACGATCATGTGATCATATCACATGATCCAATTAATTAACACAACAAAAACAAACCCTAACATTTCAAATTATCATGCGATCATAACAACCTTCGATAATTAATTGTGAAACACACGATTTTGTCCTATTATCAAACCTAACAATTGAACATCATTCACATAATCGATCACGTGTTAACACTTAACATCGGCTTTAGGGTTTCAAATAATTATTAATGATAATCGATCACAACACACGGCAACACCAAGCCGATAACAAACGATCGATTATTAATCGACTCATACTATCGACAGCACATGCTTTAATATCAAGACCGAGACCAACATCAACCAGCCGATTTGGGTTTTAATTTGTTTTAATCAATTTTCGCATAACTGATTCTCTAAACAATTAAACAGCCCTATGATCCAAATTACAAGAAACTAATGACCTTAGCTCTGATACCACTGAAGGATTATGGTGTTTTCCAAGGTTCAATTCCCAAATTGCAACCTAACACATAACCTTAAACAGATCTAGGTTCTTGTCAAACGAATCATAAAACAAACCTGATCATTACCTTTCAGATTGCAGCGGATGATGGATGGTAATGATGAGATCAGCTAGAACAGATGAATACCTGTTCCTCCTCGGTATCCACACGCTTACAAGCACGGATGGCTGCTAGACCGGATGGAATTCAACCAGAGAGAGAGAGAGAAGCCTGCGGCCACCAGCTCTAAAAATCGCAGAGCAAAAGGAATTACCAGGGTTTCTCAACCCTTATTGCCTTCTTATTTCACTAATGGGCCCAAGTTTAATTAATTAATTAAACTAATGGTCCATTAGACTTTTGGGCCCAAGACACAAATCAGACAAAAGCCCATTTGTTGTCTGCCCATCTCTCTGTACAAATACAGTAAATGCCACTGCATCTTACCGTATTAATTCCATCTTAACTTTCCCGTTAGCTATGGTGTGTGACCCTTAGGGATCATACAATACTGGTAATAAGTCCTAAACTTATAGATCATGAGCGGGCTCTAGCAAGTCATCATGATCACCCAGTATTTATGACTTATGTCTGATCTCGACACTTATCATACTTTCTAGAGATAGTACGGTAGATTTCAGGACATTCCCAACACATGTATCGTTAGTAAAGTTCCGATAACGATATTTTATTTCATAAAGAAAAGAAAAGTATCAATACCTTTTTTTGCCGAGTATATTGTGTATGTTCCTGTGAAGCAATATAATTTATATAAGGTTGCAGGCGTAACATTTATTTCCTTAAACATGATCAAAATTTACCTGCTAATGATGGTAGATCTTTGAAAGCTTTCTTATACACAATATTAGACACTGTAGCCCTTTCTGTATGGTCCTTCGATGTATCTAATATTTTGAGACCCTTAGGTGAAGTGACACGCGAGAGGGCAACATACAGTTGGCCATGTATGAAAGGGCCATTGGAGATGTAAAACTGCAAGTTTAAAAAATCGCAGAGGCTAAATCGTGAAGCAGTGTTATATAGTTGTCATTTGTTCTTAAATCTATCATTTGATTTGGCGACTTTTGTTTTACGACTGACTCTATTTGGGGGGTTATTATTTGTTAACTTGTTTAACAGGTGATATGAGCATTGTTTTTGTTTTCTGAACGTAATGTTATGCCACGGCGGGATGGAAACCTTTTGTTGTTGGCCCTTTGCGATTATACAATACTGCAAGTACGGACAGTGGGAGATGAGTTGAACTTATAATTCACGCCTTTTTCTCCCATTAATACTTGAAAATTATAACAAAACATAACGATGGACCACTAAGAGGGCCATTTGAACAAAAAAAAACATTAACGGAGAAGAATAACAAAAAACCGGAATAAGCGAGGAAAATGCAAGGGAGACGATAATGGGCGGCGTGTTATGGATTGTAGATTCTCAGTATGTGCCACGTTTGCGTTTCTTTCTATATACGGTATTGCTGGAGCTCGGGTTTGAAACTTGTCCCGATGGATCCTTATATGCTTTTCTTCCAGTCATGCTTTTGTTGCCCTGTGGTTAAAATGTGAATTACTAAGTTGCAGTAGATACGATTAACAACATTATTTTTTGTTTTTAGGCAGAGAGGGAACCTGGGGTACGTCGGGTGGTGTCAGCACTTCAGTCATTTTGACGACGGTGAAAGTCGGATGACTGGGTGTGAAGTTGAAGGGCGTTACACGTAGCTGGAAATTGTAATGCTTGCCTTCGAGGTTCTTCAGGCACTGTGGCAGCTCACCGTCGACGTTGTCCGTAACCTGTGGACCATTTGATTTGGTTTCAAGAGGGAGATTGCAACCGGGTTTAAGTGGGTGATTCGCTTTAAATTTAATTCAGATTACCTCTTGAAAGAGGGTGGAAGCAGTCTTTGTGGTAATCTTCGTCATCTCAGTGTAAAACACAACAAAGATGGAGGTATAATCTCCATCTGAGACCTTAAGCTCAACTTTGTACTTGCTCATTTTTAAATCGTTAAATGTTATACAGTGCAATATGTTATGAGTTGTTTATGTTTGTATTAGAAGCATACCTTGGCAAACCAGTGATGGCAGGAGTTGCACATCTGTTGCAGCGGAGCGAGCTCCCACATTTCTCAAGTTTACGACTGCAGCTGTCACATGAAATATAGGTCCAACCTTTCTGACCAAGCACGGTGGTTATGGTTGCTTTGACAGTAAAGTCTGCTTTCTGTATCTGTTTGTATTTGATTGGATAGTGTTTGAGGTTTGGTTAAGTATTAGCATGATGAGAAGGTGGTTATTCTGTAAGATGTTTGTACCTGTTCTATGGGCTTCGATATGTATGCGCATAGTTCTCTGATGGTGACCGCTTCCATCTTCGCAATGGAGTCGGTGGTGTCGACACGGGAGTAAGAGCAGTTTGGGTCTACACCAAAACTGCATTGATAACAGAATCATGGGAGGTGACCATGTTGTCAGTTGTTTACAGTTGCTCCAAACGTGGGAGTATGGGGGTAAAAAAATGGGAAGGCATGATCTCATATCCCTGGCGTTGAGTTGAGATAAAGGTTTCCTGCATTTGATTATTCCACATCAGATTATGGTAAGTTAGTTTGCAGAGGCTGAGTAATTGGAGAAGGAAGAGAAGATGTGGGTGGTAATGGATGGGAATATGAAAGAGTAATTACCTCCAAAGAGCTCGGGGTTGATCGTAGTGACCACCATGACAGAACGGTGGTGTGAGTCTGAGTCGAGGTATGCCCTGAACGTGGCAGCCACATCGTCCCAAAGCGTGAGGTTTACGGTTACAAACCTATTTGTAAACGGTATGTGTAACATGTTTGTTAAGAAATTGGGAGAGGTTTAACATCGTCGGCGGTTTTAGGAGACTTACGGAGCGATCATGAACTTCATGACAACACGCTGAGTGGAGGTAGAATCCGAGAGGCATGATCCTTGTACGAATCGTATCTGTCCCACCACATATGTGAAACAGAGAATTAATGTTTGTGAGAGGTGGAAATTATTTGTTATCTGATATAGGTAGAACCGTGTTGTGATTATACCTGGTAGCTCCATGTTGGTGTTAGCCAAAGACTGTAGCTGGTCGAAATTACGGAGCATGAATTTGTCCTGTTGGATCTGCGGTGGTGCCTCGAGAAGCTTGCTGGTCGTGGTTGTTGGGAGGAACCGGAGAACGTATGGATGTTCGGAGACCTTGTACGTCTTGGAGCTCTGGGAAACTTCGAATCCAGGAAGTCTGTAAATCAGGCTAGCTTCCAAAAGAGGCGGAAATGCGCTGCCATGTCAGATGGAATAAAGCCATGGATGACAGAATCCTGAAAACAACGATGGCAGAAGAAATCAGAGGTATGACGTTGTCAATTTGTTTGCTAAACGGAATTAGTGAAAAATGGTTATCCGAGATACGAACTTTTTCATCAAGGAAGAGGGTGACAATTTCCATGAACTCACCATCTTTTCTGATATTCTTTGCATCCCAGAAACGTAAGAGACGGCCGACGACCTCCTGGGAAGAGCGACCAAGGTGAAGGTCTTCAAAGCAGACATAAGGCGAGGATGCAGGGATAGCAACAAAATCGACATTTGCCATGATGAAAAACGGAAGATAGGAAATATGCAGCGGTTTTCTGAGGTTGAGATTGAAGGTAGGGATTGTGAGCGGGAATGGCTGGCTCGGTAGTCAGAGCTTTAATAGAGTTAAGAATCATAGAAACGGAAAGCGAGAAGAAGTGGAGAGGGCGAGGAATTGAATGAGGCATCAAATGAAGGTTTAACTCAGGAGCTCGGGAGATGAAGTGACAAAGAAGGGATTAATGGCTGACGGTTACATTTCTTCAGAATTGGAGTGCTGAGATCGCCGCCATTGTAAGGTTAGGAGAGAAGCGTATGCCGATGAGGAAGAATGAGTAATCCTACTGGGCCAGATAGGAGTAACAAACCTGTCGAATCTACTTTGTTATTCAATAGTGAGAATACTGATGGATGTGGGCCAGATTTATAACAGATCCGAAAGGCCCAAAATATAATTCAGAGGAGGAGGGGGGAGTGACGTGGCACAATACGGAGAAAGTATTTGGCTAATTATATAATAGATTCGGTAAGCAAGGCTTCCAGTACAATCTAGATTTTAGACTATTGTAAATTCTCCAATCATATGTAAAACAAAATATTAACTAACGTCAATCACAATAATGGGATGATTCATAGAGGGAACCGCACTGAGAACACCACAATCCTAATTGTAGTCGACATAACGTAACAACAATTTATTTTGGTTTAGATTAAATTGGTACTTATTATTAAAAAGGTCGGTTCATGCTGTGTCGCACTAAACAACCGCGTTAGGTAATCCTGCTTTCTTTTTGTTTTTGGTCAAACATTTCCTGGTTTCTTTCTATCTCGAAATTTTATGGATTAACTAACTAATCATGTTACACCATTTTTGTTCTGTTACAATGTACACTTCTATTATAATGTCCGGTTTGGGTTGGACTTCAAATAAATAAGTAATAACACAAATGACTAGACGACAAACTTTAACGTTTATATTAATACTTTCAACATACAACTTGTACTACTTTCTAATACAACTTGTAATGTCATTAAATCATTAATTAGTATTTCAACATTATTTAATCTCTTTGTATACTATATAATACTAAACTTCAGATGTGTATTCTAATGGTTAGTATTGATACCATTTGTCATGGAAACTAAAAAGCCGTATACTAACCCTAACTAAAATTAATTACATAATTGTAATGTTTTTATTGTCCAACGTTTATTTTGTATGATATAATATTCCATTTTCGACAAAAAAAAAATCACTATCATTTTGTTGTTGGATGATTTTGGCCGATAAATAACATGTGCACATAAATCATCTAACAAAGACGACACGAAAAAATCATCTAACAAATAAAGGGTAATTTTTTTTTACCACTAGCTATCAGCATCTTAGTATAATGGTTGGAGCCGATGAGTAAAGAAATGTTAAATATTCCTAAGATATCTTCTAGATTAATACACGCCTCATTGACACAAAAGAAATAAAGTGAAAACCAACTGTATATCACTAGATTCCCTAAATATTAAACTCATCGTGCATTAACACGAGAAGAAACAAACCAAATGAGTATTGAGGATCGATGTATTACTAGCTAGAGTCTAGAGACAAAGGTGGATAATTACATTAAGAGAGCGTATCTCATGCCATCACAAACCATGAGATGGTTAACCTCCGAAACCCTTCCGTAATCTCCCGACACCCACACACCATCTGTCCTACTACCACGTGGAACCGCGAAACATGACATGATCGATAACGGAAACTTTATCATCACACCGTTACTCCCGTTTCCTCTCTCGTCTCCGTTAACGGTCGTGGAAGGCAACGAGCTTTCGTCAGCCACCCGCGGGCTTTTTCGAAGACTTTGGAGGTTTCGCCTTAACACAGACAATATCTTCAGCATCTCCTGCCTTTTTCCTTAGTACTTTTGGTATTTAGAGAGAGAGCAACGAGTTTGTCAAAGGAGAAGAGAGGTTACCTGAGGGTATTTATTGTGTAAAAAGTGCAAGTGGCCAATTGGGAAAGTTTTTTTTTTCTTTTTTCTTTTTTTTTCTTTTTTCTTTTTGATTACATGTTATTCGCCTAGTAGGCGTAGTGCTTGTGTTTATCATGAATAATTATTATTTTTAAAAACAATTCACAAATAAAAAAGTTTAGGAAAAAAGCCAAATAGTGGAGACAGAAACTTGAGGCTTCACTTTAGGAACTTACCCCATGATTGAGAGAGAGCTGGTGGGGTCCGGTTTACTTCGGTATATTTTAAAGGATAATTGACTATAAACAATACTAAACTGAGTGAGATGTATTTTTAGGTTTTGAAAGGTGACACAAACAGTTGACCAAAAAAAAGTTGACACAAACCGAACTAAAGAATACTGGTCCGGGACTCAAGTAGTGAATGATTTATGAGATAACTAGCAAATGTCAGACTTTTTTCCATAACATTTAGGAAACTAATACTTTTTACTTTGTATTATGATGTGTGACACTTTTTCACTGCAAACATGATACAGTGCACCTTTGATAATAGTTAGTAGTTGTCCTATTTTCTTGGGTTGTTACGATTTTCTAGTAAGACTTGCATTTCTTTCATTGTGTTAAAATAACTAAATGATGTAAACTTCATTTCTTTCACCCAACAAAATGCGTGTGGTCATGGCGTAAAGGAATTACACGTGAGGTTCAACAATATAAATGACACGTGATTCGGCTAGAAGTATGTGATGTAGATATTAGATGTTCATTTTTCCCGCCAAGCCTAGTTCATTAAATGCTAATTAGGTTTAATTAGTGTATTTAATACATAGTTGATGAATTAATTTAAGAACTCACTTCATTAGAACATATCTAGTTTTATCTCTTTTGGTGTTTGTTGAAGACAGAAGTTGAAAATTTAATTCAAGTGGAGGAATATATTTTCGAGTTGCACTACATGGTCGAGTTAAGATTTTCGTTTGTTTTAGTGTTAACCTTTTATGATTTATTTTTAATTTACTAACTGCTGTTGTAGCTAAAGAAACAACAAACTATAAATTTCAATTTAACAATATCTCGGCCATGAAATAAAATTTACAATTCTTAGTGTTATGGTTTGTGATTTTGGGATAAGATATTTATTATATTGAAAGTATGAACGTATCTTAGTTGTGTACAGTTAGTATGAATGTGATATGCCGTGTAATCTAGTTAAAAAAAAATTTACTGACATCTGAGATGAAAATGACATAGAATAAGTTGACGGACTATGTATCCTCAGATCTGAGCTTTGAAAATATATTCGGAGATCTTATGAACGTTCATGAGTGGTAGGATAGTTAATATGATCGTGTGTTCAGCTTTTAGAAAAGTATGTAATTAGGTTTAAACATATTCTAATGAAAACATGTTGTATTATTTTGTTCAGGTTCAGCGTGATCATGTTTATATGGTGGCAGGGAAGTGGAATTGTTCCACGGCAGGGCAATGAGAATTCACCATAGATTCTGAGGCCTATGGGAGGTGCATAACACTACGCAACGATGTTTCAGAAGATCATAAACTTGAGAGTCTTGAATGAGTTCGAGGTTGGACGTGGCAAAAATTGTAGGTTGACTCATTTGGCACCTGGGTGGATGAGCTCAATTGCAGTGCCGAAGATGCCGCCAATTTGTATTGGGAGTGAAAATTGTCTGGACACTTTCAATGTGATAAGGAAAAAACGAGGGTATTAGCTTGTATGCGGAGTTCGAGGAAGGGTGTAACATGTCATGGAGAAGTAGTAAAACCAATGAAGGGGGTAAAGTGACAGTGAGAAGTATTATAACAAAAGCAAAACAAAGTGTCATGGATATACCTATGAAACTTAGTCAAACTCGTGGGGATAGTTCTTTCCAGCAGTTGCTTCTAAGTCAAAGCGTGAGTAGCGTCTTTGGAGCAGAGTGTTCAAATGGGATTGGAACAAACTCATGCAGCGTGGGAGGCATTGGGGCCTTTGTTGAGAAAGGAAAACATTTGATTGTTGCAGCTCTGGATGCGGTGGAGGAGCTTGGACATATTCAGACAGTGGAGACATCTGTCAAAGAAACACAAGCATTTGACGATCTTTGCTTTAATGGTGAGGACGAAGAATTAGAAGCCGTAATATGTTTAAATGGTGTAGACCAGGATTTGGAGACCTTTGGCCTTGTAAAAGTGAGAGAATGTCGGGTAGATCTTATGATATAGAGGGGTCAGCTAGCGAAGATCAATATGACGATGAAAGAGAAAAAACATCGGCTGATGCAAGTCTCGGAGGTGGCTATGACATTCTAGATCCAACGCAATGGACACATCAACTTAACAGTGCGTTCGACGATGTTGAAGAACCGGGTAATGAAACATCCTCGGGTAATGAACAACCCCCAACCGTGTCTTTTTATAATCAGAAAAAATGGAACCCACACCATCCGGTGGTATGCTGCTGAGCCTACATAATACATGAAGATATCCGTGATCAAGCTACAATGTTTGCGCAAGATGCTCCACCAATGTTTGACGACGAGATAAAATGTGACAAAGAGCTTGCTGATATTAATATAATGGCGAAAGATGATGGCATATATAGGAGGAGGTTGTTCAAAACCAAGAAGGATTTACAGGTAACGTTGTGTTTATTTGCTATAAAGAGGCTATTTCACTTTCGTACTCTGCGGTCAACAAAAACGTAGATAGTTATGCAATGCATTGACCCACGGTGTGATTAGAGGGTAATTTATAAAGTTGTACCTTATTATTCTTATTTTGAGATAATGAAAGTACAATTGCAGCACTCGTGCGATATTAATTCGAGAACCGAGAACAGCAAGCATGCTACAGCACAAGTTATAGCAGAGTTATTGAAGAAAAATTTTGGGACTGGGAGAACTGGACCTAGGTCGAGAGACTTGCTGCTAATATTGATGGAGGAGTTGGCAGTCACTGTGTCGTATTGGAAAGTTTGGAGAGCATGGGAGATTGCTATTGAGGCAATACACAAATCTGCAGAATGCAACTATAGGTTACTACCTACGTATCTCAACTTGATGCGAAAATAAAATCCATGAACAGTTTATCATCTCCAGACAATAGATCAAGAAGATGGTGTGAAGAGGTTTCAATATTTGTTTTTCGCGTTTGGTGCTTGTATTGAAGGTATCCCAAGTACAGAAGGTGATTGTTGTGGATGAGACAAAATTGTGGGGGTAAATACATGGGGTGCATGATGACAGCGAGTTTCCAAGATGAGAATTTTCAGATTTTTCCCCTTGTATTTGCCATTGTCGATGGTGAGAACGATTCATCATGGGAGTGGTTCATGCGCAACTTGGACGAGATTATCCCTCATTCGAATGATATTTTCATTGCCTCTGATCATCATTCATCGATTTACACGACCATAAGCAGGTTTATCCCGTGGGCAACCACGGAACGTGCGTTGTCTATGTGGAACGAAATGTAAGCCAAAAGTTCAAGACAAGGGGATTGTCAAAACTAGTTTCAAATGCTGCTCGGGGATATAGGACCATACACTTCCTTGGGACTTTCCAAGAGATACCTTTACGCAGTCCTAAATGTAAAACAATGGTTAGAAGACATGGGGTTTGAGGACTGGGCACGGGTCCATGAATAGGATGCAACGTTGAATGTTGTGCTTGCGAAAGGGAATGATTTTCCGATCACATCGACAATTGAGTTAGTAAGGACTATGCTGATGCAGTGGTTTTGTTTTATACAAAATTTGACTGCAAAGAGTCAGTCGATAGTTACCCCGGAGGTAGATCGATTGCTTGTTACGTTGGCTGAGGATTCTACTAAATGTTCGGTTACCCAAGCTTCACAGTGGAGGGTGCTAGTAAAATCCCTCACCAATCGACGTTACCATGTTACCTTAGACAGTGGGTAATGCACCTGCAAGGTTTTCTAGAAGCTGAAGCTTCCTTGCTGTCACGCAGCTGCCGCGTCGAAATTTCTCAAACTCAACCCCATCACATTGGTTCACGAATACTATGCATTAAATACATGGAAGCGCGCTTATGCTGGGAGCGTCCTACCCATACCAAATTCCGCGGAGGCCGATGAGTATGTATCTGGGGAGCTAAAAAATATGAAGCTGATTCCACCTCTTACGAGGAGACCACTTGGTAGGCTGCCAAAACAGAGGAAGAGATCCGCATTCGAACTATTAGTTAGTTGTTAAGTTTTTTGAGAAACTTTTTTCATGAGAATGTTTGACAAGGACGGATGTATAACTTTGTAGGGGGTAATATGCCAACCAAGAGAAAGAAGCCCAACAAATGTGTAAGATGCCGCCAGGTAGGACATAAAAGGACGAATTGCAAGAATCCTATCTGATATGGGTTGTCTGGTTCAGAGATTACTACGTATGAATGTTCACGGTTTTCGAATATACGTGCATAAGATTCTTATGCATGTTCACATATTAGGATGATATTTTATCGGTACTGTTTTGTAATATCGCTACATATGAATGCCACATTCTTTTGGAATGGACGTGCATAAACTTGTTATGCACGTTCGCATATCACAATATGCTTAACATTATGAAATATTGTTAGTTTAATAACTTTTTCCATGCTATATTCTCAAAAGTATATAGACACGTCTATTTGATTCACAATTACAACAGTTAAAGATAATGTAGAATATTAAGACAAAGAGCCAACGTGTATTAGATACATAAAACCCAACAACTCAATCAATCGAGATTGCCGTCTAGTCGGAACCTACATCCACCGCACGATGGATTTGGAAAAGCGTAAGATGAAAGGAACAATCCTAATTTACGCGGTCCCAAATTGGAAAAAACATTTATTATGCATCCTTCTATGTCACGCGAGCGTTCAAAATCATCCCACGATCGCATGTTCTCTAAGTGTTGTAAACTGTCAACCTAGTTCCCAGTCAAGAGTTTACACATGCCTTGCGAGAAGATGATGCACGGACAACCTTGAGGGGCTTGCTAAAAAAACGAGAGTGCTCATTGTGGATCTAGCTCTAAAAATAGTGTCCAGAAGCCCCCCAACAACAAGGGGGTGGGGTTTTTTTTGCGACCAAACACCTTCCCACATGTACGAATGAGATACAAGTTACAATAAAAACCCTACCATAGCAGGTATGTATGATTTTGTACGTTCACATATAATAGAGATTTTACTAACCTTTGAAAAAAGGGCGTGCATAATTTCGTATAGAACCTTTGATGGCGTTATTCAAGAAGGAGTTTAGGTTGAGTATTCTAAGCCCACTTTTATGGTTAGCTAGCCGATTGGTGGTTTTATTGACTCCCATAACCAACATAAGGTTGGTCAATCCTGAACGTGCAACGCGATTTATGATATCGCGGTTTATACTGTCTGGAAGTGTGGAGAACATATTGATCTTTTGTTGGATGAAAATGAGAAGAAAGGAAGGTTAATCAACAAAAGTCGATATCCCACTATACTTATAGCCGAGATGAATATTGTGGTGGTTGGGTGTGGGTGTACAGGTAGTAAATGGCTTGGACTACTCAAGTTATTTAATTATCACGGTTGTAGTTGGACATTTAATGCATTTTAGATATCCATATATTTTTTTTTTGCATGTGGCACCAACATTGACTCTTATAACATATTACATTATCCTATACATATAAATACAGATGGAAGGGTGACCAGGTGCTTGAAGAGGCATAAGTAAGGATCTAATCTGCGAACGTCGAGAGAAAAGATGCACGTTCACTAATAACCGAGACATCTCCAAAATACGACGATTAATGCGGATTTTAACTTTTTACCACATAATCGTGCGAAACAGTGTTCGAAGTCGTATTCCACCTTAATCAAATCCGCATTTACCCTCGCACCCGTGGTATCAAGGAGCTTTGAAAGTTTTGAAGAAACCAGCATAAGGCCTTGAAGGAATTTCTAGCAGATCCTAATCCAATTAGGCAATCCTGGTCTGAATTCCAAGCCTAGGATCTAGGGTTCATGTAATTGAATCTATCAGATCTCAGATTTACCTGGTGATTAGCAGCGGAAGATTTACAGATAATCGAGATCTAGAGCGCCTCAAATGCTGCGCCTCTACTGGTATCCACACGCACACAAACGGAACAGGAGGGATGCTAGTGCCTTTAGAGATCCAATCTCTTCAGAGGTTTCTATTCAAGTTCTGGTGGCTGTGAATTAGGTTAGATCGAGTTTAGGTCGACCATATATCTTATATATATGTCGACTTAAACCACAACGGAATTAACCAACGATTAAACCGAATTAATCTGGTAATCCACGAGTTGTGTCGACCGACACACTCTTTGTGTCGATCGACACTGTCGATCTGTGTCGACCGACACACTTATTGTGTCGATCGACACTGCCCAGAAACTTGGTATTGAATGCATATCAAATATGCATTCACCCGATCATTACATTAATGATCAACCTCATATACAACGTCCAGTTTGCTTAGGTGTGTGACCCTGTAGGATCATATAACACTGGCAATGAGTTCTAAACTCATTGATCATAAGTGGCTTCTAGCAAAGCATTATGACTACCCAGTGTCGTATGATTGTCTCATCTCGACAATACGACTTTCTCTCAGAGTAAGTACAATAGATTTCAGGACATTCCCAACAATCTCCCACTTGTACTGGAATCATCTATTCCTTTAATCCCTTCGTCGCTATATCTCGATCTGGCATAAGGCAATATCTGTGTCACCCTTATTTAGCCAAGATCATGTTCATCGAACTCCGATTTATACTGACAAGACAAACGACTGACAATCACCTCGTTTGAGTGTGGCCACACATTTTTCAGTATCAAATCTTCGATGGGACCTGAGATATTTATCTCCTGTTATATAGGAGGGACAAATCCCATCTTGTTCCATCCCTGTTTCTTCACACACTTCATGATACGCCCAATCAATGCCTTTATAGTCACCAGTTACGGCTGACGTTTGACAAGGTTAAAGCGGACCAATTCATATGTAAGAAAACATAATGAACTCAGGTCTAAGGACTATACTCTATAGTCGTAATGAAAACTCTCATGACACTTATATAACTATCCCGTAGAGTTCTCATCAGTGGGTCATGTCCGATCCTGTGTTCTCCAACACATATCTATGTGATTGACTTTAATACTCTTATTAATGACTCCATGAAACTTAGTCATCGGTCACTTCACATACTAGTCTCACGCGGTTGTTAATGTCCCACTTTAACAACCTCGACCAGGGACCAACATAATTTATGTCATTTATTATCTATAGGGTTTCATGATCAAGTCACATACTTGATGACCTATAAAATGTCATAAATTACTTTGGGACTATTATTTAATAACCATTATTAAATAATACAGATGTCAGATTTCAATAACATAATCAAATTATGTTTATACAAACATCATATCATAACTAAAATTAACAACAACAACTCCCACTAAAATTAAGATCATATCTTAAGACATCTAATGCCTTTAGCAGTAGCCTGACCCTCATTCGCCCTTGCTCAGCGTGTGTCGAAAGACACTGCGTCTTGCTAAGAGTAATACCAAGAGTCATTTGCACGAAGCCCTTCTTGGAATCCTGCGTACTGGACCTGTGCAAGGCCTTATCACCATAAGTATCTTGACACAATCCAATTAGCTTGTCCAATCTATCTCCATTGATTCTTATTCCAAGAATGTATACGGTTTCTCCCATATTTTCATCGAAAAACAACTTTCGAGTCAGGTCTTAACAGACTGAAACAATGGAACTTCATTTCCGAGATGCAACTGCGCTCCCACTAGTCTTCTTGTAAACATACGGTTCCTCTTCGTTCCTGACGAAGTCAAACCTTTTGACTACTTCATCAAAATGAAGATTCCAACTCCGAGATGCTTGCTTCAGTCCATAAATGGACCGATGAAGCTTGCATATCTTCCTAGCTTCATTAGGATCAATGAAAACATCAGGTTGTGTCACGTACACATCCCTTTTCAGAATTCCTTTAAGGAAAACTGTTTTTCACATCCATCTGCCGGATCTCATAACCATTATGAGTGGCGATTGCTAGGAGAATCCGAATGGATTTAAGCACGTTGACTCGGAATAGGTTTCTTCATAGTCAATACCATGAATTTACTTGAAACCTTTTGCCACCAACCTAGCTTTGTACATCCATGTCAATTTTTCTTCTTGAAAATCCATTTACTCACAATGGCTTTTACACCATCGGGTAAATCAACCCAAGTCATACTTGGTTCTGTGACATGGATCCCATTTCGGATTCAGCGGCTTTCAGCCATTTTCGGAGTCAAGGCCCATCATTGCTTCTTCAAAATTCGCAGGCCCGTCACTTTCAATGATCAATAGATCACGGCAATTGGTTACGAGAAATCCACATTTCTCGGGTTCGTGACGGATCCTTTCGGATCTGCAAGCTTCAGTTTTTCTGTAAAAGTCACGCACACATATCTCATATGTATACTTTTACCACGACCTAATTAACCAAGATTCAAACCGTAGTTAATTGAGTCATAAACCAAAATATTTTGGTTCGCGATCTGTGTCGATCGATACAACGTTTGTGTCGATCGACACTTCTTCAGAAACTCGCCATTTAAATGTATATCGAATATACATTCACCAGATCCTTTATAAACTTTAGGCACCACAGGTGCAGGTTCTACAACTCTTTGTAGATCCAACTGCTGCTCTTCCTCATCAGGTTGAGCAGTCTCATGTGATTTTCGAATTTCTTCGAGTTGTACTTTACTCCCACTGTTCTTCTTGGAAAGAAAGTCTTTTCTCAAGAAAACATAGTTCCGAGCAACAAACAATTTGTTCTCGGACTGGTTGTAAAAGTAACATGCCTTGGTTTCGTTAGGACAACCAATGAAGTAGCACTTATCAGATTTGGGTGTGAGCTTATCAGAGATTAAACGTTTTATATAAGTCTCGCAACTCCAAATCTCCATGATGGATAAATCAGAAGCATTTACATTCCACATCTCATGTGGTATCTCTGTGACTGATTTTGATGGAACTCTATTTAATATAAACTCAGACATTTCTAGAGCGTATTCTTAGAAGGATAATGGAAGATCTAAGTGACTCATCATTGATCGAACCATATCTAATAAAGTCCGATACAGGAGGAGTGAATTGTGAAACACTTTCACAATCTATCAGATGATCACTAAATTCTTGATTTAAGTATTCACCTCTATGATCTCATCGTAGAGGTTTAATACCTTTGCCAAATTGATTCTGTACTTCATTTTGGAACTCTTTGAACTTTTCAAAGATTCTGACTTATGCCTTATAAATAAGGCATAACCATACCTTCTGAAAATATCAGTAAAGGTAATGAAGTACTGAAATTTTCCTCTAGCACTAGTGCTCATTGGCCCATATACATCCGTATGTATAAAGCCCAATAAGTTACTGGCCCTTTCATTTTGATCGTTCGCAACCTGTATCGACCGACGCACCGTTTGTGTCGATCGACACTACTTTTGTTGAAAGGGGCCTCCGTCATTTTACCCAATAAACAAGATTCACTCAACTCATTATGATTCATAATCAAATGAACCCAAAAGCTCATCACTATGGAGCTTCTGAATCTGTTTCTCATTTATGTGGCTCAAAACGACAATGCCAGAGAAAGAGTTTGATTCGTATCATTTGACTTGAATCTTTTGGTACTAATGTTATAGTTAGGCACGTTTTGGTTTAGAACATAAAGTCCATTCTCTAATGGATTGCTACTATAAAATATATCATTGTAATCAAATGAATAACACTTATTCTTAATTTGAAAACTGATATCCTTCCATATCCAAACAAGGAATATAAATAATCTTTCTGCTCATAGCAGATACATAGTAGCAGTTTTAAGTTCAAAAACATGCCATAAAGAAAACAAATGAAATACTCCTACGGCTTAATGCGGCAACTCTTGCTCCATTTCACACGCGTAGATCCACTTGCCCTTTCTCCATAGTCCTACTTTTGCCCAGGTCCTGCACATTTTCACAAAATATGAGTACCACACCTGGTATCCAATACCCAATAAGTAGGACTATAATAAGTAACATTTACTTCTATAACATAATACCTGAAGAAGAAGTCTTGTACGTCTTCTTCAGCTTCTCATAATCTTCCAAGAATTTATTGCAGTTTCTTTTCAAATGCCCATAACCATTACAATAACGGCACTTGACATCTTCAGAAGGACTGGTTTTAACCTTAGGAGCATGGTCAGACTCGCTTGGATTCACAATCGAGCTCGTCTTGCCATCACCTTTGTTCTTACCAAGTTTCTCAAACTTTTTACCCTTTTGTACCATAAGGACATCTGGGGTGTCCTTCTTGATGTTAGGTTCAGCAGTCTTAAGCATCCCATGCAATTCAGTCAACGTCTTCGTCAAGTTGTTCATGTTATAGTTCATAACAAATTGATCATAACTTGACGGCAGTGACTGTAGAATGATGTCAGTAGCCAACTCTTGGCTAATGGGACAATCCAGTTTCCCTAGGTTATCAATATAACCCATCATTTTAATGACATGAGGGCTAACTGGTTCGCCCTTTGGTAGCTTGCACTCAATCAGAGACCTAACCGTCTGGTATCTCTGAGTTCGTGCCTGCTCCTGAAACATACTTTTCAGGCCAGTGATCATCTCTTTTGGCGACTCCACGTACTCATATTGCTTCTGCAATTCCGAGTTCATGGTAGCCAACATGAGACAACTCACATCCACCGCATCATTAGAATGCTTATCCCAAGCATCCTTATCTGAGTGCCAGGCATTGGCTCGGTACTTCTTGGGGGAGAACTTTCTCAAGGACATAGTCCTTTTTCTCCTGTTTGAGAACAATTCTCAAGTTCCGATACCATTCAAGAAAGTTGGATCCATTTAACTTGTCCTTCTCAAGGACGGATCGCAGGGAGAAATCGTTACGATGGTTTGTGCTAGACATAGCTGAAAAACAAGGGAGGTTTTAGTTATGATGTTCAAGAAATGAGAAGTCTTAACTATTAAGAAAACTCGCATTATATTCAAACAATGTTTCCTCAGATGAATATAATGATCCAAGACCCATACTTCACTAAACTTGAGTGAGCCACTGGCTATCACCCAAATTTTAGCTATCTAGGTAAGCAACTCTTTGCTAGTTATATCTAACATAACTCTTGGTTGTGGATTGACATCTCATGTCCAATCCACCTGATGTCTCTGAGCCCAAAACGTTTTTGATGGCCCAGTCAAGTAAACCAATCTCTTCAGTCATGTAATTGTTGATGTCTTGCATTGCAAGTCCATCAACACGATTTCCTCCTGTCTTACTCATGAAATTGTGGACATATTGCACTGCAAGTCTATCGCACAATTAGATGGGTCTTGACAGTTGACAAGATTGGAAAGACATCAAGTATCACCTGATATTTGGTTGAGGAACGGAACCATTTAAAACGTTCAGTTTTATTATGTTTTAATTCTTCTAATTAATTGATTTATCTTGCTTTGGTTCTGTGATTTCAGGTTCCATAACCTAAACCATCGAATCTCATGTCGACCGACACTACTTTAGTGTCGATCGATGCAGAATAACCAAAACAATCCGCGATAACCGATCAATCCAATTGATCCGGTTTTGAATACTGGTCAGTGTCGATCGATGCTACATTAGCATCGGTCGATACCAACCTAATCAAACCAATCGCAATTAAACCATTCACAGTTTTCAACCATCATTAACCAAGCTCGATAACCGGTCCAATCCAATTGAACCGATTTATCAATTTCGCAAGGTTGGTGTCGACCGACACAACTCTTGTGTCGATCGACACTAGGCGAAAACAATTTTATTCGGGTTATCCTTCTGTGTCGACCGATACCGGATTGGTGTCGATCGACACAGGGTGATAAACCCTAATCGTTTTTCAAGCAAAAAACCTAAAAACTAGATTTTCATGAAAACGAATTCAGATTCAACTAATCTAATCAACATGCTACAGATTCAATGGAACCCTAAGGCTCTGATACCACTGAAGGAATTTCTAGCAGATCCTAATCCAATTAGGCAATCCTGGTCTGAATTCCAAGCCTAGGATCTAGGGTTCATGTAATTGAATCTATTAGATCTCAGATTTACCTGGTGATTAGCAGCGAAAGATTTGCAGATAATCGAGATCTAGAGCGCCTCAAATGCTGCGCCTCTACTGGTATCCACACGCACACAAACCGAACAGGAGGGATGCTAGTGCCTTTAGAGATCCAATCTCTTCAGAGGTTTCTATTCAAGTTCTGGTGGCTGTGAATTAGGCTAGATCGAGTTTAGGTAGACCATATATCTTATATATATGTCGACTTAAACCACAACGGAATTAACCAACGATTAAACCGAATTAATCTGGTAATCCGCGAGTTGTGTCGACCGACACACTCTTTGTGTCGACCGACACACTCTTTGTGTCGATCGACACTGTCGATCTGTGTCGACCGACACACTTATTGTGTCGATCGACACTGCCCAGAAACTTGGTATTGAATGCATATCAAATATGCATTCACCCGATCATTACATTAATGATCAACCTCATATACAACGTCCAGTTTGCTTAGCTGTGTGACCCTGTAGGATCATATAACACTGGCAATGAGTTCTAAACTCATTGATCATAAGTGGCTTCTAGCAAAGCATTATGACTACCCAGTGTCGTATGATTGTCTCATCTCGACAATACGACTTTCTCTCAGAGTAAGTACAATAGATTTCAGGACATTCCCAACAGGCCTCATTGGCATTCTCTCCCTCACATTCCTGAATGCGTGCACAATCCAACGCCCAACACACTCCCCAAACTCTAAATTGTCCCACAAACGCAGATACGCAAGGTCTCTGAGTTATCAGAGCCTTCGTCGGACCTTCCGACTGACAAGTGGCACATTCTCGTAGCCAGTACGTTGTAAGGACATGTAGTGAGGCCTCGTTGTAAAATGGTAATTGCCCTATCGCATTCATGTTCCACAAAGGCAACACGTATTTCTTCCATGAGAAATGTTGTTGTATTTCCCGCGTCTAGGCACCTACCACATGTATATAGTTAGAGCTTTGTTCGTAGGTATTATGCCCAAAAAAACTAGTCCTAAAACACATTATGTTACCATTGAAAGAAAACTCTGCCCGTGCTTTCTATGCGAACGTATTCAGAATTGAACATGAAGTGGTTTATGTTGGCCACCTTCAGTACCTCTGCTAAACGGGCCAATTCATACATACTTTATTGATGGAACCAATAAACAAGAATTCAACGATGTGTCTTGACTGAGCGACACGTTCAATGACGTCAACTTGGAGTGGTTGTGGTAGTTGAAGCATGAATTCTAAGTCAACACTCACTTGGAAATGGATAAAAGCGGTTTGATGTATAACAAAATTGCTACTAATCTAACTTTATTTATACTAAAGGTGGGGGAAGTGATAATGCACAATGGTAGCTCGACTAAGGTGGGTGTATGAGAAAATGGCTCTTATTTAAATTAAAGTCTGATATAACATTTAACCATAACACAATTACTTACCATATTGATGTCTCTCTTATGAAATAAAGAGAGGTAAATTTATAAGGGGTAATAATTATTGATTGAACTTAAAATCACTATATTAAATAATGACTAGTAATAATAATTAACTCTAATAATTATTGAAGAATGTGCTAACTACTTAGTTAAGGACTAAAAAGTATCAATAGTTATTGAGTGGATTTATAACTATAAAATTAGATACTTAAATTCATTATACGTTTGCATTGAATAAAATGAGATTGAAAATGCTTGTATATATGAACAATACTTATTGATAAATGAACATTAATTATAATAATAAGAAGTAGCATACAAATAGTTAGCAAGCAAATAATAGAAAGAGAATTATAAAACCAGATAATTATGCCCAATCGCTCAAGTTGCATTTCACAATATCGCAAACGCAAATGTTTCAATTGTATAGAAGCAGTCGTCCCATATATCTGAGCTCTTCCACCCATCCACCCACCAGTATCTCCCATTTTCTATGGTATCACACTTACATATGCGGATCTTGTCGAGATCGAGAAGGCCTTGCTTCTCGAAAAAAAATCACACGGTTTCTTCATCCAAACCCTCATTGTCTTGCGCGAAAATCTTACAATGGATTTTGCGTGCAAATTCCCGCGTTAAATCTAGTCTTATATTCCCAACCTCTAATGCATCATAGATGACCTGGACCAACATGAAATAGGCGTACACAACAGTATCACATCTGGATTTCGCGGTTTTCTTTATTATTGCTTCCCCTGTCTCACGCCAACCATTATGCATGAATTCAGACATACCTTTGAGGAGAAGGGCCCAGAGGTTACTGTGTTCTATGCAAGTGTTTATGAAGTCCTCCGGTTATCGGTAGCGGTGGAAGGATATGAGATTGTATAAGTCAACGCTTTTTAAAAAGGAGGGGTTTGTGCTATGTCACTTAGTGCATGGCAGGTGGATGTTGCCCTTACGAAATCTCTGAAATCGTCGTGAAAGAACAGAATAAGTAGTAAGCAACATGTAATTTGGAACTTCAAGAATCTGCATGTTTTGGGATTTTTGGTGAGTGAATTAGGATCATAGCATTTCGTTTAACTTAAATAGAAATAATAGGGGTTCCAACAGGAAACGGTAATGTGATTGGGTTATCGAAGGGTCGCGACGAGAAGACGCAAAGGTTATGTGGTTGGGTTTTCGAAGGGTCGCAAAGATAAAAGGCAACAGTTATGGGATTCGGTTAATGAATTGCAATCCGAGCATTAAATGAAAATTAAACATAAATAATTTGACGAAGAGAAGACGCAAGGGTGTTAAATTTTATTAAATTTAAATAGAAATTATAATTGCTCCAGTTGACACAAATTTAAATAGAAATCTAATAAGTCATATATGATGTATGAACGTTCATGAGTTAGACATAGATTGACACAACTTAAACTGTTGATAGTAAATAAGCAATTGAAGTTATTAAAAACAAGTCGAACAGCTAAAATAAACTTTACATCATAATAGTGCCAAATAAAACAAAGATGAAACAAACCAACCAGAGATACTTATAGCTTAGTTCGGGGGAGACCTCAAGAATTACCAAAATCAACTACTGTGTTGAGCAGATTACAAGAATATTTTGAGCGGATTTCAGTTATATTGGCATCATTGATATAACCAAGATTAACTCCAGCCGTGCCAAGTTCATTGAACATCGTAGTATACAAAACTTGTCCCATCCTCAAATTGATTTTCCTGGAAAAAAACAAATGTTATTTTGTGCATCATTGAGAAAAGATTTCGTAGTTGTATACACTACAAGAAAACAACGTTTTCAAGAATGCACTTTTAATCGCAGAATAGTCGTTAATCGGGGTTTTACGACAAAAATGACTAAATATGGTAGTCGTAAATCCATAGTCGCTAAATCTTATAGTCGTATTATTAGTCGGCGAGTTACGACTATTTATACGACCAATATAGGTAATCGTAAAATAGACATAGCGTTGTCGGAAGATATAGGGACTAATCTGCGACTACAGTAGCGACAATTGTGTGACTATAGAGAAAGTCCATATATGGTCGGAGAAATGTTGTCATCAAATAGTCGTTAAATTAGGTGACCACTGGACGATTAATATGTGAATGTATTGTATATTCAGAAAGTAGTCGTAAATAATAGCCACTATGTAGCGACTGGGAAAAGACCATTTTAAATACTTTTCCGCGACTAATCTGAACATCCATATACGATTATGGTAATGATCTTGCCACTATGTGGCGACTGTTATGTGACTGACTGGTAAATTCACGATTTTGTCGTAGACTATGGTGACATTTTTGCGACAATTTATTGACTAATTTATCGATTATATGACGATTAATTAGAGAATCCAAATACGAGTATAGTAAACATCTTGCTATTAGTTGTCGACTGTTAAACGACTATGTAACGTCTAAACGATACATCCAGATTCGATTATGGTACATTCTGGCCGACTACTATCTAAATGTCTAATGTGACTTCGTAAATATTAAGCGACTATTCGGAAAATCCAGATTTGCTGATGGTAAATATTTAATGACTAATTTGTGTGTGTAGTGCGAATAATTGACGACGTTTAGTGGCTTTTTCTTAAATTAAGAATTTGGATTAGTTTCATTTTCGATTTGGTAATGAGTGATACCGTAATTTGAATGGTACAACAAACGTAACAAACACTTGCATAAAAAATTACATTGGTAACATGTAGATACAGACGACCTACATACGTAAACTCCAGCATTGAGCAGTTGCCAAATCATATACCAATAAATTATCAAGTGCAAGAGACAGTGATAAAGTAATCTACAAATCAGATGGTGTTGTTGTCTTACTTTGAGCTTCCTTAAGTTGCTCTTGGTGGGCGACAACACTGAAAAGTGTCTGGACTGCTTGTGCTAAGATTAGATGTCAGGCTTTCGACTTGATAAGGATTTACTCGTCTATCCTTCTCAGTGGCCTGTGACAATTACAAACAGTAAGAGAAAAATAATTAAATAAAGAAGATGACTTTATAAACATGAATTGTGAAAAATGTTATTTTACCTGAGGAAAGATGTTGTATATTCAACTATTGATATCTCACGAGGTCAAAGTTCTTTGTTGTGCTTCTACAGTCCATGTCTTTCATACGTCGTTGATAGATCTCCTCAACAAATGTTTTAGAAGAATGTTATGAATGGTTTGACCATGTCTCAAATAATAAAAAAATTATCTTGTAAGCGCTCAAACACTCGAACTTAGCAGAACACATTAATGATTTAAGCATAGATTGGTGTCTTCAATTGCGTGCTAACTATAAGATTAACATCCTAACCATCAGACTCTAACTCCTCAAACACTCATTAAAAACAACCAAATTACCCAGACTGTGGAGACCATATTGAAGCTCATAGAGGAATATAGGAGACGTTTACAACCTGTTGAACCAAAAGTAATTGTAAACAAATAATCAGATTCAGAGCATGTCCCGTTTCAGAAGTAAAGCAAAGCAGAAGCAAACTAACAATATAGCTACTTGTACCGTATGCATTGAATCATTGAGGGTTTCATGATTGAGATATTCAAGGAAGAATTTTAGAGAGTCGATAGCATTTCAGCAAAGTTAGCTATGAAATGGAAAGCTTGGAATAAGAGATTCGAAGATGAGATATCAGTTTAAGATGGGTGGGCGTAGAAGGGGATTCGTAGAGAGATTAGAGAGAGGATTCGAAGGAGATCTCTAAAAAGGGGAAGAAAAAAGTAAATCAGGTTTTGATGTATTTAATGATTTTTGGCACTTTGTAAAACATTCTTGGGTATAGGCGGGTGATTGAAATGTTTTGTGCTGCAAAATTGGGTTTAGGTTTCCTGGATTAATTTGGCAAATATTTTGAATTTTTGCCCACTTGTAGGTGTAACGTGGTCGTAATATACTACTTTTTAATGACTCTGTTTTAAAAATTTAACTAATCTATTTTACTTTATTAAAATCAGAAACGTTTGCACACAATATAAAAAACGATTGAAGACAGGTTATATGAAAGCAAATTTGTGTTTTAAATAGTTTTGCAATTTTGGTAACATTCAAATTAAAAATAGTCTACAGTAAATTTAAGAAATAGGTTTCAGACTATAATGTTAAACCTTAAATTTTTAGGTTTTGAATAGGAAAACCTCAAATTTGAAGTTTGGGAAACATACAAATTACACTAATATTACAACTAAAATTATTCAAAACACATATGTCCGTGATACTCCCAAGTATGATCAATCAATGCATTTCCGAGTGATAAATGTGCTTCTTTTTTTTTTATCTTAAGATCGATAAATATAAATATAAATATATATATATATATATATATATATAAATATAATATAAGTTAAAAATTGTTCAAGTGTCAAAACTAATGAAATATTTAATTACACAGACTAGATTGCAAAAGAATAGATGAAACCGCAAATTCAAAGTTTTGAGTTATATATTGGAGTGAGCCAAACCTCAAAAATGAGGTTTTGAGGTTTCTTTTGCAGATGCTAAAACCTAAAATTAGAGGTTTTGTCTTTTCTTTTACATCGAATGTTCTTAATCAAACATATATAGCAAGATGAAGTGGTCAAAAAGTTAAATTATGATTTTGTGAATCTTTATAGATGTGATTTTTTTGAGTATATGCAAACTTATTATGTTAAGGAAATTTAATAATATCGGTATATATAGAACATTGAATATTATTCTCTCATTTAATGTGTAATCAATAAGCACAAGCCTACCAAATGAAACGTTCAAAACAATATTGGAGGGTGGATGCATCGTAAACGTCCCGCCAAAAAGAAAGAACTCTGCAAAAGCCTGCAAGATAAAAACCAGTGCACGGTTCTATGTCTCTGAGGCTACACCAAAGCAAACGACAAACCAGTATACGGTTCAGGGGCTACATCAGATCAAAAGACAAAACCAGTGTACTTTTTGTATAATTTATAACCATGATATTTAACCATGATTAATTGATTTGATGGAGGACGTAACCGTACGTCTCTCTCTCTCTCTCTCTCTCTCTCTCTCTCTCTCTCTCTCTCTCTCTCTCTCTCTCTCTCTCTCTCTCTCTCTCTCTCTCTCTCTCTCTCTCTCTCTCTCTCTCTATGTTTATGTGTGTGTGTGTGTGTGTGTGTGTGTGTTTTGAAGCCGCGCTCGAGTCACATTATCAAAACCCTCATTTCTTGTAACCTTCTTTAATTCAAGTCATTTGTTTGGTGAAGGGAAGTTATTTCGTCGTAATAATCATCTTCTTGATTAACCTTTCTCCCACTATCATTTTCTCTGAAACAGAACTAAAACACAATGGTCCATTACAACTACATAGCTAAAACACAACCTATTACATCCAAAAATGGCTGGCGCTTCAGAGTTAAGATTTTCCGCGTCTACCCATACTATGTGTTTGAAGATGGACGACACTGGAGTTTCATCTTGGCCGACCAGAGAGTAAGTGAAAATTATTTGACTGATTTTCCGGCATGCAAGACTGCACTGTTTCTGACTCTTTGATCTTTATGCATTTCCTCATGTGCAGGGAGCCAAGATCGAAATGGTCATTTATCCAGGTGAAGTAAATAACTTCTCTGGTCTTGAGAAAAATGAAGGCATGTTGATTGAGATATCTGGAATTAGGGTAGTCCGAGCGGATCCAGGTTTCTTTCCAACAAAGTTTCGCCACCGACTTGAAGTCACAGAAGAAACTGAGATTGAACTTATCGACCATTTGGACAGCAAGCACTACATAAAATTTGTTAGTTTCCTTCATATCCGTGACATAAAAAAAAACAAAGACGGTCCTATAGGTAAAAACTACCAAAAGTTTCCATCTTTTCAATGTTTTTGAAACTGTAATCGTGAAACTCTAAATAACAACAAATATCTTGACTAGAAACCATGGCGTTGTCTCGATCATATGCCCCTTGAAGTCGATCCCAAAAATCCTGCAAGGAAAAGGAAAGTGTTCCACCTCAGAGACGCCCAGTAAGTGCATGTTTTTGGTAGTGTAGTAGTAAACACCATGACCAAAACAATTGATAAAAGTGTAAACTGTTCGATAATAAGAACAATTTCTTCTCGATAGCTCTGGTTTGCTTCTCTTATTCGTAATAGGATGAATAGGTTAAAGTGTATGGCTTATGTCAAATACACTGTTGACTTCTGGCCTGAATACTTGAAGACTTAGGGTCAAGAAAGGATCGTCGTGCTCAAGATGTGGAGGAGTGTTCGGACCGGAAGTAACTGTTTAAACCTTTTCATTTATTTAAATATAATTTAGGATATTTCGCTAAAGTTCTTGTTTTATATAGGTGAACCTGATGAGATATGGGTGGAGACCGTGGAAGGCTTATCGGACTACAAGTTCAATCCGCGAATTCAGAAGGTTCAAGATCTCATGTTCCAGGTAGAGGCCGTTGACACCGATGTTGCCGAAAGCAGTATTGTTGTCCCTATCTAAATCTCATTCATAATTTTGTGTATGTTACTTGAAAACCTTAACGTTTTAATATGCTTATCGAACCGTATTAATTAAGCTTTCATGTTTAATATTTCAATTTAATAAAGATAATTGATAGCCCTATTTTAGTAATATGTGATTAGTATATAGTAATAATTTTTCTGTGACATTTAAGATGCCTCTCCAAGTCAATAACTTTCTTTGACTAAGTTTAATAAGTCGCCTACTATTTGTAATCTTAATAAATGAGAATGAATACTAATACAATTGAAAACGAAGATTTGGTTTATAAAAATGGTTAATATTAGACAGAGGGAGTAATTAAATACATATAGGAGTAATAATTATTGCATTTTTGAAAAAGGGAAAAATTAACAGCCGTAGATAAACAATAGTAAAATTTTTGGATTTATTTTTGGTTTTATATTTGTATATTAAGAATTTTCCGGTTACATTTAAGACGTCTCTTCTTCCACCAATAAATGTGCTCGGCGTGACTGAAAGGTCGTGTCGCTTTAAATCAGTATTGGTTCAATAACCATTCTTTCTTCCCCTGAATAAATATATAACCCCTCTTTTCAACATTCTTCTCCATCCTCATTTCTTTCCTCTCCTTTGCTTATAAGTTCTAACAGAGCCTCGCTTCATCTTCTATCTTTTATCTTAAGTTCTTCCTTAAATATGTTGACATTTTCTTCTATTTACTTTTGTTCGGTTCTGTGTCGACCTCCGGAGTCATGCATGAACAACACTAGAACCAATATTCTCCTCTAGATAAAGTCACCTACGAGTCTTGCAAGGTCAAACGACCAAATGGTCTTTCGCTGTCAAACACTCGGCGGCGAGATGATTGTTTGAGATCGATTCCTTTGGGTTACTTTATCTTGAGGAGAACATTGGTCCAGGTGTTGATTTCATAACATTTCCTAGTTCATCGATGGCCTTGCTGAGAAAAAACTCAATCGTCAGTCGAGATAGCGGTTCTGTTTCTGGTGTAAAGAAACCGATACAACAACTCAAGCATCGGCTTTGGAAGAACTTGTCTTTTAAGAAATTAGTTTAGCTCATGGTTATTTTTCTTAATTCGACTTGTAATATCAGTATTTGAGGTACTTCACTCAATTCATGTATTATCATTCCATTTGGTATTCTTCTCGGCTTTCATTTTTGTAAATTACAGTGGAAAATTATGGAACCGAAAAATTGGGAGTAATATTAATATAATACCCATTCTATTGAAATATAATATTAATCTAATAAGACCCGCCAAAACAAGAAACTTTAGCGCGCCTAAACCAAGATATTTAGGTAAATTATCATAAACCAAAAGAAATACCTTGACCATCATAACCTCGACAAAGTCAACATGCATATTACAAGGGTTCTTCATCCCGTTCTTCATCGTCATCTTCATCCTCATCATCAGAAGAGGATAAATTACACCGGAATTCATCTTCTGGTTCCGCACCCCCGACCTCGTAATCAAGATCTATTGTGTTTCCTCCTTGTACCAAGTTCTCAATAAAGAGATCTTCGATTTTAGTCATGATCACAGGATCATCATTTTCTTATTGCAAAAGAATCAGTTCCATGTCACCATAATCTCCTGAAATAATTTCCCTCGGGTTGACTTGAACAACACTTAGCCACTCTTGCTTTGGTTTCTTCATGTATGGATACAGGATATAACAAACCTGATCTGCTTGTGAGGCTGTGCAATTTGTATGTACTGAATGAAATATACGTACTTATATTTAAAGGCATTAAGATTTACATGTATGGAACTAACGTACCTAGAACAAATGATTCGTCTTTACTGTACGTTTTTGGTGAAAGAACGTCTACAACGCTAGCATTACTCTTCTGAGTGCCTCTACCGATCATAGGGTCGTACCAGTTATACTTAAAAAGTGTGATTCTCAAATTCACAATTCCCTCATGCTCGAGCTGTATGATATTAGTTAAAATCCCGTCGAAATCAGCCTCATCAGAAGCATCAGCATAATTATGTCCTTTAACACGCACACCATATTTACATGTCTTCCGTCCCACGCCGTGTTTCTCTGTATGAAAAAAATATCCTCTTTTAAAATAGATGGACCAGGTTTTAGCCTTATGCACGGGTCCATGCACTATCTCTAGCACCCAATCAGGAAATTTATTTGTGTTTTTCCAATAAGTAACCTGCAGTATATAGAAATAAAATATCAAATATAGAGTTTGGCAAAGATAAATTCAAATAAATATATAGACAAACCAGAATTTTACACATGCATAAGATTCCATCCAGATTCGACATTCTTCGGGTCTTTTTGTGGAGACCTCGTCTTCGGAGAGTTCTAGATATTTTATGACCAGATAATCTTCGAACATACTTTAATTTCAACCAAATTTTATATGAGAAATCATAGTATAGTTGAATATATTAAACCGAAAGATAAGACATGCCAATATATATACCTCTCTAATGGGTCAAAATATATACAGTTTCGCAGAACATAAACATGTGCGCGTCTATAGTCTTCCTCTGAAAGCCAAATTTCTTGCATTCTTCCACTTGGACGACCCACATGAGTAAATATACCAGGAACATTGATAGGATATACGGGGATTTCACCTTCAATGAATCTGGTTAACCTGACCAAATTAATTGGTTTAGAAAAATTTATAATTAATTAATATACTACCATGTGTGTGTCTTACAAATGGCAAAGTGAGCATGTGATAGCGCATTTACCTTGATTTTGTTTTTATATTCGCAGCAAAGTAATGCTCTGAGAAATAAGCTATCTCCTCATTTATATACGATTCAACAATCGATCCTGCCGCTTATCTTTTGTTCTTTGCTTTCCCTTTCAACTTTTTGAAATACCTTTCAAAATGGTACATCTACCTATATTGCACCGAACTACCTAATTCAACTTCGTAGGGGAGATGTATAGGTAAGTGCTCCATCACATCAAAAAATGATGGCGGAAAAATCTTTCCAAGTTGCATATGATTAAAACTATGTTTTCTTTGAGAATTCGAAGATGACTTTTTGTAAAGTTCCCGAGTATATCTCACGGAAAAAACTTCCAACCCCTACAATATATATTTTTTCGAAACTGTTTATAAATATAAATACTATACACATATTTAATTATCAAATATTAAGTAAAATAAAAATAGAAACCTGCTAACACAAGCTGGATGTTCGGGTCTAAGAGTTTGGCAAAGATAAATGGAAGTAGCAACTACATAAAAACGTGGCAGTCATGACTCTTCATCCCTAAAAACTTGTCGTTATCCATATCAGCCAAACTAGCTAAGTCAGCCGCATAGCCATTTGGAAAATTTGACTGCATGTTTCACACATTCTAGTAATTTTGTTCTAGCATCTTTTGTCAATCTGTACATGGGGAAAGGAGCCTTACCCTCACCATCAATATTTAGGTGTGACCGAGAATAGAGTAGTTCTATATCAATTCTTGACATGATGGTGTCTTTGGATTTACCCTTCAATCTCAAAAGAGTATTCATGACGTTGTCAAAAAACTTCTTCTCTACATGCATCAAATCAATTATGTCGGAGAGTGAGGTCCCTCCAGTACGGAAGCTCCCACAATATGCTTTCCTTGTGCCAGTTATGCAACTTCTCATAGCCAGGCTCCTTCTTTTTGTGACCGTTTTCACCGACGTCCTTTGTTTTCGGTGGATTTACACCTTGCAATCGCTCACTATAAACTTTGTCACAACTCAATACCTCAGGTGGATGCTCTTTTGAGGCGTCTTTTCCCTTCAAGAAGTCTTTTTATTCTTCTTCAATGGATGACCAAATGGAACAAATATTCTGTGACAATCAAACCAATACGTCTTCCTTCCCTTAGGCAGATAAAAAGATTTTATCTTCCATGCAAATAGGACAAGACAATCCACTATGGGTCGTCCATCCTGATAACATCCCATATGCCGGGAAGTCGCTTATCGTCCACAGTAGCACTGCTTTTAGTTTAAAGTTTCCATTCAATGACACTTCGTATGCATCGACTCCAGAAGACCACAATTCTTTTAACTCCCCAATAAGAGGTTGGAGGAAGATATCAAGACTAACGCACTGATGATTTGGCCCAGAATTTAGAATTATAAGAAACAAGTATTTTGTATTCATGCACATTTCAGGAGGTAAATTATATGGAGTCAAGATAACGGACCACAACGAATGATTACAAGAAATGCAATTGGATTGAACCCATCTGTACATAATCTAAGATAAACGTTATGGGGTTCTTGGGCAAACAAAACATATGATGTTGAGCTTGAACTTATTTCCACTCCACCACATCAGACGGATGACACATTTCTCCCTCTGTCGTTTGGTGCTCCGCATGCCATCTCATTGCCGCTGCATTCTTCTCGCTTTGATACATTATCTTCAGTCTATCAGCAATTGGTAGATACCACATACGACTGTAGGCTACTCTGGTTCTATTATGTCTCTCATTAGGCTTCCATCTTGGTTTAGTACAAAACCGACACTTTTCTTCCTTTTCGTCTTCTTTCTAGAAGATTATACACTTGTTTATGCAAACATCAATTGTATGATAGGGGAGGCCTAAATTGTGCACCAGTTTGTCTGTCTCATAGTGTGAATCTATTGTATGGTTTCCTTATGGTAAATACTTTGTCATCATTTCACATATCGAATCTACTAACCTTTTACTCATATTATGTCCTGCCTTGTTATGCAGGACCCGAGCAGCCAAGAATAACTGGGAGTGACCTTAATGACAACCATCATATAAATGATTGCTGGTTCTTTCTAACAGGTCATAAAACTTTTTTGAATGATTACGTATAGGTTCTTCACTATTACCCGCGTAACCACGAAATGCCTCATTCACCATATCCACATACCTATCTTCTACATTAATATGACCATTCAGATCAACATAACTTGTTCCTCTATCCAAACCGATTTCTTCTCCATGTTTATACCATACACAATAATCAGGCATAAATCCGTAACTAAACAAATGACTCCAAATTCCTTGTTCCGTGGTTTCCGGTTTTTCGTTCTTGCATAAACGACAAGGGCAGAGAAACTTACCTCCATTGCTCAGCGCTAAAGTCTAGTTTTTGGCAATTTTGATAAATTGTGCCACCCCCGTTGCGAAGGCAGTTGAGAACTTTTCTGTGGCATCATCGAACCTTTTATACATCCACTCCCGATGGATGCTATAATTATTGTATCCTCCTGCCATGTAACTAGATTTCCAAATTATTTGTGTTTCTACAAATGAAAACTGAGAAAGGGCTGAATTTCGACTATGTAGACATAATTGGCCACTCCCATTAATTGTCATAAATGCATGCGCGTGAAACCGGTATACCTACCATAAACAAATAAAATATAACCAAACTATCTCATATTATTATTTCTAAATCCAAAAATACTATATGATACGATCCATACCCGACTACTTTGCAACACAGATAATGAGGTGAATATTAATCGTATCAATAGCGATAAATAAACGACTTGGATACTACTATAACAAAAGTAACAAATTAGTAGCCCACGTACTAGCCAATTCGCGATTGTTCTATGACTCTTAACATCATACGCAAAAATAGTCGCCATATCACCGACTAGCCCGCGACTATTGATTCCGGTCTCGACAATGGTCGTTAATCAGTCATAAATCAATGACTAAATTGGCGACAATCATTTTTGGTCGTATATAAGCGACTAATACACATCCATATATCTGTTGTCGCAAAATAGTAGCAATGTTATTCCCTAATAGTGGTCATATGTTACGACTACAAGTATAGTCGCAAAGTCCAGTGATAGGTCAAGAATTATCCCTATTCTAACTACAAGTGCACAGTAATGCAGATGTAGTACTTAGGGTATCGAATCCACAAGGACTCCGGTCACACGATAGATTATAAGTAGTTCAGATTAAACTAAGCGAAGCAGATTTTGTAAAGCAGTAAATAGCAAGTAAATAAATAAGATCAAGTGAGGCGGTTGTAAGCAATCAAATTAAGGCGTCAGGTTTCGGGAGTTCTCAGGATATCAGGAAATCAGACAATCAATCAGATTCAATCTATAGCGTTCTTGAACTAGAATCACGAAGGTAAAACTAACCAGCTGTCGCTGCGATAATTATCTATGTCTAACAACCTAGCAAGCCAAATCTCTTTGCGAATCCTAGAGTTCTAAACATGCATTAATTCCAAGTTCGTTCGTTCACAATTTCTCTAAACCAAATCTCTTTGCGAATAGATAAATTGTTCATCTAAATCAGATCTAGTTAAATAAACCAACTGTCGTTGCGAGAATCAACCTAAAATCAGTAATCTAAATGGCTAGTTCAGATTAAGCGTTAAGAACAGATCATATGAAGAACTAGATGATAAATCTTAATTAATTAGTTAATCTAACATTTCTTCAAATCCTTAGTGAGAATCCCTAACCTAACAAGAGATCTACTCAGACATAGCAGTCATAACAGAAAACATAGTCAAAATAGATATCATAAAATAATCAAAGGAATAAGAACAGGGGTTCAAAATCAAATCTCTCTCGAGAACAAAACCAGCCCCTAAAATCTCCTAAGAAAAATAAAACTTAGTTCTGAAAGCGTAGCCTAACAAGTGGCTGAAAAACCTATTTATATTCTAAAACACGAATTGGGTCACTTTGTAATTAAGATAAACTTCTGGACCAAGTTGCAAATCTTCATCAACCGGTCAAATTCTCTGGTCCGTGAACTGTGTCGACCGACACCAATGTGTGTGTCGATCGACATCAACATCATATGACGGCAGTGACTTCTTCTTCTCGGGCAAATGCATAAAAAGTCTCCAGAAGGTATCAAAATGTCCAAATAAACTTCAAATGTGGTAAAACCTGTAAAGTACCTGAAAAGACTCTAAAACATAGTAATAGACTCGATAAATAGGACATATACCATGGTTAAAACCCTTAAAATCCATGGTATATCAACTCCCCCACACTTAGCTCTTGCTTGCCCTCAAGCAAGTAAAGAACCAAAATATAAGAGAAGAAGTTTGAAAACTGATATATCATGGTTCTTACTAGTTTTAAACCATGATATAAGTGTGTTTTAGTGTCTTTTTGAGTTCTTTTAGAGTCTTTTACAGGTATAATCAGGTTTGGAGCATATTTGGTGATTATGGCACTTTTTGGAGATATTTGGAGTGTTTGGCCGAGAGATAGAGTTCACTGTCCGAAACAGAGGAATGCGTCGATCGATGCACTCTAGCATCGATCGTTGCACCAGCGAGATGGGCCGAAACTCGGCGGTTTATGAAGAGTCAAGATATTGCACTCTGATCCAGAAGTTCCTGATATTTACAAAGAAGCCCCTGGCCGAGATTAGACCTATATAATTAAGTTTTTGGTGTTTTATTTACTTATGCTTTCATAATTAAGAGGAGAGGATTTTTAGAGCTTTTGGGGCTGATCTGAACCTTTTACTTCATCTGTATTTGGAGAAGATTTCGAACCCCTTTTATTCTTTATCTTCTATGCAATTTATTCATCATATGATCATGTTTTCATTATCTATGTCTGAGTAGATTCCTTGTTAGGTTTAGGGTTTCTCACATAGGATTTCATGACTTGCTAGACTTGTTTATTTCAGTTAAGGATTCATAACTATATTTGTTCTTCAATCTAATTGTGTTTAAAGCTAGTTCTAACCTGATCAATTAGAATCTAGATCTTAGGTTGCTAAATACGTCACGGAAGTGGGGTTTAGGAATCTGAACTAATTAGGTTGAGCAATTAAACTTCTCGCAAACGAAAGTTTGATTTAGGATAATTGTGAACGTATCAAACTTGGAATTAATGCTAGTTTAATCTGTTAGTTCTCGCAAACGAAAGTTTGGTTTGCTGCACTTAGACTTAGAGAATTATCGCAAAGGAATTTGGTTAATTATATATCTGTGTTTTGAGTTCTAGAACTGTGCTTAATTAGATCCTTGCTGAATGAACTGTCTGCTTGTCTGATTTCCTGAGAACGCCCTAGACTTAGCGCTCTTAATAACTTGCTTTCACAACCAATAATCTCCGCTTTCTGTTTACTTTCTCGCACTGCTTTTCATTAAATCACATTGCTTTCTTCCTAGTTTAATTTCCTGTTCTTGAGCTATTGAATACGGAGTCCCTGTGGATTCGATACCTATATACTACAACTACTGAACTGTGCACTTGCAGTTAGATATAGGATAAAACCTGACATCTATCAAGTTTTTGGCGCCGTTTCCGGGGACTCTTTGAGTCTTCGATAGCTTAGAACCTAGGGTTTTACTAGAATTTTTCGTTTTCTTTTCATTTTTATTTTTGTTTTTTTTAGCTACTGATTTTTGTCTGTTTTTCTCTCTGTCGCAGGTACCAATATCGCACTGCGTCGATTGTTGCACCCTTGCATCG
Organism: Orychophragmus violaceus; assembly: GCA_030180135.1. Lineage (NCBI taxonomy): Eukaryota > Viridiplantae > Streptophyta > Magnoliopsida > Brassicales > Brassicaceae > Orychophragmus > Orychophragmus violaceus. The sequence goes on from CM058233.1 coordinate 34,767,869, forward strand.
ATCGTCACTAGGCGACTCAGAGATTGAAGCGATCGTTGCACTGATAGCATCGATCGTTGCCGGACGATTACAGACAGTTTATGCAGACGCAGAAAACTAGAAGTAATCCGAACTTGGACTTAGTTAATCTCGATTTTGAAGAACTTGGACGTTTAGAGAGAGCTAACAGAAGAAAGAGAAGAGAAAGGATGGTACGAGAGCGTTTGATTCTGGTACGTGATGCTGAAGGTACCCTGAGGGACCGAGATAACAACCCATACAATGCTGCTTGGCAAAGGGTTGATGCTGAAGGGAATGTCATCCCCGATCCTCCTGAGCAACAGCAACAGGAGCAGAACCAGGGCCATGGACAGGCCCAAGGTAGAGAGATGGTTGTACGTGAGAGGACTTTAGCTGACTACAACAGACCGGATGAGTTTCACGCAAACCGGTCAGCTTTAGTGCTTCCTGCTTTTGAAAGAAATGATTTTGAGATCAAAACCATCTACTACTCGATGATGAGACAGAATGCATTTCTTGGTTACCCAACGGAGCAGCCTATGGATCACATTGATTCGTTTGAGGACGTAGTCACTGGCATGAAGTATGATGGAGTCTGCCCGGACTATCTGTTCCTTAAGCTCTTTCCGCACAGTCTTGCTGGAGACGCTAGTGCATGGCTGAAGCAGCTGGCACCTGCTCAGTATACTACTTGGGCAGCCTTGAAGAGTGAGTTCCTGCGTCACTTCTATGATGATGCGCGTTCAGACCAGTCCAGACAGGACATACTCACCTTTTCTCAAGGAGCTGTGGAGCCTTTAAAGACTGCTTGGATGAGATTTAAGCAGTATCAGCGTGACTGCCCACACCATGGATTCACAGAGGTTCAGTTGATTGGCATCTTCTTCAGAGGCATAGATCTTCCATATCAGTCTGCACTGGATAATTCCAGTAATGCTAACTTCAACACCAGGACCCCTACACAAGCTAAGCAGTTGATTGAGAATCTGATAGGCAGCAACAGCTGCAAGACTATGGATGAGAGGAGGAAGAAATCTGGTGGAAGTGTAGAGAATTCTGACATAGCTGATATTAGATCTAGGCTGGACACAGTTTGCAATCTCCTAGCAGGTAAGAAAGCTGTCCACTTTGCCCAAGATGTAGAAGTAATTCAAACTGAGGAGGACACTCAGGAGGAAGATGTAAATTTCATAGGAGGTTCTGGATTCCAAGGTAATAGATTTGGCAATCAACAAGGAAACAAATTCTTCAATGGAGGACAGAAAAGTGCTTTCAACAGCAACTCATCTAATGGTTTTCAGAAGACATTTGGACAAGGTACTCAGAGAACCTATGGATCTTCATCTTATCAGACTCCTCCTGCACCTACAGCTCATGAGAGTAGAATGGAAGCTATGATGGAACAACTAATGGAGAGTCAGACCAAGATTTCTGTGGACTGCAACAAGAAGTTAGATGCTGTCTATGAAGACCTCAATGGGAAGTTTGAGTCCCTGAACACTCACATGAAGCAGTTGGATACTCAGGTGAACCAGATTTCCAGCTCAATAAAGGGAAAAGGACTAGCAGACACCCATATTAAGGCCTGGTCTGTGTACGTTAATGATGGATCTCATCTAGGTGAAAAATTTGAGCTAAGTAAAGCTGAATTGGTGAAGGAAGGAGAAATCCCGGATTTTGGTGAAAAACTCTCGGGTGGAAACTGCAGAACTGCAACGATCGACACACACTTAGTGTCGATCGATGCACGTCGTGGACAGACAGATTTGCTGAGTGAGGATGGTATTGATGCAGACTTAGAGCTTGATGGCTTATTCTCTGGAGTCTCTGAGATCTCTCAACAGGAGATTTATGCGCAGATTGTTAGACAACACTCCCCAGTGTCTGAAGTGATTAAGCGAGAAATTGAAGAGCTTAAGAAGCTAGAGGAGATTGGTGAAGAATTGGAAGAAATTCCAACTTTTGATGATCCACCTTATCATCCATGTGTGCAGAGGTATTTGAACAAGATGCTGCCTCTAGATGAAGAGCTGAGAGACTGGGTGGTTATAGTTCCTCAGCATATTGGTGATGTTCTGTTAACCAAGATCCCGAAGAAGCTGCCTGATCCTGGAGTCTTTGTGCTTGATTGTTCAATCTTTGAGGATAGTTTCAGGCGTTCTCTGTGTGACTTAGGAGCTGCTGGAAGTTTGATGCCATACTCTGTGGCAGAGAAGCTGGGTATGCTAGATTTTACTCCTACTAGGACCTCTCTTGTCCTAGCTGATCAGTCCATACGAGTTCCTGAAGGACTCCTGATGGACATCCCGGTGAGAGTTGGAAACTACTTAGTTCCAACAGACTTCTTAGTGCTGAGATATGACTGTGATCCGGATGAAGCATTGCTGCTTGGAAGACCATTTTTGGCTACAGCAGGAGCGGTGATAGATGTTAGGAACAGCCTGATAGGCCTCCATCTGGGAGATGAGCCTCTGCGTTATGAGATGGATAAGCTGCGTAGACCACTGATAGATGGGCAGACATTCACCATAAGGAATGTAGACGATGAGCAGCCTCATGACAATGTGATTATAGATCCTGGAGCACATTTTACTCCATCTTTTCTTGGACATGAGCATTCTGCAACAGCCTACTCGCCACCTTGGATGAGGAGACTTGGACAGAGTAAGAAAAGTCTCTGTTGGGATCTCCTGGTGCCTGAAAAATCTTGTCCGTCCGGTCAAGCTATTGACCTTAAACAAGCGCTGGGTGGGAGGCAACCCACCATTAGGTACTGGTGTTTTTTCTACTTAATTTTTGGTGTTTTGTTAGGATTTTACGTTTGTTTTTGTTTCTGGTGAGTTTATGATTGCAGGTCTCGGACAAATTCGCAGTGCGTCGATCGACGCACTTCTGTGTCGATCGTCACAACACGATCGGAATCGCATTGCAGCGATCGTTGCGGTCCTGAGCAACGATCGACCATACACGAAAATCGCCAAGTAACGGTCGATGCACTTAGTGCAACGATCGATGCATGAGCGACAGAGGTACACCCGACAGAACTCAACAGAACTTAAACAATTTTTGTTTTCTTTTTACCGATCCTTCGCTTGACACTACTGGGGACAGTGTGTCTTAAGTGTGGGGGAGGTGCTACTGACTTATATCTTTCTGTTTTCTTAAGAGTCAGTCCATTTTTCAAAGTTTTTTGTTTTATTGAGTCAAAATTGTTTAAGTAAGAAACTATGATTTTCTGAGAAGATTTACAAGACTTGCAGGAACTTAAGTAACCATTGGGATGAAGTTGCAGGATCTATCTCTGACTGTTAGAAAACCCAGACACAGATCAACCTACTGGGAACACCCACATCACTTCAGGTATCAGAGGATCCTTTTACTGACTTCAATTTAATACTGACTTAGATTTCTCACCTAAGGGCTTGGTATACTTTGTGTCGGATTCTCTGTTAGTTCTGACACAGCCTGTCAACCTATCCTATTTAGTTCCCTTCTCCCCTTCTATAAAGTAAAAAAAAAAAAGATAATAAACTGAGGATGAGTTAGTAACTCCGAAGTGGTCATGAGAATAGTAGCAAACACTATTATCCCTTATGCATCCATGGAATGTGTCCAAAGTACACCCCATAACGGGAAGAACACTGATAAAAAAAATAAAATGATACCCAATGTGGGAAAAATCAGTTGTTAAAGAAGGGAAAGAGAAGAAAGGGACTAGAGAAAGATAGTATGGTGGTCTAAAGATGATAAGGTAATAATCCATGTGCCCTTTGATCGATTCTCCTTAGGTGAGACCGCACTTAAATACTTGCAGAAGTCAGTAGGGAGAATTTGAATGCTTGAATGTGATTGTGGAGTTTACTTAGGACAGTTGCTAAGTGTGGGGGAAGTACATGTTGGTCTTGATATCCTGTGATTGATTCTTTCAGTGGTTTACTAAGGGGAATCTGAGTATTGTAGCTTCTAGGATGAAATGAGTTTCTGAAGAGTTTTCAAACCTCTTCACCAAACTTTAGTTCTCTGTTTTGCTTGAGGGCAAGCAAAGGCTAAGTGTGAGGGAGTTGATATATCATGGTTTTTACTAGTTTTAGACCATGATATAAGTGTGTTTTAGTGTCTTTTTGAGTTCTTTTAGAGTCTTTTACAGGTATAATCAGGTTTGGAGCATATTTGGTGATTATGGCACTTTTTGGAGATATTTGGAGTGTTTGGCCGAGAGATAGAGTTCACTGTCCGAAACAGAGGAATGCGTCGATCGATGCACTCTAGCATCGATCGTTGCACCAGCGAGATGGGCCGAAACTCGGCGGTTTATGAAGAGTCAAGATATTGCACTCTGATCCAGAAGTTCCTGATATTTACAAAGAAGCCCCTGGCCGAGATTAGACCTATATAATTAAGTTTTTGGTGTTTTATTTACTTACGCTTTCATAATTAAGAGGAGAGGATTTTTAGAGCTTTTGGGGCTGATCTGAACCTTTTACTTCATCTGTATTTGGAGAAGATTTCGAACCCCTTTTATTCTTTATCTTCTATGCAATTTATTCATCATATGATCATGTTTTCATTATCTATGTCTGAGTAGATTCCTTGTTAGGTTTAGGGTTTCTCACATAGGATTTCATGACTTGCTAGACTTGTTTATTTCAGTTAAGGATTCATAACTATATTTGTTCTTCAATCTAATTGTGTTTAAAGCTAGTTCTAACCTGATCAATTAGAATCTAGATCTTAGGTTGCTAAATACGTCACGGAAGTGGGGTTTAGGAATCTGAACTAATTAGGTTGAGCAATTAAACTTCTCGCAAACGAAAGTTTGATTTAGGATAATTGTGAACGTATCAAACTTGGAATTAATGCTAGTTTAATCTGTTAGTTCTCGCAAACGAAAGTTTGGTTTGCTGCACTTAGACTTAGAGAATTATCGCAAAGGAATTTGGTTAATTATATATCTGTGTTTTGAGTTCTAGAACTGTGCTTAATTAGATCCTTGCTGAATGAACTGTCTGCTTGTCTGATTTCCTGAGAACGCCCTAGACTTAGCGCTCTTAATAACTTGCTTTCACAACCAATAATCTCCGCTTTCTGTTTACTTTCTCGCACTGCTTTTCATTAAATCACATTGCTTTCTTCCTAGTTTAATTTCCTGTTCTTGAGCTATTGAATACGGAGTCCCTGTGGATTCGATACCTATATACTACAACTACTGAACTGTGCACTTGCAGTTAGATATAGGATAAAACCTGACATCTATCAAGTTTTTGGCGCCGTTTCCGGGGACTCTTTGAGTCTTCGATAGCTTAGAACCTAGGGTTTTACTAGGATTTTTCGTTTTCTTTTCATTTTTATTTTTGTTTTTTTTAGCTACTGATTTTTGTCTGTTTTTCTCTCTGTCGCAGGTACCAATATCGCACTGCGTCGATTGTTGCACCCTTGCATCGATCGTCACTAGGCGACTCAGAGATTGAAGCGATCGTTGCACTGATAGCATCGATCGTTGCCGGACGATTACAGACAGTTTATGCAGACGCAGAAAACTAGAAGTAATCCGAACTTGGACTTAGTTAATCTCGATTTTGAAGAACTTGGACGTTTAGAGAGAGCTAACAGAAGAAAGAGAAGAGAAAGGATGGTACGAGAGCGTTTGATTCTGGTACGTGATGCTGAAGGTACCCTGAGGGACCGAGATAACAATCCATACAATGCTGCTTGGCAAAGGGTTGATGCTGAAGGGAATGTCATCCCCGATCCTCCTGAGCAACAACAACAGGAGCAGAACCAGGGCCATGGACAGGCCCAAGGTAGAGAGATGGTTGTACGTGAGAGGACTTTAGCTGACTACAACAGACCGGATGAGTTTCACGCAAACCGGTCAGCTTTAGTGCTTCCTGCTTTTGAAAGAAATGATTTTGAGATCAAAACCATCTACTACTCGATGATGAGACAGAATGCATTTCTTGGTTACCCAACGGAGCAGCCTATGGATCACATTGATTCGTTTGAGGACGTAGTCACTGGCATGAAGTATGATGGAGTCTGCCCGGACTATCTGTTCCTTAAGCTCTTTCCGCACAGTCTTGCTGGAGACGCTAGTGCATGGCTGAAGCAGCTGGCACCTGCTCAGTATACTACTTGGGCAGCCTTGAAGAGTGAGTTCCTGCGTCACTTCTATGATGATGCGCGTTCAGACCAGTCCAGACAGGACATACTCACCTTTTCTCAAGGAGCTGTGGAGCCTTTAAAGACTGCTTGGATGAGATTTAAGCAGTATCAGCGTGACTGCCCACACCATGGATTCACAGAGGTTCAGTTGATTGGCATCTTCTTCAGAGGCATAGATCTTCCATATCAGTCTGCACTGGATAATTCCAGTAATGCTAACTTCAACACCAGGACCCCTACACAAGCTAAGCAGTTGATTGATAATCTGATAGGCAGCAACAGCTGCAAGACTATGGATGAGAGGAGGAAGAAATCTGGTGGAAGTGTAGAGAATTCTGACATAGCTGATATTAGATCTAGGCTGGACACAGTTTGCAATCTCCTAGCAGGTAAGAAAGCTGTCCACTTTGCCCAAGATGTAGAAGTAATTCAAACTGAGGAGGACACTCAGGAGGAAGATGTAAATTTCATAGGAGGTTCTGGATTCCAAGGTAATAGATTTGGCAATCAACAAGGAAACAAATTCTTCAATGGAGGACAGAAAAGTGCTTTCAACAGCAACTCATCTAATGGTTTTCAGAAGACATTTGGACAAGGTACTCAGAGAACCTATGGATCTTCATCTTATCAGACTCCTCCTGCACCTACAGCTCATGAGAGTAGAATGGAAGCTATGATGGAACAACTAATGGAGAGTCAGACCAAGATTTCTGTGGACTGCAACAAGAAGTTAGATGCTGTCTATGAAGACCTCAATGGGAAGTTTGAGTCCCTGAACACTCACATGAAGCAGTTGGATACTCAGGTGAACCAGATTTCCAGCTCAATAAAGGGAAAAGGACTAGCAGACACCCATATTAAGGCCTGGTCTGTGTACGTTAATGATGGATCTCATCTAGGTGAAAAATTTGAGCTAAGTAAAGCTGAATTGGTGAAGGAAGGAGAAATCCCGGATTTTGGTGAAAAACTCTCGGGTGGAAACTGCAGAACTGCAACGATCGACACACACTTAGTGTCGATCGATGCACGTCGTGGACAGACAGATTTGCTGAGTGAGGATGGTATTGATGCAGACTTAGAGCTTGATGGCTTATTCTCTGGAGTCTCTGAGATCTCTCAACAGGAGATTTATGCGCAGATTGTTAGACAACACTCCCCAGTGTCTGAAGTGATTAAGCGAGAAATTGAAGAGCTTAAGAAGCTAGAGGAGATTGGTGAAGAATTGGAAGAAATTCCAACTTTTGATGATCCACCTTATCATCCATGTGTGCAGAGGTATTTGAACAAGATGCTGCCTCTAGATGAAGAGCTGAGAGACTGGGTGGTTATAGTTCCTCAGCATATTGGTGATGTTCTGTTAACCAAGATCCCGAAGAAGCTGCCTGATCCTGGAGTCTTTGTGCTTGATTGTTCAATCTTTGAGGATAGTTTCAGGCGTTCTCTGTGTGACTTAGGAGCTGCTGGAAGTTTGATGCCATACTCTGTGGCAGAGAAGCTGGGTATGCTAGATTTTACTCCTACTAGGACCTCTCTTGTCCTAGCTGATCAGTCCATACGAGTTCCTGAAGGACTCCTGATGGACATCCCGGTGAGAGTTGGAAACTACTTAGTTCCAACAGACTTCTTAGTGCTGAGATATGACTGTGATCCGGATGAAGCATTGCTGCTTGGAAGACCATTTTTGGCTACAGCAGGAGCGGTGATAGATGTTAGGAACAGCCTGATAGGCCTCCATCTGGGAGATGAGCCTCTGCGTTATGAGATGGATAAGCTGCGTAGACCACTGATAGATGGGCAGACATTCACCATAAGGAATGTAGACGATGAGCAGCCTCATGACAATGTGATTATAGATCCTGGAGCACATTTTACTCCATCTTTTCTTGGACATGAGCATTCTGCAACAGCCTACTCGCCACCTTGGATGAGGAGACTTGGACAGAGACAGAAAAGTCTCTGTTGGGATCTCCTGGTGCCTGAAAAATCTTGTCCGTCCGGTCAAGCTATTGACCTTAAACAAGCGCTGGGTGGGAGGCAACCCACCATTAGGTACTGGTGTTTTTTCTACTTAATTTTTGGTGTTTTTGTTAGGATTTTACGTTTGTTTTTGTTTCTGGTGAGTTTATGATTGCAGGTCTCGGACAAATTCGCAGTGCGTCGATCGACGCACTTCTGTGTCGATCGTCACAACACGATCGGAATCGCATTGCAGCGATCGTTGCGGTCCTGAGCAACGATCGACCATACACGAAAATCGCCAAGTAACGGTCGATGCACTTAGTGCAACGATCGATGCATGAGCGACAGAGGTAAACCCGACAGAACTCAACAGAACTTAAACAATTTTTGTTTTCTTTTTACCGATCCTTCGCTTGACACTACTGGGGACAGTGTGTCTTAAGTGTGGGGGAGGTGCTACTGACTTATATCTTTCTGTTTTCTTAAGAGTCAGTCCATTTTTCAAAGTTTTTTGTTTTATTGAGTCAAAATTGTTTAAGTAAGAAACTATGATTTTCTGAGAAGATTTACAAGACTTGCAGGAACTTAAGTAACCATTGGGATGAAGTTGCAGGATCTATCTCTGACTGTTAGAAAACCCAGACACAGATCAACCTACTGGGAACACCCACATCACTTCAGGTATCAGAGGATCCTTTTACTGACTTCAATTTAATACTGACTTAGATTTCTCACCTAAGGGCTTGGTATACTTTGTGTCGGATTCTCTGTTAGTTCTGACACAGCCTGTCAACCTATCCTATTTAGTTCCCTTCTCCCCTTCTATAAAGTAAAAAAAAAGAAGATAATAAACTGAGGATGAGTTAGTAACTCCGAAGTGGTCATGAGAATAGTAGCAAACACTATTATCCCTTATGAATCCATGGAATGTGTCCAAAGTACACCCCATAACGGGAAGAACACTGATAAAAAAATAAAATGATACCCAATGTGGGAAAAATCAGTTGTTAAAGAAGGGAAAGAGAAGAAAGGGACTAGAGAAAGATAGTATGGTGGTCTAAAGATGATAAGGTAATAATCCATGTGCCCCTTTGATCGATTCTCCTTAGGTGAGACCGCACTTAAATACTTGCAGAAGTCAGTAGGGAGAATTTGAATGCTTAAATGTGATTGTGGAGTTTACTTAGGACAGTTGCTAAGTGTGGGGGAAGTACATGTTGGTCTTGATATCCTGTGATTGATTCTTTCAGTGGTTTACTAAGGGGGATCTGAGTATTGTAGCTTCTAGGATGAAATGAGTTTCTGAAGAGTTTTCAAACCTCTTCACCAAACTTTAGTTCTCTGTTTTGCTTGAGGGCAAGCAAAGGCTAAGTGTGGGGGAGTTGATATATCATGGTTTTTACTAGTTTTAGACCATGATATAAGTGTGTTTTAGTGTCTTTTGTGTTCTTTTAGAGTCTTTTACAGGTATAATCAGGTTTGGAGCATATTTGGTGATTATGACACTTTTTGGAGATATTTGGAGTGTTTGGCCGAGAGATAGAGTTCACTGTCCGAAACAGAGGAATGCGTCGATCGATGCACTCTAGCATCGATCGTTGCACCAGCGAGATGGGCCGAAACTCGGCGGTTTATGAAGAGTCAAGATATTGCACTCTGATCCAGAAGTTCCTGATATTTACAAAGAAGCCCCTGGCCGAGATTAGACCTATATAATTAAGTTTTTGGTGTTTTATTTACTTACGCTTTCATAATTAAGAGGAGAGGATTTTTAGAGCTTTTGGGGCTGATCTGAACCTTTTACTTCATCTGTATTTGGAGAAGATTTCGAACCCCTTTTATTCTTTATCTTCTATGCAATTTATTCATCATATGATCATGTTTTCATTATCTATGTCTGAGTAGATTCCTTGTTAGGTTTAGGGTTTCTCACATAGGATTTCATGACTTGCTAGACTTGTTTATTTCAGTTAAGGATTCATAACTATATTTGTTCTTCAATCTAATTGTGTTTAAAGTTAGTTCTAACCTGATCAATTAGAATCTAGATCTTAGGTTGCTAAATACGTCACGGAAGTGGGGTTTAGGAATCTGAACTAATTAGGTTGAGCAATTAAACTTCTCGCAAACGAAAGTTTGATTTAGGATAATTGTGAACGTATCAAACTTGGAATTAATGCTAGTTTAATCTGTTAGTTCTCGCAAACGAAAGTTTGGTTTGCTGCACTTAGACTTAGAGACTTATCGCAAAGGAATTTGGTTAATTCTATATCTGTGTTTTGAGTTCTAGAACTGTGCTTAATTAGATCCTTGCTGAATGAACTGTCTGCTTGTCTGATTTCCTGAGAACGCCCTAGACTTAGCGCTCTTAATAACTTGCTTTCACAACCAATAATCTCCGCTTTCTGTTTACTTTCTCGCACTGCTTTTCATTAAATCAAATTGCTTTCTTCCTAGTTTAATTTCCTGTTCTTGAGCTATTGAATACGGAGTCCCTGTGGATTCGATACCTATATACTACAACTACTGAACTGTGCACTTGCAGTTAGATATAGGATAAAACCTGACACCTATCAAAAACACAGAAACTCATTTCGTCATAGGAACTTTCGCATTCACATTCACTTAGTAATCCACTGAAAACTTTCCTACAGGACTCAAGACCACAATATACTTCCCCCACACTTAGCAACTGTCTCAAGTAAACTCCACAATCACATTCAAGCATTCAAATTCTCCCTACTGACTTCTGCAAGTATTTAAGTGCGGTCTCACCTAAGGAGTATCGATCAAAGGCACATGGACTCGTACCTTATCAGCTCTAGACCACCATACTATCTTTCTCTAGTCCCTTTCTTCTCTTTTCCCTTCCTTAGCATTCTGATTTTTCCCCATTGGGTATCATTTTATTTTTTTTATCAGTGCTCTTCCCGTTAAGGGGTGTACTTCGGACACATTCCATGGATGCACAGGATATGAGAGTTTTAGCTACCATTCCCATGACCACTTCGGAGTTACTAACTCATCCTCAGTTTATTATCTTTTTTTTTTTTTAATGGAAGGGGAGAAGGGAACTAAATAGGACAGGTTTACAGGCTGTGTCAGAACTAACAAGGGAATCCGACACAAAGTATACCAAGCCCTTAGGTGAGAAAATCTAAGTCAGTATTAGGGTGAAGTTAGTAAAAGATCCTCTGATACCTGAAGTGATGTGGGTGTTCTCAGTAGGTTGATCCATGTCTGGGTTTTCTAATAGTCATAGAGGCTCTGCAAGTCTGTCCAATGGTCACTTAGTTCCTGTTCAAGCGAAAATTTTCCTCGAAAAATCATAGTTTCATACAAATTTTGAACTCAATAAAAAAACAAATTTTGAAAAAGAACTGACTCTAAGAAAACAGAACACGCTGTTAGTAACTACCTCCCCCACACTTGAATAACACTGTCCCCAGTGTTACCAAGTATAGAGAAAGTAAAAGAAGGTGAAAATTCTGTGAAAACTGGGAAAACTGCAATTATTACCTGCTGTCGCTAACTGTGTCGATCGACACGATATATGTATCGGTCGGCACAATGCGAAAATATCAGTACATTCGCGCCAGACTTTGATAGGATCCGAAAATATTAGTGTTAGTCACACAATCTCTCCATTGTTAGTGCTGTTAGATCACTCAGAAACAAGTCAGAAGCAACATAATAGATATAAAAATAAGTTCCACAGAGTTCAAAGCAAGAGAAACAAAACAAACTGACTCAAACAGAAGCAAAGTAGACTCAGGAAAAATGAAAAATGAAAAACGAAACAAACTCAGGGAAAGCTAAGATCATGGACGAACTAAGGATCAGAATCATCGTCGGCTCTCTCTGGTGGTGTGGGTGATCTCTGACGTCGACGTCCGTGCGAAGGACAGGTGCAGGTGCAGCTGAAGGCTCGAGCAAGACCACCCCAAAGTGATCGAACCGTATCTGTCAGGAACTTCATGTGAGGATCTGCATCATAACCGGGAAGAGGTGTAGGAGCATCTAATGGAAGAACCCAATGTGGATATGCGTGTGGACCCCCAGCAGGGTCAGGAACAGGCTCGTCTTCAGCAGGAGTAGGAGCAGCCCGGGAGGAAGGAGCTCCTCTGCATAAACGAGCAGCATGTGGCAGCCTCACATACCTCGGATCAGGCTGGAAACGCAAGTCGTCTTGTGTATCTATCGATAATGGTGCGTGTCGTAAGTCAACTGTGCGCTCCTCAATCCCCTCTCTGTAGCACCAAGTCAAATCTGGCTTCAACCAGGTTTCACTCAACAAGTGCTCCTCATCAATCTCAGCGAAAGACCGCTCACATTTATAATCCTGTAGAGGTATCCTGAAATGCCTGAAAATCGGTGTCAAAAGACTCCCCACTGACTCTGTCGTGCCTCTCCCGGAACCTCTAAATGGCTTCGCCTGCAGCGAAACTAAGTGCTCTGCAAATACTGCCCCCAGGTTAGTCCTCTCAAAAGGACCCTCGTGATCATACTCATGGGAACACAGATGTCCCACTGCCGGGTGGAGTAGTACCAGCTCCTGCATCCGCATCTTATTCGGTTCCATCTTGCACTGGAGAGTGTTAGCCAAGACGCGTACAACATAGCGTAGGACCGGATGTCGTAAGTCCTTCATCTTCGTCTCGCTGGAGAAATAAGGTGTAGAACCGAAATTACCCCAGAACTTCTCAAGGTCAGGAAAGCTCTCTGAAAGTGTAGCATGTGTGTAGCCTTTCCTGAAACCATAAATAGCACAGAGATCTCGCATGGGCAGTCTGTATCTCCTACCATGTGCCATGAAGCATAAATAACCTTCCTGCGCGTTCTTTGCGTTCCAGTCTCTGTATGTGACTCGTACAGTGGCCATAAACTGACGCACCAGCTCCGGATACAGAGGATAATAGACATAAGGCATCGTCCCTAGACCCATCCTCCGCAAGCATATCAAAACCTGCTCTCTCATACCACTCTTCCTCAGGAAATCATGGCTGACCAGCTTCGTAGGCTCAAGTGTAACATCGCACCACCCATTGTACAACAGAGTGTCATACTCATCCCAGGTGTCCAACACCTCCCTGTGGAGACAATCAGTACTAAGCACAATCCGCCTGGGTGTTTGATGCCACACCTTATCTGTCAGTATCTTCACTCCTTCATCCTTGGGCCACGGGTGTGTAGGAAACTCGGGAGGTATCTGTGGCGAACCCGAAGGTGATTGAGGTGTCATGGGTGGAAGTGGATACGCTGGTGCTGTTGGTGCTGAACCAGATGAACTCGCTCCATCTTTGCGAGTCTTTTTCTTTGGAGGCATCTGTGAGCAAAAATCAAAATAAGAGCATGAGATTCTTTGAAAAATCAGAAACAAACACATTAAAACCTCAATCAACAGCAAGAGAAGCATCTAACAGAGCGGTAGGAGCAGTTCAATCACGTTTTTAATTCCCAATTTTCGCACAAAATCACAAGTTCAATCATAAAACTAAAATTTTCAAAAACTTGCAAAATCAGTCATGAAATCTACCTAGGCATCACCATTCTACTACCAAACAACTTAAATCAATGCTATTTCACCATGGGATTAAGAAATGAGAGGCAAAATCGAAATTTTACCTTGTGAATCGAAACTGAAAATTGGAGATTAAGAACTCATACCTTGGTTTCGATGAAAATGGAGTGGAGATATGAATAGAGGGTGAAATTTCGGTTGGGTTAGGCTTTGGAATCGTTGAATTTGGTTGAGAAACGAGAGAGAACGAGTTTTGTGGAGAAATCTCGGCTATGGAGGATTTTCGTTTATAATGAAGAACAATCGCGAAGAAGAGAAAGAAAACTTACCTCGGGGCGCTTCATGTCGATCGATCCGTACTCTTCATGTCGATCGACATGATGTTTGAAAATTGAACCGGTCAGAGTGTTCTAACCGAGGTCAAACCTCGTTATTTGGGAAAAGTGGATCGATCGACCTGAATATCCATATCGACATAAATGTCCATTGTGTCGACCGACATAGCATATATGTCGATCGACATAGTGCAATTCCGGCGCTAGATTTTCCTGTAAAGACTCAAGAAAAACAAAAACGAAAAATTAGACTAAAACTCATATGTACAGACTCACCAGTGGGTTGCCTCCCACTCAGCGCTTGTTTTAAGTCGTTAGCTTGACTTATTGGAAGGGATCAGACTCATGGGGGTTTCAACAGAGACTTGGAGAGTCTCTGTAAATGTCTTTTCATCCACGGTGGTGTGTAAGCAGTAGAAGCATGAGATCGTCCAAGGAACAGAGGAAGAGATTCAGGGTGGGAGCGAAGCTTGGGAGGCGCAGAGTGTTTTCCTGCATTCACAGAAATGGAGTCAGGAGGTTTAAACTTAGAGGATTTATGCCTTACCTTTGGTGGAGATCTGATGCTTGGAGTTTTCCGCTTATGAGTGGCTTTGGGTTCTGAAGATGTTAGAGTAGATTTCTGAGGAACCACCATCTCCTTATCCACCACTACCATGCACTGAACTACATCTTTAGACCTTACATGAGCTTTTGGGAATGGAATTGGAGGTTTGTAGACCCGTTCCTTAACCACTCCCCGAGAAATAAGTGAGACTGGTTCTTCACGACGTGCAACGACCGATTCCAATGGTGCAACGATCGACGCAGGTATTTCAGCTTGAGTCTCAACTTTAGTCTCGGGTTTCTCAGCCTCCTGGTCTAATTCAACAGTCCTAAACTCAAATTTCTCCTCTTTACTTGGTTCATTATCAGTCTGAACTACCCAAGCCAAAAGATCAATGTCAATCTCCGTTGAGTCTGGTCCGTCGAAGCTCTCAAACTCAGGTGATTCGATCTCAGACTCCTCTCTGTTTTCCACAATTTCCATAGCCTTAACTGCAAGATATGGTCCATGATCCATCCTATGGCCAACCTGAATTGGAATGTTGATGACATGAGCTTCTTGAGCATCCTTCTCCTCGAAAGAGCTTGAAATTTGGTCCACTTTTGTATCCAGCAGCCTTATATGAGTGCTCAAGGCTTCAAACTTCTCTTTAAAATTAGTGTACAAGGACTCAATCTTCGAGCTGGAAGACACAGCGGCCTGTTGTTGTTCCACAAGATACTGCTCCACCATGGCTTCCAGTCTGTTCTTATATGTCGGTGCAGGAGGTTCTTGGTGATATGAATAACCAAAGTCCCTCAATCTTGGAGCATAACTAGAACCTTGTCTCTGCTGATTGCCATGTGTCTGTCCATAATAATCAGTTCCAGCCATATAATTTTCCTCTGCAAACTCTTCAGCTTCTGCATCAGATCGGAATTGTCTCTTCCTAAGTAGGACGTCGTGAATGTTATCTATCTTATCTCTCATCTCAGCTATCTGCCCAGCTAATGCATAGTAATCTGGCATGATGGGGTTTCCTTCCCCATCTAGTTTCTGACCCTTTGCGTTGCATATATGACCCTCTTGGTCTCGTAAAACGCCGTTCTCGCCGCGAATCAAAATCAAAGGTTCCATAGAGCGAAACCTGTTATACATCCAAGCTCTCGGTATCTCTGGTTTCGCCTTTTGTCGACCGACGCAAGAAGAGTGTCGATCGATACAGTGCGATTCCTGCAACACCAAAGAAACAAGAACGTGAGTAAACAAGAAAACTAAAAAAAATGCTTAATCTAAATCCTAATACTAAATCTATCGGCGAACTCAAAGAGTCCCCGGCAACGGCGCCAAAAACTTGATAGGTCAAGAATTATCCCTATTCTAACTGCAAGTGCACAGTAATGCAGATGTAGTACTTAGGGTATCGAATCCACAAGGACTCCGGTCACACGATAGATTATAAGTAGTTCAGATTAAACTAAGCGAAGCAGATTTTGTAAAGCAGTAAATAGCAAGTAAATAAATAAGATCAAGCGAGGCGGTTGTAAGCAATCAAACGAAGGCGTCAGGTTTCGGGAGTTCTCAGGATATCAGAAAATCAGACAATCAAACAGATTCAATCTATAGCGTTCTTGAACTAGAATCACGAAGGTAAAACTAACCAGTTGTCGCTGCGATAATTATCTATGTCTAACAACCTAGCAAGCCAAATCTCTTTGCGAATCCTAGAGTTCTAAACATGCATTAATTCCAAGTTCGTTCGTTCATAATTTCTCTAAACCAAATCTCTTTGCGAATAGATAAATTGTTCATCTAAATCAGATCTAGTTAAATAAACCAACTGTCGTTGCGAGAATCAACCTAAAATCAGTAATCTAAATGGCCAGTTCAGATTAAGCGTTAAGAACAGATCAGATGAAGAACTAGATGATAAATCTTAATTAATTAGTTAATCTAACATTCCTTCAAATCCTTAGTGAGAATCCCTAACCTAACAAGAGATCTACTCAGACATAGTAGTCATAACAGAAAACATAGTCAAAATAGATATCATAAAATAATCAAAGGAATAAGAACATGGGTTCAAAATCAAGTCTCTCTCGAGAACAAAACCAGCCCCTAAAATCTCCTAAGAAAAATAAAACTTAGTTCTGAAAGCGTAGCCTAACAAGTGGCTGAAAAACCTATTTATATTCTAAAACACGAATTGGGTCACTTTGTAATTAAGATAAACTTCTGGACCAAGTTGTAAATCTTCATCAACCGGTCAAATTCTCTGTTCCGTGAACTGTGTCGACCGACACCAATGTGTGTGTCGATCGACATCAACATCATATGACGGCAGTGACTTCTTCTTCTCGGGCAAATGCACAAAAAGTCTCCAGAAGGTATCAAAATGTCCAAATAAACTCCAAATGTGGTAAAACCTGTAAAGTGACTGAAAAGACTCTAAAACATAGTAATAGACTCGATAAATAGGACATATACCATGGTTAAAAACCCTAAAATCCATGGTATATCATCCAGATGCAAAAATGTTATTTTCTGGTAGTGATACGTGAAGATAAAGGTTATTAATAACTTACTCTCTCGCTAGAATCGTTTACGCGACCTTTATTCCATGTTGCGACTCCATGTACGTAAGATCGTGAAGAGGGTGAATCGTGTGTGAACCCAAATCCTTCGGGGCAAACAAATTCAAGAAAGGGGATTCATAATCAGGATTCTGAATCTTTACTCTGTCTCCCCTCCGAGGGTATATGACTACTAAAATCACACTTCAAATGAGTACAAAATTCACCGCCGCATTTCTCCTCCGGTACATAATCATCGGGTACTTCAATAATTGGTACTACATTAAGGTGTATTACGTTAAGGGGTACGACATTAACGGGTATTGTATGCTTGACCGGTGAACGATAATAGAGGTCTTCTTGTGTTGCATTTGTTGAAGTAGAACACTGTTGGAGGCCTTCAAAGGGTATATGGAACTGTGGAGGCTGTATAGACTCTGCTTCATCCGTCGTAGAATCTACCGTTTACCCTTCCCCTCTAACACTATTAGCCTCCTCCATTGGATCCTTAATGATATCCTCCTCATTCCCGCCAACTAGTTCATTTCTGTTTTGGGCTCCATTGTCCTTGGATGTGTCCACTGGCTCCTGCACAGTTGTACCAACTGGTTCCTGCAATATGAATATTAATATACAGATAAGTGTACGTTCACAAATATCCTTGATCGTTCACAGTCATAAGTTAAGTCCACACCGTTTCCTCCATAGGCTCCTTTACGATTTCCTCGTCTATGGTTGTGTCCGCCGGCTCGTGCACAGTTGCACCAGCTGGTTCTTGCAAAACGAATGTTCATATATAGATAAGTGTACATTCAAAATTATCCTTGATCGTTCACATACATAATTTTAGTCCATACTTTTTCCTCCATGGGCTCCTTTATGATTTCCTCGTCAATCATGTGAACTTGTTCACAATTGCTATGGGATCAATCGTCCATGGTACAATCCACTGGTTCCTGCACAATTGTACATGCTGGTTCCTGCCAAAAGAATGTTCATATATATATAAGTGTACGTTCACAAATATCCTTGATCGCTCACAGACATAAGTTAAGCCCATGCCGTTTCCAATCAGCTATCGGCAGAAGCTTTATCTCCCAAGGATTTCTCACCCGCCGTAGTGTCTTCTTCGACCTCGTTCTCCAGTGGTCCACTTAAGTTTTCGTTCACATCCCGTTCATCCTGGTAAGATATATAGGCCTAACAATCGCTCTTTTTTAAGAATAACAAATCGAAAACATACCTTATCTAACGACTCCTTAGTTACCTTCTTCTTCTTCGAAGACCTTCCAGACTTGAGCTTCTTTTGATTTGCATCCGGCTTCGTAGCCTTACCTCTTCCCACCCTCTACACACTTCCAACAGGTGGTTTAGGAATGGGCTCCACATCTTCATCCGAAGAGAGCTCTTGGGGGAAGTTAGATGGAGGGTCCTATAAGAATAAAACATCGCAAGTTAAACATGAATTAACTACAAATTAATGTTCATATATGGGTTAAGGGATTCTTAAAACATTCCCAATGAAATTTAAAATCGGAAAACCTACCTTATCCGAGGGCTCTGTTGGGATTATGTCCTGAAATCATATTGTACTTACTCTAAAGATAGTTGTATTGTCGAGATCGGACAATTCATGTGATACTGGGTAGTCATAATGTTTTGCTAGAAACCGCTTATGACAAATGAGTTGTAATTCATTTCTAGTATCGTGTGAACCTACAGGGTCACACACCTAAGCAAGCTGGATACACTTAGTATGGGATTGATCATTGGCATATGATCCGATCAATGTGTATTGGATACACATTGAATTGAGTTTTGAAGAGGTGTGTCGATCGATGCAATGAGTATGTCGATCGACGCAGGTTTTCGAATGGGTGTGTCGATCGATGCACATTGAGCCTCGAGACTGAAGTTTCGAGTTAATAACTTAAACGAGTCGGGTTTGATCCGCAGGTCGTTTTGGGTCATCCCGGGTCGATATATAATGTCTTATATGATCGACCTGAGCCCTAGCCGTCAGTGTAGCTTCTCTGAGAGAAAGCAGAGACACAGAAACTCATAAGATCCACAGGAGATCCGATTCCCGGCACTAGCATCCCGGCGGATTCCAGCTTGTGTGCGTGTGGACTACGATAGAGGCGCGGCGATTGAGGCGCTCTAGATCTCGTTTACCTGCTCATCCTTCCGCTGCCAATCTCCAGGTAATCACGAGGTCAGTTCTTAGATTCAATCACCTAGACCCTGGATCCTAGGGATTCCAACAGTGGTATCAGAGCCTTAGGGTTTAATTCATTGAATCTGTAGCCTGGAATTCGATTAAAATGGTATTTGATTGAATTGATGCTAGCTAGGTTTCGTTTTGATAAATGTAATCTCGGATTTAATTGTATCGAAAACGAAGAACTGTGTTTTCGCACTGTGTCGATCGACACAAGTTTGTGTCGGTCGACACACCGCGAAAATGGCAAAACTGTTTTAGGGTTTTCGCACAGCATCGATCGATGCACTGGGTGTGACGGTCGATGCAGCGCGAAAATGCAAAAGAATTTGTGTTTTCGCATAGCGTCGATCGACACAAGTTTGTGTCGGTCGATGCACCGCGAATTCGCCTATTAAAACATTGGGTTTCGATATAGAAATCGTACTGTGTCGATCGACACACTGGGTGCATCGATCGACACAGGCTGTGCGAAAGGATAGATCGGTTCAATTGGATTGAACCGGTTATCTCGCATGGTTATGTCGGTTTACTTCGATTAAAAATTCCCTGATACCCTACTGTATCGATCGACACAGGTTTAGTGTCGGTCGACACAGGCCTTGTGATTGGTTAATCGGTTCAATTGGATTGAACTGATTATCATGCTTGGTTAAGGCAGATCAGATCGGTTTAAATTGGATGAATTGATTCAATTGGATTGAATTGGTTATCTCAATTGGTATAAACCGATTTGATTGGTTAAGATCAGTTTGATTGGATAAGTCGGTTCAATTGAATTGGACCGGTTATCGTGATTAGTTAAAACTGGTTGAATCGGTTCAGTTGGATGGACCGGTTGAATTGGATTTGACCGGTATCTCAATTGGTCTAAAACCGGTTCATTTGGTCATTTACCGGCTCAATTGGATTGACCGGTTATCTGGTTGGTTAAACGTAATCGTTTGGTTTTGAACCAAATGATTAAGAAACCGAACCAAATGACTGAGCCCACTTCAATTAGAACAAGCAAAACCTAATTAAAATTAGAAGTAAAACATGTTCTAAACCTATCTGGTACACATTGGATGTGTATTAGATCAAAGTTTAGTTTTCAATATGGTCAACTGTCAATAATCATTTCGTTGTTGTGATAGTCTTGCCAAGAGCTTGGTGTCCACAATTACATGAGTAAGGCAGGAAGTAATGTTGATGGTCTTGCAGTGCTTGACATCAACAATTACGTGACCTAAGAGATTGAATTACTAACTTTTGAGTTCCGTTTCCTCAACTAAATATCAAGTGACCTTGATATCTTGCCCAAATCTCGTCTACTGTCAAGACTTGTTTCGTTTGTTGGATAGCCTTGGAGTCCTTGGTATCCACTACTACATGAGTAAGACAGGTGATCATTGATAGACTTGCAGTGCGACTGTCAATGATCACAAGACTGAAGAGATTGGTTTACTTGACTGGGCTATCGGAAGTTCTGGGCCCAGAGACATCAGAGTAGATAAGACATGGATTGTCTTATCTGCGACCAAGAGTTGTACTGGGTACAATTAGCAATGATTTGCTTACCTAGATGACTAAACTCTGGGTGATGACGAGTCGTCCGCTCAGATTTTAGTGATGTATGGATCTTGGATCATTATATTCATAGAGGAAACATTGTTTGAATATAATGCGAGTTTTCTTATTAGATAAGATTTCTCATTTCCAGAGCTTCATAACTAAAATTTTCTTTTATTTAAATTTCAGCCTATGTCTAAAACTACTTTCTCGTTACGATCCGTCCTTGAGAAGGACAAGTTAAATGGATCAATATGTATCGCAATTTGAGATTAATCCTCAAGCAGGAGAGTAAGGACTATGTCCTTGAGAAAGCTCTTCCAGAAAGGCTTGGGACCAATCGCTCGAATGCAGTATATGATGCTTGGAATAAGCATTATATTGATGTGGTAGATGTGCGTGGTCTGATGTTGGCTACCATGGAATCGGACTTAAAGAGTCAATATGAGAACATGGAGTCGCCAATAGATATGATCACCAGCCTGAAACTGAAGTTTCAGGATCTGGCACGAGTTGAGAGATTCCAGATGGTGAAGTCTCTCACTGGGTGCAAGCTACCAGAGGATGCTCCAGTGAGTCCTCATGTCATTAAAATGATGGGTTACATTGATAACCTGGGGAAACTGGAATGTCCTGTCAGCTTAGAGTTGGCCACTGACATCATTTTGCAGTCACTGCCGTCTAGTTATGATAAGTTTATCAAAAGCTATATCAAGAATAACTTGACGAAGACGTTGACTGAGCTGCATGGTATGATCAAAACAGCAGAGCAAGACATCATAAAGGGTAAAAGATTTGAGAAATCTTGTGGTGACAAGGGTAGAGTCAGGGCCGTCCAGATTTGGAATCAGGATAAGCCTCTGTCATCTTATAAACCCAAGTCCGGCCCAACTGGTGTTAGAAAGTGCTTCTACTGTGATAAGTCAGGGCATTGAAAGAGAGATTGCATTAAATTCTTGGAAGATTCACAAGAGATGAAAGAGATGTATGGTACTTCTTCTTCAGGTATTGTGTTATTACTTCAAGTTCTACGTATGTATTGGATACTGGTTGTGGTACTGATATTTTGGAAATATGCAGGGCCTAAGCAACAGTAGAACGTTGAAGAAAGGACAAGTGGAACTACGTGTCTTGTATGGAGCAATGGTTGATGCATGAGCCGTAGAGATTCTCCACTTGTAGGAGCCTTTCAAGCTTGGTTTTGAATTAAGTAATTGCTACTATGTACCTGCTTTACGCAGAGATGTCTTTCATTTTCTTGTAAGAATTTGGATGTTTTTCATTCTGATAAAAGACAAGTTTTGCTCTTTTGATCTTAATGAAATATTCTATGGTCGCACCCCTTTTGATAATGGGTTTTATATCTTAAACCAATGTACGCTTGTATATACATAACATAAATACCAAACGGTTTAAGTCTGAAGACTCGAAATCGATTTTCCTAAGCATAGTCGTTTTGACCACATAGAGTGAAGCGGATTCAGAAGTTCCATTGTTATGGGCTTTAGGCTCATTTGATTATAAATCATTTGAGATATGAATCTTGCTTGCTGGGTCAAATGACTAAGGCTTCTTTAGCAGAGCTAAAGAAAAGGGCCCGAGGCTTACTGGGCCTTACACGTACTAATGTATGTAGCCCGGTGAGCATCAATGCCAAAGGAAATCTTTAGTACTTCATTACCTTATTGATGGCATCAATAAGTATGGCTGTGTTCTTTTGATGAGACACGAGTAGGAATCCTTTGAGGAGTCCCAAAATGAAGTATAGAACCGATTTGACAGAAGTATTGAGATCCTCGATTAGATCGCGGAGGAAAATACTTGAGTCAAGAATTGGGTGATCATCTAACTGAGTGTGAAGTCATATCACAGCTCTTTTCTCCTGGAAAACCTAAATGGTGTTTCTGAGAGAACGAATCGGACCTTATTAGATATGCTCCGATTAATGATGAGTCACAGGAATCTTCCATTATCCTTTTAAAATACGCTCTAAAATGAATATGTTTACGCCAAATAGTTTTCTATCAGAATCAATTGAAAGACACCACATTGGATATGGACTGGGTGATTTCCAAGTATGTTTTTCTGATTAATTGAGATTGCAAGGTTTGTATAAGGCAGTTGTCAACAAACAAACTTGAATCCAAATCTGATAAGGGCTGCTTCGTCGGTTGTCCTAGGGAAACCAAGACTTAGTACTTTTGCGACCAATCCGAGAACAAAGTTTTGTCGTTCGGAACTCTGTTTTTCCAAGAAAACAATGGGAGTAAAAGTACAGCTCGAAGAAATTCGAGAAACACATGAGGCTGTTAAACCTGTTGAGGAAGAGCAGCGGTTGGATCTACAGAGTGTTGTAGGATCTAAACCTGTGGAGCCTGAAGTTCGCTGATCCTGAGGGATCCGTCACTAAACCGAGGGTGATTCCTCATGACCGATTGCTGTGATCTGTTGATCATTGAAAAGTGACGAGCCTGCGAAATTCAACGAAGCGAAGGTGAGCCCCAACTCCGAAATTTGACTAGGAATGTTTGTTAGCTTCACCGATCCATCTATGGATTGAAGCAAACACCTTGGAGTTGGAATCTATGTTCTGTTAAAACAGTCAAAAGTCATTGACTTGATCAGGAACGTATAGAAACCGTGCGTTTACAAGTAAACTAATGAAAGCGTAATTTCAATTCTCACACCGTATGTTTATAACATACTTAATCTCATAAACGACGTTCCGACGTTATAGTCTTGTCAAGATTTGGGTCGGAAGTCAAATTTAACGATGGACATGGAAGAAGCCGCGAAAGTTCTTAGAATAAGGATCCATTGAAATGGATTGCAAAGACCAATTGGATCGTGTCAGAATCCTTATGGTGATAAGGTATTGGACAGTTCAAATGTGCTTGATTCCAAGAATGGCTTCACACCAAAGGTCTTATGGCAATAATCTTAGCAAGATGGAGTGTCTTTGACACTGACTGAGCTAGTATCGATCTTAGCAAGATGAAGTGTCTTGGACACTGGCTGAGCTAGTATCTATGAGTGTGATTCCTTTTTGCTTATGCAATAGAATCCATCATGAATGCCATATTTTGCACTCGTCTAGATGCAGCTGACGCATAAAGCATGACGAAAAGAAACCAATTTATTCCGGTAAAAGTCACTGGACGGTTGTAAAGAATATCCCCATGTGTTTGAGAAACACTAAGGATAGTTCTTGTTCAACTGAGAAAAATGACGAATCTGTTATGAGTAGTTAGACGGACAAAAATGATTCCCGGTTCCAACCAGGTTATGTCTCTTTGTCTGTGTAGCGGCGCTATCTGTTGGAAAGGTCTCCAAGCAGTGGACCGTAGAATAGTTCTTATTAAAGAATAGCGGTGTGGTTTGTTGGAATGGTTCCAAGCAAGAACACCGCAGCATCTCTCACAACCTAAGCATGGTTTTCATGATGTTGCTGTAGGTACTAGATATCTGAAGACGTGGTCTAGATTCTAGTGGGAGTTATGTTAGTTATGATGTTCAGATAGACATGATGCAGTGATGTTTATGAAAAACTGACATCAGCATTATTTGATCATTGGATAATTAAATAATGGTCCCAAGTATTTTATGTTCATTTTATAGGTAATCAAGTTGAGGACTTGATCATGAAACCCTATAAGTAAAAGATGACATAAATTATGATTGTCCCTAGTCGAGATTGTCAAAGTGGGACACTGACAACCGCGAGAGACTAGCTTGTGAGGTGACTGTTGACTAAGTTTCATGGAGTCAATGATATGAGTATCACAGTCAGTCACATAGATATATGTTGGTGAACATATGATCGGACATGACCCGCTAATGAGAACTCTACAGGATAGTTATATCTGTGTCATGAGAGTTTTTCATTACGACTATAGAGTATAGTCCTTAGACCTGAGTTCATCATGCTTTCTAGCATATGAATTGATGCACTTTGACCTTGTCAAACGTCGATCCGTAAATGGCGGCTATAAAGGCATTGCTTAGGTGTATCATGATGTATGTGTAGAAACAGGGATGGAACAAGAAGGGGTTTGTCCCTCCTATATAACAGGAGATAAATATCTCAGGCAACGAAGATTTGATACTGAGAAAATGCATGGCCGTGCTCAAACGAGGTGATTGTCAGTCGTTTGTTTTATCAGTATAGATCAGGAGTTCGATGAACATGATGTTGGCTATAATAAGGATGACACAGTTTCTTGCCTTATGCCATATCGAGATATAGCGATAAAGGGATTATGGGAATAGATGATTCCAGTACAAGTGGGAGATTGTTGGGATTATGTCCTGGAATCATATTGTACTTACTCTAAAGATAGTTGTATTGTCGAGATCGGACAATTCATGTGATACTGGGTAGTCATAATGTTTTGCTAGAAACCGCTTATGACAAATGAGTTGTAATTCATTTCTAGTATCGTGTGAACCTACAGGGTCACACACCTAAGCAAGCTGGATACACTTAGTATGGGATTGATCATTGGCATATGATCCGATCAATGTGTATTGGATACACATTGAATTGAGTTTTGAAGAGGTGTGTCGATCGATGCAATGAGTATGTCGATCGACGCAGGTTTTCGAATGGGTGTGTCGATCGATACAGTATGTG
Organism: Orychophragmus violaceus; assembly: GCA_030180135.1. NCBI lineage: Eukaryota > Viridiplantae > Streptophyta > Magnoliopsida > Brassicales > Brassicaceae > Orychophragmus > Orychophragmus violaceus. Next base: position 34,793,350 of record CM058233.1, read on the forward strand.
TATCGATCGATGCACATTGGGCCTCGAGACTGAAGTTTCGAGTTAATTACTTAAACGAGTCGGGTTTGATCCGCAGGTCGTTTTGGGTTATCCCAGGTCGATATATAATGTCTTATATGATCGACCTGAGCCCTAGCCGTCAGTGTAGCTTCTCTTAGAGAAAGCAGAGACACAGAAACTCATAAGATCCACAGGAGATCCGATTCCTGGCACTAGCATCCCGGCGGATTCCAGCTTGTGTGCGTGTGGACTGTTGGGAATGTCCTGAAATCTACCGTACTATCTCTAGAAAGTATGATAAGTGTCGAGATCAGACATAAGTCATAAATACTGGGTGATCATGATGACTTGCTAGAGTCCGCTCTTGATCTATAAGTTTAGGACTTATTACCAGTATTGTATGATCCCAAAGGGTCACACACCATAGCTAACGGGAAAGTTAACAAGGAATTAATACGGTAAGATGCAAGGCATTTACTGTATTTGAACAGAGAATTGGGCCAGACAAAATACAGTCTTTTGTCTGGTTTGGGCCTTGGGCCCAAAATCCCAATAGGCCATTAGTTTAATTACTTGGGCCCATATAAGGATGAGGAAAGGCGCAGGAAGCCCTAATGCTTCTTGCTCTGCGATTTCTGAGCCTGAGCCGTCCTCTCTCTCTCTGTTGATTCCAACTTGGTCTAGCAGCCTGATCCAGTAGCTTGTAAGAGTGTGGATACCTAGGAGGAGCCGGTTATCATCAGCTCTCTGTGATCTCTTCATTCCTTTGATCAATCCGCTGCAATCATAAGGTAATGATTCTGATCTGTTTATGATTCAACTGCAAATCACCTAGATCCTAGTTGATTATGTGCTAGGTTGTAACCTGATAATTAAACCATGAACACACATAATCCTTCAGTGGTATCAGAGCCTAGGTCGTTAGGTTTTTGCTGTTTGGATCATATTTAGGTTGTTTTAAATGTTTAGAATCGAATTTATGTTAAGAAATTTGATTAGAAAACTTAAAAACCTATTGTGTAAATCGCATGATCCGATTGAAACCCATCGAAATGCGATGTAGCCGTGATGATCATGCCTCGGTGCATTGATCGATCCGATCTCGTGGCATGATCGTGTATCAGTCGGCTTGGATGCGAGTGAACGATCGACGAGGAGCATGAGCAACACGATCGCGGATCGAATTCGATCGGATCTAATGCTTCACGCTGTCTCGATCGCGGATCGGATATCGATCGTAACGAGCTGATGCGGGTTCGATCGTCGATCGCGTGTATGGCGCGAGTCGACATGTCCCGACCCGCAGCGCCTGTCCCGATCGTGTCGCACAAAGTCCCGAGAGCGAGCTCGGCTCGTCCTCTCGATCCGGCGGTGCGTGATCCGGCTGGCGAGGCTACGTTCCGTGAGTAGCCAATCGGTTCAACCGAGCCTCGCGGTTCGTACTCCCCTAACCCGCGACGATGAACCAATCAAGCGGTTAACCCAAATCGCGGTTTGCTGGAAATTATTTAATACAATTGGTATTATTTAATTTCTGGTTAAACTGGATTTAAATTCAAAATTGAATTTAACCTAAACCGAAGGCTGGTCTAAGTTTGATTTGGTTGGACCAAATAATTTAGAGCTGGTCTGGTTTAGTAAATAACCAGTTGGATTTAGTAGTTAATTTGGTCTTGGACCAGAATTAATGAACCGACTCGGTTATGTCAAATTATTGGGCTAATTGGAATTCTGTGGTCTTGGGCCAAGAATTGGGCCTATAATTTGTGACCCAACCGAAAACTTTAATAAAATATTAAATTAGAAATTTCTATTTTTAGCATGTTTCTAAATTTAGAAAGTTTCTAAAATAAGCATGTTTCCCGATTTAGAAAGTTTCTAAAATAGTAGGTTTCCCTAAATAGAAAGTTTCCATATTTAGAAAGTTACCTGAAATGGAAAGTTTCCCAAAATAATAATCTTCTATTTTTGGGAGGAAATCTATTGAAACCTAAAATCCTCAAAAACAATATCAAGCTTGGATGTCTTGCCCAATCTTGTCAGCTACTTAACGCTTATTCAATTACAGATATGGCTTACAGTGTGAGGTGTCTGTTTTTGCGTAAGTAAAGTAGTATATAGTCACTAATTTCATTGGGAGTCCCAGACTTTAGTGATTATTTGGCTGTAAGAGATTGGTTTCCTTGACTGGGCCATCGGGAGTCCCGGGCCTTGAGACATCTGGTGTATTGGGCCTTGGGCCCAATTCACAACCGAGAGTTATTGGATATAACTAGCTGTGTGTATGCTTACCAAGTAAAGCTACTTCTGGGTGACGGCCAGTGGCCCATTTTGGATTTAGCTAAACATGGGTCTCGGAATCATTGCATTCTTATGAGGTTAAACAAAGAAATTTTGAATGCAATGCGAGTTTTCTTATAAGTTGTTAAGATTACTCTTTTATGAACTGAATAACTAAAACTCTATTTATCTCTAAATTTCAGTTATGACTAGCACAAACAATCAAAACACTTTCTCGATCCGGTCTATCCTTGAAATGGACAAACTGAACGGATCAAATTTCTTGACTTGGTCGCGGAACCTGAGGCTAGTCCTCAGGCAGGAGAGAAAGGACTATGTCCTTGAAAGAGCTCTCCCCGAGAGGATCGGGTCCAATGCCTCTCATGCAGTATATAATGCTTGGAATAAGCATTATAATGATGCGGTAGATGTGCGTGGTCTGATATTGGCTACCATGGACTCAGATTTGCTGAAGCAATATGAGAACATGGAGTCGCCAATAGAGATGATCAGCAGCCTGAAATTGAAATTTCAGGAGCAGGTAAGAGTGGAGAGATACCAGTTGGTTAAGTCTCTCACTAGCTGCAAGCTACCAAATGATCTTCCAGTAAGTCCTCATGTCAGTAAAATGATGGGTTACATTGATAACCTGAGGAAACTGGATTATCCAGTTAGCCAAGAATTGGCAACTGAGATCATTCTGCAGTCACTGCCGTCAAGCTATGATAAGTTCAAAAGGAACTATATCAAGAAAGGCTTAACGAAGACGCTGACTGAACTGCATGATATGCTCAAGACAGTTGAGCCAAACGTGAAGAGTACCCTGTATAATCTCATAATGGAGAAGGGTAGGTTTATTAAACCTAGTGCTGACAAGGGTGAAGACAAAGTTGTCCAGATTTTGAATCATGGCAAGCGTGTGTCTTCTGAGCCCGAGTCAGATACATCTTACGTTGGTAAGTGCTGCTACTGTAAAGAGACTGGGCATTGGAAGAGAGATTGCATTAAATTCATGGAAGATTATGAGGAGTTGAAGTTGATGTATGAGACTACTTCCTCAGGTATTCATGTTATTACTTCAAGTTCTACCTTATAGGTATTGGATACTGGTTGTGGCACTGATATTTGTTATAATATGCAGAGCCTAAGCAACAGTAGAACGTTGAAGGAAGGACAAGTGGAACTGCATGTCTGGAAGGAGCTATGGATGCTGCCTCAGCCGTAGGATTTTCACTTGTAGATGCCTTTGAGGCTTGGTTTTGTATTAAGTAATTGCTACAATGTACCTGCTTTAAGCAGAGTTGTCTTTCATTTTCTTGTAAGAATTTGAATGTTTTTCATTTTGATAAAAGACAAGTTTTGTTCTTTTGATCTTAATGAAATATTAATTGTAGCACCCTATTCAAGGAATGGGTTTTATATCTTAAACCAAAGAGTGCCTAAATGTAACATAAATACCGAATTGGTTTAAATCTGATGAATTAAACCTGATTTTTCTTGGCGTAAATGTTTTGGTCACATAGAGTGAGTCAGATTCAGAAATCCCATAGTTATGGACTTTTGGGCTCATTTGATCGGATATCTTATGAGACTTGAATTCTGCTTACTGGACCAAAAGACAAAGGGCCCATCTTAGCCGAGCTAGAGAAAGGCCCAAAGGCTTATTGGACCTTGAACATACTCATGTATGTGGCCCGATGAGCAGCAATGCCAGAGAAAATTTCCTGTACTTCATTATCTTTACTGATTACTTCAGTGAGTATGACTGTGTTCATTTGATGAGACACGAGTCGGAATTCTTTGAAATGGTCGAAAGAGTTCCAGAATGAGGTATAGAATCTGAGTGACAGAAGTATTGAGACTCTGGATTAGATCACGAGTGAGAATACTTAAGTCATTGATGGTGTGATCATCTGAATGAGTGTGAAGTCGTTTCACAGCTCATTTCTCCTGAAAACCTTGAGGTGTTTCTGTGAGAAAGAATCAGATCTTATTAGAAATGATTAAAGATGAGTCACACGAATCTTCCATGATATTCTTTAAGAATAACGCTCTAGAAATATCTAAGTTTACGCTGAAATAGTTCCACCAATATCAGTTGAAAGACAGCACATAAATGTGGACTGGAAATGAACCAAATTCGTCTTTACTGAGTATTTGTAGTTGTGCTACTTCGCTGGTTGTCCTAGGGAAACCAAGGCTTGTTACTTTTTACGTCCATTCCGAAAACGAAGTAAAGGTTGTTCGGAATTCTGTTTTCTAAAAGGAAAGTTGCTTTCCAAGAAGAACAATGGGAGTAAAAGTATAACTCGAAGAAATTCGAGAAATACAGGAGGCTGCTCAACCTGTTGAGGGAGAGCAGCGGATGGATTTACAGATTTCTGTAGAATCTACACCTGTAGAGCTTGAAGTTCGCAGATCTGAATGAATCCGTCACTAATCCGAGAATGATTTCTCGTGATTAATTGCCATGATTTGATGATCATTGAAAGTGACGAACCTGCGAAATTCACAGAAGCGAAAGTGAGCCCGGACTCCGAAAAAATTATACTGTATGTAAGTTAGCTTCATCGATCCATTCATGGATAGAAGCAAGCATATCGGAGTTGGAATCTTCGTTCTGTTGAAGTAGTCAAGGTTTTGACTTGAACATGAACGAAGTGGAACTGTGCGTTTACTAATAGATAAGTGGGAGCAATGTTGCATTTCTCATAGTGTATGTCGATGACATACTGATTCTCGGAAATAACGTTCCAATGCTGCAGTCAGTAAAGGACTGGCTTGGGAGTTGTTTTTATGATTGACATGGGTAAAGCCACGTATGTTCTTGGATTTTGGATCTAAAGATAGAGATCCAAAAGAGCTGATAGGACAAAGTCAGGATTCTTATATTACAAAGTCCTACACGTTTTCAGCATTCCAAGAAGGGTTTTATGCAAATGTCACATGGCATTACGTTAAGCAAGAAACAGTGTCCTACGATATCTGCTGAGCTTGAATGCATGGATGAGATTCCATATGCGTCGGCAATTGGATCTATCATGTATGCTATGACACGTAAAGACCAGTCAAATCCAGCAAAGAATCACTGGATAGACGTAATGAATATCCTCAAGTATTTGGAAAATACTTAGGATAAGTTCTTGATTTACGGAGAAAGTGAGGTGCTACAAGTCGGTAGAGTCTGAAAGGCAAGTTTCCAACAGACAAAGATGATTTCCGGTCACAGTCCGGTTATATCTTGTGTCTGTCTGGCGGTGCAAGGCACTGTTGCTGACTCCATGACTTAAGCTGAACATTTCGCAGCTTGGGAAGCGGCGAAAGAGGTTGTTTGGAAAGAAGAGTTCATCACTGAACTTGATGTGATTCCCAGCATAGATGAGGCTAGCTGCACATCAGAGGTCCAAACACCTTGAGGGTAGGTATAACCTATTCCGTGAGATAAATGACAGAGGTGTTAAGTAGATCAGCAAGTTTCAACGAATGAGAACGTTGCTAATCTATTAACGAAGCCACTCCTTAGGCCTAAGCACGAGTCGCGGACTGTAGCTATAGGATAAGTGAAATTAAGATGTAGTCTTAATTTCAGTGGGAGTTTTTAAAGGGCTTTATTTAGTTGTTTTGAAAGGTTCATGTAAACATAATATTTTATGTTTATGAAATTTATGATTTCTGGATTATTTTAACTGTGATATAAATAATCGTTCCAAAATGATTCATGTCATTATATATGGGCCATCGAAGTACATGAGTAGACTTGATCCTGAAACCCCATATTTAACGAAATGACATAAATCATAGTGTCCATAGTCGAAGGTTGTTGAAATTGGAACACCAACAACCACTTGAGACTAGATTGTGTTGAGACTTATGACCAAGTTTCGAGGGGTCATAGATGCGCGGCATCAAAGTCGACACATAGGTATATGTAGGGGAGCATATGACCGGACATGGCCCGCTGATGAGAACTCTACAAGATATTAATATCTGTGTCATAAGAGGTTCTCATATACGACTATAGAGTATAGTCCTTAGACCTGAGTTCGCATGCATGTGGCTGCACATGGAGTGATGCGCTTTGATCATTGTCTAACGCTGTTTCGTAACTGGGAGCTATAAGGACCTTGGTTGGGTGTATTATAAAGTGTGTAGTTCATAGTGATGGAACAAGATGGGATTTGTCCCTGCCGTTTAACGGAGGTAATATCTCTAGGCCAATCGGAGACTTGATAGCTGGTAAGAGAGTGGCCACTCCCAAACGGACTTGCCCAAGTCGTTTGCATTGTCAGTATCAAATCTGTTCCGATAAAAATGGTCTGGCTATATAAGGATGACACGCATCTTGCCTTATGCCAGATTGAGATATTGAGACAAAAGGATTAGGGAATGTAGGATTCCAGTACAAGTGGGAGATTGTTGGGAATGTCCTGAAATCTACCGTACTATCTCTAGAAAGTATGATAAGTGTCGAGATCAGACATAAGTCATAAATACTGGGTGATCATGATGACTTGCTAGAGTCCGCTCTTGATCTATAAGTTTAGGACTTATTACCAGTATTGTATGATCCCAAAGGGTCACACACCATAGCTAACGGGAAAGTTAACAAGGAATTAATACGGTAAGATGCAAGGCATTTACTGTATTTGAACAGAGAATTGGGCCAGACAAAATACAGTCTTTTGTCTGGTTTGGGCCTTGGGCCCAAAATCCCAATAGGCCATTAGTTTAATTACTTGGGCCCATATAAAGATGAGGAAAGGCGCAGGAAGCCCTAATGCTTCTTGCTCTGCGATTTCTGAGCCTGAGCCGTCCTCTCTCTCTCTGTTGATTCCAACTTGGTCTAGCAGCCTGATCCAGTAGCTTGTAAGAGTGTGGATACCTAGGAGGAGCCGGTTATCATCAGCTCTCTGTGATCTCTTCATTCCTTTGATCAATCCGCTGCAATCATAAGGTAATGATTCTGATCTGTTTATGATTCAACTGCAAATCACCTAGATCCTAGTTGATTATGTGCTAGGTTGTAACCTGATAATTAAACCATGAACACACATAATCCTTCACATGTAGCCGTGATGATCATGCCTCGGTGCATTGATCGATCCGATCTCGTGGCATGATCGTGTATCAGTCGGCTTGGATGCGAGTGAACGATCGACGAGGAGCATGAGCAACACGATCGCGGATCGAATTCGATCGGATCTAATGCTTCACGCTGTCCCGATCGCGGATCGGATATCGATCGTAACGAGCTGATGCGGGTTCGATCGTCGATCGCGTGTATGGCGCGAGTCGACATGTCCCGACCCGCAGCGCCTGTCCCGATCGTGTCGCACAAAGTCCCGAGAGCGAGCTCGGCTCGTCCTCTCGATCCGGCGGTGCGTGATCCGGCTGGCGAGGCTACGTTCCGTGAGTAGCCAATCGGTTCAACCGAGCCTCGCGGTTCGTACTCCCCTAACCCGCGACGATGAACCAATCAAACCGATTGTGGTTCATTGTCAGCTTTAACTTAAACCGCAAGTTAGGTCAAAATTAGCTAAAACACAAGGTGTTTCTTCCCGGTTTTGGACTTAACCGAACCGATCCAATTTAATTGGTGGTTCAAGCGGTTAACCCAAATCGCGGTTTGCTGGAAATTATTTAATACAATTGGTATTATCTAATTTCTGGTTAAACCGGATTTAAATTCAAAATTGAATTTAACCTAAACCGAAGGTTGGTCTAAGTTTGATTTGGTTGGACCAAATAATTTAGAGCTGGTCTGGTTTAGTAAATAACCAGTTGGATTTAGTAGTTAATTTGGTCTTGGACCAGAATTAATGAACCGACTCGGTTATGTCAAATTATTGGGCCAATTGGAATTCTGTGGTCTTGGGCCAAGAATTGGGCCTATAATTTGTGACCCAACCGAAAACTTTAATAAAATATTAAATTAGAAATTTCTATTTTTAGCATGTTTCTAAATTTAGAAAGTTTCTAAAATAAGCATGTTTCCCGATTTAGAAAGTTTCTAAAATAAGCATGTTTCCCGATTTAGAAAGTTTCTAAAAATAGTAGGTTTCCCTAAATAGAAAGTTTCCATATTTAGAAAGTTACCTGAAATGGAAAGTTTCCCAAAATAGTAATCTTCTATTTTTGGGAGGAAATCTATTGAAACCTAAAATCCTCAAAAACAATATCAAGCTTGGATGTCTTGCCCAATCTTGTCAGCTACTTAACGCTTATTCAATTACAGATATGGCTTACAGTGTGAGGTGTCTGTTTTTGCGTAAGTAAAGTAGTATATAGTCACTAATTTCATTGGGAGTCCCAGACTTTAGTGATTATTTGGCTGTAAGAGATTGGTTTCCTTGACTGGGCCATCGGGAGTCCCGGGCCCAGTCATATTGAACATATAAACTAAAATCCTTTTATCTTAAATTTCAGTTATGACTAGCACAAACAATCAAAACACTTTCTCGATCCGGTCTGTCCTTGAGAAGGACAAACTGAATGGATCAAATTTCTTGACTTGGTCGCGGAACCTGAGGCTAGTCCTCAGGCAGGAGAGAAAGGACTATGTCCTTGAGAAAGCTCTCCCCGTGAGGATCGGGTCCAATGCTTCTCATGCAGTATATAATGCTTGGAATAAGCATTATAATGATGCGGTAGATGTGCGTGGTCTGATATTGGCTACCATGGACTCAGATTTGCTGAAGCAATATGAGAACATGGAGTCGCCAATAGAGATGATCAGCAGCCTGAAATTGAAATTTCAGGAGCAGATAAGAATGGAGAGATACCAGTTGGTTAAGTCTCTCACTAGCTGCAAGCTACCAAATGATCATCCAGTAAGTCCTCATGTCAGTAAAATGATGGGTTACATTGATAACCTGAGGAAACTGGATTATCCAGTTAGCCAAGAATTGGCAACTGAGATCATTCTGCAGTCACTGCCGTCAAGCTATGATAAGTTCAGAAGGAACTATATCAAGAAAGGCTTAACGAAGACGCTGACTGAACTGCATGATATGCTCAAGACAGTTGAGCCAAACGTGAAGAGTACCCTGTATAATCTCACAAAGGAGAAGGGTAGGTTTACTAAACCTAATGCTGACAAGGGTGAAGACAAAGTTGTCCAGATTTTGAATCATGGCAAGCGTGTGTCTTCTGAGCCCGAGTCAGATACCTCTTACGTTGGTAAGTGCTGCTACTGTAAAGAGACTGGGCATTGGAAGAGAGATTGCATTAAATTCATGGAAGATTATGAGGAGTTGAAGTTGATGTATGAGACTACTTCCTCAGGTATTCATGTTGTTACTTCAAGTTCTACCTTATAGGTTTTGGATACTAGTTGTGGCACTGATATTTGTTATAATATGCAGAGCCTAAGCAACAGTAGAACGTTGAAGGAAGGACAAGTGGAACTGCATGTCTGGAAGGAGCTATGGATGCTGCCTCAGCAGTAGGGTTTTCACTTGTAGATGCCTTTGAGGCTTGGCTTTGTATTAAGTAATTGCTACAATGTACCTGCTTTAAGCAGAGTTGTCTTTCATTTTCTTGTAAGAATTTGAATGTTTTTCATTTTGATAAAAGACAAGTTTTGTTCTTTTGATCTTAATGAAATATTAATTGTAGCACCCTATTCAAGGAATGGGTTTTATATCTTAAACCAAAGAGTGCCTAAATGTAACATAAATACCGAATTGGTTTAAATCTGATGAATTAAACCTGATTTTTCTTGGCGTAAATGTCTTGGTCACATAGAGTGAGTCGGATTCAGAAATCCCATAGTTATGGACTTTTGGGCTCATTTGATTGGTGATCTTATGAGACTTGAATTCTGCTTACTGGACCAAAAGACAAAGGGCCCATCTTAGCCGAGCTAGAGAAAGGCCCAAAGGCTTATTGGACCTTGAACATACTCATGTATGTGGCCCGATTAGCAGTAATGCCAGAGAAAATTTCCTGTACTTCATTATATTTACTGATTACTTCAGTGAGTATGACTGTGTTCATTTGATGAGACACGAGTCGGAATTCTTTGAAATGGTCGAAAGAGTTCCAGAATGAGGTATAGAATCTGAGTGACAGAAGTATTGAGACTCTGGATTAGATCACGAGTGAGAATACTTAAGTCATTGATGGTGTGATCATCTGAATGAGTGTGAAGTCGTTTCACAGCTCATTTCTCCTGAAAACCTTGAGGTGTTTCTGTGAGAAAGAATCAGATCTTATTAGAAATGATTAAAGATGAGTCACACGAATCTTCCATGATATTCTTTAAGAATAACGCTCTAGAAATATCTAAGTTTACGCTGAAATAGTTCCACCAATATCAGTTGAAAGACACCACATAAATGTGGATTGGAAATGATCCAAATTTGTCTCTACTGAGTATTTGTAGTTGTGCTACTTCGCTGGTTGTCCTAGGGAAACCAAGGCTTGTTACTTTTACGTCCATTCCGAGTACGAAGTTAGGTTGTTCGGAATTCTATTTTCTAAAAGGAAGTTACTTTCCAAGAAGAACAGTGGGAGTAAAAGTATAACTCGAAGAAATTCGAGAAATACAGGAGGCTGCTCAACCTGTTGAGGGAGAGCAGCGGATGGATTTACAGATTTCTGTAGAATCTACACCTGTAGAGCCTGAAGTTCGCAGATCTGAATGAATCCGTCACTAATCCGAGAGTGATTTCTCGTGAATAGTTGTCATGATCTGATGATCATTGAAAGTGACGAACCTGCGAAATTCACAGAAGCGAAAGTGAGCCCGGACTCCGAAAAATTACACTGTATGTAAGTTAGCTTCATCGATCCATTCATGGATAGAAGCAAACATATCGGAGTTGGAATCTTCGTTCTGTTGAAGTAGTCAAGGTTTTGACTTGAACAGGAACGAGATGGAACTGTGCGTTTACTAATAGATAAGTGGGAGCGATGTTGCATTTCTCATAGTGTATGTCGATGACATACTGATTCTCGGAAATAACGTTCCAATGCTGCAGTCGGCAAAGGACTGGCTTGGGAGTTGGTTTTATGATTGACATGGGTAAAACCACGTATGTTCTTGGATTTTGGATCTAAAGATAGAGATCCAAAGGAGCTGATAGGACAAAGTCAGGATTCTTATATTGACAAAGTCCTACACGTTTTCAGCATTCCAAGAAGGGTTTTATGCCAATGTCACATGGCATTACGTTAAGCAAGAAACAGTGTCCTACGATATCTGCTGAGCTTGAATGCATGGATGAGATTCCATATGCGTCGCCAATTGGATCTATCATGTATGCCATGACACGTGCTTGTTTTGATGTTGCTTTAATGTTAAGCAAGACAAGTAAAGACCAGTCAAATCCAGTAAAGAATAACTGGATAGACGTAATGAATATCCTCAAGTATTTGGAAAAATACTTAGGATAAGTTCTTGATTTACGGAGAAAGTGAGGTGCTACAAGTCGATAGAGTCTGAAAGGCAAGTTTCCAACAGACAAAGATGATTTCCGGTCACAGTCCGGTTATATCTTGTGTCTGTCTGGCGGTGCAAGGCACTGTTGCTGACTCCATGACTTAAGCTGAACATTTCGCAGCTTGGATAGCGGCGAAAGAGGTTGTTTGGAAAGATGAGTTCATCACTGAACTTGATGTGATTCCCAGCATAGATGAGGCTAGCTGCACATCAGAGGTCCAAACACCTTGAGGGTGGGTATAACCTATTCCGTGAGATAAATGACAGAGGTGTTAAGTAGATCAGCAAGTTTCAACGAATATGAACGTTGCTAATCTATTAACGAAGCCACTCCTTAGGCCTAAGCACGAGTCGCGGACTGTAGCTGTAGGATAAGTGAAATTAAAATGTAATCTAAATTTGAGTGGGAGTTTGAGGGCTTTATTTAGTTATTGATATGTTCTTGTAAAACATTTTAAGATGTTTAAATAAAATTATTATTTCAAGATTATTTTAACTGTGATGAAATAATCGTTCCAAAATGATATGAACCATTTTATAGGTCATCGAAGTAAGTGACTTGATCTTGAGTCATCGAAGTCATTTAGCTTGATCATGAGACCCTATATTTGATAGATGGCTTATATCATCCTGTCCCTAGTCGAAGGTTGTTTGAAATTGGAACACCAACAACCGCGTGAGACTAGATTGGTATGTGACTTATGACAAAGTCTCAGGATGTCATAGATGCACGGCATCAAAGTCAGTACATAGGTGTATGTTGGGGTACATACGACCGGACATGACCCGCTTATAAGAACTCTTCAGGATATTTATATCTGTGTCATAAGAGATTCTTACTACGACTATAGAGTATAGTCCTTAGACCTGAGTTCGCATGCATGTGACTGCACATCAACTGATGCGCTTTGATCATTGTCTAACGCTGTCGTTAAGCGATAGTTATAAGGACCTTGTTTGGGTGTATTATGAAATGAGTAGTTTACAGTGATGGAACAAGACGGGATTTGTCCCTCCAATATAAATGGAGTGAATATCTCTAGGCCAATCGGAGATTTGAATACTGGAAAATGCATGGCCATGCTCAAACGGACTGTCCCGAGTCGTTTGGATTGTCAGTATCAAATCAGAGTCCGATGAACATGATTAGGCTTTATAAGGATGACACTCATCTTGCCTTATGACTAATCGAGATATTGAGACAAAAGGAATATGAATACAGAGATTCCAGTACAAGTGGGAGATTGTTGGAATTATGTCCAGTAATCTCTGTACTGTCTCTAGAAAGTAAGAGTATGTCAATGATCAGACATAAGTCATATAATACTGGGGGTCATGATGGCTTGCTAGAGTCCGCTCATGATCTATAAGTCTTGGATTTATTGCCTTTATTATATGATCCCATATGGGTCACACGCCTAAGCTAACAGGAAACTATGAGGGAACGGTTCAGCAGAAGTACGGTGAAAGTGCTAGGCATTTACTATACTTAGAGAGATTAAAGGGATTTAATCAGACTGGGAATTGGGCCCAAAAGCCCAACAGAACTAGACAAGGGTTTTATGATTAAAACTTGACCTAGCTCTCTTTTCTCCCGAACTCCTGCGCCTCTCTCTCTCTCTCTGCGCCTCCCTCTCCCAGGTCTAGCAGCCTTCTTCCTGTTAGTTTGCGTGTGTGAGCCTTTGGAGGAACAACCTCTTGGTGGTTCTGCTGATCTCTGACTCATACCTGATTCTTCCGCTGCATAACAAGGTATTACTGAGATCTCTTTATGATTCTGCAAGAGAACCTAGATCCAATATGTTTAGGTGAGTTTAATCTGACAGAATTAAACTAGGACAAACACTAAACAATCCTTCATTATGAACCCTAGGCGCGCCCCCTCTTCCTTATATGGGCCCAAGTAATTAAACTAATGGCTTATTAGGCTTTTGGGCCCAAGGCCCAAATCAGACAAAAAAACTGTATTTTGTCTGGCCCAATTCTCTGTACAAATACAGTAAATGTCTTGCATCTTACTGTATTAATTCCTTGTTAACTTTCCCGTTAGCTATGGTGTGTGACCCTTAGGGATCATACAATACTGGTAATAAGTCCTAAACTTATAGATCATGAGCGGGCTCTAGCAAGTCATCATGATCACCCAGTATTTATGACTTATGTCTGATCTCGACACTTATCATACTTTCTAGAGATAGCACAGTAGATTTCAGCGATTGAGGCACTCTAGATCTCGTTTACCTGCTCATCCTTCCGCTGCCAATCTCCAGGTAATCACGAGGTCAGTTCTTAGATTCAATCACCTAGACCCTGGATCCTAGGGATTCCAACAGGCTCATCTCCTGTATTAGAATTAGGCTCTGACTCTTCATCCGAAGAATCAAACATCGCAAGTGTACACCTGTATTAACAACAAATGGACGCTCATTTACATGCTGCTTCTTAGCCTTCTGATTCTTATTGGTACTTCCTCAAGACTCTGTCACTCTCGGGAACCGCCTCGTAGGGACACCAGGCTTCGGCTTCCACTTCCACTAGCTCTTTCTGAAGGTTGTCTAATTGGACTTTCGCCCACGATGGCCTCTTCTGTTTCATACTGAACCCGTTTTCCCTTCTTTTTCCCCACTTCCAGAAGGGATACCTAGACCAGCGTCTAGAATTATGTCCTCTCAATTTTCCCTCTCCTCGTCCTTTTCCACCCGAACTAACTTGTGCTTTTTCAAAAGCGTCTCAACATTATCCTTTACGATTTCCTCCACCTGTTGACACCACTCTTCTACCCATATAGATTGACACTTTTCAAAAGCCATTGCCAAAGCTTCACCAATCAGTGTCTCCCGCTCCTTCAGCCACCATTCATCCCTTCTACATAACGTCCTCTTTGCGAAGGACCTGCGTCACCATCGTCATCAGCGCCCCTTTCTCTATTCTTTCCCTTTCCCTTTGGCTGATTCTTCTTGCGTTCTTTCTCCTCTTTGTTCTTGATATACTATTCCATCTCCTCTGTTGGCAGCACCGTAGGCCACGTTCTGTCTCTTCCGGGCCATGACCTATGAGTGAGATGGAGGGACATATTTTCCTCTCTAAGAATCGCCTCCAAATAAGCTATCTTCTCATCCTCTTCCTCATCATCATCACTCCATTCCATAGTTTTAGAATCCATTTCTTCATCATCAACATGAAGAATTGAATCAACAGTGAGCTGCAAAAAGCAACATAACTTTGTCCATTTACAACGTCTATAACACTCAAACTACTCCTACGCGTTGTTATATAACTTGACTATGTATATACGTTCACATTTATATATATATATATATATATATATATAATTGTTTTATATATGTTCATATCCTGAAATCAAAATGTCTATACGGGCACACATAGAACTATAATAGGTTTATACAATCATGTATATTCCTATACGTTCACCCACTGAAATGACTTAGGTTTACAAGTTCATATCTATTAATTTTAGTTTTATTCATATATCAGGAAGGCTCTCGATATTCATGACATTTTTGTAGTCGATCGTCTTCTTTTTATATAATCCGCTACAGGAACGCGGAGTGAAGTCTAGCTCTGAAGATGCACCTGGGAACTTCGCTCGTATCTCTTAGATTGTTTCTAGGGCAAGGAGCTGAATTGCTATCGGAAATCCTCGCATGCTTATTGAGGACTTTGTCACCCTATCCTTCATACCCTTCTAAAGAGTTTTTCACATCTTTGACAACTTCAACTGTTTTCCACGACACTTTCCAGTATCGATTCTCCACAGCAACCATGCCGGCCGCAAGTATCACAAGAGATACTCTCGTTTCATCTTCCACCCGTTCCTCCGACTTCAAACGGATGATGAGCTGATCGATATTTTCTGCCCCATCCCAATCAGTGTGTCCCAATGAGTTTTTGAGAAATTGTTTCAAGCTAAAAAACAAATATTTAAATGAGTAATCTTTCAAAAATCATACCAAACAAATACTTTAAATTCAATTTTATTACCTTGCGTTTCCTCTACGGGTTGTTCCTCATCAAGGGTTACAACCTCACTCTAGGCTTCATCTACTCCGGTTTCTTCCGCTTCCAAAGATGTTTTCTCATACGGATCACATTTGAATCCGGTTACTAGACCAAAATTCCTTATATAGAACTTAATCGGTTTAGGGCCAAAGACAAACCAAGCCTGATGACGTCTCGAACATTGCAGTTAACGTGTAAGTAATCCATGTAAGAGTTGCCCCGAGAATTCGAGCTGCCTCAGAGGTATATTGAATAACGTACCAAACTGCGCTTTCATTATTCTCTCCGTCACTAACTTGTGATCTTTCAAAGCCAGTGATAATTCAACTAAATAATCATTCTTCGAGTATGAATAGAGTTTCCTCCATGTTAGATAGCAATTCTGAATGAACCACCTCTCTGGTAACCGACAGTCACACACATCGTCATCGTACTCGAACGGTGGGATGCAGTCTTTATCAAGGTCACATGCGTATGAGGAACACCCCATAGAAGTCAGTTTTTTTATAATGAACATTCATGTAGTACTATAACGTTCATTTGTGGACTTTTAAAAATTATTTCAACAAAACTTATTTCATTCAAAATAACAAACACCGAAGCGTGAAACATAAAATGAACCCAATAAGTATCATCCCACATTGTAACATGCTCTTTCGATTAGCAATCGAAAAACCTATTACTTACTTCAATTTCATCCTATCGAAAACCTAGTAAAAAACCTAATCAAACAAAATCAATACTGAAACCAAATACTTAGTTCTATTTCATGCACCCTAAAACATTTACAAAACCCTTCAAGTTCTCAGTCAATTCGGCTAACCAGAAACCGGTGACGTCGTCGACGTTGTTTCTTATATTCAGCATGGTTATTCGGTTACAATGACTTGCTTCCTTCCGGTGATGATCTCCGAGAAAGTATAGTTAACACTTCGAATTCTCCCCGACGAACACGACAGAGAGTAAAGCGTTTCGTTTTCAAATTGCTTTTAGATTTTTACAGTTTATGTTTTTAAATTTTGGTGAAAGCAATTTTAACAGGTAAATAATAAATGGCTCAATAATAAATTGCCCCTTATCCTTAATTTAAAGAAACCATGCGCATGTGAGTTAGAAAGAATGAAAGATAAGGGTATATGAATTAAAAAGAATGAAAGATAAGGGTATGAATGATATTACACAACCAGAAATGTTACTTCTTTCATGACATCTCTGAAAAATGTTGCCAGATTTAATAGTAACTCAATAAGTGTCACCTAGTCATAATTGTGTAGGTCTTAATTGTGGAGTCCTTCCTCCTTATGGAAGGGCTCAGACTAATCTTCAAGGGGAGGTGCAGCTCATGGATAGACCCTCTTTTCGGGTATTCAAATGGCCCCTAAAACAAGGCCCATATCCATGTAGGTGTCCTTAAACAAATGTGACTTAGTTTCGCATGGAAGGAGGATCGAACCCGGAACGTGTTAGCGTCGAACGTCCGTGACCACAAGGGCTTGAACAGGTCTCGATTAATTAAGATTAGAATCCTACAAAGTAGCACCAATTATAGGATTTGAAAAAAATAAGAAGATTCCGTTTTCTCCATGTTTGAGAATCATTGTCAAATATTCTTATTATGTTCGCAATAAGAATATCGGTTGCCCAACCACCGTTAACGGCATTACAAAAAAAAAAAAAATGAAGTCTTTTGTTGCGATTAGTGATGGATCTAAAAATCTTTTTTTATCCGAGTCAATAATAAAATTAGTTATTACTTATTATTATTATTATATATAATATTAAAACTTAAATTATTTTTTCAAAATATTTAAAATAGAAGCATACTTCATTAAACAGTATATGTATATACATATATTTATATAATTAAAATAATATTTAAAAGAATAAAAAGTGAAAATAACTTAAAATTAATAGTGAAAAATGAAAAAAATAAAATAAATGTTTTGGAGACACTTTATATGTTGAAATATGTATAATTATTTAAAAAATATGTATAGTTATATAAGAAAAGGTAAAAACTATAAAATACAAAGAAAATAAAATAAATGATTATTAAAATAATTATTATCATTGTTTTGTATTAAAATAAAATAGAATGATTGTAAATTTTAAAAGGAAAATAAAATCAAATTTATAAAAAGTTGACTAAAACCAAATTGAAAATGCCAGATTAAAATTATTAGGCCAAACACACAAAAAAATATATTGAGATTTTGGCCCAAATGAAAATAAAATTAGGTTTAAGATTTTAGGTAGAATTTTTTTTTTTTAAACTTGATAGTGGTGTCAAGTAGGATTTCAACTTTGTTTGAGGGTGTCATTCTACATAAATTATTTAGCTGAGCTGCTGAAATTAATTTTAATAAGCGAATAATTATAAAAATTATATTTTTAACGGTGTTAGTTGACCCCCTAATCCCTATGTTGGTCCGCCCATGGTTGGAAAATATTGATTAAGATGATATTTTTTTGATTACATGATATTTTGGGTTATTTTTTTTGAAATCCAATTATGAGTCTTTATGTGAAGTTTCACACAGGTCATTTCGTGAATAAACGTGGTGGGAAAAGACAGTCTTGGTCATTTTGAAAGTTTGTAGAGAGCTGATCTATTTTCCAATTGACTTCAATTTAGCGTTTAGTTTTAAAAACAACCCATAATAATAATAATCATTTATTTATTTTTAAGTAAAATAGTTATTGATAAAATCGCACATAATAACACAGATAGAAAAATTAATTACAAAATTAAAAAAAAAAACAAATTATATATTATAATTTGATAAAATAATTTTGATTCATATATAAATTTTATAGTCTTAAATATAAAATCATAAATGAAATTCAATTGACTAACACCTCATCCCGGAATATTTTAGAAATACTTGAAACAAAAAACAACTAAACAACAAAACCAAACTAAATATCTAATCATAGTATTTGAAATTTTAAAATCAAAATCATACCAAAATAATGAATTTTGTAATATAATAAAATTGATAAAACCATAATATTTATTTCAAAAATATAAAGTTCTAAATTTAAACAAAATATTATCTGCGCTACCCAGCGGTTAAACTCTAGTAATTGTTTTTCGTGATATATAAAGACATGAATTGATAATAATTCTAACTTTGACAAGAGAGAAAAGGCATTATTTGGCACTAAAAACATGTCCAATCACAAGCGTGGCACTTAATTCTCCGTGTCAAAACAATAGCATTTTTAATTCGGGCAATTTACCATTGTACCCTTCCTCTTGTCAAGCTATTAGGTCACGATTGTGAGACGGCGGAGATTCGACGGCGATTCCGACGATTGACGACGGAGATTGACGACGGAGAGATTCCGCTCCACCTCGGCTTGTGCTACTCCGATACAGATAGATAACAAGCGAGGTAAGAATCGAAGTAAGAATCGAAGCAAGAATATTATCGGTTTGATTTCGTTGCCTTAGCTTATTGATGTGTTCACTGCAGTGTCTGCTGCGATTGACGACGGAGATTTACGACGGTGCTAGTCCGATACAGATAGATAACAAGCGAGGTAAGAATCGAAGCAATAATAGTATCGGTTTGATTTTGTTGCATTAGCTTATTGATGTGTTGACTGCAGTGTCTGTTCTTTTCAACCGATTTCGTTTCATTAGCTTATTGATTTGTTCATTATTATGAATCTGTATAATCTCCAATGTCTGCTGTTCTCAACCGATTTCATTGCCTTAACTTATTGATGTGTTCACTCCAATGTCTGCTGTTCTCAACCGATTTCACTGCCTTAGCTTATTGATGTGTTCACTCCAATGTCTGCTGTTCTCAACCGATTTCATTGCCTTAACTTATTGATGTGTTCACTCCAATGTCTGCTGTTCTCAACCGATTTCACTGCCTTAGCTTATTGATGTGTTCACTCCAATGTCTGCTGTTCTCAACCGATTTCATTGCCTTAGCTTATTGATGTGTTCACTCCAATGTCTGCTTCATTTCCTTAGCTTATTGATGTTTTCATTATTATGAATCTGAATAATCTCCAATGTCTGCTGTTCTCAACTGATTTCATTGCCTTAGCTTATTGATGTGTTCATTATTATGATTCATTTCCGTTTTGTGGTTGTAGATCATGTTGGATCTTTATTGTGTCTGTGGTGAATGGAAAAGAGACGAGAAGATGCAGTGGGAATTTGAAGTTGATGATAGCAGAAGAGCCTCACTGTTTGATGTTGAGGAAGAATTCAGTTTCAGTGATCTAGTAAAGATTATCACCGAAGACTTTGATATAAAGAATAGGCAGTTTAGTCTTTCTTATGGGCTTCCTCAACGAATGAAGACTTTTGTCGAAGAGTTTCCTCCAATAGCTATAGGAAATGATCGACAATTAAGAACCTTTATCAACAAAAGAAAGGTTGATCCTGAGATGATCCGTCTTTGCTTAACGGTTAGTAATTGGTTCTTGAATAGCTTTATAATTGTAAAACTTTTAAATTCATATTGATTTACTTTGTTATTTATTTCAGGTTGGTGATATATATCCTCCAGTATTGGAGAATGATTGTAGCACAACTGAAGAGGTAATGTCTTTTTACTAGACGAAATATCTGTTTAGTAGTTGTTGTTTATTATTCAGTAAAGTGTTCAAGATTAACAGGATAGATTTCCTAATCAGATAAAGATCTTATTTGGTCACTCTTTGTTGTAGGTAAATGTCAGTTCGAATATAAATGGCATGTTTCAAACTGCTGCAAACAAGAATTCGCATGGAACACAGAATGTAAGACTTCTTGCACCATTATTGTAGACGAAATATCTGTTTAGTAGTTGATGTTTATTATTCAGGATAGTCTTCCAGATTAACAGAATCTTAGTTGGTCATTTTTTGTTGTTGGTCATTCATTGTTGTAGGCAACTCCAGAAACCAACAATTCGTCATCAACTTATGATAGAGGAGAGCCTTCTGTTCTTTTGCATCCTGTTCCAGATCTTCCTCCTCTTCGTACCGGGTTTTCTCCTTCAACATCAGGTGATGTTATATGTGTTAACAGATACTTCAAGAACAAGCCAGAGATGATGACAAAGATGAAGAATTGGGCGTTGGAGTGGAAGTTTGAATTCAGGACGCTTTGGTCAAATAAGGATAGAGTTATTTTAGGTTGCGTTGATGCTAAGTGCACTTGGAAGATGCGGGCAACAAGGCTTCCAGATTCTCAGTTTTTTGTGGTGAAGAAGTATGTACATGGACATACTTGTGACACGACCCACAGAAACGCGAATCATAGGCAAGCAAGTGCAAAACTGCTTGGTGCTTTAATTTGCAGCAACTACGGAGAAAAAAAGGATGGTCTCAATCCGAAGCAGATTATTGAGCAAGTTAGGATACATCATGGGGTTCAAATCAACTACAAACAAGCATGGAGAGTGAAAGAAGAAGCTCAGAAATTAATGAGAGGTACTCCTGAAGACAGTTATTATAACTTGTCCAAGTGGTTGTTCAAACTTCAAGAGACAAATCCTGGATCAAAAACGTATCTTGAGATGGATCCTGCTGGGAAGTTCAAGTATGCATTTGTTGCATTTGGAGCATCAGTAAGAGGTTTTTCATTGATGAGGAGAGTTATAGCTGTTGATGGTACATTCCTCAAGGGTAAGTTTAAGGGGACTCTACTAGGAGCTAGTGCACAGGATGGGAACTTCCACTTATACCCTCTGGCATTTGCAATTGTTGATTCAGAGAACGAAGAAGCATGGTCTTGGTTTTTCAGAGGGTTGACATTTATGATCCCTGATGCAGAAGACCTTGTTTTTGTTTCTGACAGGGCTCAAAGCATCGCAGCAGCTCTTGCAAAAGTTTATCCTCTTGCTCATCATGGGATTTGTAGGATTCATATGATCAATAACATCAAAACAAGGTATGGAAAAACCGGACTGATTCCTTTGGTAGAATCTGCTGCTAATGCCTATACAGTCCATGAGTTCAATGCGCTGTTTAGTGATATAAGAGATGGAAGTCCAAGCTTAGCTAAGTATTTGGTAGATGCAGATGTCACGAAGTGGGCTCGTTGCTTTGCTCCAGGAAACAGGTACAATATTATGACCACAAACATTGCAGAGTCTCTGAATTCGATGTTAAAAATGCCTCGTGAGTTGCCAATAATCTCACTGCTGGAGACTATCAGATTGACGCTCACGACATGGTTTCACGAGCGCCGGGAAGCTGCCAAGAAAAATGAGAGTATTGTTACACCTCGTGTAGTGAAGAAGCTGGTATCAAGATATGATGCTGCTATGACACTTAATGTCTACCAGGTTGATAGATATGTGTTTGAGGTTAAAGATGAAGCTAGGAAGTTTGTTGTGAATCTGGAACAGAAGCATTGCACATGCAATGTTTTTGATATAGATAGGATTCCTTGCATTCATGCTGTTGCTGCTGCTAAGCGTTCAAAGTTGGATGAGAACAAATATGTGGATGCTTTCTACTCCGCAGAAGTGTTTGCTAAAGCTTATGCTGAAAGCATACATCCTTGTGGAGATTTGACTACATGTGAGTATCCAGAGGCTGTGGCTGGCTATTCATGTCCACCACCAAAGACTAAACAAAGCAGTGGCAGACCTCCAACTAAGAGGATCAGATCAGTTGGAGAGTTTGGAGTTCCAGGTTCTAAATCCAAATCACATAAGTGCAGTAGATGTGGTGTTCCTGGCCATAACAAGAGCTCCTGCAGAACAGCGATATGAGGATAAGATTTGGAGTTTACACATGGATGCTTGCAAGGATTACGAGGATGACACATCATACATTACTTTCCGAATTATTCTTCTCAATATGATACTCTCCCTTTATTTATCATTCATAAGTGTTTGCAACATTATTTGATGAGATTTGATTGAACATTGGGCTCTCTTGAACATTTCATATTTTTTTCGTTTCAGGAACAAAAATGTATCGTCTCTTTTAAATGTTGGCTGAAAACGATTAAAAGTTTTAAGTAATGCGTTCCTAAAACTGATTTATTGTTTCCTGAAAGGTTTCAATTTAGAGTTACGAATGTAAAAATATTCGTAACACCTTCCTTGAAAAGTGTAAGTCCTTCCAGAATTTTATTAGTTGTTATCAATATATATAAATTTCAACTTAGTAGAATATTCGAAGTATTAACTTAGCCTAGTGCCTAAATAACATAATTGCATATAAATCATGTCCCAAGTTCGAACCAATTTGACAATTTATTATTATTTTTTAAAATTAAATAATTTTGGAAGACCTTCCTGAATAACTGTAGTAGTTTCATCTATATTCAGATGTACTATAATATACAAGTTAGTTTGCTTTATGAATATCATTCAAGTCCGACGACCAAAATTTGAACAAATTTTTAAAATTATAGATTTAATTTAATACTGCTTCCTGAAAACTATCGGTTTCAAAATTTACGGTTACCCATTGTTTTTGTCTGAAAAGTTACATGTTGGAAAGTGTGTGACTGGTCAAAGATGAATGAATTGGAAAGATGTAACTT
Organism: Orychophragmus violaceus; assembly: GCA_030180135.1. Classification (NCBI taxonomy): domain Eukaryota; kingdom Viridiplantae; phylum Streptophyta; class Magnoliopsida; order Brassicales; family Brassicaceae; genus Orychophragmus; species Orychophragmus violaceus. Next base: position 34,816,608 of record CM058233.1, read on the forward strand.
GTCAGTGATTGTTTTAAAAGTTGCATCGGTTCACTATTTCCAAAGTCGACTGGACACCCATTTCCTTTGTCTATATATAGAGTCACATTTACATATACAAATATATCGATTTGTTTCACTTGTTTCTTCCTTTCATTCTTCGAATTTAGGTATCTTTGTCTCTTTCTCATTTACAATTATGTATCTCTTTCATCTTTCATTTGGCCAGTTTTTAAATACAATTTCAATTTTTAATGCTTTCCTTTCGCTTTATAAGAGAAAGGTTGAAGAGTTTTTACATGTGTTTTTTCTAAAAATGTTGCATGCGTTTCCATATGTTGTTGTAATTCAGAAATATATATATATATATATATATATATCTATATATCTATATCTAAACATGTTGCTTGCGTTTTATTCAGGAAATCATGTCGCTCCTACAAATACATGTTAAGAAGGCTCTGAAAAGTTTGGAGAAGAATCCACTTCCATTTGTTAGCATTGGTCCGGTCGAAGATGACTTTTACAAGTGGGAAGGCATGATGATTGGACCTGAAAATTCTCCATACGAAGGAGGCGTGTTCAAATTTTCTCTCTGGTTTCCTGTTGAATATCCTTTCAAACCACCAAGGTTCTTCTTTAAAACAAAGGTCTATCATCCGAACGTTGATAAGAATGGGTACGTTTTAATTCCTAAGTTGATAGTCTTGAGGGAGTGGACAATTCTGGATACCATTCCAAAACTTCTGGAATCAATTCATTCTTTGCTGAAAGAACCAAAAGTTGGAGAAGATGATCAGGTTGTTGATGAAATTGCGGACCTCTACATATCTGACAATGTTGTGTTCAAATCCCTTGCTGAGGCGTGGACTAGGGAGCATGCTACTATCTGAAATTACATTTTATTATGAATATTTATGTTTTGCCATTGTTTGTTATTTAAGACTAAATCTATCTATGTACCTCCTCTCTCTTTATATTGTTGTAATGATATTTATGTTTTAAGAATGTTTGTCCCGTTTCTTATTAATTCAAAACACTTTGTATTCAAACCTTATTGCCACAATGTTTATGAGACAAATTATAAATTGATTTAACTAAAATATTTACGGTGATTCAGTAATTACACAAACCAAAAGAATGATGGACAATCGTTTCGAATTAAGATGAACAAATTTCTTTAAAAATATTTGGGTATAGCTTCCTGAATATATATTATGATTTCCATAAAATGAAGTAATTTAAGAGATGAAAGTCTTATCTGATTTCTAATGACGTAGTTTGAGTTCAAAAAAGAACATACTAATTTATCTCATGAAAGCCGCAGTCTTGAATTCAATTGAACAACTTTACAAAGATGATAGGAAACTCTTGATGAATGGTTTGCAGAATATCCCCTAAAAAGGGGTGGTTTTGTTATTCGAGAGTGTACATTAATTTGTTTGGGGTTTAGGGTTTACAAGTGGTTTAGGGTATAGATTTTAACCACTAGAAAGAGTATATACACTATTCCATAGTTTTAATTAATTTGCTTGGGTTCATCAAGTAGTGGTTTAGGGTATAGATTTTAACCACTAGAAAGAGTATATACACTATTTTGCTTGGGTTCATCCAGTAGTGGTTTAGGGTATAGATTTTAACCACTAGAAAGAGTATATACACTATTCCATAGTTTTAATTAATTTGCTTGGGTTCATCAAGTAGTGGTTTAGGGTATAGATTTTAACCACTAGAAAGAGTATATACACTATTTTGCTTGGGTTCATCCAGTAGTGGTTTAGGGTTTAGATGTTTGCGCTTAGGGTTTAGAGTCTAAAAATAGGTTAGGAAGACGTTCCTAAAGTGTAATACGTTTTAATTAATTTGCTTGGGTTCATCAAGTAATGGTTTAGGGTATAGATTTTAACCACTAGAAAGAGTATATACACTATTTTGCTTGGGTTCATCCAGTAGTGGTTTAGGGTATAGATTTTAACCACTAGAAAGAGTATATACACTATTCCATAGTTTTAATTAATTTGCTTGGGTTCATCCATTAGTGGTTTAGGGTATAGATTTTAACCACTAGAAAGAGTATATACACTATTTTGCTTGGGTTCATCCAGTAGTGGTTTAGGGTATAGATTTTAACCACTAGAAAGAGTATATACACTATTCCATAGTTTTAATTAATTTGCTTGGGTTCATCAAGTAGTGGTTTAGGGTATAGATTTTAACCACTAGAAAGAGTATATACACTATTTTGCTTGGGTTCATCCAGTAGTGGTTTAGGGTTTAGATGTTTGCGCTTAGGGTTTAGAGTCTAAAAATAGGTTAGGAAGACGTTCCTAAAGTGTAATACGTTTTACTAAATACAGCAGAAAATAAAAAAAATACCCATATAGGGATTCGAACTTGGGACATGAGAGACGTTATGTACGCAGTTAGTTTAAGAATTGTATAAACCATCTGAGCTATCTATTCGGACTTGTTAGTTTGCGAATTCATTTAGTGTTATCAAATAACGTTTCAGATTCAAAACCAAATAAGATCTTATCGCTTTTAATCCCTCTTTGACGAAACTCTTTGTAGATCCGGAAAAAAACTTTAAAAGGGGATCGAGCCAGATTCTCTTCCATTTTCTTCATCATTTCTGGGAAATCGATTTGTATTCTCTGTCTAAATTACCGGGCCAATCAGGTACGCAATTTCTTTGATATCTCAAGTATTTCCTATTGGAAACTAGGGTTCTCAGGTATTTATGAATTGTGATTGCAATCTTGACAGATATGGGCCGTTATAGTTATAGCCAGCCATCAAGTTCAAGTGCTAGTCTTGCTGATTCTGATTCTGTAGGTAATGCTGCTGTAGGTAAGTATTTGGTCACTCTTTGTTGTAGGTAAATGTCAGTTCGAATATAAATGGCATGTTTCAAACTGCTGCAAACAAGAATTCGCATGGAACACAGAATGTAAGACTTCTTGCACCATTATTGTAGACGAAATATCTGTTTAGTAGTTGATGTTTATTATTCAGGATAGTCTTCCAGATTAACAGAATCTTAGTTGGTCATTTTTTGTTGTTGGTCATTCATTGTTGTAGGCAACTCCAGAAACCAACAATTCGTCATCAACTTATGATAGAGGAGAGCCTTCTGTTCTTTTGCATCCTGTTCCAGATCTTCCTCCTCTTCGTACCGGGTTTTCTCCTTCAACATCAGGTGATGTTATATGTGTCAACAGATACTTCAAGAACAAGCCAGAGATGATGACAAAGATGAAGAATTGGGCGTTGGAGTGGAAGTTTGAATTCAGGACGCTTTGGTCAAATAAGGATAGAGTTATTTTAGGTTGCGTTGATGCTAAGTGCACTTGGAAGATGCGGGCAACAAGGCTTCCAGATTCTCAGTTTTTTGTGGTGAAGAAGTATGTACATGGACATACTTGTGACACGACCCACAGAAACGCGAATCATAGGCAAGCAAGTGCAAAACTGCTTGGTGCTTTAATTTGCAGCAACTACGGAGAAAAAAAGGATGGTCTCAATCCGAAGCAGATTATTGAGCAAGTTAGGATACATCATGGGGTTCAAATCAACTACAAACAAGCATGGAGAGTGAAAGAAGAAGCTCAGAAATTAATGAGAGGTACTCCTGAAGACAGTTATTATAACTTGTCCAAGTGGTTGTTCAAACTTCAAGAGACAAATCCTGGATCAAAAACGTATCTTGAGATGGATCCTGCTGGGAAGTTCAAGTATGCATTTGTTGCATTTGGAGCATCAGTAAGAGGTTTTTCATTGATGAGGAGAGTTATAGCTGTTGATGGTACATTCCTCAAGGGTAAGTTTAAGGGGACTCTACTAGGAGCTAGTGCACAGGATGGGAACTTCCACTTATACCCTCTGGCATTTGCAATTGTTGATTCAGAGAACGAAGAAGCATGGTCTTGGTTTTTCAGAGGGTTGACATTTATGATCCCTGATGCAGAAGACCTTGTTTTTGTTTCTGACAGGGCTCAAAGCATCGCAGCAGCTCTTGCAAAAGTTTATCCTCTTGCTCATCATGGGATTTGTAGGATTCATATGATCAATAACATCAAAACAAGGTATGGAAAAACCGGACTGATTCCTTTGGTAGAATCTGCTGCTAATGCCTATACAGTCCATGAGTTCAATGCGCTGTTTAGTGATATAAGAGATGGAAGTCCAAGCTTAGCTAAGTATTTGGTAGATGCAGATGTCACGAAGTGGGCTCGTTGCTTTGCTCCAGGAAACAGGTACAATATTATGACCACAAACATTGCAGAGTCTCTGAATTCGATGTTAAAAATGCCTCGTGAGTTGCCAATAATCTCACTGCTGGAGACTATCAGATTGACGCTCACGACATGGTTTCACGAGCGCCGGGAAGCTGCCAAGAAAAATGAGAGTATTGTTACACCTCGTGTAGTGAAGAAGCTGGTATCAAGATATGATGCTGCTATGACACTTAATGTCTACCAGGTTGATAGATATGTGTTTGAGGTTAAAGATGAAGCTAGGAAGTTTGTTGTGAATCTGGAACAGAAGCATTGCACATGCAATGTTTTTGATATAGATAGGATTCCTTGCATTCATGATGTTGCTGCTGCTAAGCGTTCAAAGTTGGATGAGAACAAATATGTGGATGCTTTCTACTCCGCAGAAGTGTTTGCTAAAGCTTATGCTGAAAGCATACATCCTTGTGGAGATTTGACTACATGTGAGTATCCAGAGGCTGTGGCTGGCTATTCATGTCCACCACCAAAGACTAAACAAAGCAGTGGCAGACCTCCAACTAAGAGGATCAGATCAGTTGGAGAGTTTGGAGTTCCAGGTTCTAAATCCAAATCACATAAGTGCAGTAGATGTGGTGTTCCTGGCCATAACAAGAGCTCCTGCAGAACAGCGATATGAGGATAAGATTTGGAGTTTACACATGGATGCTTGCAAGGATTACGAGGATGACACATCATACATTACTTTCCGAATTATTCTTCTCAATATGATACTCTCCCTTTATTTATCATTCATAAGTGTTTGCAACATTATTTGATGAGATTTGATTGAACATTGGGCTCTCTTGAACATTTCATATTTTTTTCGTTTCAGGAACAAAAATGTATCGTCTCTTTTAAATGTTGGCTGAAAACGATTAAAAGTTTTAAGTAATGCGTTCCTAAAACTGATTTATTGTTTCCTGAAAGGTTTCAATTTAGAGTTACGAATGTAAAAATATTCGTAACACCTTCCTTGAAAAGTGTAAGTCCTTCCAGAATTTTATTAGTTGTTATCAATATATATAAATTTCAACTTAGTAGAATATTCGAAGTATTAACTTAGCCTAGTGCCTAAATAACATAATTGCATATAAATCATGTCCCAAGTTCGAACCAATTTGACAATTTATTATTATTTTTTAAAATTAAATAATTTTGGAAGACCTTCCTGAATAACTGTAGTAGTTTCATCTATATTCAGATGTACTATAATATACAAGTTAGTTTGCTTTATGAATATCATTCAAGTCCGACGACCAAAATTTGAACAAATTTTTAAAATTATAGATTTAATTTAATACTGCTTCCTGAAAACTATCGGTTTCAAAATTTACGGTTACCCATTGTTTTTGTCTGAAAAGTTACATGTTGGAAAGTGTGTGACTGGTCAAAGATGAATGAATTGGAAAGATGTAACTTGTCAGTGATTGTTTTAAAAGTTGCATCGGTTCACTATTTCCAAAGTCGACTGGACACCCATTTCCTTTGTCTATATATAGAGTCACATTTACATATACAAATATATCGATTTGTTTCACTTGTTTCTTCCTTTCATTCTTCGAATTTAGGTATCTTTGTCTCTTTCTCATTTACAATTATGTATCTCTTTCATCTTTCATTTGGCCAGTTTTTAAATACAATTTCAATTTTTAATGCTTTCCTTTCGCTTTATAAGAGAAAGGTTGAAGAGTTTTTACATGTGTTTTTTCTAAAAATGTTGCATGCGTTTCCATATGTTGTTGTAATTCAGAAATATATATATATATATATATATATATATCTATATATCTATATCTAAACATGTTGCTTGCGTTTTATTCAGGAAATCATGTCGCTCCTACAAATACATGTTAAGAAGGCTCTGAAAAGTTTGGAGAAGAATCCACTTCCATTTGTTAGCATTGGTCCGGTCGAAGATGACTTTTACAAGTGGGAAGGCATGATGATTGGACCTGAAAATTCTCCATACGAAGGAGGCGTGTTCAAATTTTCTCTCTGGTTTCCTGTTGAATATCCTTTCAAACCACCAAGGTTCTTCTTTAAAACAAAGGTCTATCATCCGAACGTTGATAAGAATGGGTACGTTTTAATTCCTAAGTTGATAGTCTTGAGGGAGTGGACAATTCTGGATACCATTCCAAAACTTCTGGAATCAATTCATTCTTTGCTGAAAGAACCAAAAGTTGGAGAAGATGATCAGGTTGTTGATGAAATTGCGGACCTCTACATATCTGACAATGTTGTGTTCAAATCCCTTGCTGAGGCGTGGACTAGGGAGCATGCTACTATCTGAAATTACATTTTATTATGAATATTTATGTTTTGCCATTGTTTGTTATTTAAGACTAAATCTATCTATGTACCTCCTCTCTCTTTATATTGTTGTAATGATATTTATGTTTTAAGAATGTTTGTCCCGTTTCTTATTAATTCAAAACACTTTGTATTCAAACCTTATTGCCACAATGTTTATGAGACAAATTATAAATTGATTTAACTAAAATATTGACGGTGATTCAGTAATTACACAAACCAAAAGAATGATGGACAATCGTTTCGAATTAAGATGAACAAATTTCTTTAAAAATATTTGGGTATAGCTTCCTGAATATATATTATGATTTCCATAAAATGAAGTAATTTAAGAGATGAAAGTCTTATCTGATTTCTAATGACGTAGTTTGAGTTCAAAAAAGAACATACTAATTTATCTCATGAAAGCCGCAGTCTTGAATTCAATTGAACAACTTTACAAAGATGATAGGAAACTCTTGATGAATGGTTTGCAGAATATCCCCTAAAAAGGGGTGGTTTTGTTATTCGAGAGTGTACATTAATTTGTTTGGGGTTTAGGGTTTACAAGTGGTTTAGGGTATAGATTTTAACCACTAGAAAGAGTATATACACTATTCCATAGTTTTAATTAATTTGCTTGGGTTCATCAAGTAGTGGTTTAGGGTATAGATTTTAACCACTAGAAAGAGTATATACACTATTTTGCTTGGGTTCATCCAGTAGTGGTTTAGGGTATAGATTTTAACCACTAGAAAGAGTATATACACTATTCCATAGTTTTAATTAATTTGCTTGGGTTCATCAAGTAGTGGTTTAGGGTATAGATTTTAACCACTAGAAAGAGTATATACACTATTTTGCTTGGGTTCATCCAGTAGTGGTTTAGGGTTTAGATGTTTGCGCTTAGGGTTTAGAGTCTAAAAATAGGTTAGGAAGACGTTCCTAAAGTGTAATACGTTTTAATTAATTTGCTTGGGTTCATCAAGTAATGGTTTAGGGTATAGATTTTAACCACTAGAAAGAGTATATACACTATTTTGCTTGGGTTCATCCAGTAGTGGTTTAGGGTATAGATTTTAACCACTAGAAAGAGTATATACACTATTCCATAGTTTTAATTAATTTGCTTGGGTTCATCCATTAGTGGTTTAGGGTATAGATTTTAACCACTAGAAAGAGTATATACACTATTTTGCTTGGGTTCATCCAGTAGTGGTTTAGGGTATAGATTTTAACCACTAGAAAGAGTATATACACTATTCCATAGTTTTAATTAATTTGCTTGGGTTCATCAAGTAGTGGTTTAGGGTATAGATTTTAACCACTAGAAAGAGTATATACACTATTTTGCTTGGGTTCATCCAGTAGTGGTTTAGGGTTTAGATGTTTGCGCTTAGGGTTTAGAGTCTAAAAATAGGTTAGGAAGACGTTCCTAAAGTGTAATACGTTTTACTAAATACAGCAGAAAATAAAAAAAATACCCATATAGGGATTCGAACTTGGGACATGAGAGACGTTATGTACGCAGTTAGTTTAAGAATTGTATAAACCATCTGAGCTATCTATTCGGACTTGTTAGTTTGCGAATTCATTTAGTGTTATCAAATAACGTTTCAGATTCAAAACCAAATAAGATCTTATCGCTTTTAATCCCTCTTTGACGAAACTCTTTGTAGATCCGGAAAAAAACTTTAAAAGGGGATCGAGCCAGATTCTCTTCCATTTTCTTCATCATTTCTGGGAAATCGATTTGTATTCTCTGTCTAAATTACCGGGCCAATCAGGTACGCAATTTCTTTGATATCTCAAGTATTTCCTATTGGAAACTAGGGTTCTCAGGTATTTATGAATTGTGATTGCAATCTTGACAGATATGGGCCGTTATAGTTATAGCCAGCCATCAAGTTCAAGTGCTAGTCTTGCTGATTCTGATTCTGTAGGTAATGCTGCTGTAGGTAAGTATTTGGTCACTCTTTGTTGTAGGTAAATGTCAGTTCGAATATAAATGGCATGTTTCAAACTGCTGCAAACAAGAATTCGCATGGAACACAGAATGTAAGACTTCTTGCACCATTATTGTAGACGAAATATCTGTTTAGTAGTTGATGTTTATTATTCAGGATAGTCTTCCAGATTAACAGAATCTTAGTTGGTCATTTTTTGTTGTTGGTCATTCATTGTTGTAGGCAACTCCAGAAACCAACAATTCGTCATCAACTTATGATAGAGGAGAGCCTTCTGTTCTTTTGCATCCTGTTCCAGATCTTCCTCCTCTTCGTACCGGGTTTTCTCCTTCAACATCAGGTGATGTTATATGTGTCAACAGATACTTCAAGAACAAGCCAGAGATGATGACAAAGATGAAGAATTGGGCGTTGGAGTGGAAGTTTGAATTCAGGACGCTTTGGTCAAATAAGGATAGAGTTATTTTAGGTTGCGTTGATGCTAAGTGCACTTGGAAGATGCGGGCAACAAGGCTTCCAGATTCTCAGTTTTTTGTGGTGAAGAAGTATGTACATGGACATACTTGTGACACGACCCACAGAAACGCGAATCATAGGCAAGCAAGTGCAAAACTGCTTGGTGCTTTAATTTGCAGCAACTACGGAGAAAAAAAGGATGGTCTCAATCCGAAGCAGATTATTGAGCAAGTTAGGATACATCATGGGGTTCAAATCAACTACAAACAAGCATGGAGAGTGAAAGAAGAAGCTCAGAAATTAATGAGAGGTACTCCTGAAGACAGTTATTATAACTTGTCCAAGTGGTTGTTCAAACTTCAAGAGACAAATCCTGGATCAAAAACGTATCTTGAGATGGATCCTGCTGGGAAGTTCAAGTATGCATTTGTTGCATTTGGAGCATCAGTAAGAGGTTTTTCATTGATGAGGAGAGTTATAGCTGTTGATGGTACATTCCTCAAGGGTAAGTTTAAGGGGACTCTACTAGGAGCTAGTGCACAGGATGGGAACTTCCACTTATACCCTCTGGCATTTGCAATTGTTGATTCAGAGAACGAAGAAGCATGGTCTTGGTTTTTCAGAGGGTTGACATTTATGATCCCTGATGCAGAAGACCTTGTTTTTGTTTCTGACAGGGCTCAAAGCATCGCAGCAGCTCTTGCAAAAGTTTATCCTCTTGCTCATCATGGGATTTGTAGGATTCATATGATCAATAACATCAAAACAAGGTATGGAAAAACCGGACTGATTCCTTTGGTAGAATCTGCTGCTAATGCCTATACAGTCCATGAGTTCAATGCGCTGTTTAGTGATATAAGAGATGGAAGTCCAAGCTTAGCTAAGTATTTGGTAGATGCAGATGTCACGAAGTGGGCTCGTTGCTTTGCTCCAGGAAACAGGTACAATATTATGACCACAAACATTGCAGAGTCTCTGAATTCGATGTTAAAAATGCCTCGTGAGTTGCCAATAATCTCACTGCTGGAGACTATCAGATTGACGCTCACGACATGGTTTCACGAGCGCCGGGAAGCTGCCAAGAAAAATGAGAGTATTGTTACACCTCGTGTAGTGAAGAAGCTGGTATCAAGATATGATGCTGCTATGACACTTAATGTCTACCAGGTTGATAGATATGTGTTTGAGGTTAAAGATGAAGCTAGGAAGTTTGTTGTGAATCTGGAACAGAAGCATTGCACATGCAATGTTTTTGATATAGATAGGATTCCTTACATTCATGATGTTGCTGCTGCTAAGCGTTCAAAGTTGGATGAGAACAAATATGTGGATGCTTTCTACTCCGCAGAAGTGTTTGCTAAAGCTTATGCTGAAAGCATACATCCTTGTGGAGATTTGACTACATGTGAGTATCCAGAGGCTGTGGCTGGCTATTCATGTCCACCACCAAAGACTAAACAAAGCAGTGGCAGACCTCCAACTAAGAGGATCAGATCAGTTGGAGAGTTTGGAGTTCCAGGTTCTAAATCCAAATCACATAAGTGCAGTAGATGTGGTGTTCCTGGCCATAACAAGAGCTCCTGCAGAACAGCGATATGAGGATAAGATTTGGAGTTTACACATGGATGCTTGCAAGGATTACGAGGATGACACATCATACATTACTTTCCGAATTATTCTTCTCAATATGATACTCTCCCTTTATTTATCATTCATAAGTGTTTGCAACATTATTTGATGAGATTTGATTGAACATTGGGCTCTCTTGAACATTTCATATTTTTTTCGTTTCAGGAACAAAAATGTATCGTCTCTTTTAAATGTTGGCTGAAAACGATTAAAAGTTTTAAGTAATGCGTTCCTAAAACTGATTTATTGTTTCCTGAAAGGTTTCAATTTAGAGTTACGAATGTAAAAATATTCGTAACACCTTCCTTGAAAAGTGTAAGTCCTTCCAGAATTTTATTAGTTGTTATCAATATATATAAATTTCAACTTAGTAGAATATTCGAAGTATTAACTTAGCCTAGTGCCTAAATAACATAATTGCATATAAATCATGTCCCAAGTTCGAACCAATTTGACAATTTATTATTATTTTTTAAAATTAAATAATTTTGGAAGACCTTCCTGAATAACTGTAGTAGTTTCATCTATATTCAGATGTACTATAATATACAAGTTAGTTTGCTTTATGAATATCATTCAAGTCCGACGACCAAAATTTGAACAAATTTTTAAAATTATAGATTTAATTTAATACTGCTTCCTGAAAACTATCGGTTTCAAAATTTACGGTTACCCATTGTTTTTGTCTGAAAAGTTACATGTTGGAAAGTGTGTGACTGGTCAAAGATGAATGAATTGGAAAGATGTAACTTGTCAGTGATTGTTTTAAAAGTTGCATCGGTTCACTATTTCCAAAGTCGACTGGACACCCATTTCCTTTGTCTATATATAGAGTCACATTTACATATACAAATATATCGATTTGTTTCACTTGTTTCTTCCTTTCATTCTTCGAATTTAGGTATCTTTATCTCTTTCTCATTTACAATTATGTATCTCTTTCATCTTTCATTTGGCCAGTTTTTAAATACAATTTCAATTTTTAATGCTTTCCTTTCGCTTTATAAGAGAAAGGTTGAAGAGTTTTTACATGTGTTTTTTCTAAAAATGTTGCATGCGTTTCCATATGTTGTTGTAATTCAGAAATATATATATATATATATATATATATATATATATATATATATATATATATATATATATATATATATATCTATATATCTATATCTAAACATGTTGCTTGCGTTTTATTCAGGAAATCATGTCGCTCCTACAAATACATGTTAAGAAGGCTCTGAAAAGTTTGGAGAAGAATCCACTTCCATTTGTTAGCATTGGTCCGGTCGAAGATGACTTTTACAAGTGGGAAGGCATGATGATTGGACCTGAAAATTCTCCATACGAAGGAGGCGTGTTCAAATTTTCTCTCTGGTTTCCTGTTGAATATCCTTTCAAACCACCAAGGTTCTTCTTTAAAACAAAGGTCTATCATCCGAACGTTGATAAGAATGGGTACGTTTTAATTCCTAAGTTGATAGTCTTGAGGGAGTGGACAATTCTGGATACCATTCCAAAACTTCTGGAATCAATTCATTCTTTGCTGAAAGAACCAAAAGTTGGAGAAGATGATCAGGTTGTTGATGAAATTGCGGACCTCTACATATCTGACAATGTTGTGTTCAAATCCCTTGCTGAGGCGTGGACTAGGGAGCATGCTACTATCTGAAATTACATTTTATTATGAATATTTATGTTTTGCCATTGTTTGTTATTTAAGACTAAATCTATCTATGTACCTCCTCTCTCTTTATATTGTTGTAATGATATTTATGTTTTAAGAATGTTTGTCCCGTTTCTTATTAATTCAAAACACTTTGTATTCAAACCTTATTGCCACAATGTTTATGAGACAAATTATAAATTGATTTAACTAAAATATTGACGGTGATTCAGTAATTACACAAACCAAAAGAATGATGGACAATCGTTTCGAATTAAGATGAACAAATTTCTTTAAAAATATTTGGGTATAGCTTCCTGAATATATATTATGATTTCCATAAAATGAAGTAATTTAAGAGATGAAAGTCTTATCTGATTTCTAATGACGTAGTTTGAGTTCAAAAAAGAACATACTAATTTATCTCATGAAAGCCGCAGTCTTGAATTCAATTGAACAACTTTACAAAGATGATAGGAAACTCTTGATGAATGGTTTGCATAATATCCCCTAAAAAGGGGTGGTTTTGTTATTCGAGAGTGTACATTAATTTGTTTGGGGTTTAGGGTTTACAAGTGGTTTAGGGTATAGATTTTAACCACTAGAAAGAGTATATACACTATTCCATAGTTTTAATTAATTTGCTTGGGTTCATCAAGTAGTGGTTTAGGGTATAGATTTTAACCACTAGAAAGAGTATATACACTATTTTGCTTGGGTTCATCCAGTAGTGGTTTAGGGTATAGATTTTAACCACTAGAAAGAGTATATACACTATTCCATAGTTTTAATTAATTTGCTTGGGTTCATCAAGTAGTGGTTTAGGGTATAGATTTTAACCACTAGAAAGAGTATATACACTATTTTGCTTGGGTTCATCCAGTAGTGGTTTAGGGTTTAGATGTTTGCGCTTAGGGTTTAGAGTCTAAAAATAGGTTAGGAAGACGTTCCTAAAGTGTAATACGTTTTAATTAATTTGCTTGGGTTCATCAAGTAATGGTTTAGGGTATAGATTTTAACCACTAGAAAGAGTATATACACTATTTTGCTTGGGTTCATCCAGTAGTGGTTTAGGGTATAGATTTTAACCACTAGAAAGAGTATATACACTATTCCATAGTTTTAATTAATTTGCTTGGGTTCATCCATTAGTGGTTTAGGGTATAGATTTTAACCACTAGAAAGAGTATATACACTATTTTGCTTGGGTTCATCCAGTAGTGGTTTAGGGTATAGATTTTAACCACTAGAAAGAGTATATACACTATTCCATAGTTTTAATTAATTTGCTTGGGTTCATCAAGTAGTGGTTTAGGGTATAGATTTTAACCACTAGAAAGAGTATATACACTATTTTGTTTGGGTTCATCCAGTAGTGGTTTAGGGTTTAGATGTTTGCGCTTAGGGTTTAGAGTCTAAAAATAGGTTAGGAAGACGTTCCTAAAGTGTAATACGTTTTACTAAATACAGCAGAAAATAAAAAAAATACCCATATAGGGATTCGAATTTGGGACATGAGAGACGTTATGTACGCAGTTAGTTTAAGAATTGTATAAACCATCTGAGCTATCTATTCGGACTTGTTAGTTTGCGAATTCATTTAGTGTTATCAAATAACGTTTCAGATTCAAAACCAAATAAGATCTTATCGCTTTTAATCCCTCTTTAACGAAACTCTTTGTAGATCCGGAAAAAAACTTTAAAAGGGGATCGAGCCAGATTCTCTTCCATTTTCTTCATCATTTCTGGGAAATCGATTTGTATTCTCTGTCTAAATTACCGGGCCAATCAGGTACGCAATTTCTTTGATATCTCAAGTATTTCCTATTGGAAACTAGGGTTCTCAGGTATTTATGAATTATGATTGCAATCTTGACAGATATGGGCCGTTATAGTTATAGCCAGCCATCAAGTTCAAGTGCTAGTCTTGCTGATTCTGATTCTGTAGGTAATGCTGCTGTAGGTAAGTATGTTGTTGGTAACATGAGTCAATTTAGGTACGGCTGATTGTTGAAGAAAATGATTACAGTCTTGCTGATTCTGATTCTGTAGGTAATGCTGTTGTTGAAGAAAATGGGATGCTTACGGTTTGCTATTGCGGACGTAAGGCAATACTCAAGACATGCCATTCTCAATTGAATCCGGGTAGAAGGTTTTTTACTTGTTCTAATTCTGATGATGGAGAATGTCACATTTGGAAATGGTGGGACGAGGCTGTGACAGAAGATTTGGTCGCTCTTAAGAGTGATTTTGCTGAAATGTCATTAAAAATGCAGTTCTTGACCATTGTTGAATCACAGACAATGCGTGATGACATTATAAAAGCTCATGACAAGATTGATGCATTGAGGAAGCTTCAGGTAGAGAATGAAGAAAGGATTGCAAAGCTAGAGAAAGTTTTGATAACCAATAATAAGTCGTTTGCTGCAATGGTACCATATATTCTGTTGGTGGCATTTGCTCTTCTGTTTGTACTTCTTCTCATATGTGCTAAGTTTTAATTGATGTTATGACTTATGATGTCATGACCTTAGATACTTGGTGTGTGTTTCTTATGGAATGCTTTTGGACAATCTTCCAAAATTTGTAAAATGTTTTGTAACATAATTAATAAATATTAGGCATTAAGACTTCAAATATCCTTCTGTTACAACCAAAATGTTCATAGATCTTAAAAAGAAATAAAGCAAAAACAAGCCCAACAAACAATCAGTTTCACCCCCAAATGTTCGGTCCCTGTCCTGATGTCCACTTTTCAAAGGTATCTGGAATGACTCTGCAGAAGTACTCCATTTCTATATCCCAAAAACATTTGTCGCACATGTTACCTTCTTTTTCAATTTCACTCCACGGGGATATCCAGTTTGTAAGCGTAGCACAAGAGCAATTATAAACTCCTCCCATATTGAGTTGGAAACTCCTTGCTGTGATGAATTCTGGCGGTTGTCTTGGAGGATAAGCATTTAGGCTAATTTTTCTAACAATCTGTCTAAGTTTTTCAGCAGATGCTCTTGTGAACTCGAACTTTCCAAATAACTCATCGTCACCATCTTTATTAAATGTCTTCCTTATCATACCGTATGAGTATATCGCCACTTCATAACCACGATTGGCTGCATTCTTCACTGCTTCAATTCCATCGTTTTGACTTTCAGTGTACAGGAAGTCAGAGATTCCTTTCAGGAACAAGGCTGATGTGTTATCCGCTTGGTAACACTTACGAATGAAACCATCAGTTGCACCAATATAGTTTCTGCGCGCACGAACTAGATCAACGGATTGGTAGAATTCTTCTCTTTCCGCCATATCTCTTACTGTTTTACAAGTTATCTTCGAATGCTTGAGATCCATAAAGTTATCCTCGCAAGTATGAATGAGTACCTTCATGATTAGATCCTCTGGCAGCGCAAGAAGATTGAAAGGCTTGATGGCTTTTCTTGCCCTTGTAACTGAACGTGTCTCGTAATGATACATTTTGTGTCCTGGTAAATACCAGTAATCGTCTATCATATTTGCCTTTCGAAGATGAGCACTGTTATGACAATTATAGAAAACAGTTCTTTATATAGAGTCGAAAGGCGGTTTTTAGAAAACAAAGAGACATGAATTCCTAGAGCAACGAAATGAAAAGACGCATATTAAACAAAGAGACATGAATTACGTGTCTCTATGATGAAGATGACTTTTGATTATATCAAAAGCTATATATATCTCTTATTTAGACAAGACAAAAACGATATATCGCGTTTCTTGATATTCCTAGAGCAACGAAATGAAAAGACGTTTCCACCAATGACGTAAACTATTGGAACTCGTAGTGTAATGAGTAGAACTGACAGTTAATTACTGTGATTTACTGTAGTGCAACTTGTTGATATTTGTACATATTACATCTGTTTTGTTAGACAAATTACCTTGGGCTTTTCCTATTTTATTGGGCTCATACCAAAATTGATCATTTAGAAGTGTTTTCAAAATTATTTGATGGAACATTTCATGTTTTTATCGTTACAGGAACAAAAATTTATCATCTCTTTTAAATGTTGGTTGAAAACCATTACAGGTTTTAAGTAATGCGTTCCTAAAACTAATTTATTGTTTCCTGAAAGGTATATGAATGAGAAAATATTCGAAATACGTTCCTTAAAAAGTGTAAGGTCTTTTCAGAATGTTTTAAATTGTTGTTAATATATACTACTTTCAACTTACTATAATAATACACAAAAGTGTTCCAGTTTGAAAGGCTTTCTAATGTTTTTGTAAATTTTCCAGTTTGGTTCTTAGGAGTTTTGTAAATGGGCTTTGTAAACTGGCCACCATATAAATTTGTAAGGCTTTCCAGATTTATGACTTATTGTTTTTACGTAGTTGTTTTTGAACATTTCTGAACATACTAAAATGGCCACCATACTTGAAGAACAACATTAACTGAAATAAATCATGCCATGTTATCAAAATGAAGAACAACAAAGAGAATTATCCAAAAAAAGAAGTTTAAACATGGCATTGTAATCCAAAAAAGAAAAGACAAGAAACAAAAGTCATCTTATGGATTTTGCTTAATTTGGCCAAACAAGAACTAATTTGGTCAACTTGTCTGCAAAATACCATTTTTCCTCTGTCCAGAAACACTTGAAACATGACTCTCTTCCCTTTCTACGAGTTATCCAGATATATGGTGCGCAGTTACAGTCGTTGACACTGTAGATATCGATATTGGCTTTTGCTTCCTCAAACCACTCTGGAAGTTGATACCTCTGCCGTGGAGTACTATCAAGATGAAGCTTCCTTCTGCATTTCAGGGCAAATTTTTTTGAAATCTCTCCATCATACTGATCCGATGGGTTCATGATGCTGTTAAAGCAAGCCCTTGCGTATATAGCAAGATCATAACCTCCATCTGCTGCTTGTCGAATCAATTGGAAACCTACTTCTCTATTTCCTGCTCTAAACATTTCGCTAAGACCCAACAAGTACAGAGCAGAGAGATTACCGTTTTGAAGACATTGTTCCCTAAAATTAGAGAAACCTGGATAACGTCTGATAGGAGTTTGCATTTCCACCAAATCTACCTCATGCAGAAACAAAGGCGTCTCCAGGATGGATTTCCAAGATCGAGAAACCGCTTTTGAAATGATGTACTCGGTATATGAACATTCACTTTTTCTGAGCAAGATGTTGTGGATGATTTCTGAGGGAAGATGAGGTATATTGCATCTAACCGGCTTCATTCTTTTGCGAAATATGGATTTTCTTGTAGATTTTGTGGAAAGAAGAAGATTAAATTTGAAACCCATTAGAAAAAACAGAAGAAGAAGATTTTGTGGAAAAGAAGAAGAAGATTTTGTGGAAATATGGATTTTCTCGTCTCTCTATGATGAAGATGACTTCTGATTAGGCCAAAAATATACATCTCTCTTAAATAGATAAAACAGAAAGAATAATTCGTAGAGTGGCGTCTCTTGAAATTCCTAGAGCTCCGAAATGAAAAGACGTTTGCAGAGATGACGTAGACCATTGGAATTCGTAGTGTAATGCGTACACACTGTTGGGCTTTTCTTTTTTTGTTGGGCTTATACTAATTGTCTTACTAAAAAGTAGGTTAGTAATATCTTCCCAAATATTTGATATGTTTTACTGAATACAGCAAAAGAAAAAAATTTCCATATAGGGATCGAACTCATGACATGAGGGTCGTTGTGTACTCGGGTAGTGAACGAAGTGTATAAACCATTTGGGCTATCTGTTCGGACTTGTTTGTTTCTGAATTCATTTAATCTTATCAATAACGTTTCAGAATCATAAATCAAAAAATTCACATATAAGGATCTATCTCAGGGCATGAGGGTCGTTGTGTACGATGGGGGTAGTGAACGAATTGTATAAACCATTTGGGCTATCTGTTCGGACTTGTTCGTTTATGATTTCATTTAATCTTATCAAATAACGTTAGGAAGATCTTCCTAAATGTGTAACCACTAAGAAGGATGCTTGCGCTTAGGATTTAGATTCTAAAAATAGGTTAGGAAGATCTTCCTAAATGTGTAATACGTTTTACTGAATAAAGCAAAAAAAAAAAACAAATTCCATAAATATGGAAGAACTTCCAGAAATTGTGTAAAGGGTTCCTGAATTACTAAAATACGAACATAACATTCAAGTCAACAGTAATATCAAATTGCAAGTTCACATTCAAGTCAAAGGTATCAAGTCAACACAAAATCAAAGGTTTACAACTTGAAAAACAAAAGCAACAGTAGTATCTTATAGAACTTCAACTTGATAAACAAAAGCAACAGTAGCATCTTCAACTTCTTCAACTATATGGCATTTTTACCTTTAAGTCTCGATAAACTCCTCAAAGATTTCGCAAACTAACTTTGATCTTATATCTTGTGATTTCTCATCGGAAATTCCTGACATATCTCTCATCCCCAGGGAGTGGCACTCTAACATCTTCACCACAAAGAAACCACAGTTGGAATGTAAACTAGTCTTTGGAATATCTTTTGCCTGCTCTACAGTAAATGATGTAACATCATTGAAATCTTCATTAGATACTTCCTCAAGCAAGGCTGGAATCAACTCTGCATCAAATGACCACATATAATCAACCCAAAATCAGTAAAAACAAACATAAATAATACATAATCACTACAAATATGATTATACCTGCATATTTTTGCACTTGAACAAAACAGGCATTGATATCCTCAGAAGGAAGACCGCAACTGTAGAATGTGATCCTCCTTCTCTTGAGGTTTATAACCATTCCTATCCAATGCCTAACTTGTGTTGTACGTGTAACACCATACACGACCTCCAATTCATTATCCCATTTCCTTTTAGGATAGCTTTCACCTGTCAGGATAACAGTTCAATAACACAGAGAATGAACACCATCCAAACTAAAGAAGAATCTCATTGAAAACTAGAGAAGAATTTACCTGTTACAACTTCAGTTATCTCTTTCTTGAAAACCGAACGCTTTATGGGTTGAGAAGGCTTCTTGAATCTGTCATAAACACCATCCAATCTAGAGAAAAATTCCATTGAGCAGAAGCAAGATTGTGGAAGCCGGTTATTATGGAACCAAGCAGCATTCTGGTTTCTTCGGGATTGCAACACTTGTAAAGCTGCATTTATGTGCTGAGAAAAACAAAAAGATGAATAATAACGTTGATGTTACACAATCATATCTTTCATAACAAAATATGATTTGTGTACAATAAATATTTACCTCTGTATCCAGCGAATGTTCTGGACTTTCGATGCTTTCAAAAAAATGTTTAGTCACATTACATCCATCAATTACAAGGGGTCTGTGGACAATATAAAAATTTAGTTAGTCACCACAACAAGATCACAACAACAAGATCACAACTACATAGTTAAATATTTAGTTATTTACACTCTAACCTTGCATGTTTGCCTTGTAATTGCATCCAGTCTACAAGCTTTGAATAACGAGGGAATGCAGGAGTCATGAATGGATCCACAGCTAAATTCATCTTTGGTGTTACCACTAATGCATGGTTTCTTGCCTTGAAGGGAGTCTTAGTCGATTTTAATTTTTTGTGTTCTCGTTTGCTTCTTCTCAGGAACGTTTCATTCTCATCTGGTTGTTTCCTTTTCTTGTTTGTTTTATCAGTTTTCTCCTTCTCAGGAGGGATTTCTTCCACTGAATCAAGAACTTCCTGAAAGAATAAATGTTAAAAAACAAGGTTATTAAACATTTTGTTTCAATTGTCTTAATTTTACCTTATTACTTACTGGTTCTGATGTTTGTTCCTGACTTTGCTGATTAGCAGACAATGTAACATTTACATTGTCCTCTTCCTCTTCAATTGCTCGTAGTTGACTTGCATGGAACTCAACAACTTCAGTGGTATCAGTTAGATAAACCATGTATTTGCTTCCAAGCAACAGGGTCCTAATACTTCCTTTACACCAGTTGTTCTTGTAATATGCTTCAACTCTTTTCAGCAACTCAAACTCTCTGTGGTCATCAACTATAGGCTGTGTTGGCGTCAGAGGCTGTGTAGTACTTCCCGTCAGAGGTTGTGTACTACTTCCCATCAGAGGTTGTGTAGAATCCTGCGTAAAAGACTATACAATAGATTTTTATCAAAAAGACACTTTCAACATGTTTTTAACAATTTTGGTACTGCTTAATGTATATGTATATATGTTACCTGATTAGGAGTCTTGGTACAAATCTTATTTACCAAATTGGTTAAATAATCTCGATAACCCTGTCCATTGCAAAACATAATAAAAACTTCCATTAATCTGTTAATAGTGTATAATAGTTTATTGCCAAACATGTAAATTGTTGTTTACCTCAATTCTTACCTCATCAACTAATGAATTATCCAGAACAGGAGATTTGTTACCAGCTGGATCTTCCAAATTCCCTTTATCAATCTGGCCATCTTCTACTGTTTTATCTTCAGATTTTTCCATAGTTGGAGACTTGGAAACATCCTGTTCATTCAACAACTTCTTTTCAATTTATGAATCACAGGACATTATGAAAACATGTAAATTGTTGTTTACCTCAACATTTAATGTTTCAGCTTGATCTTTTTCCAGAGTTGGTGACTTGGTAACATCTGGATCCAAAACAGGAGATTTGTTACCAGCTGGATCTTCCAAATTTCCTTTATCAATCTTGTCATCTTCTACTGTTTTATCTTCAGTTTTTTCCAGAGTTTGAGACTTGGAAACATCCTGTTCATTCAACAACTTCTTTTCAATTTATGAATCACAGGACATTATGAAAACATGTAAACTGTTGTTTACCTCAACATTTAATGTTTCAGCTTGATCTTTTTCCAGAGTTGGTGACTTGGTAACATCTGGATCATCTACCAGATCTTTATCAGTTTGTTCCTTGCAAAACATTAGGAATACATTAGCAGCCTGTCAACACAAAATTTGATTCATGTATTTGTACTATTGTTTCAAATGTAAAGTTTTACCTTTTGTGTACTATTGCGAGACAGAATTTGAGTGGGTAGCTGTGAATCAGGATCTTGATAACAAGTCTGAGTTGGTGTTAACATGGGAGTGAGATCCACCTGGTTTGTATTATAATGGTAAAACAAAAGTTAGAAAGACAGAATGTTTAGAAAGTGATTCCTGAGACAGACAGTTTGAAGAGTTTCCTTACTTTCTCACTAAACTCAGTATCTTCATGATACGGCTGAAAAGGTGAGCTGGAAAAAAAATCCTCTGGGTTTGCATTGTCCTGGGTTAAAAAAACAAACGTTTAGAAAGTGATTCGTAAGACAGACAGAATGCTTCATCAAACGAATTTAAATCTCCTTACATTCTCATTACACTCCGTATGTTGATTATTATCCTCAACTGGTGGTGAGCTGGAAGAAATATGCACTCGGTTTGTGTTGTCCTGTAAAAAATCAAAAGTTAGGAATGGATTCCTAAAACAATAAGAACGATTCCTAAAACGAAATACAACTTACATTCCGAATATGAACTTGCTCTTTGAGTCCTTTAATGTCATCCTTGACATTCTTCATGTCATTCTCCAGGGATGTCAACCGGGTGATAATCTGTTGGAACCCATCATCCATATTCTTCTGAAGATTTTGTAGTTGATCAAGTACTGAGACACCTGAGGATGAAGATGGTTGAGAATTGACAAATTTGTATCCGGAATTATGAGCAGTCACCATCGCCTCTACAAAGTCAAGGCAGCCATTTTCCCAATCTGTTTTGGTGAATCTGTAGCCATTCTTTGATAGATCTGCAATTGAATCCAGGTTTGAATCTGGGATATCAGCCATAGAAACAGAATTTTCTGGATCATTTTCAATTGCTGGCAACACACATACGACCCTTAGCTACAAAACAGAAGAAAATTTTGGTTAGATAAACTGAAAAGATGTAAAATAGAAGAGAATCAAATGAAAATATGTTACCTCATTTAAAGATTCAAAAGCCAGAACCTGCTCTTTGCTTGGACTGGATGTCAAAGCATATTTTTCACATAAGTACCAAGGTTCTGTTGATGGCACATTCCTTGGTATTCTGCTGCTGAAAGCTGATTGGAAGTTTGGAATTGATTCCAAAATCCAAAGTTGCAGTGCTAGCGGATAACCTTGAAGCTCGTACTTCACCTTGTTGATGTTATTCTCTAAGACCCTGTTTATCGATTTCAGAAGTATCTGGTATGAATCCCTTCCCCAGGGATATTCCAAGAGTGTACCAATGTCCTTTGCTATTTCCACATATTTCTTTGGGTATTTATGCTTTCCATAAATACCTAGAAAGATGCTTTCAATAAGCAAAAGCATCCCCAAACTGAATCTGTCATCCTTCTTTTCTTTATCTGTAATTCGAAGCTGTTCAACCAAATCATCCAAACTGTGTTTACCATCCAACAAACTCCAATCAGACGTGTCTTCTTCTGTCATGCTACTGGATATTGTGTTGCCTTCACATTTCAGTCCTGTCACCATGTGGAACTCTCTAATAGAGAACCTGAGAGGTTGAGCTCCAAAATGAAACCAAACCTGTAATATAAAAGCACAAAACACATGTTAAAAGACATAATCAAACAAACTGAAGATGAAAGAAAGACAGAGATATTACCTCATTCTTCTTCACAGTAATTAGACATCTGCTGAGAATTGCATGAACAATTTTCGCAGAAAACTGTATATGTCTATCATGGAGCCTTAGAATCCGTCCCATAAACGTATCCTCGATTTGTTTCATCTCTGATTTGGACAAAATCCCGCGCAGTTGAACAATGTAGGAATCATACGTGGGTCTGTTTATAGAAACAGACTCGCTTGGCTCACAACCAAAATTGTGCATCAATGAAGGAAGAGTGATCATATACTGTGAATCTGTCATCTGCAAAAACAACAACTATACATCACTTATCCCAATTTCGAAACAGAAACAATAACTATACAAGCAACACAACAACTTCTAAACATCAACTTCTAAATATGATACTCTCTCAAATGTTTAGGAAGTGATTCCTGAAACAGACAGAATGGTTTCATCAAGCGAATTTAATACAACACAACAACTTCTAAACCTCTACTTGGTATGTTTAAAAACAACCACGGAAACAGTAACTACACAAAGCAAGATACCAATTTCGAAACAGAAACAGTACAAAGCAACTTCAGTTAACAAAGCAAACTTGTAAACCGAGACAAACAAAGACAAAACCCAGTATCAAGATAACACACAAAATCAAACAGACACAGATAGATAACAAGCGAAGCAAGAATTTAAGCAAGAATAGAAGTAGTTTTCAGGTATGTATCAAACAAACAACAAGCGAAGATTATATCCAAATTCAACAAAATCAAACTGATACAAGGACCTAGAATCGAATCAGTTCTCAGGGTTGTATCAGACAGACAACAATCGCTATTTAAAACCAGAGACTCAACATCTTTAAATCTATAATCAACAGACAAAGCCTAAACCAAATCCGATTAAAGCCACAGAAACAATTAGTATATGGTAAGTAATTTCTCTTTACCACGGAGATTAGGGTTTAGGCCGGAAATTAGGATATGAAGCGTTCGCCGAAGAAGAATCGATCGATGAAGAAGAATCGATTGCCAGAGTAGACTAGATTTCCGGAGAAGACTCGATCGCCGGAGAAGAATCGGTCGCCGGAGAAGACTCGATCGCCGTATTAAGGAGACTCGATATCGATGGCGATTCAGGCGGCAGAGAGCATCGAGACCGAAAGGAGAGAAATGAGGAAATTAGGTTGACCCCCAAAATTATCTGAGGGCATTTTTGACTTTTACCCTTTAATAAAATGCTACATTCCGGATTCTCAGCGCGTGATGCCAGTTTTTGGAGAAGGAGTGTTTTTTGTGCCTTTAATGCGAATTGCCCTTGACAAAATTTGACAATTTCTTCTCGACATTATTAATTATTTCACCTTTTTTTCTTTTTTCGGCAAACCATAATTTATTGATGGAGTTTTCAGTTAGCAGAGTGATATTTTACAATGTAGTGTTGATTACAAAATCGTGCAGCCTTTTCTCTATGATCTTTTGTAGTAACCACTGCTCGGGAACATATTGAAAGGTTGCTTTATGTGAACCTACAAGTCGGATAATGTCTTGAGAAATGGTTCGTATTGGATGAGGAACTGTAGCATCGATCCAAACGTTGTTGTTGCAGCTTCTGGAGTGTTATGTAGAGGACTTGCGAATCTCCCTTAAATGTAATGTTGTCAAACTAAACTTGGAGATTTCTTGCCCGACTATCTTAAGAGCATTTTCTTTTTCTTCAAGTGGTTTTCGAGTTGGAGGTATGCTGGCTGATACTTGAAGTAAAAGTTGTCCAGCTTTGCTCCAACTTTTTCTGTAGAAGTATCATTAGTGCTCCAAGAAGCATCTATAAAGCAACCAAATTCAGTTGAATTGTTGAGAGCATCAGAGCGAGTTGAATTCCTAGTTATAGGACGACTCATATAGATATTTGATGAATGTGTCGCTCGTCCAATTTTGACTTGTACCAGATTTCATCTTCAGTAATGGCTTTATAGATGATACTGACGAGGAGAGTGCTTATTATTATATATCAAGTTATTTTGTGCCTTCCAGATGTTCAAACCAATGAAAGGTAGGAGGGAGAAGTGATCTTTCTTTAAGTCCACTAAATTTAGAAGGCTACAAATATTCGCAGTAAGAGTTTGATTAAGCATGTGGTCACCTGAAACTGTAGAAGTTGGTGCTAGGTTCCAGACTTCTCTTGAGACTCGACATTGGAACAATAAATGGTTTATTGATTCCTATTGTTCTCTGCATAAGTAGCAACTAGTGTCGATTTTTATACCTCTGCGTCTGACCCGCAGTGTTACAGGAAGATTATCACGAGTCACTCTCCACCAGAACATTTTTAATATCTTAGGTGGGGATTTGACTTTCCAAATCTCTTTAAAGAGTGGAAGTCTGGTAGGTGGGACTAGGTTAGTGTTGTGTTGCCGTTTTAGTGAGCTCTCTTTGGACATGGTATCCAGTTTTCACTGTATAACATCTGTCCTTTGAGTGAAACAAGTAAGGGAGTCGCTTACCCATGTTGTGGAAGGTTGAATTTGGAGTATTGCTGAAATATCTTCCACTGAGATAAGAGCGTGAAGCTTGGCCTTGTCTCTGCTATGATTTCCTGAAATTATAAGACCAAAAATGTAACAGTCCGGCCCATTTGAGAAAGGCTTAAATGAATTAATTTGGCTACCTATGTCACCAAAGTGCACTTACTTTTTCGGTCACTTGTCCAGAGAGAACTCTAGAGTTAAGCGTGCTTGAGCTGGAGTAGTCAAAGGATGGGTGACCTACCGGGAAGTGACTCACGGTATCATGCGAGTGAGGACAAAACATGGGAAAAGGTCATGTGGTGATTGCAGGGTCAGTAAATTACTCGGTCGGGCCTACGATAAATAATGCACCGACCGTCGGACAGGGGTGGGGCCCACGAGCCCGATAGAGGGATGGATGACTCACCGGTAGGGGCGGACGAGGCGTTACAAATGGTATAAGAGCCCAGGGAAGTCAAACCGATTATGTCTCGGGAGACTATCCTCGGGTTTGGGGGTTATGGCTGCTCCGGTTATGAGTCGGAGGGTCAGAGATGGACCCTAACAAGATGCGGAATTCGGGGGACGAATTCCCATTAAGTGGGGGAGAATTGTAACATACTGGACCCGGCCCATTTTAGAAAGACTTAAATGAATTAATTTGGCTACCTATGTCACCAAAGTGCACTTATCTTTTCGTCCATTTGTCCAGAGAGAACTCAAAAGTTCAGCGTGCTTGAGCTGGAGTAGTTAAAGGATGGGTGACCTACCGGAAAGTGACTCACGGTATCATGCGAGTGAGGACAAAATATGGGAAAAGGTCACGTAGTGATTGCATGGTCAGTAAATTACTCGGTCGGACCTACGATAAATAACGCACCGACCGTCGGACATGGGTGAAGTCCACGAGCCCAATAGAGGGATGGGTGACTCACCGGTAGAGACGGACGGGGCGTTACAAAAAACCTTAAGTTTTGGTTGATACTCTAAACATATTGGTAACCAAGGATCATTCCAGATATATATATTTGTTTCCCATCTCCGACTGACCATATTAATCCTTGCTTTACTAATCCAATTGGACACTTAATGCTATGCCAAACATTGATTTATATACTATTGTGCTTTGCAGGAAACTCTTCTTAGGATAGTATTTTGATTTATATACTATAGCTAGAAGGCTGTTTGGATAGTTCATTAGTTTACATCCCTATTTTGCTAAAAGAGTTAAGTTAAAATCCTTAAAATCCCGTATTCATAGGCCGCATGCCGTTTTTGAATCAATAATTTTGTTTCAGGCTATCCATAGTATTTTATGTCTTTCGGGGCTGCTAGACCACCAGAATCTGCGAATGTCAACCATGAGTTTGTCTATTAGTTTGTTAGAAAGGAGGTAACAACTCATTGTATAAGTTGGGATATCTGTAATCATTGATCTAATCAAGACTTCCTTAGACGCCGATGATAATAGCTTAGTGGACCAGCTTTCAAGTTTATGCCTAATTCGTTGATGGAGATATGAAAATGTATCTACTCGGTTTCT
Organism: Orychophragmus violaceus; assembly: GCA_030180135.1. NCBI lineage: Eukaryota > Viridiplantae > Streptophyta > Magnoliopsida > Brassicales > Brassicaceae > Orychophragmus > Orychophragmus violaceus. Next base: position 34,843,501 of record CM058233.1, read on the forward strand.
ACAAATTTTTTTAGGTAATCCTAGGTTTTTATCAAATCCTTTTGTATTAGATATACCTAGGGTATGAGCAATTATAGTAGCCATTGCAGGATTCATACCTTTGCTGTACATCAACGCGACGATTTGTTGTAATTAACTTGCTCGCCCGAAGCTTCCTCGTATATCGGGTGGATCTCTTTGATTTTGTGAGCATCTTGAAGGGTGGCTAGTGACAAGATTAAGGAGTCATCTGCATAGAGAAGATGGGAGATTAGGGTCCTCTTTTTGAAGCTTGGTATAAAGTTATATGTCTGTTCATGCAAGATAATTGGAGTAAACGTGGTAAGCCTTCAGTACAAATGATGTATATATAAGGCGATAAATGATCACCTTGGTGAATACCCCGTTGAGGATAGATTTTCTGTGTAGGAACTCCATTCAGCAAGACTGAGTAAGATATTGATGTGATAAATCTTCGAATCCACTTGCCATATGGGATGGAAACCCATGTGTTCCATAACTTTATCCACAAATGACCATTCAACTTTATCAAAAGCTTTTGTAATTTGAGTTTAATGGCCACATAGTCATGGTTTAGCTCTCTAGTATGCAATAAATGGATAAGCTCCTGACCAACTAGAAGGTTGTCTGTAACATATTGCCCAAGGATAAAAGCTGATTGATACTGAGAGACAATGTTATTCAACCAAAGTTTGAACCTATTAACTAAGACTTTGAAGGTAACCTTATAAGCTACATTTGCTAGGATAATAGGTTTGAAGTCCTTAAGATTCTTAGAGGAATATCTTTTAGGAATCAGACCTATGTAAGTATGGTTGAGATTCCTAGGTAAGGTTTTCTTGAAGAAAATGGTTAACATCCTTAATGATTTCCTAATGGTGAATAAAGAATCCAGCATTCATACCACAGGTCCAAGAGACTTTGTGGGAATGATACTAAAGACTGCTTGCTTAAGTTCTTCATAAACTGAAGGTCTGATTAGTTCTGTATTGATTTATGTAGTGACTGCGAGAGGGATACCTGCAAGGATGCTTAGATGTATATCTGGACCAGCTGAGGTGAAGATGGTATGAAAATAACCTTTGGCTAGTTGTTGAAGCTCTTGTTGGTCAGTAATGGTATTACCAGCTTCATCTTCTAACGTAATGATATGATTGATTTCTCTTCGCTCCTTAACTTTTGTGTGGAAAAATCTTGTATTGCGGCCAACCGAGAGTAAGCCAGTGGACTCTGCTTTTTTCTTTCCAGTATTCCTCCTCCATCATGTAAGCTTGGTTAAGTTTGTATTTGAGCTCATTAATGTAACCATAGTTAAAATGGGGAGGTTCACTGTGATTGAAGTTTTTGCTTGAGCTCGGGGATTTCGTTGTGTGCATTTCTGTTTTGCAAACTTTTCCAACGAGCAAAGGCAGTTCTACAGTAAATTAGTGCTTGACTGAATATAATATATATCACTTATTCACAAAATATCATTATATTATATTTATTTTATTTTTCCAAAATAGAAAATGGCAAAAGATCCTTTGTTTACCTTCTTAGAGCATGTCCATCCAAGTTTCTTAGTACAGTTTCTAAAAAAAATAATAATAAAATAATATGTGTGGTAAGGATTTTTGGAAGAAGAAATCCTTATTTTAGGACTTTTAGATACAGGTTCTTCACTGTGCGCGCTGACGTGGCGCAATTTCATTGGTTCCTTCTTATTTTTTAAAAATTTTTTTTCAGCTGTAAAAAAAAAAAAGAGTTAAGAACCCCCAAGGGGGGTTCATTGATGAATCTGCTCTTATTTACCAAAATATTATAGTTTTAACCATCATTAACAATCAACTTGAAACTCTAAATAATGTAACCACCAAAAAATAATCTCTTAAAACTTATTTTTGCCCTCACAAACTTATATTATTTAGTTTTCTCTTCATTTTCATCACAAAATTGTATATTTCAGTTTTTAAAATAATGCAACAAACTTTTGAATTTTTTTGAAATAATGGATTTTGCCAAAATCTCAATATATTTATATATATATATATATATATATATTATATATATATATATATATATATTTGTGTTTGGCCTAATAATTTAAATCTCTAATAATGTTAATCTGATATTTTACATTTAATTTTTTTCTACCTATTTTAAAATTGATTTTTTTCCTTCTAAAATTTACAATCATTCTGTTTTAATTTTATTAAAAAATATAATACTAATTTTTAATAATATTTTATTTTCTTTGAATCTTATAGATTTACCTTTACTTATATAACTATACATATTTTTATATAACTATACATATTTAAACATATAAATTGTCTCGGGAATATTTATTATTAATTTTTCACCATGAACTTTAAGTTATTTTTCACTTTCTATTCATTTTAATATAAATGTATATATTAAATATCATTCTAAATATATAAGTATATGTATATGTATATACATATACTTTTTAATGAAGTATGCTTTTGTTTTAAATATTTTAAAAAATAAATTAAATTTTATTATAATAATAATTTAATTTTATTATTGACCCCAGTAAAAAAATGTTTCTGGATCCACCACTGTTCCCAACCACCATTACCAACAAAAATCGAGCTCTAAATTCTTTAAACAACCGAATATAGATTTTAAATGATCCATATTTGAGCTAAAGCTTCATTTTCTTCGATTTCCACTCAAATTTCATCCATTAAACTCTAAAAATCTTGTTTCCAAAATGACGTCTTAATCTCTCATTTGAAAGAAAAAAACAAAGTTGAGACTTCAAATAGAGTCTTAGTAAAAAGGTCTAATTTTGCATTTGACCATAAAAAAAATACTTTTTATCTCCCAAAAATGGGGGTTAATTTTGCATTGACCAGAACGAGGACTTTTTGTGAGACTTCGTTATGAAGTCTCTGAAAAAGGTCTAGTTTTACATTTGATCAAAATTGCAAAACACAGAAGTCTCGTGTACTCAACTAAATTATTTTAGTCAAATGCAAACCTAGACCCCTTTGGTCAGAGACTTCTCGATGAAGTCTCAATACAAAGTATCAATTGTAATACTCGACTCTACTTTTTGGTGAGGCTTCCTTTCGAAATCTCAAACTCTTTTAGACTTCCCGATGAGGACTTATAGTAATGAGACATCGTCGTGAAGGATTGAACATATTGAGACGTCATCGTGAAGTCTTCGGGAAAAATCAAAGTTGTGGTCAATTGAAAAATTAAACCCTACTTTTAATAAGACTTCACGATGAAGTCTTATGGAATGTCAAAATTGTGGTCAATTGCAAAACTAGACCCATGTTGAGACTTCATGATGAAGTCTGAGTGGAGACTTCTCTTTGAAGTCTCGTGTACTCAACTTTTTTTAAAAAGCATTTGTAGCTTATTTATTTTGTATTTTTGAGATTTTTTTTGCATGTGTATTAGTTACTGTTATTGTTAATGTATGAGTTTTAGAACTCAATGTGATATATTATATCTTAAATCGATTTAATGAATTTATATATATTTATTACAAGATTTCACGGTGAAGTCACAATTCTAAACTTTAACGCTAATGTGTGGTTTATTCCTGTTTTTTGTTCAGATAATGGTCAAAGTACTCATTGTCTATGGAGAATGGGTGATGACAGATTGGAAGTGACATTTACAGGTGGATAGTCCCAAAAGGGGGAGAATGTTCTTCTTAAGTGATGATTGTACACACTGTGAACTCATTGAGATGGCACAAGATGACTATAAGATGGATAAGAACACCGAGGTTTTCAAGTTAACTTATTCTTTACTGGATTCAATGTTGCAACTAATGGATATGGATTCCCCTGCCCAGCCTATGCGTGTCACAAATGATAGGCAAGTGCTATCTTTGATCGAGTTAAGAAAACCCATGTTATACGCCTTTGTGTATAGAGTTTCTTTGTGATGGCTAGTGGGAATAACGGCGAGGTTGATAATTTGGACACTAGGGAATATGCAAAATAATTTGAAGATGAAGATAAGGATATGTCTGATGGTGGTGAGAGTGTTGGTAATGCCAATGACAATGATGATGTGGAAGAATCTCCAGCTTGTGAGGTTAAAGACGAATGCCCTGCAGATTACAGTATGTATGGGAAAGTTAAGGACAAGGATGCTAGTGAAAACGATGATGATAACATGTGTCTTGGTGCGTTAGGAAGTTTTGTTGGTAAAGGCCAAAGATCCAACATGACATGACCAGACAATATATGTGTGACAAATAGTTCTCCTTCTAAGAATATGCTTGTATATGAGCTGTGCTTGACGACGATAATGTCAAAATTCGCGTTCAAAGTGCATAAGTCTTCTAAAATTATTGTGTATTGCTATATGTTGTGTGAATGGGTGCAACAGGAGGGTTACAACGGCTGTGAAAAATGAACATGAGAAGGTTTGGGTGACCGTGTAAAGAAAGATCATACTTGCTCAACGGCGGCCCAATTATTTCTGCACAAACTTCATGCTCTGGGGTATATTGGTAAGCTATATTATGATGAATTTGGAACATTCGATGGAGTAAAGCCGAAGCTGATTAGATCATCCATGAAGAAGAAATATGGTTTTAAGATGAATTATACCACCTCTTAAAGAGCTTTGATATATGTACAACAATTGATGAGGAGAACACCAAAAGATAGTTACGAGCGACGGCCCTCTTACCGCCATCATATCAAGCTAGCTAATCCTAGAACCGTCACTGATATTTTAATTGTGATAAAACATGTTCAAATATCTCTTTCTGGCTCTCGGAGCCTCGATTTCCAGTTTTTAGTATCTGAGACGAGTTTTAGTGGTGGATAGTTTTCACTTACCGGGGAAGTATGGTGGTGTTATGATTGTTGTCATCCGGACAAGATGAGAATTTCCATATATTTCCACTAGCCTTTGCTATTGTAGACTCTGAGAATGATTTTTTACATGCACAATGGTATTAAGAAGGTTTGTGAAACAGTTTTTCCATGGGCAACAAGAGGGATATGCTATTACCACCTTCAAAAGAACATAGTCACGAAGTACAAGGGGAAACATCTGATTTACTTGGTCAGAGGAGCTGGATATGCGTACACGCATTATGATTTTAACAAATATATGGACGCGAGACAGGAAGAGAAGACTGAACTTGCAACTTACTTGGAGGCCGCAAAAGTGAATCTATGGGAACGAGTTCACTTTTCGGGAGATATATACAAAATACAATTGAGCAACATCTCCAGAATTAAAGCCTGCTCGAGTATTTCCCATATCATTCTTCTTGAAATTTATACAAGAGAAGATGAGAAGGTTGTTTATTAAGAGCGGAAGATGCTATGAGCCACACAACAAAACATAGCAGGTGGTATATGCTGACTATTCATTGGTATTATGCTGACAAGATGACGATCAAATATATTTATGGTTAGCGATTCTACGTGACGAAAAGACATAAAAAATTTATCGTTGATTTCCTACATCAAAAATGTGATTGTGGTATTTACGATGTTGAGAAAATACCTTTCTCGCATGCTGTTTTCGCTGCTCTTGAGCTTCAAATGGATGTGGCCGCACTCGTGTGCCAGTCGTACAAAAGAAATGTTTGTTTGGGTCATACTCGTACAACATTTTCCCCTAAATATCGATATTAAAGAGCCCGAGTTTGTCTTTTCCTCCAGAAGTCAAGCGTAAGAAATGAAGACAAAGAAGTCGAGGTGGCAATCGTGGCTCGAAATTTTAAGGAAGACTACGGGAAGCATGGGCATACTAGACCTAAATGTGTAAGTGAAGTCTAGAAATGTTAGAATCTTTCTGAAAGAATCACGGAGAAGTCTCAACCGGTGTAAGTAAAGTCTGAAAATGAAGTCTTGTTTTGATGTCTCAATCCTTTATGTTTGTTGAATTACAACAGTTTTTTTTTTCTCTACTTTGCTAGCTAAAATATTTCCAAAATAACATACCAATAAGTCATTCCAACATAATACACCATCCGAAATCATCATACCATATTAAGTTATCTCATTTTGACTAGTTGCATTCGGTGGGCACAAAAAATAATCCCGCAATAGCAGCCAAAAGATGCCATGGTTTATTTTTATAGTTACAACATTATATGCAAGATGCTATTAGCTACGAGAATAAAAAAACCTCAAGAGTAAGGGAAGCTCAGTGACCTTCATAGATGTCTAAGCCTGCGTAAACTTGTCTCTCCATCCCAATTATGTCGAGCTTGAAATATATCTCTACCTCTAGCTTCTCCCTTATGTTCTTGATGTTGTGAACACACAAGAGTGAATGAGGAAAAGTTATGCCAAGCACATAGCACTCGATGTGAAACATGTTTTATGTTTTATAGTGATGTCAATTGTGAACCTTATTCATGTGGAATATTAATACTTTTTATAATATAAAGTGATTTTCATGGGTGTATTTTAATTTATTTATTTTTCTGATGTTTGCGTTTTTTACACACCAATTAACCTAATGTGTACGCTACCACAATCGAATGGTATGTCGATGTAACACTTTAGGATCGAATCCACAGGGAGCTAGTGACCTATAACACCAAGAATGCACAAAGTTCCTTAATCTAAGCAAATACAAGAGATTTGGTTTTATACTAACAACCTAAGTGAGATGAAAGCAAAGATAACAAAAGTGCAACAAAACTAATAATGTACTAAACAAGATACTAAGATTCACACAAAAACAGAGTAAAAATAGAGATGATAAAAGACTAAGTTCCTTGGGTTGAGATTTTGGTTTGGGTGATCATTATTCAGTTCAGAAGCATTCAACAAACAATGGGAGATTTCTTAGGCTAAGAACAACGATTTCTAGTTAATCCACTCTCGTGATAATAACCCTATACCTATCAAGCATTAACATCAACTCTCGTTGGCAATTTCAAGATAGCTATGCAATAAGATCAAGTTCTTACTACCACTAAACACCTTAAACATCAACTCTCGTTGGCTAAGAATGTAAAGCACTTGATAGAGATTCAAACATAAACTACACCTCTCGGTGCTAGCAATATTTAGGATCAAGGAGTTGAGTGGCCAATTCAATCCTAGCATTAAGAACTTCTAGCAAGTAAGAAACCAATATTCCCAAGTTATTAAACAACCTAAACCATTTCTAGATCACCCTTACCTCAGCTCAAACCCAGAAACTTATAAAGAACTACTCAATAGGCATGATAATAACAAAGCAAAACATAATTAAGAAGACATAAATGAAGAACAAGAGGAAACTAAAAGAAGAATTCAAACCAAACTTGAAAAGGAAAAATAATGTTTTGATCTAGATCCAAAAATGGATCAAGAAGTAGATCATCCTCTCTACATACACCAAGAGGTCTTAAATAATAGAAAACAAAGTATCTTGGTCGACCTCAGAACATGGGAGGGTCTACAAGCCAAAAGAAAAAGAGAAAAGGTAGCATGTGGGCAAAAGTTGGTCTCACCACGACATAATTGATATGTGTCCAGTAAATCGATCATAACTCTTCGTGTATAGCTGCAAATGACTTCAAACCACCTCCATTAGAAAGCTAACTCAATTCTCTACAACTTTGGTGTGAAGCTTCAAAGCTAAATATGAACGCAAGCTCTTCAAATGACTCGATATTTCAAGGTCAAATCTCACAGCGGCATAAGACCCTCGCTGTGGGTGCCGCTGGAGCACCTGGCTATCCGCATTTCTAATGGAGGTGGTTGCCGCTGTGAGGTCTGGTCGTGATCCTTAGCTGTTTTTCCACTCCTTTTTGGGTGTTTTTAAGTCTCTACCACCTCCATATGATTTGGGTGCTTCATCATGTCTTCCACCACCTACAAAAAGGAGAAACAAAGCATATGCAATCCTAATGATGCCTAAATGCTTTTCCTAAAGCTAAAACACACATTAAATCATGCCTAAAAACACTTAAAAACACAACACATCAACTCCCCCAAACTTGTTTCTTTGCTTGTCCCCAAGCAAACAACAATGAGACAAAGGGGAGAGGTTTGAAGTTGGAGACTCATAACCAAAGAAATTTAACAAGCCCTCAACATGATGTCCTTAGAAAATGATAGTATGTTGCATGAACAAACAATCTAATCCACTCTAATTTCTCTAGGCTTATCAACACACCAAATCTTATTCTCTTAAGCACATTGTCAAGAATCAACTAACTCAACATTCCACCAACTCTTAAATTCATTCATTCATCAAAGTGCAGTCTCACAAATGGGGATTTGATCTCAATCAATTGGCTTGGTATAAAAGGTTTCAAATGGTGTTTAGAGGAGGATCATGAATTCTTGTTTGGTGGCTAACTCTCAAGGAAGAGGAATGCTAGACATATTGCAAAATGTAGCAAGACAAGAACAATTTATGCATACAACTTTAACTCTCATTGTCTTACCCATATGTATTTCCAAATCCCATCCCAAATTTAACCAATCTCTCTTCTCTCCCAAACTTAACCATTTGACTTTTTTTATTTTTTGTTTTTGAGAAGTTATCCTTTATATTTTCTAAGACTCTTTTCTTTATGTTTCATTTTCATTACAACTTAGAACTTTTCTTTTAATCATATCAACTCCCCAAGTGTTTCTCTCACACAAGCCTTTGGTTCTTTCTTTCTTTTCCTCCCCATTTCACTCTTTTTTTTTTCTTTTTTACTTACATTCCCAATCCCATTTTCAAGTGCTTTAACCTCTAATGCTAATCCAATAGTAAACTCCTAGACTAGCCTATGAGAGCTAATCGTTGTCGTTCTCATACTTTTAAGATTTTACACATGCTAGCATTATCAAAAGAGGCCTCACTCAATCAATCAAATGAAGGTTTAAAAGGAAAGGGAAGGGTTCTATGGTGTGGTAACCATCCTAAGAGTGGGAATGGCCACTTGGATTAACAAAGGGTGGTAGAAAAGTGGTAAAAGATAATCCAAGTGTGTATATAGTGACCATGATCAAGCAACAAAATCCCATAAGTGAGAAGATTAAGTTCATTTAAGTCCATATAGATGAGTTGGTTTCAAAGTTGAGGGTATCAAACAAAACAAATAGATTCGAGTGATGTGATCAAAGCTCGAAATGTACAAGTGTTTCAATAGTTGTTTAAGCAACATAGTATGATTATCAAGGGCATCATGTTGAGTTCTAAAATCTAGATTTCTTACAAGGCAATTATATCATTGTCTCCTATGCAAATTCAACCTATAATGCTACTAGACTCGATCCTAAAAGTGAAACAAATATGAAACTACAAGCCTTTTTATGTTTTAATTTTTCAATTTTTTTTTATTTTTTTTTATTTATTTATTTTTTTTTATTTTTTTTTTTTTTGAAAACTTATATATATTAACAAAAGACTCGCTAAAACTTATATATGATGGTTAATTGATCACCCCCCCCCCAAACTTACTTCACACCGACTCGGTGTGAAAATAAATCGAGGGGGGGTTACAAGATGGTTAAATGAAAAATAAAACAAACTAAAAACTATATACAAATTGGTGGTGGTACCTTAGTAGTTAGGAGGTGTGGTGTCGTCTTCTCCCAAGGGTAGGAACTTGTTGTGAAAGAGAGAAGGTACTCACAAAATTCCCTCACAGCGGCTTGGCGTAGTCGCTGCGCAATGCCGCTGTGAGTGGCTCTTACCTGTAGCGGCTTAGCATGCCGCTGCGCATGCCGCTGCCAAAATTCTCGTCCCGCTGGTTCCTCCGCAGCGGCATAAGTATGTCGCTGCACCATGCCGTTGTGGTCTCCTTCACCTGCATTTTGTTATGTGACTCTTCCTCTTGTGCTCCTTCTTGTTCCCACATGCTGAAAATATACACTCAAAATTCAAACACACATTAGTTCACACAAACACACAAAAATCAATTCAAAGAAAGAAAATGCACACAATATATACAAAGAGGATACCATGGGACTTCCTCCCAAGTGAGCTTGTTTAAAGTCTCTAGCTTGACTATCCCTTCACTTTTTCTGGTTGGGAATGTGGCATGGCTTTGGATCACCAGGATCATATTCATCATAGAACCATCCCCTAAACTCGTTCATCCTAATCTCCTCAAAAGATATCTTCCTTGGACCATCAATGCTCATTGTTGTGGAGGAAGCTATACCAAGATGCTTGTCAAAGAGTTGTACCATTTGAAATTTTTCTTCCTCACCATCCATGGAGATTTCTTCAGTGAGACTCTCTTGTTTCTCTTTAGGCACTTCACTCTTTGTCTCTTGCTTGGAGTTGGGTTGGATATGCATTTCTTCCTTGGTTGAGAATTCATCATCCATTGAAATCTCCTTTATGCTCTCTATGCATCCAAAAACCAAGCCATCTTCATGAGAGTCTTCAATAGTTCTTACCACCATGTCCTCTTCTTCCTTTGTGCTCCTTGCTGGATGAATAATGAGTGTTCCAACATAAACTTGTTCTTCATATCTTATCTCAAGAGCTTCATCAATGGTCTCCTTCTCAGGTTCAAAGTCCATCTCCCCACCTTGTGTGGATTGCTGCTCGATTGTTTCAACTTTCGATGCTAGGCTGTCAACTTGTGCTTTGATGTCCATGATAGCTTTGTTGGTATTCTCCATAAACTGTTCCAGAAGTTGTTGTATTGTTTCCTCCTTGGATTGTTGGTTTGAAAAACTCCCTTGATCTTGGAAATGTTGGTCTCCTTGGTTTTGATAAAAACCTTGATTGTTGAGAATCTCTTCTTCATTTGGGGAGTAATAATCCATTCCATGCTCATACTCCATTTCCCAAGACTGATAGACCTCATCATGTCCATATTGATGCTCTTGAGAATAATTTCCATATGAGATGTCTTCTTGATAGGTGGGTGAGCTTTCAAAACCATCGTGGCTTGTAGGATCCCAAGATTGACATCCTTCACCAAATCCATAGTGGTACTCTTGAACAAAGTTTTCATATGGAGGATCTTCTTGATAAGTAGGTGAACTTTCAAAACTTTGGTAGCTTGTGGGATCCCAAGATTGGTATCTCTCAGCATCTCCATATTGGTATTCTTGAGCAAAGTTTCCATATGGAAGATCTTCTTGATAAGTGGATGAGCATTCAAAACTGTGGTAGCTTGTGGGGTTCCAAGCCATCTCTCTCTCTTGAACTTTCTCCCTTGTGATTATTCCCTACAAAAAGAGCAAACACTTGAAAGAAAATCAGTAACCAAACAAACAAAAACAAAAGAAAGCTTAGTCTCAAGGAAATTTGAAATCCTAATGATAAATCGCCTAGCTCCCCGGCAACGGCGCCAAATTGATGTTTGCGTTTTTTACACACCAATTAACCTAATGTGTACGCTACCACAATCGAATGGTATATCGATGTAACACTTTAGGATCGAATCCACAGGGAGCTAGTGACCTATAACACCAAGAATGCACAAAGTTCCTTAATCTAAGCAAATACAAGAGATTTGGTTTTATACTAACAACCTAAGTGAGATGAAAGCAAAGATAACAAAAGTGCAACAAAACTAATAATGTACTAAACAAGATACTAAGATTCACACAAAAACAGAGTAAAAACAGAGATGATAAAAGACTAAGTTCCTTGGGTTGAGATTTCGGTTTCGGTGATCATTATTCAGTTCAGAAGCATTCAACAAACAATGGGGGATTTATTAGGCTAAGAACAACGATTTCTAGTTAATCCACTCTCGTGATAATAACCCTATCCCTATCAAGCATTAACATCAACTCTCGTTGGCAATTTCAAGATAGCTATGCAATAAGATCAAGTTCTTACTACCACTAAACACCTTAAACATCAACTCTCGTTGGCTAAGAATGTAAAGCACTTGATAGAGATTCAAACATAAACTACACCTCTCGGTGCTAGCAATATTTAGGATCAAGGAGTTGAGTGGCCAATTCAATCCTAGCATTAAGAACTTCTAGCAAGTAAGAAACCAATATTCCCAAGTTATTAAACAACCTAAACCATTTCTAGATCACCCTTACCTCAGCACAAACCCAGAAACTTATAAAGAAATACTCAATAGGCATGATAATAACAAAGCAAAACATAATTAAGAAGACAGAAATGAAGAACAAGAGGAAACTAAAAGAAGAACTCAAACCAAACTTGAAAAGGAAAAATAATGTTTTGATCTAGATCCAAAAATGGATCAAGAAGTAGATCATCCTCTCTACATACACCAAGAGGTCTTAAATAATAGAAAACAAAGTGTCTTGGTCGACCTCAGAACATGGGAGGGTCTACAAGCCAAAAGAAAAAGAGAAAAGGTAGCATGTGGGCAAAAGTTGGTCTCACCACGACATAATTGATATGTGTCCAGTAAATCGATCATAACTCTTCGTGTATAGCTGCAAATGACTTCAAACCACCTCCATTAGAAAGCTAACTCAATTCCCTACAACTTTGGTGTGAAGCTTCAAAGCTAAATATGAACGCAAGCTCTTCAAATGACTCGATCTTTCAAGGTCAAATCTCACAGCGGCATAAGACCCTCGCTGTGGGTGCCGCTGGAGCACCTGGCTATCCGCATTTCTTCACAGCGGCATGCGTATGCCGCTGGGGGATGCCGCTGTGAGGTCTGGTCGTGATCCTTAGCTGTTTTTCCACTCCTTTTTGGGTGTTTTTAAGTCTCTACCACCTCCATATGATTTGGGTGCTTCATCATGCTTTCCACCACTTACAAAAAGAAGAAACAAAGCATATGCAATCCTAATGATGCCTAAATGCTTTTCCTAAAGCTAAAACACACATTAAATCATGCCTAAAAACACTTAAAAACACAACACATCATTTTCTATGAATATGTAGAATGGGGTTAACTGAGACAAATATCCAAGTGTTGTGATGGTTGAAAATAAATAATAAGCTGCTGATTTCGAGAAAATTCAAAGAGAATTACATAGCATAAAGGAAAAAGCAACAACCTAATTAATGCAGGCATATAATGAGAAGCTTAAGAGGGTAGTTCACGATAACACGATTTCACGAGACCGTGGCTACGATCAATTTAGTCCATATGATAAGGAAAAGAGAATCATGAATTGAATTTTTGAAGACTTGTCTGTAAGTTTCACTCTATAAGTTTTTTTATTTTGTTTATCACTTCATTTTGGATATGTGTGACTTGAATTTGCAGAGAGGTGAAGCAGAAGAGGCCCAATTCAAACTCAACAATGTTATGGTATTACAGTCTTTGGACTTCCCAAAAATGGCATTGGGACCTAGTGAGACTTCTATTTGAAGTCTAAGACTGAAGTCTCATCATTAAGTCTGGTTAAGAAGTCCCATAACTAATTATTTTCTTACCGCAGCACATTGATGTTGGAATCAATCTAGAGTAGTTTAGGAGCAAAAGACTCTGCTTTCTTGATTCTTTCAGCTCGTTATGGCGATCTAAGTTTGGCCTCTTTACAAGCACGCCGGATGCATACGGTTTAGACATAATGCTACCGCTTAGGGTGTTAGATCTGTACACAGGAAACAATCATGGGTCACAAAAGAGTCCGAGAAAACTTAGCAGCTGTGGGGAATCCACGTGGATGAAATCTACTCATCCCTTTACATAAAGGGAAACCATTGGTGTCGATGTTGAGCCTTCAGCTTGATGTCTGAAACTAATTTGTGAACAGATATTTCATCGTGAAGTCTGAATTGCTATGGAATTTTATAAAGTTCCCTAAAATTTCAAAATATTTCACGATAGACGGAGATTTCATGTTGAAGTCTCCACATACTAACATTTTTCGATGTTTGCAAAGGTTCAACTAAAAAACTAAACTAAAATTTAAGAAAACAAAGGAAAATTGACATGATGGCCACTAGGAGGAGTACACCGGTCACCATCATATTATTTAACTCGACGCCTCTGAAAGTCTTCTCAACCATTTTTTTTTGAGCTACCACCCCCTCCATCATCGCCTATCAACATAGTTCTGAAGATGCATCAAATTGATTCTCCATGTTGTTCCACAACGAGCCTCTACTCCTCAAAATCCTTAATCATAGCCTCATCCCACCAATTGAATATATGGAAGCCACCATCCTTTACAAGCACATAAGCTTCAGAAAATAATTCTACTTCCAAACGCAAACACACACCAACTCACAATCATATGTGTACTATTTGAGGGTTTAGTGTTACTGTATTTCACCATCCTGCTTACCATATAACAATTAAGTCTCACACTATGAGATGAATGATCCCAATAAAAATACATTATGAATTTTCTAAATGAAATTCAAAAAATAAAAAATGCAGAAAAACTGAAGGTAGAGAATAAACGACCAAAAAACTAAACCAATACTACATTATCACAAATTATAGATCCGATTCGAAACTTCGTCACGGTTTTAGGATAATTCGAAGATTAGAAGAGGAGATTGACTTGTTTAACACCTTAGACGTTTACAGTTCAATGTTAATATAATATTGTTTGGAGACACGAGTTCAGGACAACATTGTTGGGGAGTGGGGATGGTATTGAGAAACGAGTTTCCTAAGTGTGTCATCACCGAGCATACAGATGAAACATACTACCCCAACTGTTACGTGTATTGGATTATGGTAACCCTTTCTTAAATATGTACTTTGAGACTTCACTGTAAAGTCTCAACAATTTTTTGTCCGACTGAAGTCTAGTTTGTTGCAATTTCATTGCTTTTTGTTTTGTAGTTTGGAAATTTCATTGCTTATGTCTTATATTTTGTATTTTGAAAAGGAATGATGCTATTATATTAAACTCATTAGAACTAAATGTTACAGAACTAACAATTATGTATTATGAGATTTCACTATCACTACAAGAAAACACGTAATTACCGACGAAAGAAATCGACGGATATCCTTCTAAAACGGTCCTTTCCAAAGTATTTCAAACCAAAAAAAGCAGTCGGTTCTATTTCGTCGGAAAAAGTTATCTGTCGGTTTATCGATGAATTATAGACTGGTAAATAACCGATGGACTTCTAACGGTTTACCGATGAAGTTTACCGACGGTTTCCCGAGGGAATATTATTGACGGATTACCGATGGTTTCCCGAGGGAATATTATCGATGGATTACCGACGGGACTAAACCAACGGTTTCCCGAAGGAATATTACCGACGGATTACCTATGGGATTAAACAGACGGTTTTTCGAGCGTAATAAACCGACGGTTTCCCGAGGAAAATAAACCGACGGTTTACCGATGGAAGATTACCGACGGTTTCCCGAGGGAATATTTCCGACGGATTCCCGAGGGAATATTAGCGACGGATCACCGACGGCAGTAAACCGACGGTTTATCGAGGGAAATAAACCGACAGTTCCCTGAGGAGTTTAAATAGAGGGTTTTCCGACGGATTACCGAGGGATGAGAAAAAAAATTATTCAATATTTAATTTTTTTCCAAAATTATTTTATTATTTTATTAATATTATAATTTTTAAAAATATAATTAAAAGGAAAATTTATTATAGAATTTAAATTTTGAAATTATTCATAAAAAAATGTTTTCGAATTACATTTGACGGGGCTGGGCTGCGGATCCTGATCCCAATCTTGTCCCCGTCCCTTAAGCTCCTGTTCCTGCCCCCGGTTCCGCTCCCACTCCTTCTGGAAGATGGCGGTGCTAGATGAAGTACATAAACTGATCATTCATCCCCTTCATATTTCGCACAATTTCTGCCTTTTCCTCTGCAATATGGGCTTCATTCCGCGTCTGATTGGCCTTCAACGCTTCGATTTCCTCGTCTTTCTCCCTCAAGGCTTCGGCGAAGTTCTTATTTTTTGGACGGAAGCGGGAATGCGGTGTCGAGACTCTCTCTGCCAAGTTTCTTAATCCAAAAACATGACCTCTTCTCATCTCCGTTTTCTGCAAAGTTTTTTGATGGTACTAGTTAGAAATCAAGTAATTTAAGACTTATATCATATTTTAGTTAACATAAAATCTTACCTCGAGAGAGATTTTATTGATATTTTCTGGTGATAGCTCTTCCGTTGAGCCGACTTCCTCGGATTGGGAAACCACCTCATCCAGCCGCCTCTTCGCCGACTCCACAATTCTTCGAGCGATCGGATGCTGGATCTCACCGGTAGTCTTGTTTTTATGGCCGCCCTCGACGAGCTAAATATGTGTCGGATCTCGTCCTTCTCGCCGTTTCTGCCCAAAAAAAAATCCTGATTATAAAAAAGTTTTAAATTACGGAAAAATATAAGTAAGGATACTTACAACCTCAATTTTTTGTTGTGCGGTGCTCTTTGCTCCCGCGTTATGAATCGCCATTTTGATACCTTTTCAATGACTTCTACGGTTTTCGGAGTTCGTCGAAGAAGTTGCTGCTGTTGCAGGCTTCGACCAATGACTGACCAGCCCCTTCCACACCTCGTTGTTCACTCCCTTCTGGACATCATTCGCCACCCACTTTTGTTCCAATTGTTGATGACATTCGAGTAATGTGCTTTTGCCTTTATGTGGACTCCTGATATATCATGGTTTTTCTAGGTTTTCAACCATGATATAATTGTGTATATTGAGTCTTTAACCTAGTTTTTCGAGTCTATTGAGTCTTCTACAAGTAGGCTTGCGTTTGGAGCAAAGAGCGGGATTATAGGACGTTTCTGGTGATTTGTGCAACGAGCTGAAGTTGGTGTCTCGGCCACGACTGGATGTCGACCGACACTGACCTTGGTGTCGGTCGACACTGAGCGCGAGAGAAGCTAAACGCCGATTTGAGACAAGTTTTGAAGAATTGCATAAAGACCCCGAAGTTTCCTCTAATTCTAATCTGACCTCAAAACGAGTTTAGGAGTTTTAATTAGGTTTTCAGACTCATTATTCTGTTTATCTTGTTCTTACTTTGTTCTTGCTTTTGAAGATTGAGAGATTTGCTAAGGGGCTGATTCTTGCTACTTGTAACCTTTGAGAGAAGGATTTCGAACCCCTTTACCTTATCTATTCATTCTTTTGGTTTTCTTTTCATGATGTGTTGTTTGATTGATAATATGTCTGAGTAGTAACCTAGTTAGATTTAGGGATTCTCATAAGGGTTTTATGCATGTTTAGATAACTGATTTATTAGGATTCACAATATGTTCGTTCATCACCTAAGTTGCGTTTAATACTGAATTCTGGACTGATCACCTAGGGTTTAGATTTGAGATAATTAACTTAGCACGAGAGTGTGAGTTATAATCTGAATAAACTTAGTGTGAGCAATTTGACTAGATACAAAGAGATTTGGTTTAGGAGAATTGTGAACCGATACAACCTGTTCTTAATGCTTGTTTAGAACTCTAGGATCAAAAAGAGATTTGGATCACTAGGTTGCTAGATATAGAAACAATCTCAGCGAGAGTTGGATTGTTTAGCATTGTGTTTCTAGTTCTTGAACCTGTGTTTAATCTGAATTCAGTTAGTTAAGTATCTGACATTGCATAATTCTCGAGAACTTCCTAAGTCTGACGTCTTTCTCCTATTGAAAACACTTCTTTGTTTACTTGCTTTCGTTTACTGCCTTCCTTCTGATTGATTTAGCTTAGCTTGAAAACATACAATCTATCGTGTGAGTCGTGAGTCCTTGTGGATTCGATACCCTAAGTACTACATTGCATAGCTGTGCACTTGCAGTAGAATAGGATAAAACTATGAGCATATCAAGTTTTTGGCACCGTTGCCGGGGACTCAACTGATTTCGCCGATAGATTTTGTTTTAGAGTTTAGTCTAAGTCGTTTTATTTCTTTTGTTACTGATTTTTCTCGGTTTGGCTTGTTTTGTTGCTGCAGGAATCGACATTCGCATCCTGTGTCGACCGACACCCTCCTTTGTGTCGCCCGACATCGACCTCGAGACAGTGTTTTAAAGTCTGTGTATGCCTAATCGTCACACCCGAAGCAACCAGAGCGAAGAACTTTTGAACCTCAGACTTGAGGAGCTTGCTAAACTTGAGAGAACGAATAGAAAGGGTCAAAGAACAAGAATGATGAACAACCGTTTGATTTTGAGACCAGATGCTGAGGGAGTTCTGAGAGACCAACAGAAAAACCCCTATAATGATCAGGGGCAAAGGATTGACGCTGAGGGACGCATAATCCCTGAACCTGAACAGCCTCAAGGTGAGGGGCAGATGGTCAATGCTGGAGGTAATGGACAGCACCCTAATCATCCTGCTGCTGAGAAGACTCTTGCTGATTACAACCCACCGTATGAGTTTTATGCTAACCAGTCAGCAATTGTACCTTCTCCTTTTGAGAAGAATGATTTTGAGGTCAAGACTGTCTACTATACACTCCTGAGGCAGAATCCTTTCCATGGTCTTCCCAATGAGCAACCCATGAACCATATTGAGGATTTTGAAGTCTTCATCACTGGGATGAAGCACAATGGAGTGGGTTATGATTTCCTATACCTTAAGCTTTTCCCATACTCTCTTGCTGGAGAAGCTGCAACTTGGCTTAAGCAACTTCCACCTGGGAAGTTAACTACTTGGGATGCAGTAAAGAGAGAGTTCCTGCAACATTTCTATGATGATGCTCGCTCAGATGAGCTCAGACATGATCTTCTGACATTCACTCAGGGAAGTTTATTGAGAGGGAACAAATCCCCGAAACCATTTTGCTATGTTGTATTCATCGGTAGATTGTATAACTAAATATATTTGTATGTTAATATCCGTTAAACGGATTAAAACACGTCACAAGCGTCACTCGAACACGGGAGTGAAGAGAATGATATCAAGGTTTGAAACCAGTGTGTTATGTTGTTATATTTATTAAGTTAATGAAAGTAAATCTTAATATGTTGATAAAAAAGTTGTTATTTAAAAAAACATAATTATTTAGTTATTGAAATTTTAAAAACTTAATATATAAAAAGATTAAATAATTAGTTTTTTTTTTCAAACAACAAACAGATCAGTCATAATTCAGGAATTGGTTCCCGGACCAATTTTCGATGTCCGTCTCATCCCAGGTCGATCATGCGGTTCCATTCCCTCTCTGGCATCCAGGACGGTCTAGGTCTCCTCTTTTCCATAGAAGCTTCATCCGCCGCATTTTGGTCTGGAAAACACGCTTAGTGGTCCTATGGAATTCCCGCCAGACGGTAAAGATTATGTCCGGGCATAAATTAAAGTAGGCCTGAAATTAACAAATTACATATTAGAAATTTTAATAGTTTAAAAAGACTTTGTGAATATGGAATTTTTTACTTACCAAGAAATCCTCGAACCATGCAGATTTTAGTTTGTCGGGAACATTGTAGTACGCGAGGTAACCTCCGAAAAAGCGACTCCCGATGATGTCACTGATAACAAACGGAATGAAAGTGTTGTACCCAAACCAAAAGGTCCCATTTTGGCGGGACGGGTCAAAACAAGAAGACGTTCCCGACCCGGTTGGGTGATTTCTCGAATGAAGGTGGAGCGGTTTGAAGGGGACAGAAAA
The DNA here is from genome assembly GCA_030180135.1 of Orychophragmus violaceus. Taxonomy (NCBI): domain Eukaryota; kingdom Viridiplantae; phylum Streptophyta; class Magnoliopsida; order Brassicales; family Brassicaceae; genus Orychophragmus; species Orychophragmus violaceus. The sequence continues at coordinate 34,862,904 of CM058233.1, forward strand.
ACGAAATCCGTTCGTTTTTTTTTCAATTATATATAGAAGTGTTTGATGAGAAGATGAAAAACATAGAGACATCCGTACCCTATTTATACAAAATTTTCCGTCGGTAATTTAATTCCCGAAAAGACATATACCGAAACATTGCATGGGGAATAGAGGTAGAGTTACTTCGGTTTTTGACTGTTTTATGAAATTTACCGTCGGATTTCCGACGGTTGCGTTCTCGCCGTCAGAAATCCGTTGGTAATAAAATGATAGAAAACCAGGTTCAGCGTGACTCGAACTTGGGTCCTTTGTTTATTAGTTATTGATGGTAACCAGCAGGCTACGTGTGAAAGTTGTTAATAGTCTACACATAATTATATATATTGTTTCATTTTTATATTTACAGAAAATATAAAATTTATTTGTTTAATTTTATATTTATTTATTAAAATATTAATAATAAAATTTATAGAGATAAAACGAGTTATAAAAGATTTAATATTTGAAAGAAATTATTTATTTAATTAAAAAATTACATAAATTTAATTATTCATTTTTTAGAAAATAAAGCATAATTTATTGATTTTGGTTCCCGAACCAATACCCTTCGTCCGTCTCCGTCCAATTCTCGATCATTCGGTTCCAATCAGGAGCTTTAATCCATGCTGGTGTCTCTTGTCCTCTTTTCCATCGTAGTATCAAATGGCATAATTTTGTTTTGAAAACCCGTCGGGCCAACCAGTGGAGTTCCCGCCATACTTGTCCGATAATTTCAGGACTGAAATGGAAATAGTCCTTTAAAAAAATTAAAGTTAGATAATATCAAAAATAACGTAAAAATTTAAGAAATTACTAGGAAGTCGAAGAACCAATTGATTTTAAGACCTCCGGCAATATGCCGGAAAGTCATAAAATGCCCGGACCAGCGTCGTTGCATGACATCACTGATGACAGACATGATTGCTGCATTAAAACCGAACCAAATGGTCCGGCCTTCGCGTGACGGGTAGAGCATTGGAAGACGTCTCGACCAGAGGCGGCGATAACAGCTGAATGGCGGTTCGTTTCTCGGCAGATAATCAGATGGTGTCCGTGCTGATCGCTACTTAACTTTTAGTAGAGGTTCTTAGAGAAGGTTTGAAGATGGAAAAACCATGGAAATCAGACATCTTTTTATATAAAAAAAAACTATCTGAAAAACCGACGAATTGTCGTCGGTTCCATGTTCAAATTTTGAAAAGCCTGTTTCTGAAAGTTTTTGAGAACAAACAGCAAATAATGGTAGTTAATGAGCGTCTGACTCGCTTTTACCGACGGTTTTCCGCGGGAACAATCTATTTGTCAGAAATCCGACGAATTGGGGTTTATGATTTATTAGGGTATGGGTTTTGAGGTCTTGCAAGTTCTACATTTAAAAGATACATTAAACATAGAAATTGTATAATCCTTTCAACTTGATTACATAAAATTTATAAACGGTAAATAAAACAACAATTCAGAATAAACTATTATTAAGCAACACTGCGTGCTAAGATGTGTTTTAGTCTGACATACTTGATTTTCTTTAAACCGTACATAACACATTATTTGATATTGTCATGGCTAAGATCTAATACAAAAGATCCTTACATTCATTCCTCGGATGTTTGTCGATGATCCGTTTTCATTTTCGAATCCCTAAGCCCTAATACATCGGTATTCCGTCGGAAATTACCGATGGATACCCGACGGATTATATTCATTTGTCGCTTTTCCGTTGGAATCTGCGCCGTTTTTTCCCCGTCGGGTTTCTGTCAGTAATTTTAATATGATTAAAAAAAATTCCAAACCCCCGGGGAATCGAACGTTGGACGGAAATATTCAAGGACAAGATCTAAACCAATTTAGCTGAGTGTTACGTTACCGTTCATCATACAATTTTTTGTAGATAATGATAAAGTTTTCACATTATTTAAAAAAGTGTTAAAGTAACTCAAACAAATTGTTATAAAATTTGAAAAAAAAAATTATATAATTTTATATCTAATCTGCATTGCTTTCTGAGTCGTAGTCGGTTGAAATAGAATCGGTGTCGTCGTCGAATTCTCCCCTCTTTTTCTAAATCTCAATGAAAAACAATATTCCCAAAGTGACTAAAACCAACAACTAGATTAACTTCAAGGGATTCTTCAACATGAGCTATATAATCACTTATGCTTGCTTGCAATGGCTATTGTTCTTCAACTTTGTAGACCCTTCCTTGCGGATTTTTTTTTTTGTAACTGTGATCCATGGATCGTTCTTGTATGTTTTCCGAGGGTAAGGAATATAACACATAAAGACATAAAGTCGATAACTAACGTGATCTGCTTGTAAAGCAATAATGAACGGATCATATTGTCTAAGCTTCTTGCTCGAATGGATAGACGTCACACCAAACTCATCGATGGTTACACCTTGCCCTAAGATCGGGTTATACCAATAACACAGAAAGACCACACATCTCATGCCAAGCTTTCCTATGTACTTTACTTCTAGTGTTTATTTTATAACCCCATAGTACACAACTTCGCCGGATGCAGATGAAACACCGTGATCGGCGGTTATCCTAGAAGAGCCTTCCACATGTACCTTAAACGCGAACCCCCTTTTGCAATATCTTGGATAAGACTTTGTGTTGTAGTGGAGGCCCTTGACTATGTCTATTAACCAATCATTTGGGGTGCGTACTCTTTTGAGTTCATTGTCAACCTAAAAATATAACACTATAGTGTTAATAAATTACCCAATTTCGCAAGGTTTTGTAAGATTTCAAAAACAAAATCTTACATAAAAATTTAACCAAACTCAGAAATCTCTTTGTTTCAGATCCTCACGCTGGACCTCGGTTAATTCTAGATGGTGAGGTTCGAGAGCTTCCATGTATAACCTACAAAAAGTGAAAAACATATATTTCAGTAAAACAATTATTATGATACTTTAATACCAAATGTAATAACAAACATAAATTAAAATATATACATATTATACTGAAATACTTCCTTGTAATTAGTCAGAATATACTTCTGCAGATGCGCATGCTCTTGGACTGTTAGTTGCCGCTTTCCTGATTTTTCACTTAACCGCCCAACTTGTTGAACAAGGCTTGGACCCGGTGACGGATTAATTTGCCTCTCACCCCTATCATCGTTTCTAGCTGGGCGATGACTCTTTGTGCGTACTTGAGAAGGGAAGTAATATCTGGCAAAGGCCACAATCTATTCGTTGTTATATTGAGCCACAAGAGAAACCTTCACTTTAGTGGGGTTCCTCACCTTCTTTTTAAGGTGGAACATATAGCGCTCGAAAGGATACATCCACTGATTTTGTACCGGACCACCAAGTCTAGCTTCTCCAGGGAGATGAATGGGCAGATGCTCCATAACATCGAAGAAAGACAGTGGAAATATCTTCTTTAGATTGCATAAGATCTAGGAATGTTTTGCTCCAAATTTCTGATGCCATCAACAGTAAGTGACCTCGTGGATATATCCATGAAAAAAGCTCCAACCGCTGCGATTTCTTTGTGGACATCTTTAGGGATGAGATGAGAAAATGCAAATGGTAGCATTCGTTGCATCATCACATGATAATCATGAATCTTCATTCCAATAAACTTTCCTCCATCAGTGTCCACACAATTACCCAACTATGATGCATAACCGTCAAGGAATTTAACTCGTCCCATAATCCACTCGAAGTACTCTTCCTTCGACTGCGGGTCTATCCAATACGCTGGAATTGGAGGCTTTCCGTTCTTCTAAAGATAAGGTTCAGGCCAAGCACAAATTTCCGGTAAATCAATCCTAGACTTCACATTATCTTTTGTGTTCCCTTGCACGTTTAGAACAGTGTTCATGATGTTATCGAAGAAATTTTTCTTAATGTGCATGACATCAATATTATGCCTTAGTAGTTGGTCCTTCCAATATGGTAAATCCCAGAAGATGCTTTGCTTGTGCCAGTTGTGGGATAAACCAGCTGCGTATACATTCCCATGCCCATTCCCACCAAATTCACGAGTTCTTAGTGCAGCAAAGCTTTCTAAGAGCCCAAAAGTAACCGACCCGTTGTCTTGAAGAATAGGATCATCAAACACTTTTCTCTTCTTCGTAAAAAGTTTAGTGTTTCTTCGATATGGATGATCAGGCGGTATAAATCTTCTATGACATTCAACCAACACGATTTGTGTCCATTCTTCAACAGGAATGCATATGTATTTTCCTGACAATACGGACATGCTAACCTCCCATGCGTTGTCCATCCGGATAGCATACCATAAGCCAAAAAATCGCTAATGGTCCACATTAGTACAACCCTCATCAGAATTTTTTCCTTGCAAGAGACATCATATGCTACTACACCGGGCACCAATAACATTTTTAACTAATATATGACGAGTACGGAGAGGAAAAGAATCTCTCGACGCATGCACATAGATGACTGTAGGTTATAAGGAGTAAGAATCACTGACCACAACGAATATTTTCTACCATGCCTCCCGAATGGATTGAAACCATCGGTGCAGAATCCGTGGTACACGTTTCGTGGCTCGTATGCAAAATCTGGATATACTTTTTTGAAAATGTCGTCACGCTTCAGAAACTGGCGGATGTGCAATCTCCTCTCCTCTTCTATGTTCAGCATGCCAACTTATTTCCCCTGCATTTCGTTGCGATTGGTATTAGCGCTTCATCCTATCGGTTAATGGCAAATATCACATTCGTTTGAACGGAAGCTTAGCCCTTCCCCTTGTATTCTGATAGAGCGGATGCTTACAAAATTTACAATACAGACGGTATTCATCTTCTCGCCAATATATCATATAGTTCACGATGCACACATCTATCATCTGGTACAGTAATCCAAGCCCTTTCACAAGTTTCTCGACCTCGTTGTGTGAACCTCTCGCAAGATTGTCTTCATAAAAAATATCTTTCACAAAATCTCAGATCTCATCTACACATTCCTCTTCCAGATTGTAGTCTGTCGTTATGCCCATTAATCTAGTAACCAATGATAATGGCTAATGACCCTCTTTGCAACCATCATAAAGAGGCCTCTTCGCTGCATCTAACATAACAAAAAATCTCTTAGATTCTACATTAGGTTCCTCATCTACCCTAGGAATTTGATATTCACCTACTTCTGAATATTTTCTCGATATGCATCATTATACATCTGAACGGTACCTACACCAAAATCTACATCCGCACTATAAGGTTCGCTAAAACTAACATTAGGTTCTTACCTACTAGTGCTACCATAAGGTTCTCTACTACTACTTGCATAATCAGATGTTTCACCATGAAGATACCATATCTATAAACCGCCATAAACCCAACTGAATACAAGTGATGTCATACTTTGCCAATCAGAGGATTTATAACATTTCGGCACTGAGTACATGGACATTTTAACTTACTGGTTTTCTGCGTTTGTGGTTGATTGCAAGCTACCGTCATGAATTCCACAATACCTAGTGCATATTCGGTGTGCACTAAGGTCATCGCCTCATTAATCCTCAGTCCGTCCATCCACGATCTGTAATAACTAGAAAAAGACATTTTTCTCGGTAATCAACAATATTAGAGAGAGAGAGAGAGTTATGGAGTGATAGGTGTGGAGGGAAAGAGAGGACATATGAGGTATTTGTAGGAAAATAAGCGAAGGAAAACCGACGGAAAATCGACGGATATAGCCATTATCTGTCGGTAATCCGTCGATTTCGTGTGGTTCCAATGGATACCTTAACAGCTACATTAATGTATCCATTAAGGGTTACATTGAACCGACGGTAAACGAACTGAATCCCGAAAAAATCCCGACAGAAACTATATCCGTCAGGAATTACCAATGAAAAACCGATGATTGCCTTCCCATCGAGAATCCATCGGTTTACCATCAAAATTTTCCGACGGAATTATAATGCCCCTGTTTTATTGTAGTGTATGAAGTCTCAGTACGAGACTTCAGACTGAAGTCTCATCCCACAAAATGCAATGAGACCTAACCATGAAGTCCCCTGTCAGACTGAACATCTACTTTTTATTTTGTAGTTTGGCAATTTCATTACTTTTGTATCTTGTATTTGGCATTTTAAAAAGAGAATGAAGCTATTTTATTAATCTCATTAAAACTAATCATTAAATGAATATGTGCACAGGGAGCAAAATGATGCGAATTCAAAACGGTTTACACTATTCTATAGTAGAATACTCTTGACTCAAATGTCTTCTTTGTAGTTATAATTGTTAATATCCTCTTTAGTTAGTTAAAAGAAACTGGGACAAACTAAACAAAATGAAAAAAAAAAATAATAATAGAAAACTCTAAAATATGAGATAAAGCTTGTTCTTTTTTTTTAGTCTTAAAACACTTAAAAAAATAAAAGAATCATTTTCTTATCTTTCACCATCTTCATCAGCTAAAACTTGTCTCTTTTTCACCTAAACTTGAAAGAAATAAAGATAGATCTAAAATAAGTTATCATTTTACGTATGCAACTGAATATTTTTACATTTTAATCATACAACAAAAGAAATGGATAAAACGAATAAAATGGACTTTCTTAATCAACATTCTACCTCCGTATTTAGCTGGTGTCAACATAAGCTCATATTTTTAGGAACGTGAAATGAAACTAAACAAAAAATAATCAGCGATTTAGGCGAGTGAGAATAGAAGAATAGCGGAAGACACACATATGGATAGGTAGATACCATGTTAAGTCAACATCGCAACAGTTTCATAAGGGATTGAAGGCTGTGGCAGAGCCCGGAATGCTCGAGTTGAGGGAAGAAGAAAAGGAGTAAGTATTCGGATAAGTTTGACCAAACTAAATTTCGAAGGAGAAGATTTAGTATATATATATATATAGAGAGAGAGAGAGAGAAAGAGAGTTCTTGATCTGCGACTAGGTAGTGTTTAGGTTAAAATTTCCTTCACTAAATGCATTCTCCCGAAATTCTAAAATCTTAAATTAAATAACGTTTAAATTTTGGTTAACAATCCTTAATAAATACTTATATATGATATCAAATTAGTATAATATATTCCAAATCAAACAATTATATGCAGATACAACATTTTATATCAAAATCATATCAACCTTAAGTCTAACCCTAAAGATATATACATGTATTCCAATCCATTATTTGTCAAACCCCAAACCTATTATGCCTTTCCAGAGATGGTTTACAACACATGGTTTACTTTTACGAAATTTTATTAACTTTCAATTTAGTTAATATTAATTTCTAAATAAAATTTTGTAATGATTTTTTTTTATTATTTACACAATTTAATGACAAAATATAATTATTGTATAAGACATCACTTATAACACACGAATGTTAGAATGGTAATTGCGATTTATGGTTTTTTTTTATTGCAAATAAGAGGGTAAAAGTAATTCCCTATCCTTTTAATCTATTTTTGCATTTCTTTTAGTTTTGCATTCAAAATCAAATTGTGGTCTAGTTTTAGCAATTTCCCTATTATTTCTCAACGAAACGCTCCTTATAGGCGATGTCGGAGGCGATTTGAGTGGAATTTTCTATGATCTTCGATTTGGTCAAGCCGGCAGTGATTCTTATGATCTCAGTTTTTATGTGCTTTCGGTCTATTACTTAATCAGATCGTTAGTGTTCGACGATGAAAGGGTTTACATCGGAAGATTCGCTTGTGGATGGGTTTTATGATGCAAACCCATATTCATTTCTGTAAAACCCGTCTCCTCCTCACTCGAGACAGTGTTCTACATCCCAACCTACAACTCATGTCATCTAATAACCCCCAATAATTGCAATACCAAAATGAAGCAAATAATCCAACAATGCGTAAATCAAAATAAAAGCTGCGTGAACAAACAAGAAACCTAAAGCACCCAAGCAGCAAACAAAAGCCCCAAATTTTTTTAATGGAATTTGTGTCCCACCTCATCCTCCCCCTGAGACGCTTTATCGATCTCATAGGACAAATAACAGTATATCGACTCAGACCTGCCCTTACCCCCGCACAAAACGCGGACCTAGTAAAGAAATTCATCTATCTACTCTACACAATACACCTACTCATACCACTATAAAACTACTATATATCTATTTATATTAATATAAGTATAACATGCAATTTAACAATTAAGCGGCAGTACAAGTATTGTGTTGGATCATCTATAATCATATCTTCAATTTAACAAACAACCTAAATTGACTTAGTAGACAGACGAAACATATTTAGTACAAAACAAACTATATTTGAAAGTTTACAGGCTACATACGGAAGTTGTGAAATAGCCCTCACCTTAGAAAAGGGTAAAAGTGTATTTTGAAGACTATTGGTGCTCAAACGGGGTCCAAATCTTAAATCAGGACAAAAATCTAGTGAGATAGGCTTTCGCTTGACTTAATTCAGATAAATAAGAAGTTAGTTATGATCAGCTGAAAAATTCAACTTAAATGTCAACGGTCGAAGTCAACAACCAAGGTCAAATTGAACTCGGTCAATCCAAACCCAGATCCAAACCCGCTGATCCGACCAAGTCAAAACCAACCTTAACATGATCTAAACTAGACCTAATTGATTTAACTAGTCCAAACCAAATTAAACCAGATTTAATTAATTGAACAAACAACTTAAATAGACTTAGCAAACTGAAGAGTCACATTTAGTACAAAATTAACTTTATTATAAGGTTTAAAGACTAAGTACGAAAGTTGTGAAACACCACTCACCTTAAAAAATGGTAAAAGTATAATTTGGAGAGTCTTGGTGCTCAAACGGGATCCAAATGTGAAATCAGGACAAGAAATCGAGTGAGATAGGCTTCTGTTTGACTAAATTCGGATAAGAATGAGCTAGTTATGGTCAACTAAAAAGTCAATTTAAAGGTCAACAGTCAAAGCCAAAGTCAAAACAGTCAACCCAAACCTAGACTCATACCCGCTGATCCGCCCCATCCAAACCAAACTTAACCGTATCTAAACCAGGCCTAAATGATTTACTTGTCCGAACCGAATTAAATAAAATTTAGTTAATTTATTTAACAATCCGAATTAAACATGAATAAATTGATTTGAACCATTAAATCGGATTAAACTAGACTAAACCAATTGAACCGACTAATTAAATTAAACCAAAACTAAACCGGTCACTGGTCTATAAACTGGTCACCGAGTTGACTCGGCTAGACAACGAGTTTATTCGGTAGGCGGAGAGTTGACTAGGCCTCCGACAAGAATGGCGGTGGTGCTTGATGGCGGAGGCGATAGTGCATCGCAGGTCTTTTTCTGGCGTGTGCGGGGTGCGTCCAGAGGCTGGTGGCAGAGCGGTTTACAGCGTTGGTTTCATCTCGTTGAGTTGAATATGGTAATGGTCTCAAATTTCTGAAATTCTACACGGTTTGAACGTTATGATTGATTTAAGGTTCGAGTAATTTCCTTATCAGAAATCAGTATTTAAAGATTACCTTGATCATGTGACGATGTTATATGTGTCGATCTATGCACAAGTGGTTTTGGATAGACTGTTAATCACTTGCTCTCTCACTTTCTTCATGCATCCAGAATTATTACTTTAATGTATTAATTATATTAGTGTACCATACCATCAACCATCTGACATTTGTTTGCTTTCTATAAATTTTCCTGCATTTTCGATTGAATTGATGATTTTTTATCTTTTGATTCGGATATTTTTTTTTGAACATAACGAAATCTTGCATAACAGCTGAGGTACATTCCACGTACTCACCCTCGGCCATAATGTTGGCAAAAAATTATGTCGCATTAAGAAAGTGTAAGACCCAATTACAAATGTAATGTATATACTTGAAAGATTTTTCTTCTTAAAGTATCTTCAAATTCGTAACAATAATCTGAACGTCATTATGTCTTTTAGTTCTTAGTTACCTTCAACCATCTAGTTGCACTGGAGGGTTCCCATGCAGTTAATCCTCCATTTTCACTCTATAACAAATGAACTCTAATCATGAATATTAGTTGGTGGCAGACATGTCAAATACAGAAACTCACCTGCAGAGATAGCAAGAGATTAACAGAATCATATAAATGTTCAAGATCTATTTTCTGGCCAACAAAATCTTCTGCCATTGTCGAGAGTAGTATGCAACACTACAAAACCAAATACATACAACTTGTTAAACTGAGGTATAAATCTTGCGGAAACTCTAGTTAACTTTCTGCGCATTAACAACTAATTTGATTACTTTAAGAGATTCAGCTGTACAGTGAAACTTTCCATCAATAATCTCGATCTGAAAATGTACATCCTCTTTTGGAACTGTGGTGATACATGCTCATGAAGTCACATGAAGGGTTTTCTCTTGTTGGATAAGTTGACAAAGTCTTGAGCTGAATAAGTCTTAACGACATTTTAGAAGTTTTTGAATTATGGTTGTACTGTTTCAAGTTTGTTTTCACTTAAGCATTGGTTCCACAAGTCTCTTTTGGTAGTTTGTAAGTCAGTTATAAAGCCATTTGGTAGTTTTAAGTCTCTTATAAAGCTATTCTCTCTTTCACATTTGATTAATAAGACATTCTTGAGAGCATTTCTAACTCTTATCCTTTATCTAGTATCAGAGCGAATACAATAAAGTGAGGAATAGATGGCAGAAGCTGGGAATGGAAGTTTCTCATGCCTGCCGTTCCAAAATTCGACTGGGATTATGATAGTTGGAGTCTTGTGATGGAGAATATCCTGTGATCCAATGAGTAATGGAGTGTGGTTGAGACAAGACTACCAGACCTGAGAGGAATCACAGCTCCTATTCATGCGCAACAAAAAGAGTATGATGATGCAAGACTCAAAGATCTCAAGGCCAAAAATACCTTCTCCAATCTATCGATAAAGCCATTTTGAAGACAATTGCTCAGAAGGAGACATCCCAACAATTGTGGGACTCCATGAAAATCAAGAACCATGGAACCACAAGGGTGAAACGAGCACATCTTCAAAGACTAAGGAGATCCTTTGAAATCTTGGAGATGAAGAATGGAGAAAAGGTAGAGAGCTACTTTGGCCGAGTTATGGAAGTGGCAAATGACATGAGAAAATATGGAGAAAGAATGGAGGATGTGACAATTGTTGAGAAAATTCTTCGAAGTCTTACTGAGAATTTCAACTTTGTGGTCTGCTCCATTGAAGAATCAGAGGATATCGATCAGCTCTCAGTTGATGAATTGGATGCTTCTCTGTAGATACATGAGAACAGGGTGACAGAGAAGAAGATTGAGGAACAAGTCTTGCAAGTCGAACATGATTCCAGAGGCACTCGAGGAAGAGGAAATTGGAGAAGAAGACGTTTTGGTTACAGGGGACGTGAAAGAGGCATGTCGTATCGAAATATATCAGCCATCAACTGTTACAACTGTGGTAAATTGGTTCATTACCAATTTTAGTGTACTGAGAAAGCAAACAATGTTCAGTTTAATGAAAAGGAGGAACTGCTATTGATGGCTCACACAGAGATGATCAAGGCAGAAGGAAAAGAGGTTTGGTTCTTGGATTCAGGGTGCTCTAATCATATGACAAGATAAAAGGCGTGGTTTACAGAGCTGGATGAAGGTTTCAAGCACTCAATGCGATAGGGAAAGAGATCTAAGATGATGGTGCAAGGGAAAGGAAAGATCAGGATTGAAGTTGAAGGTATTACACAAGTCATAACTGATGTGTATTATGTTCCTCTTCTCACCAAAAAATTACTGAGCATCGGTCAACCGCAAGAAAATATCTCAAGTTCATTAGTGATAATGGAAAGTGCAGAGTTTACCATAGACAGAGAGATCTGATCATGGAGACAAGGATGACATTAAATCGAATGTTTCTGGTTTGCGCCAAAAACAAACCAGTATCTGAGACATGTTTTTAAGGTGGAAGAAGAAGATCTAGAAGCTCTGTGGCATAGAAGATTTGGACATCTCAATACCAAATCCATCCAAACTATGTAGAGGAAGGAAACGGTAAAGGGTTTACAAAATCTCATAGATAAAATCAGGTGTACACAGTCTGCAATGTTGGGAAACAACAAAGAGGAAAGTTCCCTAAGAAGAGAAAGTGGAGAGCTACTGAAAGGTTGGAGCTGATTCATGCGGATCTATGTCGACCAATCACTCCAACATCTCACAGTGGCAAGCAGTATATGCTAATACTTGTTGATGATTTTTCTAGGAAAATATGGATTCACTTTCTTGTAGAAAAATCAGAGACATTTGCTAGCTTCAAGATCTTCAAGAGTGTTGCAGAGAAGGAAGCTAACACAGTTATCGGAGACTTGCGTACTGACAGAGGAGAAGAGTTTACCTCTGATAAATTCAACAAATTTTGTAGACAACAAGGAATCAAGCGTAAGTTGACTGCAGCCTATACTCCCCAGCAAAATGGGGTGGCGGAGAGAAGAAATAGGACGATAAGGCAATTATAAAGCCATTCTCTCTTTCACGTTTGGTCAATAAGACATTCTTGAGAGCATTTTTGATTCTTATTCATTTATCTCTAACCTACAAATTTATTTAGAAATATTATATTTTTATTTTCATAGAGAAACTCAAGATACAAGACTATCACAACCTGAGATCTCTTTAGGAAATAGTTTCCTATCCTCATAGGTTTCATCACAGAGATCACTGGCAAGTAAAGCCTGAATTGTGAACCCTGTCTCCCATAGCTGACCTCCTAATATGCCGTTGAATTAATGTTCACAGAAGTGGAGCCAATCAGAGAATTTGAATTGTTTTCTTTAATTCCACTGGAACTCATCCGGTTACCATGTATGTATAACGTGAAGTACATCATAAGATAACTATATCAAAACCACGATAGGAAAAGAGCATCCACTTGGGAAGGACAATAATATGTTGAGTGTTGGAGTTTCATATTGTAAGAATATATTAGTACAATACCAAAAGAGAAGGTTAACCTCCAAGTAGTGTGCGAAAACAATATGCATCAGATCTCTATACCCATAAAAACGAAGGACATCAGCACTAAAAATTTAAAGTAACACACAAACAATACTAACCGCCAAAGAAGGCATCAGAGCCGGCCTCGAGCATAAGCCACATAAGCGACCGGCACTGGAAGGCATACTGATATTCCGGGCGTCCCAGTAAACAGAGGACATGGTCGAACGTAGCATGTTTAGCCAAAGCTGGTATCACCACCAAATCGATTTGAGATATGAAAGAAATCGAAAATGAAAGGGCTTTAGAGTATGCTTAACACAAAGCTGAAAAACAAAATTTGGAGAAGATGACGTGGAGTGGTTGCAGTAAAGAGGCGAGAATTTATAGAACTATAGGTCGACTAACATTAAATGGCTGGAGATGGAGGTCTTAGATAATAGAATGGTGCTGCAGAGATCCGTTTGGCAGTTATAGCAATTGAGTGGGTTTTAATTATCTTGAGTAATCTATGAAGCGGTGTAACAGCGGGGCACCGTGGGAAGGTGAAGGTGTGCCTGGCGATTCCCATGTTGCAGTGGAAGGTGGAAAAGTACGACGAAGAGATGGGAGAGGGTATTGGTGATGATAACATGAGCTTCTGGCTGATAATGGGCTTTAAATATTGTACGCCAAATTCGGCAATTTTTTCATTTAAAAGATAACTAAAAGGGGAAGGCCCAAATTTTTTTTTTTTTTAAAAAGAGATAGGTCGCAGTATAGATGAAAAGAGAAGTTTGTCATTATTGTTAGATTGATGGTAGACATATATTTACATACAAACAATGACGGTAGACTTGTATCACACTGATGGTAAAATTGTTTATTTTACGTACATTGATATTAGACATATGTTTATATCTAATGATGTTATCATTGTGTGTTGACTTGTATTTCTAATGCAAGAACATATCGATATACAAGTCTACCACCATTTGGAAAACAAATCTACCATAATTTCAAATACAAACGCTAGTCGCAAACCCAAGTCACAAGCCAGTTGTAAATTTATTTTTTTGAGTTATTTTTCTTTACTATTAATATTACAAATATTATTATTATATGTATTCAAAATGTAAATAGCATATATGTTTATTAGAATAAGAATGTTTATATGAAATAAACATTGCTATTACATGTTATTTAAAAGATATCTAATTATAAATTAATTTAAAACTAATTTTTTTACTAAGGATAATAATATCAAAACTAATTTTTAACTAACATATTCATAATATATTTTATATTTAATTTATTTAAATATAAATTAATATTTTCTTTTCTATAATACCAGAATATTATTAAAAATATTTGTAAGCACATTAATTTTTTAAAATTAATTATTATTCAAACTTTATTGTAAATAAATTTTCATTAAATTTTGATCTATAAAATAAATTAAATTTAATTTCTATGATAAATATATATGTGCCATAATGATAGCTATAGGTAAATCACTTAATACAATAATTATATTGATAAATTATAAAATCAAATTTAAGTAACTTATACATAAAACAACACAAATTAATGTATTTTCAATTAATTTTTAAAATGAATATTATAAAATAAATAAAATAATTAGTATGAATTTATTTTAATGTATAAAATGAAGATTGGTAGTGTTAGAATATTACAAATTAGATGGATAAAATTTTAATTTGATAAGTTACAAATTTGATTGTTGAATTTTTTTTTTAATTTGATAAAAATTAAAATTAGTCAATTAGTTATTTGAGTATATTATCGGGCGGGTTGCAATAAATATTTTTACGATTGTATAACTTTACGGTTTGTTTAATCAAATATGCAAAATATTAATAACACTACGAGATGAGTGAAAAATAGATTAGCCCATTTAAATTTTAGATATATTAAAAATGAACTTATGTCAATACAGTACATGTTAAATGGATAGGTTATCCTACTTCAACTTTCATAATTCTATGACTATATTTATATAAAATTGTTAGTTTAAATATTGAAATATTAAAAACAAAAATAAATTTAAAATATGAACATATGTTCCCTAATAAATATTAAATATTTTGGATCAATGTAATACATATTAAACTTACATTATCTAATTTTTACAACCACTTTTTACTAAAAAATATTATAAAATTACTACCAAAATCATTGATCATTCATTACAATGCGGGTTGAAACCTTGTTTATTTTTTAACAGTTTTGAAACCTAGTTTGTTATTAAAAAGAAAATCAGAAAGATAAAAGACTTTTACAAAAACATGGCATTGATCTTGTAACATGTTTCTTGTTCTTTTTTTTTTGTCGACGACTGACTTTTTTAGGTCATGTCTTGCTCAATGAGATAAGAGTGTTGTGGAAAATCATCTGTCGAAACCATCTAACGTATATGGGAGAATAGTACACCACAAGATCTAGTCTATTTTGCTAGACCACCTGCCCGAGTATTCATAGATCGATTGATATGTTTTAATCTGAGAACTTCAAAGCTTTGTCTTAATCGTTGGAAAATATCCATTTTTGATGATAAGGTAGGACAATCTCCCAGATCTTCAATCATAGCCACTAAACTCGAGCAGTCTGTCTCGATTTGAATCTTCAATATGTTCCGATTACATAAACAAGAGAGGGCCTACAACATTCCGTCCAACTCTTCATGTAATGCTGAGAGACATCGTTGGCAGTCCTTTTGTCCTGAAACCTCTCGACCCATGTCATCCTTATAGTACCACCCAAGACCACTGACAGAACAATGGTCGATCTAAGAGACATCCAAAGGGGGTAGAGTTTCTTCTTCTTCTTGATGTTCGTCTGCTAGGTCTTCTCCTTCGTCATGTTGATTGGCTAGTCTCCATATTTATGGTTCAAGCATTGCTACTTGGAGGGTGTCCAATGGGGATATAAGCTTCCCATTGAAAATTGTCGTTTCTCGCTTTCCATATATACCAAAGTATCCATGGAAAGGTAGTCACTTGTAGATCTGAAAGACCCACATTTTTTGTCCTTCAATACAAGAAGTCCATGTTTTGATATAACGACATACACGTGAAAGAACAGAAAGGGACGAAAAGCCTAAGATTACCCAGACTTGAAGTGTTGGGGGGTATTCAAAGAGTAATGGTTTATGGATTCCTCTGTACAACCACACCTAGGACAACTCCCATCAGTGTCCATGTGCATATACGCCAATCTTCCACAAGTGAGTACACAACCCGAGAGGGATTTCCAAATAAAATGTTTTTTTTTCAGACACATGATGCTAGGTTCATTGATCTCTTCAACTTCCCTCCTAAGGTTGTTTTTTCTTAAATCCCCTCCTATTTAACGTGATATACCCCATTCTTTGTGTAATTCCATGCATATGTATCAAGAAACAGACTCATGTTAATTCTCAAACCTATAATATGTTCAATGTCCCCATGCTGGAAGAATTCACCCAAAATAGGTATATTCCATTCTTCAGTCTCCGAAATAATAAAAGAATAGACCATAAGTCTCGGGTATCTCAAAATCTGCGCCTTTTATTCGCCTTGCTGTCCGAACTGGTATATCTGGAATTCATGGCTCATCCCATACAAAGGTATTGATCCCAAAAGCAATAGTTTTCCTTAATCCTAGTTTTAGGAGAGGTTTCTCCGCTTTGATTCTCTACTAGTCATACGAAGATTAATATACTTCCTTATCATCCAGGGAAGAAGCTTTCCGGTATTAGCGTCCGCGGAGTACACAAGGCAGGAGTGAAGAAGGGAATTGGATAAGGCGCCCCAGTCCACATGAGTCTTTGGGGTACAAATCTTTCCCCAAGCAATTCAGTGAATTTTACCTCTATTTTGTTTTCAGGACCACCAGTTCTTTGAAATAGAACTCTTGAGTTTCGCAACAAGTCCTTGTGGGAGAAGAAAGTATGACATCAAAAGGGTAGGTATAGCTTGGGCTACGATTTGATTTGAACTTCTTTACTTCCCTTGGACAACAAAACATGCAAACCAGGTGCCTACTCGATTATTCCTCCGATCTTTTACAAAGAAATATTTTCATCTTTAATCCACATATCTGTTCTGAAAGCCCCAAGTACAACCCCATACCTCCCTTAGTGGCGATGCCCATGATAGATTTGATACAAGACTCCGTAATACAAGACTCCTCCTCAACGCCTTTTAGTAGAGATATCAGAGCTTCTGTACAAATATAAACAAAATGGGAAAGTGGATCTCCTTGTATGAGTCACCTTGACGGGATAATCTTGTCTTTCGATTCTCTATTTACTAAGACTTGGTAAGTAACCGAGGAAATGCAAGTCATAATCAGGTTGACCCATTTCTCATCAAAGCCATCTTCAGGAGAATAACTTCAAAAAAAAAAACTCAATTCCATTCTATCATAAGCTTTACTCATATCTATCTTTATAGCCATAAAGCCTTGCCAACAGTTTGGATTTTGGCGGAATGCATGAAAAGTTTCATGCGCTAGAAGATATTATCAGTGATTAATTTTTCTCTATAAAAGCCAATTGTGTCTCCAAGATGAAGGGTGGAAGAGCTTTCTTCAAACGTTTATACAGTAACATGTTTCTTAAATACATTGTTTTAATAATTTGGCAACTTTTCAAACTAATCTTTATATATTCTGACGTAGCTTATTGTGAATTGCTTAACAATCTGTGTTTCTCCGTTAAGATGTTGTCCAAGATCTGTTAATGAAACATGAAAAGAAAAACAACCCAAAGCTTAGGCTTATTGTGCTTTTATTTCACCAACAAAATACTAAAGTCTTTTTGATAAAAGCTAGTAATAGTACCATTTGTTTAGTATCGGCAATCTTAAAAGCCCAATCTAAGATCAGTATCTCGTAACCTTTTAGACTCAATTGCCATTTGCATGACATTATTCCCTTTGGATGATCAACCATCCAACATCTTAAGTTGTTTAGGAGCATTCTCAAACATTCTTTGCATCACTACTCCTACACACCAAAGAACTTTTGGTCAGAATCTTGACTATACTTGCAAGATTCCTACCTTTTTTTTTTGTAAGTTATCTATATGAACAAGATTCGTTGTAATCTAGAAAATGTCTGAATCATATATTACATTCGATATAATTGTCTGGGAATCAGAACCTGGAATCAGTTTTCCCGACTAAATTGAAATTGCTGCTTCTATGCTTTGTGGATTAACAGGCTTGTTGGAGTCAGAATTAGCACTTCCCCAAAAGGCTTTTTCAGGATTTTAAGACGGCCCTAAAAAGGAAAGATGGTCTAAGGCCCAGGTCGGTAAAACATGGTTAAACCCGGCCCGGCTCATCTATGTCTAGGGTTTCAGAGGAGGCAAATCGATAAATAAACCTAAAACGGCGTAGAACTTGGCGGTGCCGGGATATGCGAATATTCCATAAATCAAGACCGAGATATTAGGAAATTCTCGTATTTTCCTTTATTTTCCTTTACTAATTAGCCGACTTTGTAAACCTTATAAAAAGGGGGTCTTGTTATTCAATAAGAACACGCTTTTCATAATAGTTTTCGGAGAGACCTAGAGAGTTAATAACCTAATTCTTTCCGGCAACTTAAAACACTCTATTACGCCGTCTTGCTCCATCTCGGAACTAAGACAAAAACCCTAATTTCCTAGACTGCAGCCGTGTTCATTAATCTCTCTTTTAGAATCCCTTAAAAAAGACCTAAAACTCTTACTATCTTTGGATAGACCGAGTTGAGGATCAACAATTGGCGCCGACTGTGGGGATTTCTAAAAGAGATTTCTGAACAAAATGTCAGGAAACGATAACGAGATCGACCCGAATAACCCAAGAGTTGAACTGAGCGATCACGATGAAAGTGATCACGATCGAAGCGATCACGAAGATGATGATGCGGCGCAAAACGGCAAAATGCCACAAGGTGCCAAAACCAGAGGTGGGGACGACGGTAGACATATCCCGTCACCCGACCGAGCAGCCAAACAAATCGACCAAGATGCCGTGCTGGCCACTCTGATGGCGAAGATCGATTCCCAGAACGATCTGATAAGAGGATTCTCGGAAAAAATCGATCTGTTGCAGTCTGAGCAAGATCGAATTCGTTCAGACCAACAATCGAGAAAGTCCAAAAGAGAGATCCCCTCGAAAGTAAAAGACAAGATCGCCAAGCGATTATTCAATGAAATGCCTGAAAGGAACCAGGACCATGAGATCGAGAAAGATTCCCGCAAAGGACACGAGGAAAGCGACAAGCGCGAACGAGGCTCGCATCAGAGAAAGAACTCGGGCGAACTCAGTCATGGGTCACGTCAGAAGCAAGGCAACTCGCGTGATGAGCGTTATTCACCTAACAGAGATCCAGAACACGAACGTGAGAGGAGCAACCATGAATCCCAGCACGATCAAGATAAAAGACGAAGCTCGCGCCGCGAGAATGACTCACGTCGGGATAACCATCGCCTTGAGCGAAATATATCCCCGGAGGAAACTCATGGAACGCCAGAGCGAAGGACGAATCACAGCCAAGTGGAAAGACAATTGACCGAGCTCAGAGATACCCTAAAGGAACTTAAGGGGGAAGTTCACAGCACCAAAGGATCTGCGCCAGAGATCGACCGGATCATCGAGGAAACTCAAAGAACGCCGTACACCTCGCGCATCACGAACACGTACATCCGCCAGAAGGAGAAAATCAGATTGCCAATGTATGACGGAACAAAGGACCCTGCTTCCCATCTGACGACTTTCAAAATCATGGCCGCAAAAGCACAGTTCTCATCGACCAAAGAACGTGACATAGGCTTCTGCCAACTGTTCGCTGAAACTTTGGAAGGAGAGGCATTAACATGGTTTTCAAGGCTTCCATCCAAATCGATCAATTGCTTCGCCGACCTCACCTGAGCATTCGCGAGACATCATTTCGCCTATGTAAGAAAGGACACCTCTTTGAAAACCCTAATGTCAATGTCGCATGATAGGAAAGAAACGTTAAAATCTTTCATTGACCGTTTCAAAACTGCCGTCACACGTGCCGAGGCACCGGATAAGTTTACCATAGCAGCCTTGACGCATGCCGTATGGCACGAGACACCTTTCTATCAGGACCTGGTTCTCAACCCACCGATGACTATCGAAGACGCCCTTCATCGTGCAAACAAGTTCATCGAATTATACGAACAGAAGGTGGCCTTAGCCAAGAAGTACGGCTCAACTCGGTTCGCAGAAAAGAAAGAGGAGCGAGAACCAAGGAAACACTACGATAAAGGAGGAAAAAAAACGATGGTAGTCGGCGACTCCGGTAATCAACGACCGAATAAACCGTGGAACAAGTGGAACATACAGGATAAAGAAGAAGCTCCTCAAGAAGCCAATGAAGAAGAAAAATTCTGCGAATTTCACAAAACGACTTCGCACAACACTTCGGAATGCCGGACCCTCAAAGACGCGCTCTATGCTCGGCTTAAGAGTGGCCATATACAGGCGTCCATAGACGAACTGAGGGAAGAAATACAGCAAAGTCACGAAGGACAAGCCGACGATAAGCCAACCAAACAGGGTACGAGAAAACAGCCGCGCCGAGTCAAAAGTGTGGCAGTGAAACGAGATCGCAATGAAGAAGATTAGGACGAGGAGGATGAAGCTCCCAAAACGATCCGACGAATCAACATGATAATGGGCGGACTGATCTAGGTTAACGACTCGGTAAGATCGATAAGGCAGTATGAACGCAAGGCGCTAGCCGCGCAAAATTCACCACAACCGATATTATCGGATGATCAGCCTGTAATCTTCACCGATTAAGACTTATATGGGACGCACTACCCCCATAACGATCCGTTAGTCGTAGAGATTCTCATCGGAAGTTGCCAAGTGTCTCGGATCCTAATCGATACAGGTAGCTCCATTGACTTGATATTCCTTGATACCCTGAAGAAGATGGACATCAAGGAGGACGACATTAAGAAGAAGGCTAAGCCACTTACCGGTTTCACGAGTGAGACGACCTACACAATTGGCACAATAAAAATACCAGTCTATGCTGGAGGAATCAACAGGATGGTCAAGTTCCATGTCATCGACAAACCGACCATTTACAACGTCATCCTCGGCACGCCTTGGTTATATAGCATGAAGGCGGTATCATCCACTTACCATCAATGTCTAAAATTCCCAACGTCAAAAGGAATCCAGACCGTAAAAGGATGCCAACGAATAAGTCGGTCCTGTTTCGCAAAAGAGCACAAACTCAGAATACCATCCTGCTTGATCAACACGAATCAAGGTCAAAAGGGGCCGGCCAAAGATCTAGTTCAACAAGTCATCATCGACGAATCGGATGCGAGCAAGTGCGTGGGAATAGGAGCAGAGTTGCCAGAGGACCTAAAGAACAAATTGATCGAATTTCTGCGACAAAACGTATCGACCTTCGCTTGGTCGGTAAAAGATATGAAAGGTATTAACCCATCCGTTACAACTCACGAGCTTAACGTGGATCCGACTTATAAGCCGATTAAGCAAAAGAGGCGTAAGCTCGGTCCAGAGAGAGTTAAGGCGGTCAATGATGAGGTTGACAAACTTCTCGATGCCGGCTCCATTCAAGAAGTTAAGTATCCCGACTGGCTAGCCAACCCGGTGGTGGTCAAAAAGAAAAACGGAAAATGGAGAGTATGTGTCGACTTCACAGATCTCAATAAGGCATGCCCAAAAGATAGCTTCCCTCTCCCTCATATCGATCGGCTTGTGGAGGCAACAGCCGGGAATGAGCTACTGTCATTTATGGATGCGTTTTCAGGATACAATCAGATCCTAATGAATCCAGATGATCGGGAAAAGACGGCTTTCATAACAGAACGCGGCACCTATTGCTACAAAGTTATGCCTTTCGGCCTTAAAAACGCAGGAGCCACATATCAACGACTCGTCAATAGGATGTTCGCAGGACAGCTCGGCACCACCATGGAAGTATATATCGACGATATGCTAGTTAAATCCCTAATCGCATCCCAGCACGTCGGACACTTGAAGGAGTGCTTTAGCATCCTTAACCAATACGGAATGAAGCTAAACCCGGCTAAGTGCACGTTCGGAGTAACTTCAGGTGAATTCCTCGGCTACGTCGTGACCCGAAGGGGTATAGAGGCCAATCCAAAACAGATCTCGGCTATCATCGACCTACCTTCACCGAGAAACACTCGGGAAGTTCAACCGCTCACCGGCCGCATTGCCGCCCTGAATAGATTCATATCTCGTTCGACGGACAAATTCCTCCCCTTCTACGAACTCCTCCGAGGAAACAAAAGATTTCGTATGGGACGACAAGTATCAGGAAGCTTTTATTCAGCTAAAAGACTACCTGTCAAATCCACCAGTGCTATCAAAACCAGAAAACGGCGAAATACTATTCCTGTACATCGCGGTATCAACAACCGCGGTCAGTGGAGTTCTAGTCCGAGAAGACAGAGGAGAGCAGAAGCCTATCTTCT
Organism: Orychophragmus violaceus; assembly: GCA_030180135.1. Taxonomy (NCBI): domain Eukaryota; kingdom Viridiplantae; phylum Streptophyta; class Magnoliopsida; order Brassicales; family Brassicaceae; genus Orychophragmus; species Orychophragmus violaceus. Next base: position 34,885,311 of record CM058233.1, read on the forward strand.
ACATCAGCAAGACTATGAACGGAGCAGAAGCAAGATATCCAGCCATAGAAAAAGTCGCGCTCGCAGTAGTAACTTCAGCAAGAAAACTACGCCCATATTTCCAATCCCACACCATAGCCGTGCTGAGTAGTCAACCTCTCAGAACAATCCTGCACAGTCCAGGACAATCGGGACGATTGGTGAAATGGGCAGTAGAACTCAGTGAGTACGACATCGAATATCGGAACAGAACGACAGCCAAGTCTCAGGTAATCTCCGATTTTCTAGTCGAGTTGTCTCCCGAGGAAGACTTGAAAATTCAAGAGAAGAATTGGAAATTATTTGTCGACGGCACATCGTCAAAACGAGGAGCCGGGATAGGAGTACGTCTCATATCACCAACAAGAGAGGTAATAGAGCAATCTTTCCGCCTCGGATTTACAGCATCAAACAACACAGCCGAGTACGAAGCACTGCTAGCCGGACTTAGACTGGCAAAAGAAATCGGGGTTAAAAACTTACTGGCTCATTGCGATTCAATGCTTGTGGCAAATCAAATAAACTGTGAATATGGAGCTAAGAATGAAAGGATGGAGGCTTACCGAAAGGCGGCCCTAGAGCTTACTGACGCGTTTGAATTCTTTGACATAGTCCAGATCCCAAGAAAGGATAATGCCCCGGCAGATGCACTAGCATCGCTGGCATCAACCCCAAATCCGGACCTATGTCGGCGAATCCCAGTAGAAACGATTCATAAACCGAGCATCCCAGCCATCGATAGCAGTCACGAAAAAACCACTAATGACGACGTAATGATTATCGAACAAGCTAGGCCATCCACCCTCCGAGCCGGATACGGCGAGTTAATCGCGCTTTTGATAGACTCGGGGACGGATTGGAGGGACGAAATACAAAAATATTTGACAGAAGGAACGCTCCCCGAGGATAAATGGACGACACGACGACTAAAAGTCAAATGTGCAAGATACACCATGCATAACGGCGTCCTGTACAAGTATTATGCCAACAAAATCCTCCTAAGATGTTTACACGGAGACGAAGTCAGCCGAGTTCTGGAAGAAACCCATTCAGGAGCCTGCGGGAATCATTCCGGAGGTCGATCCCTCGCTCTCAAGATAAAACTTAACGGACACTATTGGCCGACTATGCTTGCGGATTGCGAAGCCTACTCTAACAAATGTGAGAAGTGTCAACGACACGCGCCATTTATACATCGCCCCACCGAGCTACTCACAACATCCACGGCGGCCTATTCTTTCATGAGGTGGGCTATGGACATAGTCGGACCATTACCACTCTCCAACCAAAGGCGTTTCCTCTTGATCATGACTGACTACTTCACCAAGTGGGTCGAAGCCGAAGCCAACGTGTCGATACACGACGTCCAGGTCCAAAACTTCGTCTGGAAGTACATCATATGCCGATTCGGGCTACCCTACGAAATCGTCACGGACAACGGTTTCCAGTTCACATCCAACGTGTTCGAAGGTTTTTGCAGAAAATGGGATATACGACTCAGCAAATCGACACCGAGATACCCCCAGGGGAACGGTCAGGCGGAGGCCACTAATAAAACTATCATTGACGGCATCAAGAAACGCCTCGAAAAGAAGAAGGGAGTATGGGCCGACGAGTTAGACGGAGTCCTTTGGTCACACCGAACCACACCTCGCCGAGCAACGGGATCCACTCCATTTTCCTTAGCCTTTGGCGTGGAAGCAATGGTCCCGGCAGAGGCAAATGTTTACACCTTTCGCCGAGCCCTCATGCCACAACACAGAGAGATCAACGAAACGATGCTACTTCACGCACTCGACACGATAGAGGAAGAACGCAACCGAGCTCTCCTCCGCATTCAAAACTATCAGCAACTCGCAACTCGGTACTACAATCAAAAAGTACGAGAACGACACTTCCGCGTCGGCGACTACGTGCTCCGAAAAGTTTACGAGAACACAAAGGAGTGGAGAGCTGGGAAACTCGGTGCCAAATGGGAAGGACCGTACAAGATAACAAAAGTCGTTAAACCCGGCATTTACGAACTCGAATCAATGAAGGGAGAAGCCTTGCCGCGTTCATGGAATTCAGCAAGCTTGAAGGAATACTTCTAATCAGGCCCGCGCCAAAAAAAAAAAAAAAAAAAAAAACTAGAACTACGAGTGACTTGATTCTTCTTCGGAAGATACGTAGGCAGCCTTCACCGGCACAGTCACAAATTCAAATAAAATTCCATTTTTAACACTGAGTCATCACAATTAAAGGATTACTGAACTGTCTTAACTACCAGGCCGAGTCCTTGCTCGCCGTAGTTAAAACTTATGCCAAATTTAAGTTTAAAGCCCCTTTTAAACTCATGCCGAGTTAAAAGTCGCGGCTACCATTAAGCCGAGTCCTTACTCGCAAAAATCGAAGCCCAACGCGGCCTCGATTGTAAGCCGAGCATCCAATAAGACTCGCAACAATTAGCATCGTGCCTCCTGGCCAGGGGCACGGTCTCCTTTGTACGCGAGGTGCACATCGTGGCAAGGGAAAGCCGGGATCCGTCTCGCACCTTACAAACCGGGTTCGTACCCGTACGTTCTTCGAGGTGGGCGATAAGAAATAAGCCGAGCACTTAAGCCTCGCACATTCGTCCGTCCTTAGAACAATAAAGTCGAGCATACGTAAGCCTCACAAAACCACCCTATGGTAAAATCACAGATCGAAGTTGCTATCTATTTTGAATTTTTCAAAGAACAAATTTGAAAGCAAAATAGTTCGACTTAAAAGTGCAAGTTTCTGACTCAAATCGCAGTTCGAAAATTGACAAAAGGAACAGATTCAAGCAGAAGATACTTATAACCCAAAATATAGGAAACCGAAAGTCTTACAAGTCGAAACATAAAGTTTAACCAAAATAAACAAAAGAGAACAAGACTCGGAATAATTCTATCCAACGGCCTCTTGAACGCCCTCGACATCCTTCTCGGCTCCATCTGGAACACCCGCATCCTGAGCATCCACGGCTACGCCCGTCTGATCCAAAACCGAGGAAACGGCCAGATTGTCAGGAAGGACAAGTCCCACATTAGAGCCAAACTGGTCGACATTCTGCGGGACTGAGACCGGCGAATCTCGGGCCGTCAGCATAAGCGGTGGACGTTGAGTCGGCGAAAGTTCAAATTTCAGATCTTCCCGCGTAAGAACATCCAAGTCCTCAAACTCTTTGTCAACTCGGGCCTCGTCTGCGGTAACCTGGTCCAAGACCGATTGAGGAATCGGCACCCCACTCTCCTTCAACTCAAGCAGACACTCCCTTAGACCAGTAATCTGGCCTAGCTCTACTTGCTTCTTGACCGCTATCTCTTGGTCATTGACGAACCGACGAAACAAGTCGATGCGAGACTGGAACCGCTCTCTCATCTCGGCCTCTACTTTTCCCCTTTCTTTGAAGACTTTATCTTCACACAGTTTCTTATGACGAAGCGCCTCCGATTCGTACATCTCGCGATCGGCCTTTGCCTTCTCATCGGCTTCATGTATCTTGCCTAGGAGTTGACGATTTTCCTTCTCCAGATTTTCAAGCTGATTCTCTCGCTTCTTCAGCGCCTCAACCAGTGAATGAGCATCCCAAGCACTCTCGAGGGCAACCCGGTTCGACGCCGCTATCAACTATAAAAAAAAAAACATTCCTGATCAAAAAACAGGAAACATCAAAATCAAAAGATAAATAAAAAAAATATACCTCGGCCTCAGCCCTTTTCAGGTTAAGAATTGCCTCATAATGAGGAAGCCTCTCCTGCGCAGGCCAGTCGGCATCACTCCCTCTCAGGCAAGAAAGAAGATCAAAACAGGCTTGAGTGTTTTGAACAAAGGGGACATCGCTCTCGTAATGATAGGCGAAGTTATGAAAGGACGGCCGAGTTGCGATATCTGCATCTTTATGAGAGCTACAAGGACGAGCCGTCACAATCTCTCTACGCGAAAGGAAGGGCTTCTTCTCGCCAGAAATAACGTCAGTCACGTCGCCTCTCTCCCAGGACAGCCGAGTCCATGCATCTACGTACTTTGTCTTCTTACCTGGACCCTCTAACCCCGGCGTCTCAGGAGCCGACCTCTTCTTCGATTGGGATTTCGACGGAGCCTTGATGGAAGGAGCCTTGGGAGGAAGTACGAGAAGGAGAAGCCTCCTTAGAGTTCTCAGCAGAGGAAGAAACCGAGGTGAGCTTCTTCGAGTAATTAACGGTTATCTTTTTGGGTTTGCTCATCCTAGGTCTCTGCAGATCTGCCGGGTTGACCTTCTCTTGGATATCCCACTCGACTGAATAAAAAAAAGGGGTTAGTTAGCTACGACCCAAGAAATAACAGTACTAGAAGTCGGTACCTTTGGAAATCTTCGAACGAGATTGATTGATTCGCGCCCGCGTTATATCTCCCCACTTGCGAAGACTAAGGCTCCGGATCTTCTCAACAATGGCGAAGAAATCGTCTGGGTACGGCTTGTAGAAGGGATGACGCACTGCAAACAGAGAGAGCAATGAGTAAATTACAAAGGAACTAAAAGTTCAAAAAAGAATTCTACCGATGTTAGTATTCCACGACGATCTAGGAGAGCCGTGACCAGCAGGAATGACCATGGACGTGATCTCAGCGTAAAAATAAAACCGCTGCTAAACACGCGTTTTACTCGGCGCGTTCACTACAACCCCTTGATCAGCTCTCATCCTGATGGTGAAGATCCAGGACTGGTGTTCTTCATATGACTTATAGAAGTCATCTCCTCGAACATCCTAACACTGATAGGTATGCCGCACTCGGACCCCAGAACGAGGAGACACACCATTTGTCGAACTGCAGTTGCTGACAATTGAGAAATGGCAATCTCGCGCCGAGAACAATAAGAAACTAGCAAATCTGGCAAAGGGAGCCAAAGTCGGCACCCCGACGTATCCGCATTAATGAAGTAGGACTCGTATAGACAGACATAACCGGGAGGAGGAGTCCACGGGCGATCTCTCGGTCCAGGGATAATAAATTTGATCCTAGGATCGGCGCCGCATCCCGATAACGTCGATCTGACCGACTTCTCGTCAGAACGAGTCTGAAACACGTTCGCAAAGCCTCCCGATAGAGTTATTGGGAACTCGGCAGAAGGAATCGAGTTCCCCATTAGATTCGTCCTTCTCGGCACTCGGCTCATCTTCCGGTTCAATAGAGTCGGAATCTCGGAGCTGCGGAACGATAAATTCATGGCGACCCGAGCTCGTTGCTGTATCCGCCATCTGAGCTATTTCATGACGGTACTCAAGCTCCTTTAAAGCGTTATAACAAGGATGCCGCCTTAGATCAGAAGACGTGCTTGGAGAGGACGACCCAGTCGAAATGACGCGCCGGTTCGGGGAATCCTCACCAGATGACACAGAAACAACTCCTTTATCCTTGTTTAATGAGCAACGGATCAAAGACATCTCTGGCGATGAACAGACGAAGAACACGATGACCGGAAATAGACTTGAATCTAAATCCTAATAGATCTACGACCGAACGGCGGCGGAGTGCAAATCGGAAAGAAAAAACGGTAGAGAGTGAAAAATATTACCTTTTAGCTTCGCTCTCTTCACTCGGACAGAAGTGAGGAAATGAGAAATGGAGGAGCCATTTATAGGAGAAGGAAAGGCATCGTGTTCAAGAAGATAATAAGTGCCTCGTTTCTCGCACCTATCAAAACAATCATAACTGCCTAAGTGACGCCTCGATTCCGGAAGCTACCATAGCAAGTCACGATACCCTAAGCGATGCTTCGAAATCCACAACCACAAACCAGACGGACCAAGGGTCGATATGGTTCCTTATGGAATCGAATCAGAACCGACCGAACCAATTCGAATCATCGGGCCGGATCCAGCCAGAAGATAATTAGGTAATGGGCCGAAAAGGCTCGTTACAAGAGAAAATCCAGGCCCACTAAAATCACTTCTCAAACCTAGCGATATCCCTGGTAGCGACGATTTGAAAAATCACCGCACTGGGGGGGCTTATTGTTGGAGTCAGAATTAGCACTTCCCCAAAAGGCTTTTTCAGGATTTTAAGACGGCCCTAAAAAAGAAAGATGGTCTAAGGCCCAGGTCTGTAAAACATGGTTAACCCCGGCCCGGCTCATCTATGTCTAGGGTTTCAGAGGAGGCAAATCGATAAATAAACCTAAAACGGCGTAGAACTTGGCGGTGCCGGGATATGCGAATATTCCATAAATCAAGACCGAGATATTAGGAAATTCTCGTATTTTCCTTTATTTTCCTTTACTAATTAGCCGACTTTGTAAACCTTATAAAAAGGGGGTCTTGTTTTTTTTTTTTTTTTTTTTAAAAGGGGGTCTTGTTATTCAATAAGGACACGCTTTTCATAATAGTTTTCGGAGAGACCTAGAGAGTTAATAACCTAATTCTTTCCGGCAACTTAAAACACTCTATTCCGCCGTCTTGCTCCATCTCGGAACTAAGACAAAAACCCTAATTTCCTAGACTGCAGCCGTGTTTATTAATCTCTCTTTTAGAATCCCTTAAGAAAGACCTAAAACTCTTATTATCATTGGATAGACCGAGTTGAGGATCAACAACGCTGGAAATCAAACAGAAAAACCAACAAAATGGATTAGTCCAACATAACACCTTAAAGTCAACAAAAATTCAATGTTTTTTAATTTTCTCAAAAAAGTATATTCATATGGACGAATTGGAGAAGACAGTCTCCGCCAGACCGCCACGACTTGTGACGTTTGCTGACGGTATAAAAAACATTGACGCCGTTGTCTTCCTCTGAATAGACAATTTTCATAGTTATGAATGTGTAATCCATAATTATTTTTCTTTACTAACACAATATATAAAGTTATAGTTTAATAGAAAGTGTGGTAGCCTAATATTAACATAAATTGTTAGTTTTCAATATCCCGGGTTCGAATCCATTTTAGTTACGGGAATGTATTTTTACATGAAAATATTTTAATAATCACTTAATAACCGTGGGAAACTATGGGATTATCTTTGCTAGCAAATGAAGTAAAATCAACTAAAGAAGTATGTGACCTAACTTTTTTTTTATAAATTTTATCATCTCTCCTAACTTTTCTATTTTGTTTTTGTTTTTGTTAAACTTTTTCGAAGAGATCTGTCTATATATATATGGGTTGATTACAAAAATGCCCCTTAAATTGAAATCAACCTTAAAAAAAATTCACCTTTCTTTTTCTTCTCTTTCGTTACAAAATCTTCTTAATAATTTGGGTTATTCACGATAATGCCATTATTAAAGTTTTTTATGAAGTCTGATTTTTTTTTTATGAAAAGACAAAAAACCTTTGAGATATAACTTAATTACGAAACTCACATCTTTTCAAATTAACCTAACAACCATTAACAACCAAATTTGAGCTCCTAATGTCTCACAAACCAATTTCGATCCATTAAAACTCTATATTAGAGTTCACAACATTCTATTCTCCTATTTCCTCACTAAATTCATCCAAAAAACTCTCTAATTCAAATTTTAATTTTTTAAAAATTTTGTATCTCTTGAAATTTTGGTTATTTTGCATAAAAATGGTTGGGGTTGTTGTGTATTGGTGTAAGTAGAAGTTTTGGGCGTTTGGCGAAGGTAAAAATGAACTCAAAACCATATTTAGGTAACTTTTCACAAGACCCGCCAATTTTTTTTATTTGTTTTGCGATTTTAGACTTCCCATTAAGTCTCATGGTCAACGAGAGGGTAGTTTTGCAATTGACTTTTAAACTAAGAGACCTCCAATGAAGTCTAAATAAGCAGATCATAGTTTTGCAATTGATCAAAATTTGATTTTTTTTTATTCAGACGTCTTATGTAGTCAGAAAAATAAATTAGTGAATTTGACCGAATTTTGATTTTTTCTCAGACGGAATCCGAAGTCAAAATAAAAAAGGGTAGAAAGAGTAATTGACCTAAAATTTCAAATGTACCAGAATAAGGAAAAAAATTTCAGACATCTAAAGCATTCTGTAAACAAGGGAAAAAATATCAGACAACTCTATAAGTGTGAAATGCAAAACGTTTGTGAGACTGCTATAGAAATTTAAAATACCAAATTTTGGTCAACGCCAAAAATACCCTAAAATGCTAAGCTTTTTATCAGACTTCCCTCATTGTATGAATATCTTATCATACTACAATAGAAGTCTTTTCTAAAAAGTCAACCTAAAATTTTTTTGGTGAACCCCAAAAATACCTTTATTTGTCAGATTGTAGTGGAAGTTTGTAAATCTTCAGACTTCTTGAAGAAATGTGATGGAAAATTCAAAATTTTAAGTCCATTAAAAAACTACTGTATACTTCATACTTCATAAGCTATCTAACAAAGATGTCAAAAATTTACAAAATCATATTGTATACGCAGTATGAATGGCTGTCAGACTGCATCTACATTATAAAGTGCAAATACCCTCTTTTTCAGACTGCATTATAGGTCTGACAAAAGTACTGTCAGACTTCTTTGGATGTATGAAATGCTAAAAAAAATTAAAACACAGTTTTTGTATATTTGTGATGAATTTCGTTGATTTTAATTTTTATAAATGTGTGCTAGTTGTATATGTTCCTCCTGAGTAAGTTTTACATTCCTATGTTTGGTAATTATTTTTAATCAGTTTTTGAAGAATATTGGCAATGTACCTAATAGAATCAGACTTTGTATACAATAATTTTATTTAAAAAAACAAAAAATCCAATTGTATATTATATATAATGTATTTAAATTATTTTTAACTTTCACATGTGTTATATTTTAATTATGTTGCGCCACTATCATTTTTATTAGATGAGGTATTATATTTATTTGATAATGAATTTTCTTAAGTTATTGGCAATGTAACTAAATTTATAAGATTTTAACTCATAAGAATCAGACTTTTTTTGAAGTGCCAGTCAATATGTCCCTTTGCTACTTATTGTCTATTTCCTTCAAAAATTGTTTGATATTAGGTTGTTACTTTGTTGCGTTGTGACTTAAATATTTTTGTATTTCTTGGTTTACCAAGTTTATGGCTTGTATCTTGTATTACTTTTCATGTTTACATGCTGATTTCATTAGTTTTGTGTCTTGTATTTGGGATACAATGGTAAAAGAAGTTTGTACTAACCAAATGATCAATACAATAAGTTTTTTAGAATACACTAAGAAAAAGAAGTGGTACAAATGTGTTTCCGGCAAACATTTAGAAGGCTACATTTTTATTTGTTACCAATATCTAATGCAATACAAGGTGTCCAAAAAAAAAAAGATTACAAAAATGAGAAAACATCTAATCTAATATCAGACTTCAGAATTAGTCTAGTATTAGACTTCATGTTGAAATTCCACTCTCAGAGTTCCACTCTCAGACTTCGCTGCAATCCACCAACCATGACTTGCCTCTGACGGGCGATACCTAGACCAGATAAGTACTTTGCTTCAGCTCATCTTCAGCTCGCTTAATCTGCAAGATTTTATCAGTCTCTGCCTTTTCGTTTGCAGCTATACAACCATATCATCAGACTTCTTTGGCAGTCTGGATATTACAAGTGTAAGAAATTCACCACCACTTAAGTTTATTTTAGTTTATCATATGTTGGTTTATGCAATCTAAGGGGGTAATTCTTTCTAACCAATTTTCTTATCATGGCTTTTCTAGCAAATTTTTCTCCAAGGTTAAGGTGACCCATTTTTCCGATGTTCTATACTTTCAATGAACAAAAATTCCTTATTGATTTGAGTTGATAAGAGTAAATTTATATAACTTTGTTATCATAATCTAATACAATATAATGTGTTCAATAAGAAGACTAATAACCAGTCGAAAACTACAAAATGAGTAAATATCTAATATAGTATCTGGCTTTAGACTTCAAAAGCAGTCTAATATCAGAGTTCAAAAGCAGTCTAATATCAGACTTCATGTTGAAGTTTCACTCTTAGCCTTTGGTTGTAGTCTGATATTTCACTCTCAGACTTCACGTTCGTTGAAAGACCTCTCTCTAATCCCACCCAATCTCCTTGAATCCACTTCTCTCTTCATCGGTTAGATTACGAGCTACAAAATCGAGAAAATTCGTTTCTTTATTAGCTAATAAAAAATAGAGCTCGTAGAACATCCATGACGGATTAGAAAGAAATATAACTGAATACAAAGAAAGAATAGGAAGTTTCTGAATCAAACAAGAAAATTAAATTAGATCCTAAGGGTTTTGTTCACAAAAAGAGAGATTTTTTTTTGTTAGTTGTTGCATATGTGAAAAATGACCTTTTTACAAGTTTAGGTTTAGATAGGTGGAGAGAAATTGGAGGGAAGTTTTACCGGATTTTTAAAAATTGGAAAATTTTAGGGTTGTAAAATCTCCGGTATCAAACTTCATATTCAGTCTGGAATGGAACTTCGGAATCGAGTGAGAATTTTTGAAATTTTCATGCGGTAAAATTTCCCGCATTTTTTAAAAGTTTTCATGTGAAAATTTTAAAAAACTTTGAAATTTCAGAAGTCATATGCAGTCTGAAATAAGACTTTAAACCAGATTTACTTGGATGTTTGAGAAACTCTAAAGTTTCAAATTTTACTCTTAGACTTTTGTTGTTGTATGATATTAGACTCTCAAACTTCACATTCCTTGTACTTCAATGAATTGTTAGGAGCCATTAGAAGCATAAGAAGCCCGAATTCCAGCCTCATTGGAGAGTCATCTTGCCCCACCTTAAACAGGCACGTGAAAAAGAAAAAATACAAAGCTTTTGCATTAGTTAGCGAACAAGTCTCCAAGAAGTGGTTAATAAAGGGTTGTTTGATATCTGCAGAGTGAAAAATAATGAGCAAATCAAATTGTATAATCAAAAGTCCATGTCAAGAGAGTAAAGAAACTAGACTTCGAAATCAATTTATTTTCAAACCCAAATTCAGATTCAAATTTGTAAAAGCAGACTTCACCTCACCAAATCAGAATCCAGTTTCCCGATTAAGTGAAGTAAAAAAATTCCAATTAGTTCAGTTTAAACAACTTTTGAAAACCATAAACCAGAATAAATCTACTCACCGATTTCACAGCTCAAAAAGAACCAACGACGAATCACATACGTAAGAACTTGAATGAGAGAATAAGCTTGAGAACCTTCCTGGGTGAGAAATTCGAAAGAAGTTTTACAAAAGAGAGAGAAAGAGGGGTTGTGAGAGAAGGAGGGATGTGAAGATTTTTTTTTTTGGTGTTATATGTGTGTGTGGCTGATTATTTTTTACAAGATTAGGTTTAGAAAGCTGGAGAGAAATTTTGCCTCGCCAAGATTTTTAACAATTGAAAGTTGTAAAAATATCTGGTATCAGATTTCATATGTAGTATGAGAAGAAACTTTTGAATCGAGCGAAAATTCTGAATTTTACAAACAGAAATTTCCCACCGTTTAAAAAAGTTGTGTGAAATTTTTTCAAAAACTTTCAAATTTCAGACTTCATATGCAGTCTGAAATAAGATTTCATGAGAAGTCTAAATACTTGAATAAGATTTAGCTGAAAGTCTGAGAAACCTTAAATCTAATAATTACTACTTAAATACCATTGTATTATATAGAAAACTTATAACAAACATCAAACTCGTTTAACATAGTCACAAACTAATCAGTTTGATGTTTGTTATACATATTATGTGGTTGGTTAGTTTTGTCACTCTTTTGTGTTCCTATTTTAATAGTCATTTCTTTGGAGAGCAAGACAACAACAAGAATGAAGAGGTAATGTTCTTATTTATGTGTGTAAAGGATATGTCGTATGATTGTAATTAAGGGTCTCATTAGCTTATACCTAATTTCATTTTTGTAATCCTACAAATACTGTACATATATATTTTAATAAATTATTCAATTCTCCAAAGAAAAATGGTATTAGTGGTATCACTCTTTTTAAACTTAGCACTTTTTTTTTTTGCTATCTTCCTCACAGCCAACGTTCAAGCCGCCGACTACCACTAACACCATTAACGTCGCCAACTCCACAATCTTGAATGTCAATAGGGCAGATTTTTCAAAGCTTGATCTCACCAACTACTTGATTTGCAGACTTCAAGTGCACTCTTTGCTCGACTGCTATGACCTATCCGCTCATCTTGATGGTTCAACCGGTATCCCTGTCACGACAATTACCATCTTCAATGTTCTCTATGCCAGTCCGGATTACCTGATCTGGAAACGCCATGACAAGCTTATCTACAAATATTCATAGGCGCGATCTCCACATCACTTCAGCCTTTTGTCTCTTGGGCTACAATGGCTACTTTCGCTTGGGAAACACTCAACAATACCTATGTGAAATTGAATTGAGGAATATTAAGCAGCTCATGACACAACTTAAGCAATAGATCAAAGGTAACATGTTGAGTAAAGTTAGACATCGGAAGTTAGACAAGTTGTCAAAGTAATATATAAAGGGTTAGTACCAATCCACTCATTGCCAATTTGTTTTGAGTTGAAAGCTCATAACAAGCCCAAATGAACATGGTATCAGAGCAAGTCGATTATTGGGCCATCCAGTAGATGTCCAGTACCACAAGTTCTCATGACATAAAGGTGTAACTTCAGGTGAATTCCTCGGCTACGTCGTGACCCGAAGGGGTATAGAGGCCAATCCAAAACAGATCTCGGCTATCATCGACCTACCTTCACCGAGAAACACTCGGGAAGTTCAACCGCTCACCGGCCGCATTGCCGCCCTGAACAGATTCATATTTCGTTCGACGGACAAATTCCTCCCCTTCTACGAACTCCTCCGAGGAAACAAAAGATTCGTATGGGACGACAAGTATCAGGAAGCTTTTATTCAGCTAAAAGACTACCTGTCAAATCCACCAGTACTATCAAAACCAGAAAACGGCGAAATACTATTCCTGTACATCGCGGTATCAACAACCGCGGCCAGTGGAGTTCTAGTCCGAGAAGACAGAGGAGAGCAGAAGCCTATCTTCTACATCAGCAAGACTATGAACGGAGCAGAAGCAAGATATCCAGCCATAGAAAAAGTCGCGCTCGCAGTAGTAACTTCAGCAAGAAAACTACGCCCATCTTTCCAATCCCACACCATAGCCGTGCTGAGTAGTCAACCTCTCAGAACAATCCTGCACAGTTCAGGACAATCGGGACGATTGGTGAAATGGGCAGTAGAACTCAGTGAGTACGACATCGAATATCGGAACAGAACGACAGCCAAGTCTCAGGTAATCTCCGATTTTCTAGTCGAGTTGTCTCCCGAGGAAGACTTGAAAATTCAAGAAAAGAATTGGAAATTATTTGTCGACGGCACATCGTCAAAACGAGGAGCCGGGATAGGAGTACGTCTCATATCACCAACAAGAGAGGTAATAGAGCAATCTTTCCGCCTCGGATTCACAGCATCAAACAACACAGCCGAGTACGAAGCACTGCTAGCCGGACTTAGACTGGCAAAAGAAATCGGGGTTAAAAACTTACTGGCTCATTGCGATTCAATGCTTGTGGCAAATCAAATAAACGGTGAATATGGAGCTAAGAATGAAAGGATGGAGGCTTACCGAAAGGCGGCCCTAGAGCTTACTGACGCGTTTGAATTCTTTGACATAGTCCAGATCCCAAGAAAGGATAATGCCCCGGCAGATGCACTAGCATCGCTGGCATCAACCCCAAATCCGGACCTATGTCGGCGAATCCCAGTAGAAACGATTCATAAACCGAGCATCCCAGCCATCGATAGCAGTCACGAAAAAACCACTAATGACGACGTAATGATTATCGAACAAGCTAGGCCATCCACCCTCCGAGCCGGATACGGCGAGTTAATCGCGCTTTTGATAGACTCGGGGACGGATTGGAGGGACGAAATACAAAAATATTTGACAGAAGGAACGCTCCCCGAGGATAAATGGACGACACGACGACTAAAAGTCAAATGTGCAAGATACACCATGCATAACGGCGTCCTGTACAAGTATTATGCTAACAAAATCCTCCTAAGATGTTTACACAGAGACGAAGTCAGCCGAGTTCTGGAAGAAACCCATTCAGGAGCCTGCGGGAATCATTCCGGAGGTCGATCCCTCGCTCTCAAGATAAAACTTAACGGACACTATTGGCCGACTATGCTTGCGGATTGCGAAGCCTACTCTAACAAATGTGAGAAGTGTCAACGACACGCGCCATTTATACATCGCCCCACCGAGCTACTCACAACATCCACGGCGGCCTATCCTTTCATGAGGTGGGCTATGGACATAGTCGGACCATTACCACTCTCCAACCAAAGGCGTTTCCTCTTGATCATGACTGACTACTTCACCAAGTGGGTCGAAGCCGAAGCCTACGTGTCGATACACGACGTCCAGGTCCAAAACTTCGTCTGGAAGTACATCATATGCCGATTCGGGCTACCCTACGAAATCGTCACGGACAACGGTTTCCAGTTCACATCCAACGTGTTCGAAGGTTTTTGCAGAAAATGGGATATACGACTCAGCAAATCGACACCGAGATACCCCCAGGGGAACGGTCAGGCGGAGGCCACTAATAAAACTATCATTGACGGCATCAAGAAACGCCTCGAAAAGAAGAAGGGAGTATGGGCCGACGAGTTAGACGGAGTCCTTTGGTCACACCGAACCACACCTCGCCGAGCAACGGGATCCACTCCATTTTCCTTAGCCTTTGGCGTGGAAGCAATGGTCCCGGCAGAGGCAAATGTTTACACCTTTCGCCGAGCCCTCATGCCACAACACAGAGAGATCAACGAAACGATGCTACTTCACGCACTCGACACGATAGAGGAAGAACGCAACCGAGCTCTCCTCTGCATTCAAAACTATCAGCAACTCGCAACTCGGTACTACAATCAAAAAGTACGAGAACGACACTTCCGCGTCGGCGACTACGTGCTCCGAAAAGTTTACGAGAACACAAAGGAGTGGAGAGCTGGGAAACTCGGTGCCAAATGGGAAGGACCGTACAAGATAACAAAAGTCGTTAAACCCGGCATTTACGAACTCGAATCAATGAAGGGAGAAGCCTTGCCGCGTTCATGGAATTCAACAAGCTTGAAGGAATACTTCTAATCAGGCCCGCGCCAAAAAAAAAAAAAAAAAAAAACTAGAACTACGAGTGACTTGATTCTTCTTCGGAAGATACGTAGGCAGCCTTCACCGGCACAGTCACAAATTCAAATAAAATTCCATTTTTAACACTGAGTCATCACAATTAAAGGATTACTGAACTGTCTTAACTACCAGGCCGAGTCCTTGCTCGCCGTAGTTAAAACTTATGCCAAATTTAAGTTTAAAGCCCCTTTTAAACTCATGCCGAGTTAAAAGTCGCGGCTACCATTAAGCCGAGTCCTTACTCGCAAAAATTGAAGCCCAACGCGGCCTCGATTGTAAGCCGAGCATCCAATAAGACTCGCAACAATTAGCATCGTGCCTCCTGGCCAGGGGCACGGTCTCATTTGTACGCGAGGTGCACATCGTGGCAAGGGAAAGCCGGGATCCGTCTCGCACCTTACAAACCGGGTTCGTACCCGTACGTTCTTCGAGGTGGGCGATAAGAAATAAGCCGAGCACTTAAGCCTCGCACATTCGTCCGTCCTTAGAACAATAAAGTCGAGCATACGTAAGCCTCACAAAACCACCCTATGGTAAAATCACAGATCGAAGTTGCTATCTATTTTGAATTTTTCAAAGAACAAATTTGAAAGCAAAATAGTTCGACTTAAAAGTGCAAGTATCTGACTCAAATCGCAGTTCGAAAATTGACAAAAGGAACAGATTCAAGCAGAAGATACTTATAACCCAAAATATAGGAAACCGAAAGTCTTACAAGTCGAAACATAAAGTTTAACCAAAATAAACAAAAGAGAACAAGACTCAGAATAATTCTATCCAACGGCCTCTTGAACGCCCTCGGCATCCTTCTCGGCTCCATCTGGAACACCCGCATCCTGAGCATCCACGGCTACGCCCGTCTGATCCAAAACCGAGGAAACGGCCAGATTGTCAGGAAGGACAAGTCCCACATTAGAGCCAAACTGGTCGACATTCTGCGGGACTGAGACCGGCGAATCTCGGGCCGTCAGCATAAGCGGTGGACGTTGAGTCGGCGAAAGTTCAAATTTCAGATCTTCCCGCGTAAGAACATCCAAGTCCTCAAACTCTTTGTCAACTCGGGCCTCGTCTGCGGTAACCTGGTCCAAGACCGATTGAGGAATCGGCACCCCACTCTCCTTCAACTCAAGCAGACACTCCCTTAGACCAGTAATCTGGCCTAGCTCTACTTGCTTCTTGACCGCTATCTCTTGGTCATTGACGAACCGACGAAACAAGTCGATGCGAGACTGGAACCGCTCTCTCATCTCGGCCTCTACTTTTCCCCTTTCTTTGAAGACTTTATCTTCACACAGTTTCTTATGACGAAGCGCCTCCGATTCGTACATCTCGCGATCGGCCTTTGCCTTCTCATCGGCTTCATGTATCTTGCCTAGGAGTTGACGATTTTCCTTCTCCAGATTTTCAAGCTGATTCTCTCGCTTCTTCAGCGCCTCAACCAGTGAATGAGCATCCCAAGCACTCTTGAGGGCAACCCGGTTCGACGCCGCTATCAACTATAAAAAAAAAAAACATTCCTGATCAAAAAACAGGAAACATCAAAATCAAAAGATAAATAAAAAAAATATACCTCGGCCTCAGCCCTTTTCAGGTTAAGAATTGCCTCATAATGAGGAAGCCTCTCCTGCGCAGGCCAGTCGGCATCACTCCCTCTCAGGCAAGAAAGAAGATCAAAACAGGCTTGAGTGTTTTGAACAAAGGGGACATCGCTCTCGTAATGATAGGCGAAGTTATGAAAGGACGACCGAGTTGCGATATCTGCATCTTTATGAGAGCTACAAGGACGAGCCGTCACAATCTCTCTACGCGAAAGGAAGGGCTTCTTCTCGCCAGAAATAACGTCAGTCACGTCGCCTCTCTCCCAGGACAGCCGAGTCCATGCATCTACGTACTTTGTCTTCTTACATGGACCCTCTAACCCCGGCGTCTCAGGAGCCGACCTCTTCTTCGATTGGGATTTCGACGGAGCCTTGATGGAAGGAGCCTTGGGAGGAAGGACGAGAAGGAGAAGCCTCCTTAGACTTCTCAGCAGAGGAAGAAACCGAGGTGAGCTTCTTCGAGTAATTAACGGTTATCTTTTTGGGTTTGCCCATCCTAGGTCTCTGCAGATCTGCCGGGTTGACCTTCTCTTGGATATCCCACTCGACTGAATAAAAAAAAAGGGGTTAGTTAGCTACGACCCAAGAAATAACAGTACTAGAAGTCGGTACCTTTGGAAATCTTCGAACGAGATCGATTGATTCGCGCCCGCGTTATATCTCCCCACTTGCGAAGACTAAGGCTCCGGATCTTCTCAACAATGGCGAAGAAATCGTCTGGGTACGGCTTGTAGAAGGGATGACGCACTGCAAACAGAGAGAGCAATGAGTAAATTACAAAGGAACTAAAAGTTCAAAAAAGAATTCTACCGATGTTAGTATTCCACGACGATCTAGGAGAGCCGTGACCAGCAGGAATGACCATGGACGTGATCTCAGCGTAAAAATAAAACCGCTGCCAAACACGCGTTTTACTCGGCGCGTTCACTACAACCCCTTGATCAGCTCTTATCCTGATGGTGAAGCATCCAGGACTGGTGTTCTTCATATGACTTATAGAAGTTATCTCCTCGAACATCCTAACACTGATATGTATGCCGCACTCGGACCCCAGAACGAGGAGACACACCATTTGTCGAACTGCAGTTGCTGACAATTGAGAAATGGCAATCTCGCGCCGAGAACAATAAGAAACTAGCAAATCTGGCAAAGGGAGCCAAAGTCGGCACCCCGACGTATCCGCATTAATGAAGTAGGACTCGTATAGACAGACATAACCGGGAGGAGGAGTCCACGGGCGATCTCTCGGTCCAGGGATAATAAATTTGATCCTAGGATCGGCGCCGCATCCCGATAACGTCGATCTGACCGACTTCTCGTCAGAACGAGTCTGAAACACGTTCGCAAAGCCTCCCGATAGAGTTATTGGGAACTCGGCAGAAGGAATCGAGTTCCCCATTAGATTCGTCCTTCTCGGCACTCGGCTCATCTTCCGGTTCAATAGAGTCGGAATCTCGGAGCTGCGGAACGATAAATTCATGGCGACCCGAGCTCGTTGCTGTATCCGCCATCTGAGCTATTTCATGACGGTACTCAAGCTCCTTTAAAGCGTTATAACAAGGATGCCGCCTTAGATCAGAAGACGTGCTTGGAGAGGACGACCCAGTCGAAATGACGCGCCGGTTCGGGGAATCCTCACCAGATGACACAGAAACAACTCCTTTATCCTTGTTTAATGAGCAACGGATCAAAGACATCTCTGGCGATGAACAGACGAAGAACACGATGACCGGAAATAGACTTGAAACTAAATCCTAATAGATCTACGACCGAACGGCGGCGGAGTGCAAATCGGAAAGAAAAAACGGTAGAGAGTGAAAAATATTACCTTTTAGCTTCGCTCTCTTCACTCGGACAGAAGTGAGGAAATGAGAAATGGAGGAGCCATTTATAGGAGAAGGAAAGGCATCGTGTTCAAGAAGATAATAAGTGCCTCGTTTCTCGCACCTATCAAAACAATCATAACTGCCTAAGTGACGCCTCGATTCTGGAAGCTACCATAGCAAGTCACGATACCCTAAGCGATGCTTCGAAATCCACAACCACAAACCGGACGGACCAAGGGTCGATATGGTTCCTTATGGAATCGAATCAGAACCGACCGAACCAATTCGAATCATCGGGCCGGATCCAGCCAGAAGATAATTAGGTAATGGGCCGAAAAGGCTCGTTACAAGAGAAAATCCAGGCCCACTAAAATCACTTCTCAAACCTAGCGATATCCCTCGTAGCGACGATTTGAAAAATCACCGCACTGGGGGGGGCTTATTGTTGGAGTCAGAATTAGCACTTCCCCAAAAGGCTTTTTCAGGATTTTAAGACGGCCCTAAAAAGGAAAGATGGTCTAAGGCCCAGGTCGGTAAAACATGGTTAAACCCGGCCCGGCTCATCTATGTCTAGGGTTTCAGAGGAGGCAAATCGATAAATAAACCTAAAACGGCGTAGAACTTGGCGGTGCCGGGATATGCGAATATTCCATAAATCAAGACCGAGATATTAGGAAATTCTCGTATTTTCCTTTATTTTCCTTTACTAATTAGCCGACTTTGTAAACCTTATAAAAAGGGGGTCTTGTTTTTTTTTTTTTTTTTTTTTTTAAAGGGGGTCTTGTTATTCAATAAGGACACGCTTTTCATAATAGTTTTCGGAGAGACCTAGAGAGTTAATAACCTAATTCTTTCCGGCAACTTAAAACACTCTATTCCGCCGTCTTGCTCCATCTCGGAACTAAGACAAAAACCCTAATTTCCTAGACTGCAGCCGTGTTCATTAATCTCTCTTTTAGAATCCCTTAAGAAAGACCTAAAACTCTTATTATCATTGGATAGACCGAGTTGAGGATCAACAACGCTGGAAATCAAACAGAAAAACCAACAAAATGGATTAGTCCAACATAACACCTTAAAGTCAACAAAAATTCAATGTTTTTTAATTTTCTCAAAAAAGTATATTCATATGGACGAATTGGAGAAGACAGTCTCCGCCAGACCGCCACGACTTGTGACGTTTGCTGACGGTATAAAAAACATTGACGCCGTTGTCTTCCTCTGAATAGACAATTTTCATAGTTATGAATGTGTAATCCATAATTATTTTTCTTTACTAACACAATATATAAAGTTATAGTTTAATAGAAAGTGTGGTAGCCTAATAATAACATAAATTGTTAGTTTTCAATATCCCGGGTTCGAATCCATTTTAGTTACGGGAATGTATTTTTACATGAAAATATTTTAATAATCACTTAATAACCGTGGGAAACTATGGGATTATCTTTGCTAGCAAATGAAGTAAAATCAACTAAAGAAGTATGTGACCTAACTTTTTTTATAAATTTTATCATCTCTCCTAACTTTTCTATTTTGTTTTTGTTTTTGTTAAACTTTTTCGAAGAGATCTGTCTATATATATATGGGTTGATTACAAAAATGCCTCTTAAATTGAAATCAACCTTAAAAAAAATTCACCTTTCTTTTTCTTCTCTTTCGTTACAAAATCTTCTTAATAATTTGGGTTATTCACGATAATGCCATTATTAAAGTTTTTTTATGAAGTCTGATTTTTTTGTTTTATGAAAAGACAAAAAACCTTTGAGATATAACTTAATTACGAAACTCACATCTTTTCAAATTAACCTAACAACCATTAACAACCAAATTTGAGCTCCTAATGTCTCACAAACCAATTTCGATCCATTAAAACTCTATATTAGAGTTCACAACATTCTATTCTCCTATTTCCTCACTAAATTCATCCAAAAAACTCTCTAATTCAAATTTTAAATTTTTAAAATTTTGGATCTCTTGAAATTTTGGTTATTTTGCATAAAAATGGTTGGGGTTGTTGTGTATTGGCGTAAGTAGAAGTTTTGGGCGTTTGGCGAAGGTAAAAATGAACTCAAAACCATATTTAGGTAACTTTTCACAAGATCCGCCAATTTTTTTATTTGTTTCGCGATTTTAGACTTCCCATTAAGTCTCATGGTCAACGAGAGGGTAGACCTCCAATGAAGTCTAAATAAGCAGATCATAGTTTTGCAATTGATCAAAATTTGATTTTTTTTTATTCATACGTCTTATGTAGTCAGAAAAATAAATTAGTGAATTTGACCGAATTTTGATTTTTTCTCAGATGGAATCCGAAGTCAAAATAAAAAAGGGTAGAAAGAGTAATTGACCTAAAATTTCAAATGTACCAGAATAAGGAAAAAAATTTCAGACATCTAAAGCATTCTGTAAACAAGGGAAAAAATATCAGACAACTCTATAAGTGTGAAATGCAAAACGTTTGTGAGACTGCTATAGAAATTTAAAATACCAAATTTTGGTCAACGCCAAAAATACCCTAAAATGCTAAGCTTTTTATCAGACTTCCCTCATTGTATGAATATCTTATCATACTACAATAGAAGTCTTTTCTAAAAAGTCAACCTAAAATTTTTTTGGTGAACCCCAAAAATACCCTTATTTGTCAGATTGTAGTGGAAGTTTGTAAATCTTCAGACTTCTTGAAGAAATGTGATGGAAAATTCAAAATTTTAAGTCCATTAAAAAACTACTGTATACTTCATACTTCATAAGCTATCTAACAAAGATGTCAAAAATTTACAAAATCATATTGTATACGCAGTATGAATGGCTGTCAGACTGCATCTACATTATAAAGTGCAAATACCCTCTTTTTCAGACTGCATTATAGGTCTGACAAAAGTACTGTCAGACTTCTTTGGATGTATGAAATGCTAAAAAAAATTAAAACACAGTTTTTGTATATTTGTGATGAATTTCGTTGATTTTAATTTTTATAAATGTGTGCTAGTTGTATATGTTCCTCCTGAGTAAGTTTTACATTCCTATGTTTGGTAATTATTTTTAATCAGTTTTTGAAGAATATTGGCAATGTACCTAATAGAATCAGACTTTGTATACAATAATTTTATTTAAAAAACAAAAAATCCAATTGTATATTATATATAATGTATTTAAATTATTTTTAACTTTCACATGTGTTATATTTTAATTATGTTGCGCCACTATCATTTTTATTAGATGAGGTATTATATTTATTTGATAATGAATTTTCTTAAGTTATTGGCAATGTAACTAAATTTATAAGATTTTAACTCATAAGAATCAGACTTTTTTTGAAGTGCCAGTCAATATGTCCCTTTGCTACTTATTGTCTATTTCCTTCAAAAATTGTTTGATATTAGGTTGTTACTTTGTTGCGTTGTGACTTAAATATTTTTGTATTTCTTGGTTTACCAAGTTTATGGCTTGTATCTTGTATTACTTTTCATGTTTACATGCTGATTTCATTAGTTTTGTGTCTTGTATTTGGGATACAATGGTAAAAGAAGTTTGTACTAACCAAATGATCAATACAATAAGGTTTTTAGAATACACTAAGAAAAAGAAGTGGTACAAATGTGTTTCCGGCAAACATTTAGAAGGCTACATTTTTATTTGTTACCAATATCTAATGCAATACAAGGTGTCCAAAAAAAAAAGATTACAAAAATGAGAAAACATCTAATCTAATATCAGACTTCAGAATTAGTCTAGTATTAGACTTCATGTTGAAATTCCACTCTCAGAGTTCCACTCTCAGACTTCGCTGCAATCCACCAACCATGACTTGCCTCTGACGGGCGATACCTAGATCAGATAAGTACTTTGCTTCAGCTCATCTTCAGCTCGCTTAATCTGCAAGATTTTATCAGTCTCTGCCTTTTCGTTTGCAGCTATACAACCATATCATCAGACTTCTTTGGCAGTCTGGATATTACAAGTGTAAGAAATTCACCACCACTTAAGTTTATTTTAGTTTATCATATGTTGGTTTATGCAATCTAAGGGGGTAATTCTTTCTAACCAATTTTCTTATCATGGCTTTTCTAGCAAATTTTTCTCCAAGGTTAAGGTGACCCATTTTTCCGATGTTCTATACTTTCAATGAACAAAAATTCCTTATTGATTTGAGTTGATAAGAGTAAATTTATATAACTTTGTTATCATAATCTAATACAATATAATGTGTTCAATAAGAAGACTAATAACCAGTCGAAAACTACAAAATGAGTAAATATCTAATATAGTATCTGGCTTTACACTTCAAAAGCAGTCTAATATCAGAGTTCAAAAGCAGTCTAATATCAGACTTCATGTTGAAGTTTCACTCTTAGCCTTTGGTTGTAGTCTGATATTTCACTCTCAGACTTCACGTTCGTTGAAAGACCTCTCTCTAATCCCACCCAATCTCCTTGAATCCACTTCTCTCTTCATCGGTTAGATTACGAGCTACAAAATCGAGAAAATTCGTTTCTTTATTAGCTAATAAAAAATAGAGCTCGTAGAACATCCATGACGGATTAGAAAGAAATATAACTGAATACAAAGAAAGAATAGGAAGTTGCTGAATCAAACAAGAAAATTAAATTAGATCCTAAGGGTTTTGTTCACAAAAAGAGAGATTTTTTTTGTTAGTTGTTGCATATGTGAAAAATGACCTTTTTACAAGTTTAGGTTTAGATAGGTGGAGAGAAATTGGAGGGAAGTTTTACCGGATTTTTAACAATTGGAAAATTTTAGGGTTGTAAAATCTCCGGTATCAAACTTCATATTCAGTCTGGAATGGAACTTCAGAATCGAGTGAGAATTTTTGAAATTTTCATGCGGTAAAATTTCCCGCATTTTTTAAAAGTTTTCATGTGAAAATTTTAAAAAACTTTGAAATTTCAGAAGTCATATGCAGTCTGAAATAAGACTTTAAACCAGATTTACTTGGATGTTTGAGAAACTCTAAAGTTTCAAATTTTACTCTTAGACTTTTGTTGTTGTCTGATATTAGACTCTCAAACTTCACATTCCTTGTACTTCAATGAATTGTTAGGAGCCATTAGAAGCATAAGAAGCCCGAATTCCAGCCTCATTGGAGAGTCATCTTGCCCCACCTTAAACAGGCACGTGAAAAAGAATAAATACAAAGCTTTTGCATTAGTTAGCGAACAAGTCTCCAAGAAGTGGTTAATAAAGGGTTGTTTGATATCTGCAGAGTGAAAAATAATGAGCAAATCAAATTGTATAATCAAAAGTCCATGTCAAGAGAGTAAAGAAACTAGACTTCGAAATCAATTTATTTTCAAACCCAAATTCAGATTCAAATTTGTAAAAGCAGACTTCACCTCACCAAATCAGAATCCAGTTTCCCGATTAAGTGAAGTAAAAAAATTCCAATTAGTTCAGTTAAAACAACTTTTGAAAACCATAAACCAGAATAAATCTACTCACCGATTTCACAGCTCAAAAAGAACCAACGACGAATCACATACGTAAGAACTTGAATGAGAGAATAAGCTTGAAAACCTTCCTGGGTGAGAAATTCGAAAGAAGTTTTACAAAAGAGAGAGAAAGACGGGTTGTGAGAGAAGGAGGGATGTGAAGATTTTTTTTGGTGTTATATGTGTGTGTGGCTGATTATTTTTTACAAGATTAGGTTTAGAAAGCTGGAGAGAAATTTTGCCTCGCCAAGATTTTTAACAATTGAAAGTTGTAAAAATATCTGGTATCAGATTTCATATGTAGTATGAGAAGAAACTTTTGAATCGAGCGAAAATTCTGAATTTTACAAACAGAAATTTCCCACCGTTTAAAAAAGTTGTGTGAAATTTTTTCAAAAACTTTCAAATTTCAGACTTCTTATGCAGTCTGAAATAAGATTTCATGAGAAGTCTAAATACTTGAATAAGATTTAGCTGAAAGTCTGAGAAACCTTAAATCTAATAATTAATACTTAAATACCATTATATTATATAGAAAACTTATAACAAACATCAAACTCGTTTAACATAGTCACAAACTAATCAGTTTGATGTTTGTTATACATATTATGTGGTTGGTTAGTTTTGTCACTCTTTTGTGTTCCTATTTTAATAGTCATTTCTTTGGAGAGCAAGACAACAACAAGAATGAAGAGGTAATGTTCTTATTTATGTGTGTAAAGGATATGTCGTATGATTGTAATTAAGGGTCTCATTAGCTTATACCTAATTTCATTTTTGTAATCCTACAAATACTGTACATATATATTTTAATAAATTATTCAATTCTCCAAAGAAAAATGGTATTAGTGGTATCACTCTTTTTAAACTTAGAACTTTTTTTTTTTTTGCTATCTTCCTCACAGCCAACAAGCCGCCGACTACCACTAACACCATTAACGTCGCCAACTCCACAATCTTGAATGTCAATAGGGCAGATTTTTCAAAGCTTGATCTCACCAACTACTTGATTTGCAGACTTCAAGTGCACTCTTTGCTCGACTGCTATGACCTATCCGCTCATCTTGATGGTTCAACCGGTATCCCTGTCACGACAATTACCATCTTCAATGTTCTCTATGCCAGTCCGGATTACCTGATCTGGAAACGCCATGACAAGCTTATCTACAAATATTCATAGGAGCGATCTCCACATCACTTCAGCCTTTTGTCTCTTGGGATACAATGGCTACTTTCGCTTGGGAAACACTCAACAATACCTATGTGAAATCGAATTGAGGAATATTAAGCAGCTCATGACACAACTTAAGCAATAGATCAAAGGTAACATGTTGAGTAAAGTTAGACATCGGAAGTTAGACAAGTTGTCAAAGTAATATATAAAGGGTTAGTACCAATCCACTCTTTGCCAATTTGTTTTGAGTTGAAAGCTCATAACAAGCCCAAATGAACATGGTATCAGAGCAAGTCGATTATTGGGCCATCCAGTAGATGTCCAGTACCACAAGTTCTCATGACATAAAGGTGTAACTTCAGGTGAATTCCTCGGCTACGTCGTGACCCGAAGGGGTATATAGGCCAATCCAAAACAGATCTCGGCTATCATCGACCTACCTTCACCGAGAAACACTCGGGAAGTTCAACCGCTCACCGGCCGCATTGCCGCCCTGAACAGATTCATATCTCGTTCGACGGACAAATTCCTCCCCTTCTACGAACTCCTCCGAGGAAACAAAAGATTCGTATGGGACGACAAGTATCAGGAAGATTTTATTCAGCTAAAAGACTACCTGTCAAATCCACCAGTACTATCAAAACCAGAAAACGGCGAAATACTATTCCTGTACATCGCGGTATCAACAACCGCGGTCAGTGGAGTTCTAGTCCGAGAAGACAGAGGAGAGCAGAAGCCTATCTTCTACATCAGCAAGACTATGAACGGATCAGAAGCAAGATATCCAGCCATAGAAAAAGTCGCGCTCGCAGTAGTAACTTCAGCAAGAAAACTACGCCCATATTTCCAATCCCACACCATAGCCGTGCTGAGTAGTCAACCTCTCAGAACAATCCTGCACAGTCCAGGACAATCGGGACGATTGGTGAAATGGGCAGTAGAACTCAGTGAGTACGACATCGAATATCGGAACAGAACGACAGCCAAGTCTCAGGTAATCTCCGATTTTCTAGTCGAGTTGTCTCCCGAGGAAGACTTGAAAATTCAAGAGAAGAATTGGAAATTATTTGTCGACGGCGCATCGTCAAAATGAGGAGCCGGGATAGGAGTACGTCTCATATCACCAACAAGAGAGGTAATAGAGCAATCTTTCCGCCTCGGATTCACAGCATCAAACAACACAGCCGAGTACGAAGCACTGCTAGCCGGACTTAGACTGGCAAAAGAAATCGGGGTTAAAAACTTACTGGCTCATTGCGATTCAATGCTTGTGGCAAATCAAATAAACGGTGAATATGGAGCTAAGAATGAAAGGATGGAGGCTTACCGAAAGGCGGCCCTAGAGCTTACTGACGCGTTTGAATTCTTTGACATAGTCCAGATCCCAAGAAAGGATAATGCCCCGGCAGATGCACTAGCATCGCTGGCATCAACCCCAAATCCGGACCTATGTCGGCGAATCCCAGTAGAAACGATTCATAAACCGAGCATCCCAGCAGTCACGAAAAAACCACTAATGACGACGTAATGATTATTGAACAAGCTAGGCCATCCACCCTCCGAGCCGGATACGGCGAGTTAATCGCGCTTTTGATAGACTCGGGGACGGATTGGAGGGACGAAATACAAAAATATTTGACAGAAGGAACGCTCCCCGAGGATAAATGGACGACACGACGACTAAAAGTCAAATGTGCAAGATACACCATGCATAACGGCGTCCTGTACAAGTATTATGCCAACAAAATCCTCCTAAGATGTTTACACGGAGACGAAGTCAGCCGAGTTCTGGAAGAAACCCATTCAGGAGCCTGCGGGAATCATTCCGGAGGTCGATCCCTCGCTCTCAAGATAAAACTTAACGGACACTATTGGCCGACTATGCTTGCGGATTGCGAAGCCTACTCTAACAAATGTGAGAAGTGTCAACGACACGCGCCATTTATACATCGCCCCACCGAGCTACTCACAACATCCACGGCGGCCTATCCTTTCATG
Organism: Orychophragmus violaceus; assembly: GCA_030180135.1. Classification (NCBI taxonomy): domain Eukaryota; kingdom Viridiplantae; phylum Streptophyta; class Magnoliopsida; order Brassicales; family Brassicaceae; genus Orychophragmus; species Orychophragmus violaceus. Next base: position 34,912,495 of record CM058233.1, read on the forward strand.
AGGTGGGCTATGTGTTGGAATTGTGTCCAGTAATCTCGGTACTGTCTCTAGAAAGTAAGAGTATGTCAATGATCAGACATAAGTCATATAATACTGGGGGTCATGATGGCTTGCTAGAGTCCGCTCATGATCTATAAGTCTTGGACTTATTGCCTCTATTATATGATCCCATATGGGTCACACGCCTAAGCTAACAGGAAAATGTGTAGGAACATTTTAGCAGAAGTACGGTAAAAGTGCTAGGCATTTACTGTACTTAGAGAGAATAAAACGGTTTAGGCACTGTGTGTCGATCGACACACAAGGGGTATCGGTCGACACAGTGCGCGAATGCCGTCTAGTTAATTGGTGTTTGGGCCAAATGGCCCAAACGGAATCAGACAAGTTTTATAAGGTAAAACTCGAGTTTCTGAGCAATTAACCCTAATCCCACAGCCGAAAACTCTCTCTCTCTCTGCGCCGAGCTCCTTGTGGTCTAGCAGCCGTTTTCTGTGATCGCGTGTGTGAACCTTTGGAGGATTCATCCCTCGGTGTTTCTCTGATCTCAGACATACCATCTCTTTCCGCTGCAAACAGGTATAAGGTGAGATCATCATTTGTTTCTATTCTGAGAAGAACCTAGATCGCATGTTTAGGTTGATATGAATCTAAGAATTGAATCAGGATCAACTAAACAATCCTTCAGTGGTATCAGAGCCAATGGTTCTGGTTTTTCTTGTTTAGATTCAATGTTTAGGATTGTTTTCTTGTTTAAAAGTGTTTTGAATCAACTACTGATAAGAGAAACCATTTAAGCAACAAGAATTGAATTCTAAACACACCTAAAATCGCAGAAACCAAGCTATATTGACTTGGTAGAATGCGATTTTCAAAAGTCAGTATCGGCCAGAATCGCATGGATCGATCGATACGATCGCATGGATCGGTCGATACAGTCTATCGGCTAACCCTATTAACGCGTGAAAGCATCGATCGATGCAGGATCGATGCAGGTTCGATATTGGTGCATCGACCGATGCGGTTGGTGCACATCGATCGACACGGTTAGGGTTTTGGCTCGGTTCAGTGCATGCGTGAGAGCATCGATCGATACAGGATCGATGCACGATCGATGCAGGATCGATGCTAAGAGCATCGACCGATGTGGTTGATGGATCGATCGACACGGTTGGTCCATCGATCGACATGGTTGGTTTAAGGCTCGGTTTAATATTTTGATTAAAATTAAACGTCACGGTTTAATAAACAGATTTAATAATTTTATTAAGTCTGGTTAAACCGGGACAAGAAATCCAATGTCGAAAGAATTATTGGATTTAGTGCCTAAACCAGGATTTTCTAATTTGATTTGGTTGGACCAAATAAATTGAGAAAATCCGGTTTAGTAAATAACCGGTTGACAATTGTGGTCATCGTAGTAATTAAAATTTGGTTAGACCAATTTTAATGAACCAGACCGGTTATGTCATTTAATTGGACAATTGGGTCATGTCTTGGACATGGACCAATTCTTGGGCCTCGGGCCAAGAAGTTAAAACAATTGGGCCAATTATTTGAGTCTTTCTTCAGATTAATTTAAAATTTATTTTATAAAGAATATAAATCGATTTTAAATTAAAGTTTCCGATATTTTGAAATTATAAAGTTTCTTATTTTATAGAAGTTTCTAGATTTGCATGATTCGGATTTTAAGAAATTTCTAAAGTTAGAAAGTTTCCGTTTTTAGAAAGTTTCCAATTTTAGAAAGTTTCCAAAAATAGTAGGTTTCCAAAAATGGAAAGTTTCCCGAAATAGTAATCTTCTATTTTGGGAATGAATTTTTTAAATAAACCTACGAACCTCAAATAATATCAAGCGTTGGATGTCTTGTCCATTCTATGTCAGCTGTCGAAGCCCATTCAATTGTATTCATGGCCTTACAGTGTGAGGGTGTCTGCTTTTGCGTGGATAAGACGGTTTGTGATTCATAAATGTCATTGGGAGTCCCAGACATTAATGATTACATGACTGTATAGTCTGGTTTTCTTGACTGGGCCATCGGGAGTCCCGGGCCTTGAGACATCAGAGTGAATTGGGCCTCGGGCCCAGATTCACAACCAAGAGTTATATCACGGATATAATTAGCCGATATAGGGCTTACCGATATAAGCTAAGGTTTGGTGACGGCCAGTGGCCCACTTTAATCTTAGTTATATGTGGATCTTGGAATCATTATATTCTATTGAGGGTAACTTATGTTATTGAATATAATGCGTGATTAATCATATTAAATTTAATACGAGATTAATCATATTGAACATTTTAACTAATAACCTTTTTATCTATTTATTTCAGCTATGACTACTACAAGCACACAAAACTCATTCTCGATCCGGTCTGTTCTCGAAAAGGAGAAGCTGACTGGAACGAACTTCCTGACGTGGTCAAGGAACTTGAGGCTAGTCCTCAAGCAGGAGAAGAAGGATTATGTCCTTCGTGATCCTCTCCCCGAGAGGCCTCCTGCCAATGCCGCCAGGACTCTGCATAATGCTTGGGAAAAGCATTCGTCAGATGAAAATGATGCTTATTGCCTGATGTTGGTGACAATGACTCCTGAGCTGCAAAAACAGTTCGAGAGTGTATTGTCACCCATCGAGATAATGGCAAGCCTGAAATCGCTTTTTCAGGAGCAGGCTAGGACTGAGAGGTTTCAAACAGTTAAGAACCTCTTGGACTGCAAGTTGGCTGCGAATGCGGCAGTGAGTCCTCATGTCTTGAAGATGATGGGTTATCTCGATCATCTTCAGAAACTCGACTGCCCAATCAGCCAGGAACTTGCCTGCGACATCATTCTGCAGTCATTACCTGCAAGCTATGATCAGTTCATTCTGAACTTTAACATGCATGGCTTGAGTAAGACATTGCCTGAGCTTCACGGAATGCTCAAGACTGCGGAGCCCAATTTGAGGAAAACCGCCAAGGACCCAAATGTGCTTATGGTGCAGAAGGGCAAGGGGTTTAAGAAATCCTCTGCTAAGGATAAGGGAAAGGCCAAGGCTGTCCAAGTCGCGGACAAGGACACGCCAAAGCCCAAGCCCAAGTCCAAGGCTGGGCCAACTGACATATGCAGGTTCTGTAAAGAACCAGGGCATTGGAGGAGAGAATGTAAGAAATTCCAGGAAGGTCTAAAGGAATTGAAGAAGAAGACTTTTGAGACTTCTTCAACAGGTATTTTTGTTATAGAAGTTAATACAACTACTTCTGATAATACCTCATGGGTTATGGATACTGGTTGTGGGGCTCATATTTGTACTAATATGCAGGCACTCAGCAACAGTAGAAGGCTGAAGCAAGGACAAGTGGAGCTACGAGTTGGGAATGGAGCGAAAGTTCCAGCACTAGCTGTAGGCACTTACTTGTTGTCTTTACCTTCGGGATTGATTTTAGAACTGAATAATTGTTATTTTGTACCTGCTATAAGCAGAAATATTATTTCAATTTCTTTGTTGGATTTGGAAGGTTATGATTTTTCAGTTAAGAATAAATTATGTTCCTTCAATCGCAACAATTTGTTCTATGGTTCTGCCCCTCTTATGAATGGGCTTTACATACTCGATCAATCCGCGCCAATTTATAACATTAATACCAAACGGTTCAAACCTAATGAGGAGAACCGAACGTTTCTATGGCATTGTCGTTTAGGGCACATCAGCGAGAAACGCATCAAGAGGCTCCATTCGAATGGACTTCTTGGCTCATTTGACTTTGAGTCATGTGAGAAATGTGAATCCTGCATGATGGGCAAAATGACACGGGCCCCCTTTAATAAACCTAACGAGAGGGCCAGTGACGTATTGGGCCTGATACACACTGATGTGTGTGGCCCAATGTCCACAAATGCAAGAGGAAACTATCAGTACTTCATTACCTTTACTGATGATTTCAGTAGGTATGGATATGTTTATTTAATGAAACATAAGTCTGAATCTTTTGAGAAGTTCAGAGAATTCCAAAATGAAGTACAGAACCAACTTAGCAAAAGCATTAAGGCTCTTCGGTCCGACCGAGGAGGAGAATACTTAAGCCAAGAATTCAGTGATCATCTGAGAGAGTGTGGGATCGTATCCCAACTCACTCCTCCTGGAACACCTCAATGGAATGGTGTGTCTGAAAGGAGAAATCGGACCTTATTGGATATGGTTCGATCTATGATGAGTCACACAGACCTTCCAATATCCCTTTGGGGATATGCTCTGCTAACAGCAGTGTTCACTCTAAATAGAGCGCCATCGAAAGCAATAGCAAAGACACCATATGAATTATGGACTGGAGAAGCTCCAGTGCTGTCTTATCTCAGAATTTGGGGTTGTGAAGCCTATGTCAAGAGATTGATCTCAGACAAGCTTACACCAAAATCTGACAAATGCTACTTCATTGGTTATCCACGGGAAACCAAGGCTTATTACTTCTATCTACGTTCCGAGAACAAGATCTTTGTTGCCCGGGATTGTAACTTTCTTGAGAGGGAGTTTCTCTCTAAGAAAGACAGTGGGAGTAAGGTACTGCTTGAAGAAATTCAAGATGAACAGGATACTGCTCAACCTAATGAGGAAGAGCAGCAGGAGGACCTACAAGAAATTGTAGAGCCTGAACCTGTAGTACCTGAAGTTCGAAGATCCGGGAGGATCCGTCACGAACCCGAGAGATATCAAGGATTCCTCGTGACTGACTGTCATGATCTTCTGATCATTGATGGTGATGAACCATCGAACTTCAATCAAGCCATGATGGTGAAGGAATGTTTAGATTAATCCTGATTCAATTCCAGATTCAGATCATCCTAAACATGCTGATCTAGGTTCTTCTCGAATAGAAACAATAGATGATCTCACCTTATACCTGATTTGCAGCGGAAAGGGACGGTATGTATGAGATCAGAGAGCCACCGAGAGATAACTCCTCCAGAGGTTCACACACGCACACCGAGCAGGAAGAAGGCTGCTAGGCCACTGAGGAACTCGGCGCAGGAGAGAGAGAGGCGCGGCTAGTTCGGGTTCGGGTTAGAGAAGAAAAAGACTCGAGTTTTACTTATAAAACTTGTCCAATTCCGTTTGGGCCGTTTGGCCCAAATACCAAATAACCCGAAAGCGTTCGCGCACTGTGTCGATCGACACTCCTTGTGTATCGATCGACACAGAGTCGCCAAACCCTTTTATTCTCTCTAAGTACAGTAAATTCCTAGCACTTTTACCGTACTTCTGCTAAACTGTTCCTACACATTTTCCTGTTGGCTTAGGCGTGTGACCCATATGGGATCATATAATAAAGGCAATAAGTCCAAGACTTATAGATCATGAGCGGACTCTAGCAAGCCATCATGACCCCCAGTATTATATGACTTATGTCAGATCATTGACATACTCTTACTTTCTAGAGACAGTACCGAGATTACTGGACACAATTCCAACAATCTCCCACTTGTACTGGAATCTCTGTATTTATAATCCTTTTGTCACAATATCTCGATTAGTCATAAGGCAAGATTGGTGTCATCCTTATAAAGCCTAATCTTGTTCATCGGACTCTGATTTGATACTGACAATCCAAACGACTCGGGAAAGTCTGTTTGAGCATGGCCATGCATTTTCCAGTATTCAAATCTCCGATTGGCCTAGAGATATTCACTCCATTTATATTGGAGGGACAAATCCCGTCTTGTTCCATCACTGCAAACTACTCATTTCATAATGTACCCAAACAAGGTCCTTATAACTATCGCAGAACGACAGCGTTAGACAATGATCAAAGTGCATCAGTCCATGTGCAGTCACATGCATGCGAACTCAGGTCTAAGGACTATACTCTATAGTCGTAGTGAGAATCTCTTATGACACAGATATAAATATCCTGAAGAGTTCTCATAAGCGGGTCTTGTCCGGTCGTATGTTCCCAAACATACACCTATGTACTGACTTTGATGCCGCGCATCTATGACACACTGAGACTTTGTCATAAGTCACGTACCAATCCAGTCTCACACGGTTGTTGGTGTTCCAATTTCAACAACCTTCGACTAGGGACAGGATGATATAAGCCATCTATCAAATATAGGGTCTCATGATCAAGCTAAATGACTTCGATGACTCAAGATCAAGTCATTTACTTCGATGACCTATAAAATGGTTCATATCACTTTGGAACGATTATTTCATCACAGTTAAAATAATCTTGAAATAATAATTTCATTAAACATCTTAAATGTTGTTTCAAGAACATATCCAATAACTAAATTAAGCCCTTTAATAACTCCCACTGAAATTAAGACTACATCTTAATTTTACTTATCCTACAGCAACAGTCCGCGACTCGTGCTTAGGCCTAAGGAGTGGTTTCGTTAATAGATTAGCAACGTTCTCATTCGTTGAAACTTGCTGATCTACTTAACATCTCTGTCATTTATCTTATGGAATAGGTTATACCTATCCTCAAGGTGTTTGGACCTCTGATGTGCAGCTAGTCTCATCTATGCTGGGAATCACATCAAGTTCAGTGACGAACTCTTCTTTCCAAACAACCTCTTTCGCCACTTCCCAAGCTGCGAAATGTTCAGCTTAAGTCATTGAGTCAGCAACAGTGCCTTGCACCGCCAGATAGACACAAGATATAACCGGACTGTGATCGGAAATCATCTTTGTCTATTGGAAACTTGCCTTTCAGACTCTATCGACTTATAGCACCTCACTTTCTCCGTAAATCAAGAACTTATCCTTAGTATTCCTCAAATACTTTTAGGACATACTTTAGGAAACTTGATTCTTTGCTGGATTTGACTGGTCTTTATTTGTCTTGCTTAACATTAAAGCAACATCAAACAAGTATGTTTCATGGCATACATGATAGATCCAATTGCCGACGCATATGGAATCTCATCCATGCATTTAAGCTCAGCAGTTATCGTAGGATACTGTATCTTGCTTAACTTAATGCCATGTGACATTGGCATAAAACCCTTCTTGGATTGCTCAAAACGTGTAGGACTTTGTCAATTTAAGAATCTGACTTTGTCCTATCAGCTCTTTTGGATCTCTATCTATAGATCCAAAATCCAAGAACTACGTGGCTTTACCCATGTCATTCATTAAACCAACTCCCAAGCTAGTCCTTTACCGACTACAGCGTTGGGACGTCATTTTCGAGAATCAGTATGTCATCGACATACAATATGAGAAATGCAATATCGCTCCCATTAATCTATTTAGTAAACACACAGTTCCGCTTCGTTCCTGTTCAAGTCAAAACCTTGACTACTTCAACAGAACGAAGATTCCAACTCCGATATGTTTGCTTCCATCCATGAATGGATCGATGAAGCTAACTTACATAAAATGTAATTTTCGGAGTCCTGGCTTACTTTCGCTTCTTTGAATTTCGCAGATTCGTCGCTTTCAATGATCATCAGATCATGCGAACTTTCAATGATCATCAGGCTGAACTAATGACGAGAATTCACTCTCGGATTAGTGACTGATTCTTTCATATCTGCGAACTTCAGGCTCCACAGGTGTAGATTCTACAGAAATCTGTAAATCCTTCCGCTGCTCTCCCTCAATAGGTTAAGCAGCCTCCTGTATTTCTCGAATTTCTTCGAGTTGTACTTTTACTCCCACTGTTCTTCTTGGAAAGTAACTTCCCTTCTTAGAAAACAGAATGGTCGTAAAATTTACTTTTTACTCCCACTGTTCTTCTTGGAAAGTAATTTCCCTTCTTAGAAAACAGAATGGTCGTAAAAGTACCGAGCCTTGGTTTCCCTAAGAAAACTTCGAGTTATGCTTTTACTCCCACTGTTCTTCTTGGAAAATAACTTCCCTTCTTAGAAAACAGATTGGACGTAAAAATAACAAGCCTTAGTTTCTCTAGGACAACCAGCGAAGTAGCAAAACTACAAATACTCAGTAAAGACAAATTTGGATCGATTCCAATCCACATTAACGTGGTGTCTTTCAACTGATATTTGTGGAACTATTTCAGTGTAAACTTAGATATTTTAGAGCGTTATTCTTAAATAATATCATGGAAGATTCGTGTGACTTATCTTTAATCATTTCTAATAAGATCTGATTCTTTCTCACAGAAACACCTTAAGGTTTTCAGGAGAAATGAGCTGTGAAACGATTTCACACTCATTTAGATGATCACATAATCAATGACTTAAGTATTCTCACTCGTGATCTAATCCAGAGTCTTAATACTTCTGTCATTCAGATCCTATTCTTCATTCTGGAACTCTTTCGACCATGTCAAAGAATTCCGACTTGTGTCTCATCAAATGAACACAGTCACACTCACTGAAGTAATCAGTAGAGACAATGAAGTACAGGAAATTTTCTCTGGCATTACTGCTCATTGGGCCACATACTTCAGTATGTTCCAGGTCCAATAAGCCTTTGGGCTTTTCTCTAGCTCGGCTAAGATAGGCCCTTTACCTTTTGGTCTAGTAAACAGAATTCAAGTCTCATAAGATATTTTATCAAATGAGCCCAACAGTCCATGACTATGGGATTTCTGAATCCGACTTACTCTTTGTGACCAAGACTTTATGCCAAGAAAAATCAGGTTTAATTCATCAGATTTAAACCAATTCGGTATTTATGTTACATTTAGGCACTCTTTGGTTTAAGATATAAAACCCATTCCATGAATAGGGTGCTACAATTAATATTTCATTAAGATCAAAAGAACAAAACTTGTCTTTTATCGAAATGAAAAACATTCAAATTCTTACAAGAAAATGAAAAACAACTCTGCTTAAAGCAGGTACATTGTAGCAATTACTTAATACAAAACCAAGCCTAAAAGGGATCTATAAGTGAAAACCCTACGGCTGAGGCAGCATCCCAAGCTCCTTCCAGATATGTAGTTTCACTTGCCCTTTCTTCAAAGTTCTACTGTTGCCCAGGCTTTGCATATTCTAACAAATATCAGTGCCACAACCAGTATCCAATACCTATAAGGTAGAACTTGAAGTAATAACTTGAATACCTGAGGAAGTAGTCTCATACATCAACTTCAACTCCTCATCATCTTCCATGAATTTAATGCAATTTCTCTTCCAATGCCCTGTCTCCTTACAGTAGCAGCACTTACCAACGTAAGAGGTATCTGACTCGGGCTCAGAAGACACACGCTTGCCATGATTCAAAATCTGGACAACTTTGTCTTCACCCTTGTCAGTATTAGGTTTAGTAAACCTACCCTTCTCATTCATGAGATTGTACAGGGTACTCTCCACGTTTGGCTCAACTGTCTTGAGCATATCATGCTGTTCAGTCAGCGTCTTCGTTAAGCCTTTCTTGATATAGTTCCTTCTGAACTTATCATAGCTTGACGGCAGTGACTGCAGAATGATTTCAGTTGCCAATTCTTGGCTAACTGGATAATCCAGTTTCCTCAGGTTATCAATGTAACCCATCATTTTACTGACATGAGGACTCACTGGATGATCATTTGGTAGCTTGCAGCTAGTGAGAGACTTAACCAACTGGTATCTCTCCACTCTTACCTGCTCCTGAAATTTCAATTTCAGGCTGCTGATCATCTCTATTGGCGACTCCATGTTCTCATATTGCTTCTGCAAGTCTGAGTCCATGGTAGCCAATATCAGACCACGCACATCTACCGCATCATTATAATGCTTATTCCAAGCATCATATACTGCATGAGAAGCATTGGACCCGATCCTCACGGGGAGAGCTCTCTCAAGGACATAGTCCTTTCTCTCCTGTCTGAGGACTAGCCTCAGGTTCCGCGACCAAGTCAAGAAATTTGATCCGTTCAGCTTGTCCATCTCAAGGACAGACCGGATCGAGAAAGTGTTTTGATTGTTTGTGCTAGTCATAACTGAAAATTAAGATAAAAGGATTTTAGTTAAAATGTTCAATATGATTAATCTCGTATTAAATTTAATATGATTAATCACGCATTATATTCAATAACATCAGTTACCCTCAATAGAATATAATGATTCCAAGATCCACATATAACTAAGATTAAAGTGGGCCACTGGCCGTCACCCAATCCTTAGCTTATATCGGTAAGCCCTATGTCGGCTAATTATATCCGTGATATAACTCTTGGTTGTGAATCTGGGCCCGAGGCCCAATTCACTCTGATGTCTCAAGGCCCGGGACTCCCGATGGCCCAGTCAAGAAAACCAGACTATACAGTCATGTAATCATTAATGTCTGGGACTCCCAATGACATTTATGAATCACAAACCGTCTTATCCACGCAAAAGCAGACACCCTCACACTGTAAGGCCATGAATACAATTGAATGGGCTTCGACAGCTGACATAGAATGGACAAGACATCCAACGCTTGATATCATTTGAGGTTTGTAGGTTTATTTAAAAATCTCATTCCCAAAATAGAAGATTACTATTTCGGGAAACTTTCCATTTTTGGAAACCTACTATTTTTGGAAACTTTCTAAAATTGGAAACTTTCTAAAAACGGAAACTTTCTAACTTTAGAAACTTCTTAAAATCCGAATCATGCAAATCTAGAAACTTCTATAAATTAAGAAACTTTCTAATTTCAAAATATCGGAAACTTTAATTTAAAATCGACTTTATAATTTTATAAAATAAATTTTAAATTAATCTGAAGAAAGACTCAAATAATTGGCCCAATTGTTTTAACTTCTTGGCCCGAGGCCCAAGAATTAGTCCATGTCCAAGACATGACCCAATTGTCCAATTAAATGACATAACCGGTCTGGTTCATTAAAATTGGTCTAACCAAATTTTAATTACTACGATGACCACAATTGTCAACCGGTTATTTACTAAACCGGATTTTCTCAATTTATTTGGTCCAACCAAATCAAATTAGAAAATCCTGGTTTAGGCACTAAATCCAATAATTCTTTCGACATTGGATTTCTTGTCCCGGTTTAACCAGACTTAATAAAATTATTAAATCTGTTTATTAAACCAGGACGAATTAATTTTAATCAAAATTAAAACGAGCCTTAAACCAACCATGTCGATCGATGGACCAACCGTGTCGATCGATCCATCAACCACATCGGTCGATGCTCTCAGCATCGATCCTGCATCGATCGTGCATCGATCCTGTATCGATCGATGCTCTCACGCATGCACTGAACCGAGCCAAAACCCTAACCGTGTCGATCGATGTGCACCAACCGCATCGGTCGATGCACCAATATCGAACCTGCATCGATCCTGTATCGATCGATGCTTTCACGCGTTAACAAGGTTAGCCGATAGACTGTATCGACCGATCCATGCGATCGTATCGATCGATCCATGCGATCTCCGATTGTATCGACCGATCCATGCGATCGTATCGATCGATCCATGCGATTCTGGCCGATTCTCATTCGGTTATATCGACCGATCCAACAATTGCATCGATCGATGCAATGCGATCACAGTCGATACTTCTTTATGAAAATCGCAAATTCCAAATCAATATAGCTTGGATTTGCGATTTCAAGTGTGTTTAAGGTTCAATTCCTTGTTGCTTAAGTGATTTCTCTTATCAATAGTTGATTCAAAACACTTCTTAAACAAGAAAACAATCCTAAACATGAATCTAAACAAGAAAAACCAGAACCTAAAGCTCTGATACCACTGAAGGAATGTTTAGATTAATCCTGATTCAATTCCAGATTCAGATCATCCTAAACATGCTGATCTAGGTTCTTCTCGAATAGAAACAATAGATGATCTCACCTTATACCTGATTTGCAGCGGAAAGGGACGGTATGTATGAGATCAGAGAGCCACCGAGAGATAACTCCTCCAGAGGTTCACACACGCACACCGAGCAGGAAGAAGGCTGCTAGGCCACTGAGGAACTCGGCGCAGGAGAGAGAGAGAGGCGCGGCTAGTTCGGGTTCGGGTTAGAGAAGAAAAAGACTCGAGTTTTACTTATAAAACTTGTCCAATTCCGTTTGGGCCGTTTGGCCCAAATACCAAATAACCCGAAAGCGTTCGCGCACTGTGTCGATCGACACTCCTTGTGTATCGATCGACACAGAGTCGCCAAACCCTTTTATTCTCTCTAAGTACAGTAAATGCCTAGCACTTTTACCGTACTTCTGCTAAACTGTTCCTACACATTTTCCTGTTGGCTTAGGCGTGTGACCCATATGGGATCATATAATAAAGGCAATAAGTCCAAGACTTATAGATCATGAGCGGACTCTAGCAAGCCATCATGACCCCCAGTATTATATGACTTATGTCAGATCATTGACATACTCTTACTTTCTAGAGACAGTACCGAGATTACTGGACACAATTCCAACAGATGGGCCCAGATTCCTCTAAGTGGCGCAAGGCCACTGATTCCGAAATGGACTCCATGTCGGTCAACCAAGTGTTTTCATTGGTTGACTTACCCGCTGGTGTAAAAGCCATCGAGTGCAAATGGATCTTCAAGAAGAAGATTGACGTGGATGGAAATGTCCAGATTTATAAAGCCAGGTTGGTGGCAAAAGGTTTCAGACAAGTTCACGGTGTGGATTACGATGAAACCTATTCACCAGTGGCTATGATGAAATCTATTCGGATTCTACTAGCAACTGCAGCTTTTCATGATTATGAAATTTGGCAGATGGACGTGAAAACCGCCTTCCTGAATGGTATTCTGGAAGAGGATGTGTATATGACACAACCTGACGGTTACATAGATCCAAAGAATGCTGGAAAAGTATGCAAGCTTCATAAATCCATTTATGGATTGAAGCAAGCATCGAGGAGCTGGAATCTTCGTTTTGATGAAGCGATCAAGCAATTTGACTTCATCAGAAATGAAGAAGAACAATGCGTGTATAAGAAATCTAGTGGGAGCAAGATTGTATTTCTTATTCTGTATGTCGATGACATACTGCTTCTCGGAAACGACGTTCCAATGCTAAAGTCGGTAAAGGACTGGCTTGAAAGTTGTTTTTCCATAAAAGACATGGGTGAAGCCGCATACGTTCTTGGAATCAGGATCTACCGGGATAGATCTAGAAGGCTGATAGGCTTGTGTCAAGATTCATACATTGACAAAGTCCTACAAAGATTTAGCATGAAGGATTCCAAGAAGGGCTTCACGCCAATGGTACATGGCACAACGCTAAGCAAGAAGCAGAGCCCTACGACGGCTGCTGAGCTTGAGCGCATGAAGAATATTCCTTATGCATCTGCAATAGGATTTGTCATGTATGCCATGATCTGTACTCGTCCTGATGTTGCTTATGCATTGAGCATGACGAGTAGATACCAGTCAAATCCAGGTGAAAACCATTGGATTGCCGTAAAGAATATCTTGAAGTATCTAAGACATACTAAGGATAAGTTCTTAGTGTACGGTGGAAGTGATGTGCTTAAAGTCAGTGGATTCACGGACGCAAGTTTCCAGACAGACCAAGATGATTTCCGGTCACAGTCCGGTTATATCTTTTGTCTGAATGGCGGTGCAATAAGTTGGAGAAGCTCCAAGCAAGACACCGTTGCTGATTCCACTACAGAAGCTGAATATATCGCCGCCTCAGAAGCTGCGAAGGAAGCTGTTTGGATACGAAAGTTCATTATTGAACTAGGTGTGATACCAGATGCGGCTGAGCCTCTGGCACTGTTTTGTGACAACAATGGTGCTATAGCTCAGGCAAAGGAACCAAGATCACACCAGAAATCCAAGCATGTTCTAAGAAGATTTCACTTGATACGTGACATCATTAATAGAAAGGAAGTCAAGATCAGCCGAGTTCAGACAGATGATAACGTCGCTGATCCGTTGACAAAGCCACTCCCAAGGCCTAAACTCGAGTTTCTGACTGAAGCTGTAGGCATTAGAGACATAGAAATGTAATCTAAATTTGAGTGGGAGTTTTGAGGGCTTTTATTTAGTTATTTGATATGTTCTTGTAAAACATTCTTATGTTTAATGAAATTATTATTTCAAGATTATTTTAACTGTGATGAAATAATCGTTCCAAAGTGATATGAACCATTTTATAGGTCATCGAAGTAAATGACTTGATCTTGAGTCATCGAAGTCATTTAGCTTGATCATGAGACCCTATATTTGATAGATGTTTATATCATCCCGTCCCTAGTCGAAGGTTGTTGAAATTGGAACACCAACAACCGTGTGAGACTGGATTGGTACGTGACTTATGACAAAGTCTCAGTGTGTCATAGATGCGCGGCATCAAAGTCAGTACATAGGTGTATGTTTGGGAACATACGACCGGACAAGACCCGCTTATAAGAACTCTTCAGGATATTTATATCTGTGTCATAAGAGATTCTTACTACGACTATAGAGTATAGTCCTTAGACCTGAGTTCGCATGCATGTGACTGCACATGGACTGATGCACTTTGATCATTGTCTAACGCTATCGTTCTGCGATAGTTATAAGGACCTTGTTTGGGTACATTATGAAATGAATAGTTTACAGTGATGGAACAAGACGGAATTTGTCCCTCCAATATAAATGGAGTGAATATCTCTAGGCCAATCGGAGATTTGAATACTGGAAAATGCATGGCCATGCTCAAACGGACTGTCCCGAGTCGTTTGGATTGTCAGTATCAAATCAGAGTCCGATGAACAAGATTAGGCTTTATAAGGATGACACCAATCTTGCCTTATGACTAATCGAGATATTGTGACAAAAGGATTATGAATACAGAGATTCCAGTACAAGTGGGAGATTGTTGGAATTGTGTCCAGTAATCTCGGTACTGTCTCTAGAAAGTAAGAGTATGTCAATGATCAGACATAAGTCATATAATACTGGGGGTCATGATGGCTTGCTAGAGTCCGCTCATGATCTATAAGTCTTGGACTTATTGCCTCTATTATATGATCCCATATGGGTCACACGCCTAAGCTAACAGGAAAATGTGTAGGAACGTTTTAGCAGAAGTACGGTAAAAGTGCTAGGCATTTACTGTACTTAGAGAGAATAAAACGGTTTAGGCACTGTGTGTCGATCGATACACAAGGGGTATCGGTCGACACAGTGCGCGAATGCCGTCTAGTTAATTGGTGTTTGGGCCAAATGGCCCAAACGGAATCAGACAAGTTTTATAAGGTAAAACTCGAGTTTCTGAGCAATTAACCCTAATCCCACAGCCGAAAACTCTCTCTCTCTCTGCGCCGAGCTCCTTGTGGTCTAGCAGCCGTTTTCTGTGATCGCGTGTGTGAACCTTTGGAGGATTCATCCCTCGGTGTTTCTCTGATCTCAGACATACCATCTCTTTCCGCTGCAAACAGGTATAAGGTGAGATCATCATTTGTTTCTATTCTGAGAAGAACCTAGATCGCATGTTTAGGTTGATATGAATCTAAGAATTGAATCAGGATCAACTAAACAATCCTTCACTATGGACATAGTCGGACCATTACCACTCTCCAACCAAAGGCGTTTCCTCTTGATCATGACTGACTACTTCACCAAGTGGGTCGAAGCCGAAGCCTACGTGTCGATACACGACGTCCAGGTCCAAAACTTCGTCTGGAAGTACATCATATGCCGATTCGGGCTACCCTACGAAATCGTCACGGACAACGGTTTCCAGTTCACATCCAACGTGTTCGAAGGTTTTTGCAGAAAATGGGATATACGACTCAGCAAATCGACACCGAGATACCCCCAGGGGAACGGTCAGGCGGAGGCCACTAATAAAACTATCATTGACGGCATCAAGAAACGCCTCGAAAAGAAGAAGGGAGTATGGGCCGACGAGTTAGACGGAGTCCTTTGGTCACACCGAACCACACCTTGCCGAGCAACGGGATCCACTCCATTTTCCTTAGCCTTTGGCGTGGAAGCAATGGTCCCGGCAGAGGCAAATGTTTACACCTTTCGCCGAGCCCTCATGCCACAACACAGAGAGATCAACGAAACGATGCTACTTCACACACTCGACACGATAGAGGAAGAACGCAACCGAGCTCTCCTCCGCATTCAAAACTATCAGCAACTCGCAACTCGGTACTACAATCAAAAAGTACGAGAACGACACTTCCGCGTCGGCGACTACGTGCTCCGAAAAGTTTACGAGAACACAAAGGAGTGGAGAGCTGGGAAACTCGGTGCCAAATAGGAAGGACCGTACAAGATAACAAAAGTCGTTAAACCCGGCATTTACGAACTCGAATCAATGAAGGGAGAAGCCTTGCCGCGTTCATGGAATTCAGCAAGCTTGAAGGAATACTTCTAATAAGGCCCGCGCCAAAAAAAAAAAAAAAAAACTAGAACTACGAGTGACTTGATTCTTCTTCGGAAGATACGTAGGCAGCCTTCACCGGCACAGTCACAAATTCAAATAAAATTCCATTTTTAACACTGAGTCATCACAATTAAAGGATTACTGAACTGTCTTAACTACCAGGCCGAGTCCTTGCTCGCCGTAGTTAAAACTTATGCCAAATTTAAGTTTAAATCCCCTTTTAAACTCATGCCGAGTTAAAAGTCGCGGCTACCATTAACCCGAGTCCTTACTCGCAAAAATCGAAGCCCAACGCGGCCTCGATTGTAAGCCGAGCATCCAATAAGACTCGCAACAATTAGCATCGTGCCTCCTGGCCAGGGGCACGGTCTCCTTTGTACGCGAGGTGCACATCGTGGCAAGGGAAAGCCGGGATCCGTCTCGCACCTTACAAACCGGGTTCGTACCCGTACGTTCTTCGAGGTGGGCGATAAGAAATAAGCCGAGCACTTAAGCCTCGCACATTCGTCCGTCCTTAGAACAATAAAGTCGAGCATACGTAAGCCTCACAAAACCACCCTATGGTAAAATCACAGATCGAAGTTGCTATCTATTTTGAATTTTTCAAAGAACAAATTTGAAAGCAAAATAGTTCGACTTAAAAGTGCAAGTATCTGACTCAAATCGCAGTTCGAAAATTGACAAAAGGAACAGATTCAAGCAGAAGATACTTATAACCCAAAATATAGGAAACCGAAAGTCTTACAAGTCGAAACATAAAGTTTAACCAAAATAAACAAAAGAGAACAAGACTCGGAATAATTCTATCCAACGGCCTCTTGAACGCCCTCGGCATCCTTCTCGGCTCCATCTGGAACACCCGCATCCTGAGCATCCATGGCTACGCCCGTCTGATCCAAAACCGAGGAAACGGCCAGATTGTCAGGAAGGACAAGTCCCACATTAGAGCCAAACTGGTCGACATTCTGCGGGACTGAGACCGGCGAATCTCGGGCCGTCAGCATAAGCGGTGGACGTTGAGTCGGCGAAAGTTCAAATTTCAGATCTTCCCGCGTAAGAACATCCAAGTCCTCAAACTCTTTGTCAACTCGGGCCTCGTCTGCGGTAACCTGGTCCAAGACCGATTGAGGAATCGGCACCCCACTCTCCTTCAACTCAAGCAGACACTCCCTTAGACCAGTAATCTGGCCTAGCTCTACTTGCTTCTTGACCGCTATCTCTTGGTCATTGACGAGCCGACGAAACAAGTCGATGCGAGACTGGAACCGCTCTCTCATCTCGGCCTCTACTTTTCTCCTTTCTTTGAAGACTTTATCTTCACACAGTTTCTTATGACGAAGCGCCTCCGATTCTTACATCTCGCGATCGGCCTTTGCCTTCTCATCGGCTTCATGTATCTTGCCTAGGAGTTGACGATTTTCCTTCTCCTGATTCTCTCGCTTCTTCAGCGCCTCAACCAGTGAATGAGCATCCCAAGCACTCTCGAGGGCAACCCGGTTCGACGCCGCTATCAACTATTAAAAAAAAAAACATTCCTGATCAAAAAACAGGAAACATCAAAATCAAAAGATAAATAAAATAAAATATACCTCGGCCTCAGCCCTTTTCAGGTTAAGAATTGCCTCATAATGAGGAAGCCTCTCCTGCGCAGGCCAGTCGGCATCACTCCCTCTCAGGCAAGAAAGAAGATCAAAACAGGCTTGAGTGTTTTGAACAAAGGGGACATCGCTCTCGTAATGATAGGCGAAGTTATGAAAGGACGGCCGAGTTGCGATATCTGCATCTTTATGAGAGCTACAAGGACGAGCCATCACAATCTCTCTACGCGAAAGGAAGGGCTTCTTCTCGCCAGAAATAACGCCAGTCACGTCGCCTCTCTCCCAGGACAGCCGAGTCCATGCATCTACGTACTTTGTCTTCTTACCTGGACCGTCTAACCCCGGCGTCTCAGGAGCCGACCTCTTCTTCGATTGGGATTTCGACGGAGCCTTGATGGAAGGAGCCTTGGGAGGAAGGACGAGAAGGAGAAGCCTCCTTAGACTTCTCAGCAGAGGAAGAAACCGAGGTGAGCTTCTTCGAGTAATTAACGGTTATCTTTTTGGGTTTGCCCATCCTAGGTCTCTGCAGATCTGCCGGGTTGACCTTCTCTTGGATATCCCACTCGACTGAATAAAAAAAAAGGGGTTAGTTAGCTACGACCCAAGAAATAACAGTAATAGAAGTCGGTACCTTTGGAAATTTTCGAACGAGATCGATTGATTCGCGCCCGCGTTATATCTCCCCACTTGCGAAGACTAAGGCTCCGGATCTTCTCAACAATGGCAAAGAAATCGTCTGGGTACGGCTTGTAGAAGGGATGATGCACTGCAAACAGAGAGAGCAATGAGTAAATTACAAAGGAACTAAAAGTTCAAAAAAGAATTCTACCGATGTTAGTATTCCACGACGATCTAGGAGAGCCGTGACCAGCAGGAATGATCATGGACGTGATCTCAGCGTAAAAATAAAACCGCTGCCAAACACGCGTTTTACTCGGCGCGTTCACTACAACCCCTTGATCAGCTCTCATCCTGATGGTGAAGCATCCAGGACTGGTGTTCTTCATATGACTTATAGAAGTCATCTCCTCAAACATCCTAACACTGATAGGTATGCCGCACTCGGACCCCAGAACGAGGAGACACACCATTTGTCGAACTGCAGTTGCTGACAATTGAGAAATGGCAATCTCGCGCCGAGAACAATAAGAAACTAGCAAATCTGGCAAAAGGAGCCAAAGTCGGCACCCCGACGTATCCGCATTAATGAAGTAGGACTCGTATAGACAGACATAACCGGGAGGAGGAGTCCACGGGCGATCTCTCGGTCCAGGGATAATAAATTTGATCCTAGGATCGGCGCCGCATCCCGATAACGTCGATCTGACCGACTTCTCGTCAGAACGAGTCTGAAACACGTTCGCAAAGCATCCCGATAGAGTTATTGGGAACTCGGCAGAAGGAATCGAGTTCCCCATTAGATTCGTCCTTCTCGGCACTCGGCTCATCTTCCGGTTCAATAGAGTCGGAATCTCGGAGCTGCGGAACGATAAATTCATGGCGACCCGAGCTCGTTGCTGTATCCGCCATCTGAGCTATTTCATGACGGTACTCAAGCTCCTTTAAAGCGTTATAACAAGGATGCCGCCTTAGATCAGAAGACGTGCTTGGAGAGGACGACCCAGTCGAAATGACGCGCCGGTTCGGGGAATCCTCACCAGATGACACAGAAACAACTCCTTTATCCTTGTTTAATGAGCAACGGATCAAAGACATCTCTGGCGATGAACAGACGAAGAACACGATGACCGGAAATAGACTTGAATCTAAATCCTAATAGATCTACGACCGAACGGCGGCGGAGTGCAAATCGGAAAGAAAAAACGGTAGAGAGTGAAAAATATTACCTTTTAGCTTCGCTCTCTTCACTCGGACAGAAGTGAGGAAATGAGAAATGGAGGAGCCATTTATAGGAGAAGGAAAGGCATCGTGTTCAAGAAGATAATAAGTGCCTCGTTTCTCGCACCTATCAAAACAATCATAACTGCCTAAGTGACGCCTCGATTCCGGAAGCTACCATAGCAAGTCACGATACCCTAAGCGATGCTTCGAAATCCACAACCACAAACCGGACGGACCAAGGGTCGATATGGTTCCTCATGGAATCGAATCAGAACCGACCGAACCAATTCGAATCATCGGGCCGGATCCAGCCAGAAGATAATTAGGTAATGGGCCGAAAAGGCTCGTTACAAGAGAAAATCCAGGCCCACTAAAATCACTTCTCAAACCTAGCGATATCCCTCGTAGCGACGATTTGAAAAATCACCGCACTGGGGGGGCTTATTGTTGGAGTCAGAATTAGCACTTCCCCAAAAGGCTTTTTCAGGATTTTAAGACGGCCCTAAAAAGGAAAGATGGTCTAAGGCCCAGGTCGGTAAAACATGGTTAAACCCGGCCCGGCTCATCTATGTCTAGGGTTTCAGAGGAGGCAAATCGATAAATAAACCTAAAACGGCGTAGAACTTGGCGGTGCCGGGATATGCGAATATTCCATAAATCAAGACCGAGATATTAGGAAATTCTCGTATTTTCCTTTATTTTCCTTTACTAATTAGCCGACTTTGTAAACCTTATAAAAAGGGGGTCTTGTTTTTTTTTTTTTTTTTTTTTTTAAAAAGGGGGTCTTGTTATTCAATAAGGACACGCTTTTCATAATAGTTTTCGGAGAGACCTAGAGAGTTAATAACCTAATTCTTTCCGGCAACTTAAAACACTCTATTCCGCCGTCTTGCTCCATCTCGGAACTAAGACAAAAACCCTAATTTCCTAGACTGCAGCCGTGTTCATTAATCTCTCTTTTAGAATCCCTTAAGAAAGACCTAAAACTCTTATTATCATTGGATATACCGAGTTGAGGATCAACAACGCTGGAAATCAAACAGAAAAACCAACAAAATGGATTAGTCCAACATAACACCTTAAAGTCAACAAAAATTCAATGTTTTTTAATTTTCTCAAAAAAGTATATTCATATGGACGAATTGGAGAAGACTGTCTCCGCCAGACCGCCACGACTTGTGACGTTTGCTGACGGTATAAAAAACATTGACGCCGTTGTCTTCCTCTGAATAGACAATTTTCATAGTTATGAATGTGTAATCCATAATTATTTTTCTTTACTAACACAATATATAAAGTTATAGTTTAATAGAAAGTATGGTAGCCTAATAATAACATAAATTGTTAGTTTTCAATATCCCGGGTTCGAATCCATTTTAGTTACGGGAATGTATTTTTACATGAAAATATTTTAATAATTACTTAATAACCGTGGGAAACTATGGGATTATCTTTGCTAGCAAATGAAGTAAAATCAACTAAAGAAGTATGTGACCTAACTTTTTTTATAAATTTTATCATCTCTCCTAACTTTTCTATTTTGTTTTTGTTTTTGTTAAACTTTTTCGAAGAGATCTGTCTATATATATATATATATATGGGTGATTACAAAAATGCCCCTTAAATTGAAATCAACCTTAAAAAAAATTCACCTTTCTTTTTCTTCTCTTTCGTTACAAAATCTTCTTAATAATTTGGGTTATTCACGATAATGCCATTATTAAAGTTTTTTATGAAGTCTGATTTTTTTTTATGAAAAGACAAAAAACCTTTGAGATATAACTTAATTACGAAACTCACATCTTTTCAAATTAACCTAACAACCATTAACAACCAAATTTGAGCTCCTAATGTCTCACAAACCAATTTCGATCCATTAAAACTCTATATTAGAGTTCACAACATTCTATTCTCCTATTTCCTCACTAAATTCATCCAAAAAACTCTCTAATTCAAATTTTAAATTTTTAAAATTTTGGATCTCTTGAAATTTTGGTTGGGGTTGTTGTGTATTGGTGTAAGTAGAAGTTTTGGGCGTTTGGCGAAGGTAAAAATGAACTCAAAACCATATTTAGGTAACTTTTCACAAGATCCGCCAATTTTTTTATTTGTTTCGCGATTTTAGACTTCCCATTAAGTGTCATGGTCAACGAGAGGGTAGTTTTGCAATTGACTTTTAAACTAAGAGACCTCCAATGAAGTCTAAATAAGCAGATCATAGTTTTGCAATTGATCAAAATTTGATTTTTTTTTTATTCAGACGTCTTATGTAGTCAGAAAAATAAATTAGTGAATTTGACCGAATTTTGATTTTTTCTCAGACGGAATCCGAAGTCAAAATAAAAAAGGGTAGAAAGAATAATTGACCTAAATTTTCAAATGTACCAGAATAAGGAAAAAAATTTCAGACATCTAAAGCATTCTGTAAACAAGGGAAAAAATATCAGACAACTCTATAAGTGTGAAATGCAAAACGTTTGTGAGACTGCTATAGAAATTTAAAATACCAAATTTTGGTCAACGCCAAAAATACCCTAAAATGCTAAGCTTTTTATCAGACTTCCCTCATTGTATGAATATCTTATAATACTACAATAGAAGTCTTTTCTAAAAAGTCAACCTAAAATTTTTTTGGTGAACCCCAAAAATACCCTTATTTGTCAGATTGTAGTGGAAGTTTGTAAATCTTCAGACTTCTTGAAGAAATGTGATGGAAAATTCAAAATTTTAAGTCCATTAAAAAACTACTGTATACTTCATACTTCATAAGCTATCTAACAAAGATGTCAAAAATTTACAAAATCATATTGTATACGCAGTATGAATGGCTGTCAGACTGCATCTACATTATAAAGTGCAAATACCCTCTTTTTCAGACTGCATTATAGGTCTGACAAAAGTACTGTCAGACTTCTTTGGATGTATGAAATGCTAAAAAAAATTAAAACACAGTTTTTGTATATTTATGATGAATTTCGTTGATTTTAATTTTTATAAATGTGTGCTAGTTGTATATGTTCCTCCTGAGTAAGTTTTACATTCCTATGTTTGGTAATTATTTTTAATCAGTTTTTGAAGAATATTGGCAATGTACCTAATAGAATCAGACTTTGTATACAATAATTTTATTTAAAAAACAAAAAATCCAATTGTATATTATATATAATGTATTTAAATTATTTTTAACTTTCACATGTGTTATATTTTAATTATGTTGCGCCACTATCATTTTTATTAGATGAGGTATTATATTTATTTGATAATGAATTTTCTTAAGTTATTGGCAATGTAACTAAATTTATAAGATTTTAACTCATAAGAATCAGACTTTTTTTGAAGTGCCAGTCAATATGTCCCTTTGCTACTTATTGTCTATTTCCTTCAAAAATTGTTTGATATTAGGTTGTTACTTTGTTGCGTTGTGACTTAAATATTTTTGTATTTCTTGGTTAACCAAGTTATGGCTTGTATCTTGTATTACTTTTCATGTTTACATGCTGATTTCATTAGTTTTGTGTCTTGTATTTGGGATACAATGGTAAAAGAAGTTTGTACTAACCAAATGATCAATACAATAAGTTTTTTAGAATACACTAAGAAAAAGAAGTGGTACAAATGTGTTTCCGGCAAACATTTAGAAGGCTACATTTTTATTTGTTACCAATATCTAATGCAATACAAGGTGTCCAAAAAAAAAGATTACAAAAATGAGAAAACATCTAATCTAATATCAGACTTTAGAATTAGTCTAGTATTAGACTTCATGTTGAAATTCCACTCTCAGAGTTCCACTCTCAGACTTCGCTGCAATCCACCAACCATGACTTGCCTCTGACGGGCGATACCTAGACCAGATAAGTACTTTGCTTCAGCTCATCTTCAGCTCGCTTAATCTGCAAGATTTTATCAGTCTCTGCCTTTTCGTTTGCAGCTATACAACCATATCATCAGACTTCTTTGGCAGTCTGGATATTACAAGTGTAAGAAATTCACCACCACTTAAGTTTATTTTAGTTTATCATATGTTGGTTTATGCAATCTAAGGGGGTAATTCTTTCTAACCAATTTTCTTATCATGGCTTTTCTAGCAAATTTTTCTCCAAGGTTAAGGTGACCCATTTTTCCGATGTTCTATACTTTCAATGAACAAAAATTCCTTATTGATTTGAGTTGATAAGAGTAAATTTATATAACTTTGTTATCATAATCTAATACAATATAATGTGTTCAATAAGAAGACTAATAACCAGTCGAAAACTACAAAATGAGTAAATATCTAATATAGTATCTGGCTTTAGACTTCAAAAGCAGTCTAATATCAGAGTTCAAAAGCAGTCTAATATCAGACTTCATGTTGAAGTTTCACTCTTAGCCTTTGGTTGTAGTCTGATATTTCACTCTCAGACTTCACGTTCGTTGAAAGACCTCACTCTAATCCCACCCAATCTCCTTGAATCCACTTCTCTCTTCATCGGTTAGATTACGAGCTACAAAATCGAGAAAATTCGTTTCTTTATTAGCTAATAAAAAATAGAGCTCGTAGAACATCCATGACGGATTAGAAAGAAATATAACTGAATACAAAGAAAGAATAGGAAGTTGCTGAATCAAACAAGAAAATTAAATTAGATCCTAAGGGTTTTGTTCACAAAAAGAGAGATTTTTTTTGTTAGTTGTTGCATATGTGAAAAATGACCTTTTTACAAGTTTAGGTTTAGATAGGTGGAGAGAAATTGGAGGGAAGTTTTACCGGATTTTTAAAAATTGGAAAATTTTAGGGTTGTAAAATCTCCGGTATCAAACTTCATATTCAGTCTGGAATGGAACTTCAGAATCGTGTGAGAATTTTTGAAATTTTCATGCGGTAAAATTTCCCGCATTTTTTAAAAGTTTTCATGTGAAAATTTTAAAAAACTTTGAAATTTCAGAAGTCATATGCAGTCCTAAATAAGACTTTAAACCAGATTTACTTGGATGTTTGAGAAACTCTAAAGTTTCAAATTTTACTCTTAGGCTTTTGTTGTTGTCTGATATTAGACTCTCAAACTTCACATTCCTTGTACTTCAATGAATTGTTAGGAGCCATTAGAAGCATAAGAAGCCCGAATTCCAGCCTCATTGGAGAGTCATCTTGCCCCACCTTAAACAGGCACGTGAAAAAGAAAAAATACAAAGCTTTTGCATTAGTTAGCGAACAAGTCTCCAAGAAGTGGTTAATAAAGGGTTGTTTGATATCTGCAGAGTGAAAAATAATGAGCAAATCAAATTGTATAATCAAAAGTCCATGTCAAGAGAGTAAAGAAACTAGACTTCGAAATCAATTTAATTTCAAACCCAAATTCAGATTCAAATTTGTAAAAGCAGACTTCACCTCACCAAATCAGAATCCAGTTTCCCGATTAAGTGAAGTAAAAAAATTCCAATTAGTTCAGTTAAAACAACTTTTGAAAACCATAAACCAGAATAAATCTACTCACCGATTTCACAGCTCAAAAGAACCAACGACGAATCACATACGTAAGAACTTGAATGAGAGAATAAGCTTGAGAACCTTCCTGGGTGAGAAATTCGAAAGAAGTTTTACAAAAGAGAGAGAAAGAGGGGTTGTGAGAGAAGGAGGGATGTGAAGATTTTTTTTTGGTGTTATATGTGTGTGTGGCTGATTATTTTTTACAAGATTAGGTTTAGAAAGCTGGAGAGAAATTTTGCCTCGCCAAGATTTTTAACAATTGAAAGTTGTAAAAATATCTGGTATCAGATTTCATATGTAGTATGAGAAGAAACTTTTGAATCGAGCGAAAATTCTGAATTTTACAAACAGAAATTTCCCACCGTTTAAAAAAGTTGTGTGAAATTTTTTCAAAAACTTTCAAATTTCAGACTTCATATGCAGTCTGAAATAAGATTTCATGAGAAGTCTAAATACTTGAATAAGATTTAGCTGAAAGTCTGAGAAACCTTAAATCTAATAATTAATACTTAAATACCATTGTATTATATAGAAAACTTATAACAAACATCAAACTCGTTTAACATAGTCACAAACTAATCAGTTTGATGTTTGTTATACATATTATGTGGTTGGTTAGTTTTGTCACTCTTTTGTGTTCCTATTTTAATAGTCATTTCTTTGGAGAGCAAGACAACAACAAGAATGAAGAGGTAATGTTCTTATTTATGTGTGTAAAGGATATGTCGTATGATTGTAATTAAGGGTCTCATTAGCTTATACCTAATTTCATTTTTGTAATCCTACAAATACTGTACATATATATTTTAATAAATTATTCAATTCTCCAAAGAAAAATGGTATTAGTGGTATCACTCTTTTTAAACTTAGAACTTTTTTTTTTTTGCTATCTTCCTCACAGCCAACGTTCAAGCCGCCGACTACCACTAACACCATTAACGTCGCCAACTCCACAATCTTGAATGTCAATAGGGCAGATTTTTCAAAGCTTGATCTCACCAACTACTTGATTTGCAGACTTCAAGTGCACTCTTTGCTCGACTGCTATGACTTATCCGCTCATCTTGATGGTTCAACCGGTATCCCTATCACGACAATTACCATCTTCAATGTTCTCTATGCCAGTCCGGATTACCTGATCTGGAAACGCCATGACAAGCTTATCTACAAATATTCATAGGCGCAATCTCCACATCACTTCAGCCTTTTGTCTCTTGGGCTACAATGGCTACTTTCGCTTGGGAAACACTCAACAATACCTATGTGAAATCGAATTGAGGAATATTAAGCAGCTCATGACACAACTTAAGCAATAAATCAAGGTAACATGTTGAGTAAAGTTAGACATCGGAAGTTAGACAAGTTGTCAAAGTAATATATAAAGGGTTAGTACCAATCCACTCATTGCCAATTTGTTTTGAGTTGAAAGCTCATAACAAGCCCAAATGAACATGGTATCAGAGCAAGTCGATTATTGGGCCATCCAGTAGATGTCCAGTACCACAAGTTCTCATGACATAAATTTTGGAATTATGTCCAGTAATCTCTGTACTGTCTCTAGAAAGTAAGAGTATGTCAATGATCAGACATAAGTCATATAATACTGGGGGTCATGATGGCTTGCTAGAGTCTGCTCATGATCTATAAGTCTTGGACTTATTGCCTTTATTATATGATCCCATATGGGTCACACGCCTAAGCTAATAGGAAACTATGAAGGAACGGTTCAGCAGAAGTACGGTAAAAGTGCTAGGCATTTACTGTACTTAGAGAGATTAAAGGGCCTGATTAAATCTAAGGGATTTAATCAGACTGAGACTTGGGCCCAAAAGCCCATGAGAACTAGAAGGGGTTTTAATGAATAAAACTTGACCTAGCTCTCTAATTTTCTCAGCCTTCTGCGCCTCCTCTCTCTCTTCTCTGCGCCTCCCACCTCCTTGGTCTAGCAGCCAATTTCCTCAAGTGTGCGTGTGTGAACCTTTGGAGGAGCTGTCTCTTGGCGGTTCTGCTGATCTCTGACCCATACCTCTCCATTCCGCTGCATAACAAGGTATTAGGTGAGATCTTTTATGATTCAGCAAGAGAACCTAGATCCAAGCATGTTTAGTAGGATCAATCAATGAGAAATTGAATCAGGATATACTAAACAATCCTTCAGTGGTATCAGAGCCATTGGTTCTGTTAGGATTTCTTGTTAGAATCATGTTTAGGTTGTTTAGAAGTGTTTGAATCTATCTATGATAAGAAAACACTTAAGAAACAAAAGAATTAAAACCTAAACAAACCCTATCAAAATCGCATGTACCAATCTATAGTGAATTGGTATGCGTCGGAGTGTGATCGTCGAAGGATCACACGTCCGGATCGGCATGACGCACGGACCGATCGTGGATCGTGTCGCGTGGTCATTACCGATCGGCGATGAAGCGCACGACCGAGCGGATCGCATGGATCGATCGTTGCGATCGTGTCCCGCCTGCCCCGCGCACGACCCGCCATCCCGTCCCGATCACACAACCCGGCCGTCCCGATCGCGTGCTGCAAGCGGCCATCCCGAACGTGATCGTTTCACGTGACCTAATGGTCGGTTCTGTTGGAATTGTGTCCAGTAATCTCGGTACTGTCTCTAGAAAGTAAGAGTATGTCGAGATCAGACATAAGTCATATAATACTGGGGATCATGATGGCTTGCTAGAGTCCGCTCATGATCTATAAGTCTTGGACTTATTGCTTTTATTATATGATCCCATATGGGTCACACGCCTAAGCTAACAGGAAAATGTGTTGGAACGGCTTAGCAGAAGTACGACAAAAGTGCTAGGCATTTGTCGTACTAAGAGAGAAAGATTAATGGGTCTGATTAAATGGGATTTAATCAGATTGGGCCCAAAAGCCCAAAAGGGAAAGAGAAGGCTTTTAATGACTAAAAGCCAAGTCTTTTCTCCCTAACCCTAATACCCAGCCGCGGCTACTCCTCTCTCTCTGCGCCTCCTTTCCTTGTGGTCTAGCAGCCATTTCCTTGTGAAGCGTGTGTGAACCTTTGGAGGATTCATCCCTCGGTGCATCTATCTGATCTCTGACCTGTTCTATTCCTTCCGCTGCAACAAACAGGTAAAAGGTGAGATCATCTAATGTTTCTAAATAAGAACACCTAGATCTGATGCATGTTTAGGTTGATATCAATATGAGAATTGAATCAGGATCAACTGAACTATCCAACAGTGGTATCAGAGCCATTGGTTCTTTGGTTTCTTGTTTTAGATTCATGTTTAGGTTGTTTAATCTGTTTAGAATTGTTTTTGAATCAATTACTGATAAGATAAAACAGTTAAGAAACATAATTGAACCCTAAACACACAAGAAAAATCGCAAAACATGAGCTATATGACTCAGATTTGCGATCGGCCGAGTGAGGCATTGACCGGCATGGCCGGTTGGCAATCACGGCCGAGTGTTGGCCGGATGAATCGCGACCGATCGCGATGGATGGGCCAATCGCATGGATCGCACGAACGCGATCGCATGGATCACGTCCTGTCGCGCCTCGGCTTCGTCCAGCTCGCGTGTTGTCGTCCCGATCGCTTGGCGATCGTGGGAAGCGATCGACCCGAGCATCACGATCGCGGCTATCCCGTCCCGAGCTGCCGAGCGAACGTCCCGATCATGCAGCCCAAACCGTCCCGATCGCGGATCAAACGCGGCTGGCCTGCGGCTATCGCTTTTTGCGTGAGGCTTACGGCTGGCCGGTTAGGGTTTTGGGTGTGATGGGCCGGTTCGATTTCGGTTAGCTGGTTCGGTTCAAAACTTGATTAAAATCAATCGTTCTGGTTTAATAAACAGATTTTAATAATTTTATTAAATCTGGTTAAACCGGGATAAGAAATCCAATGTCGAAAGAAATATTGGATTTAGTGCCTAAACCAGGAATTTCTAATTTGATTTGGTTGGACCAAATAAATTGAGAAATTCCGGTTTAGTAAATAACCGGTTGACAATTGTGGTCATCGTAGTAATTAAAACTTGGTTAGACCAGTTTTAATGAACCAGACCGGTTATGTCAATTAATTGGACAATTGGGTCATGTCTTGGACATGGACCAATTCTTGGGCCTCGGGCCAAGAAGTTAAAACAATTGGGCCAATTATTTGAGTCTTTCTTCAGATAAATTTAAAATTTATTTTATAATATTATAAAGTCGATTTTAAATTAAAGTTTCCGAAATTTTGAAATAAGAAAGTTTCTTAAAATAGAAGTTTCTGAATTTGCGGGTTTTGGATTTTAAAGAAATTTCTAAAGTTAGAAAGTTTCCGGTTTTAGAAAATTTCCAATTTTAGAAAGTTTCCAAAAATAGTAGGTTTCCATAAATAGAAAGTTTCCCGAAATAGTAATCTTCTATTTTGGGAATGAATTTTAATAAACCTACGAACCTCAAATAATATCAAGCGTTGGATGTCTTGTCCAGGCTATGTCAGCTGTCAAAGCCCATTCAATTGCATTCATGGCCTTACAGTGTGAGGATGTCTGCTTTTGCGTGAGTAAGACGGTTTGTGATTCATAAATGTCATTGGGAGTCCCAGACATTAATGATTACATGACTGTATAGTCTGGTTTTCTTGACTAGGCCATCGGGAGTCCCGGGCCTTGAGACATCAGAGTGGATTGGGCCTCGGGCCCAGATTCAGAACCAAGAGTTATATCACGGATATAATTAGCCGATATAGGGCTTACCGATATAAGCTAAGGTTGGGTGACGGCCAGTGGCCCACTTTAATTTTAGTTATATGTGGATCTTGGAATCATTATATTCTATTGAGGGTAACTTAGGTTATTGAATATAATGCGTGATTAATCATATTATACTTTAATACGAGATTAATCATTTTGAACATAATAACTAATAACCTTTTTATTTATATATTTCAGATATGACTACTACAAGCACACAAAACACATTCTCGATCCGGTCTGTTCTCGAGAAGGAGAAGCTGACTGGAACGAACTTCCTGACATGGTCAAGGAACTTGAGGCTGGTCCTCAAGCAGGAGAAGAAGGATTATGTCCTTCGAGATCCCCTCCCCGAGAGGCCTCTTGCCAATGCTGCCAGGACTCTGCACAATGCTTGGGAAAAGCATTCGTCAGATGAAAATGATGTCTATTGCCTGATGTTGGTGACAATGACTCCTGAGCTGCAAAAACAGTTCGAAAGTGTATTGTCTCCCATCGAGATAATGGCAAGCCTGAAATCGCTTTTTCAGGAGCAGGCTAGGACCGAGAGGTTCCAGAAAGTTAAGAACCTCTTGGACTGTAAGTTGGCTGCGAATGCGGCAGTGAGTCCTCATGTCTTGAAGATGATGGGTTATCTCGATCATCTTCAGAAACTCGACTGCCCAATCAGCCAGGAACTTGCCTGCGACATCATTCTGCAGTCTTTACCTGCAAGCTATGATCAGTTCATTCTGAACTTTAACATGCATGGCTTGAGTAAGACACTGCCTGAGCTTCACGGAATGCTCAAGACTGCAGAGCCCAACTTGAAGAAAACCGCCAAGGACCCCAATGTGCTTATGGTACAAAAGGGCAAGGGGTTTAAGAAGTCTTCTGCTAAGGATAAGGGAAAGGCCAAGGGTGTCCAAGTCGCGGACAAGGACACGCCAAAGCCCAAGCCCAAGTCCAAGGCTGGGCCTACTGACATGTGCAGGTTCTGCAAAGAACTGGGGCATTGGAGAAGAGATTGTAAGAAATTCCAGGAAGGTCTAAAGGAATTAAAGAAGAAGACTTTCGAGACTTCTTCATCAGGTATTTTTGTTATAGAAGTTAATACAACTACTTCTGATAATACCTCATGGGTCATGGATACTGGTTGTGGGGCTCATATTTGTACTAATATGCAGGCACTCAGCAACAGTAGAAGGCTGAAGCAAGGACAAGTGGAGCTACGAGTTGGGAATGGAGCGAAAGTTTCAGCACTAGCTGTAGGCACATACTTGTTGTCTTTACCTTCGGGATTGATTTTAGAACTGAATAATTGTTATTTTGTACCTGCTATAAGCAGAAATATTATTTCAATTTCTTTGTTGGATTTGGAAGGTTATGATTTTTCAGTTAAGAATAAATTATGTTCCTTCAATCGCAACAATTTGTTCTATGGTTCTGCCCCTCTTACGAATGGGCTTTACATACTCGATCAATCCGCGCCAATTTATAACATTAATACAAAACGGTTTAAACCTAATGAGGAAAACCGAACGTTTCTATGGCATTGTCGTTTAGGGCACATCAGCGAGAAACGCATCAAGAGGCTCCATTCGAATGGACTTCTTGGCTCATTTGACTTTGAGTCATGTGAGAAATGCGAATCCTGCATGATGGGCAAAATGACACGGGCCCCCTTTAATAAACCTAACGAGAGGGCCAGTGACTTATTGGGCCTGATACACACTGATGTGTGTGGCCCAATGTCCACAAATGCAAGAGGAAACTATCAGTACTTCATTACCTTCACTGATGATTTCAGTAGGTATGGATATGTTTATTTAATGAAACATAAGTCTGAATCTTTTGAGAAGTTCAGAGAATTCCAAAATGAAGTACAGAACCAACTTGGCAAAAGCATTAAGGCTCTTCGGTCCGACCGAGGAGGAGAATACTTAAGCCAAGAATTCAGTGATCATCTAAGAGAGTGTGGGATCGTGTCCCAACTCACTCCTCCTGGAACACCTCAATGGAATGGTGTGTCTGAGAGGAGAAATCGGACCTTATTGGATATGGTTCGATCTATGATGAGTCACACAGACCTTCCAATATCCCTTTGGGGATATGCTCTGCTAACAGCAGTGTTCACTCTAAACAGAGCGCCATCAAAAGCAGTAGCAAAGACACCATATGAATTATGGACTGGAGTGGCTCCAGTGCTGTCTTATCTCAGAATTTGGGGTTGTGAAGCCTATGTTAAGAGATTAATCTCAGATAAGCTTACACCAAAATCTGATAAATGCTACTTCATTGGTTATCCACGGGAAACCAAGGCTTATTACTTCTATCTACGTTCCGAGAACAAGATCTTTGTTGCCCGGGATTGTAACTTTCTTGAGAGAGAGTTTCTCTCTAAGAAAGACAGTGGGAGTAAGGTACTGCTTGAAGAAATTCAAGATGAACAGGATACTGCTCAACCTAATGAGGAAGAGCAGCAGGAGGATCTACAAGAAATTGTAGAGCCTGAACCTGTAGTACCTGAAGTTCGAAGATCCGGGAGGATCCGTCACGAACCCGAGAGATATCAAGGATTCCTCGTGACTGACTGTCATGATCTTTTGATCATTGATGGTGATGAACCATCGAACTTCAATCAAGCCATGATGGGCCCAGATTCCTCTAAGTGGCGCAAGGCCACTGATTCCGAAATGGACTCCATGTCGGTCAACCAAGTATTTTCGTTGGTTGACTTACCCGCTGGTGTAAAAGCCATCGAGTGCAAATGGATCTTCAAGAAGAAGACTGACGTGGATGGAAATGTCCAGATTTATAAAGCCAGGTTGGTGGCAAAAGGTTTCAGACAAGTTCACGGTGTGGACTACGATGAAACCTATTCACCGGTGGCTATGATGAAATCTATTCGGATTCTACTAGCAACTGCAGCTTTTCATGATTATGAAATTTGGCAGATGGACGTGAAAACCGCCTTCCTGAATGGTATCCTGGAAGAGGATGTGTATATGACACAACCTGACGGTTACATAGATCCGAAGAATGCTGGGAAAGTATGCAAGCTTCATAAATCCATTTATGGACTGAAGCAAGCATCGAGGAGCTGGAATCTTCGTTTTGATGAAGCGATCAAGCAATTTGACTTCATTAGAAACGAAGAAGAACAATGCGTGTATAAGAAATCTAGTGGGAGCAAGATTGTATTTCTTATTCTGTATGTCGATGACATACTGCTTCTCGGAAACGATGTTCCAATGCTGAAGTCTGTAAAAGACTGGCTTGGAAGTTGTTTTTCCATGAAAGACATGGGTGAAGCCGCATACGTTCTTGGAATTAGGATCTATCGGGATAGACCTAAGAGGCTGATAGGCTTGTGTCAAGACTCATACATTGACAAAGTCCTACAAAGATTCAGCATGAAAGATTCCAAGAAGGGCTTCACGCCAATGGTACATGGCACAACGCTAAGCAAGAAGCAGAGCCCTACGTCGGCTGCTGAGCTTGAGCGCATGAAGAATATTCCTTATGCATCTGCAATAGGATCTGTCATGTATGCCATGATCTGTACTCGTCCTGATGTTGCTTATGCATTGAGCATGACGAGTAGATACCAGTCAAATCCAGGTGAAAACCATTGGATTGCCGTAAAGAATATCTTGAAGTATCTAAGACATACTAAAGATAAGTTCTTAGTGTACGGTGGAAGTGATGTGCTTAAAGTCAGTGGATTCACGGACGCAAGTTTCCAGACAGACACAGATGATTTCCGGTCACAGTCCGGTTATGTCTTTTGTCTGAATGGCGGTGCAGTAAGTTGGAGAAGCTCCAAACAGGACACCGTTGCTGATTCCACTACAGAAGCTGAATATATCGCCGCCTCGGAAGCAGCGAAGGAAGCTGTTTGGATACGAAAGTTCATTATGGAACTAGGTGTGATACCAGATGCGGCTGAGCCTCTGGCACTGTTTTGTGACAACAATGGTGCTATAGCTCAGGCAAAGGAACCAAGATCACACCAGAAATCCAAGCATGTTCAAAGAAGATATCACTTGATACGTGACATCATTAATAGAAAGGAAGTCAAGATCAGCCGAGTTCCGACAGATGATAATGTCGCTGATCCGTTGACAAAGCCACTCCCAAGGCCTAAGCTCGAGTTCCTGACTGAAGCTGTAGGCATTAGAAACATTGAAATGTAATCTAAATTTGAGTGGGAGTTTTGTGAGCTTTATTTTAGTTATTTGATATGTTCTTGTAAAACATTATTTATGTTTTAATGAAATTATTATTTCAAGATTATTTTAACTGTGATGAAATAATCGTTCCAAAATGATATGAACCATTTTATAGGTCATCGAAGTAAATGATTTGATCTTGAGTCATCGAAGTCATTTAGCTTGATCATGAGATCCTATATTTGATAAATGTTTTATATCATCATGTCCCTAGTCGAAGGTTGTTGAAATATGGAACACCAACAACCGTGTGAGACTGGATTGGTACGTGACTTATGACAAAGTCTCAGTGTGTCATAGATGCACGGCATCAAAGTCAGTACATAGGTGTATGTTGGGAACATACGACCGGACAAGACCCGACTATAAGAACTCTTCAGGATATTTATATCTGTGTCATAAGAGATTCTTACTACGACTATAGAGTATAGTCCTTAGACCTGAGTTCACATGCATGTGACTGCACATGGACTGATGTACTTTGATCATTGTCTAACGCTATCGTTCTGTGATAGCTATAAGGACCTTGTTTGGGTGCATTATGAAATGAGTAGTTTACAGTGATGGAACAAGACGGAATTTGTCCCTCCAATATAAGTGGAGTGAATATCTCTAGGCCAATCGGAGATTTGAATACTGGAAAACGCATGGCCATGCTCAAACGGACTTTCCCGAGTCGTTTGGATTGTCAGTATCAAATCAGAGTCCGATGAACAAGATTAGGCTTTATAAGGATGACACCAATCTTGCCTTATGACTAATCGAGATATTGAGACAAAAGGATTATGAATACAGAGATTCCAGTACAAGTGGGAGATTGTTGGAATTGTGTCCAGTAATCTCGGTACTGTCTCTAGAAAGTAAGAGTATGTCGAGATCAGACATAAGTCATATAATACTGGGGATCATGATGGCTTGCTAGAGTCCGCTCATGATCTATAAGTCTTGGACTTATTGCTTTTATTATATGATCCCATATGGGTCACACGCCTAAGCTAACAGGAAAATGTGTTGGAACGGCTTAGCAGAAGTACGACAAAAGTGCTAGGCATTTGTCGTACTAAGAGAGAAAGATTAATGGGTCTGATTAAATGGGATTTAATCAGATTGGGCCCAAAAGCCCAAAAGGGAAAGAGAAGGCTTTTAATGACTAAAAGCCAAGTCTTTTCTCCCTAACCCTAATACCCAGCCG
Organism: Orychophragmus violaceus; assembly: GCA_030180135.1. Taxonomy (NCBI): domain Eukaryota; kingdom Viridiplantae; phylum Streptophyta; class Magnoliopsida; order Brassicales; family Brassicaceae; genus Orychophragmus; species Orychophragmus violaceus. The sequence continues at coordinate 34,947,778 of CM058233.1, forward strand.
CGGCTACTCCTCTCTCTCTGCGCCTCCTTTCCTTGTGGTCTAGCAGCCATTTCCTTGTGAAGCGTGTGTGAACCTTTGGAGGATTCATCCCTCGGTGCATCTATCTGATCTCTGACCTGTTCTATTCCTTCCGCTGCAACAAACAGGTAAAAGGTGAGATCATCTAATGTTTCTAAATAAGAACACCTAGATCTGATGCATGTTTAGGTTGATATCAATATGAGAATTGAATCAGGATCAACTGAACTATCCAACAGGTTCGGTTTGGCTCGTGCCGGTTCGGTTTTGGCCTGTGTTGGTTCGGTTTAAGATATTTTAAAATCTTAATCGTCACGGTTTAATAATTTATTAGATCTGGTTAAACCGTGATAAGAAATCCAAAGTCGTAAAATTGGATTTAGTGCCTAAACCAGTGGTTTTCTAATTTGATTTGGTTGGACCAAATAAATTGAGAAAATCCGGTTTAGTAAATAACCGGTTGACAATTGTGGTCATCGTAGTAATTAATTTTGGTTAGACCAATTTTAATGAACCAGACCGGTTATGTCTTTTAATTGGACAATTGGGTTATGTCTTGGACATAGACAAATTCTTGGGCCATGGGCTAAGAAGTTAAAACAATTGGGCCAATTATTTGAGTCTTTTCTTCAGATTTAATTTAAAATTTTATTTAATAATTAAAATTTAATTTTAAATTAATCAGTTTCCAAAATCTGAAATTAGAAAGTTTCTTAAAATAGAAGTTTCTAGATTTGCATGTTTTGGATTATAGGAAATTTCTATAGTTAGAAAGTTTCCAATTTTAGGAAGTTTCCAATTTTAGAAAGTTTCCAAAATCAGTAGGTTTCCAAAAATGGAAAGTTTCCAAAAATAGTAATCTTCTATTTTGGGGATGAAATCTTAAGAAAAACCTACAAACCTCAAATAATATCAAGCGTTGGATGTCTTGTCCAGACTATGTCAGCTGTTGAAGCCCATTCAATCGTACATACGGCCTTACAGTGTGAGGGTGTCTATCTTTTGCGTGGGTAAGACAGTTTGTGATTCATTAATGTCATTGGGAGTCCCAGACATTAGTGATTACATGACTGTATAGTCTGGTTTTCTTGACTAGGCCATCGGGAGTCCCGGGCCTTGAGACATCAGAGTGGATTGGGCCTCGGGCCCAGATTCGCAAGCAAGAGTTATATCACGGATGTAATTAGCCGAGATAGGGCTTACCGATATAAGCTAAGGCTGAGTGACGGCCAGTGGCCCACTTTGATCTTAGTTATATGTGGATCTTGGAATCATTATATTCTATTGAGGGTAACTGATGTTATTGAATATAATGCGAGATTAATCATATTAAATATAATGCGAGATTAATCATATTGAACATATTAACTAAAATTCTTTTATCTTAAATTTCAGTTATGACTAGCACAAATAATCAAAACACTTTCTCGATCCGGTCTATCCTTGAGATGGACAAGCTGAACGGATCAAATTTCTTGACTTGGTCGCGGAACCTGAGGCTAGTCCTCAGGCAGGAGAGAAAGGACTATGTTCTTGAGAGAGCTCTCCCCGTGAGGATCGGGTCCAATGCCTCCCATGCAGTATATGATGCTTGGAATAAGCATTATAATGATGCGGTAGATGTGCGTGGTCTGATATTGGCTACCATGGACTCAGACTTGCGGAAGCAATATGAGAACATGGAGTCGCCAATAGAGATGATCAGCAGCCTGAAATTGAAATTTCAGGAGCAGGTAAGAGTGGAGAGATACCAGTTGGTTAAGTCTCTCACTAGCTGCAAGCTACCAAATGATCATCCAGTGAGTCCTCATGTCAGTAAAATGATGGGTTACATTGATAACCTGAGGAAACTGGATTATCCAGTTAGCCAAGAATTGGCAACTGAGATCATTCTGCAGTCACTGCCGTCAAGCTATGATAAGTTCAGAAGGAACTATATCAAGAAAGGCTTAACGAAGACGCTGACTGAACTGCGTGATATGCTCAAGACAGTTGAGCCAAACGTGAAGAGTACCCAGTATAATCTCATAATAGAGAAGGGTAGGTTTATTAAACCTAGTACTGACAATGGTGAAGACAAAGTTGTCCAGATTTTGAATCATGGCAAGCGTGTGTCTTCTGAGCCCAAGTCAGATACCTCTTACGTTGGTAAGTGCTGCTACTGTAAAGAGACAGGGCATTGGAAGAGAGATTGCATTAAATTCATGGAAGATGATGAGGAGTTGAAGTTGATGTATGAGACTACTTCCTCAGGTATTCATGTTATTACTTCAAGTTCTACCTTATAGGTATTGGATACTGGTTGTGGCACTGATATTTGTGATAATATGCAGAGCCTAAGCAACAGTAGAATGTTGAAGGAAGGACAAGTGGATCTACATGTCTGGAAGGAGCTATGGACGCTGCCTCAGCCGTAGGGTTTTCACTTGTAGATGCCTTCGAGGCTTGGTTTTGTATTAAGTAATTGCTACAATGTACCTGCTTTAAGCAGAGTTGTTTTTCATTTTCTTGTAAGAATTTGAATGTTTTTCATTTTGATAAAAGACAAGTTTTTGTTCTTTTGATCTTAATGAAATATTAATTGTAGCACCCTATTCAAGGAATGGGTTTTATATCTTAAACCAAAGAGTGCCTAAATGTAACATAAATACCGAATTGGTTTAAATCTGATGAATTAAACCTGATTTTTCTTGGCATAAAAGTCTTGGTCACATAGAGTAAGTCGGATTCAGAAATCCCATAGTTATGGACTGTTGGGCTCATTTGATACGATATCTTATGAGACTTGAATTCTGCTTACTGGACCAAAAGGCAAAGGGCCTATCTTAGCCGAGTTAGAGAAAGGCCCAACGGCTTATTGGACCTTGATCATACTCATGTATGTGGCCCAATGAGCAGTAATGCCAGAGAAAATTTTCTGTACTTCATTGTCTCCACTGATTATTTCAGTGAGTATGACTGTGTTCATTTGATGAGACACGAGTCAGAATTCTTTGAAATGGTCGAAAGAATTCCAGAATGAGGTATAGAATCTGAGTGACTGAAGTATTGAGACTCTGGATTAGATCACGAGTGAGAATACTTAAGTCATTGATGGTGTGATCATCTGATTGAGTGTGAAGTCGTTTCACAGCTCATTTCTCCTGAAAACCTGGAGGTGTTTCTGTGAGAAAGAATCAGATCTTATCAGAAATGATTAAAGATGAGTCACACGAATCTTCCATGATATTTTTAAGAATAACGCTCTAGAAATATCTAAGTTTACGCTGAAATAGTTCTACCAATATCAGTTGAAAGACACCACTTAAATGTGGATTGGAAATAATCCAAATTCGTCTTTACTGAGTATTTGTAGTTGTGCTACTTTGCTGGTTGTCCTAGGGAAACCAAGGCTTGTTACTTTTTACGTCCATTCCGAAAACAAATTTAGGTTGTTCGGAATTCTGTTTTCTAAAAGGAAAGTTGCTTTCCAAGAAGAACAGTGGGAGTAAAAGTATAACTCGAAGAAATTCGAGAAATGCAGGAGGCTGCTCAACCGGTTGAGGGAGAGCAGCGGATGGATTTACAGATTTCTGTAGAATCTACACCTGTAGAGCCTGAATTTCGCAGATTTGAATCCGTCACTAATCCGAGAGTGATTTCTCGTGATTAATTGCCATGATCTGATGATCATTGAAAGTGACGAACCTGCGAAATTCGCAGAAGCAAAAGTGAGCCCGGACTCCGAAAAATTACACTGTGTGTAAGATAGCTTCATCGATCCATTCATGGATAGAAGCAAACATATCGGAGTTGGAATCTTCGTTCTGTTGAAGTAGTCAAGGTTTTGACTTGAACAGGAACGTAGTGGAACTGTGCGTTTGCTAATAGATAAGTGGGAGCGATATTGCATTTCTCATAGTGTATGTCGAAGACATACTGATTCTCGGAAATAACGTTCCAAAGCTGCAGTCGGTAAAGGACAGGCTTGGGAGTTGTTTTAATGATTGACATGGGTAAAGCCACGTATATTCTTGGACTTTGGATCTAAAGATAGAGATCCAAAAGAGCTGGTAGGACAATGTCAGGATTCTTAAATTGACAAAGTCCTACACGTTTTCAGCAATCCAAGAAGGGTTTTATGCCAATGTCACATGGCATTACGTTAAGCAAGAAACAGTGTCCCACGATAACTGCTGAGCTTGAATGCATGGATGAGATTCCATATGCGTCGGCGATTGGATCTATCATGTATGCCATGACACGTACTTGTTTTGATGTTGCTTTAATGTTAAGCAAGACAAGTAAAGACCAGTCAAATCCAGCAAAGAATCACTGGATAGACGTAATGAATATTCTCAAGTATTTGGAAAATACTTAGGATACGTTCTTGATTTACGGAGAAAGTGAGGTGCTACGAGTCGGTAGAGTCTGAAAGGCAAGTTTCCAACGGACAAAGATGATTTCCGGTCACAGTCCGGTTATATCTTGTGTCTATCTGGCGGTGCAAGGCACTGTTGCTGACTCCATGACTTAAGCTGAACATTTCGCAGCTTGGGAAGCGGCGAAAGAGGTTGTTTGGAAAGAAGAGTTCGTCACTGAACTTGATGTGATTCCCAGCATAGATGAGACTAGCTGCACATCAGAGGTCCAAACACCTTGAGGGTAGGTATAACCTATTCCGTGAGATAAATGACAGAGATGTTAAGTAGATCAGCAAGTTTCAACGAATGAGAACGTTGCTAATCTATTAACGAAGCCACTCCTTAGGCCTAAGCACGAGTCGCGGACTGTTGCTGTAGGATAAGTGAAATTAAGATGTAGTCTTAATTTCAGTGGGAGTTAGTAAAGGGCTTTATTTAGTTATTGATATGTTCTTGTAAAACATTTTAAGATGTTTAATAAAATTATTTTATGATTATTTTAACTGTGATGAAATAATCGTTCCAAAGTGATATAAACCATTTTATAGGTCATCGAAGTAAGTGACTTGATCTTGAGTCATCAAAGTCATTTAGCTTGATCATGAGACCCTATATTTGATAGATGGCTTATATCATCCAGTCCCTAGTCGAAGGTTGTTGAAGTTGGAACACCAACAACCGCGTGAGACTAGATTGGTATGTGACTTATGACCAAGTTTCATGGTGTCATAGATGCGCGGCATCAAAGTCAGTACATAGGTGTATGTTGGGGTACATACGACCGGACATGACCCGATTATAAGAACTCTTCAGGATATTTATATCTGTGTCATAAGAGATTCCTACTACGACTATAGAGTATAGTCCTTAGACCTGAGTTCGCATGCATGTGACTGCACATCAACTGATGCGCTTTGATCATTGTCTAACGCTGTCGTTAAGCGATAGTTATAAGGACCTTGTTTGGGTGTATTATGAAATGAGTAGTTTACAGTGATGGAAGAAGACGGGATTTGTCCCTCCAATATAAATGGAGTGAATATCTCTAGGCCAATCGGAGATTTAAATACTGGAAAATGCATGGCCATGCTCAAACGGACTGTCCCGAGTCGTTTGGATTGTCAGTGTCAAATCAGAGTCCGATGAACATGATTAGGCTTTATAAGGATGACACTCATCTTGCCTTATGACTAATCGAGATATTGAGACAAAAGGAATATGAATACAGAGATTCCAGTACAAGTGGGAGATTGTTGGAATTATGTCCAGTAATCTCTGTACTGTCTCTAGAAAGTAAGAGTATGTCAATGATCAGACATAAGTCATATAATACTGGGGGTCATGATGGCTTGCTAGAGTCCGCTCATGATCTATAAGTCTTGGACTTATTGCCTTTATTATATGATCCCATATGGGTCACACGCCTAAGCTAACAGGAAACTATGAAGGAACGGTTCAGCAGAAGTACGGTAAAAGTGCTAGGCATTTACTGTACTTAGAGAGATTAAAGGGCCTGATTAAATCTAAGGGATTTAATCAGACTGAGACTTGGGCCCAAAAGCCCATGAGAACTAGAAGGGGTTTTAATGAATAAAACTTGACCTAGCTCTCTAATTTTCTCAGCCTTCTGCGCCTCCTCTCTCTCTTCTCTGCGCCTCCCACCTCCTTGGTCTAGCAGCCAATTTCCTCAAGTGTGCGTGTGTGAACCTTTGGAGGAGCTGTCTCTTGGCGGTTCTGCTGATCTCTGACCCATACCTCTCCATTCCGCTGCATAACAAGGTATTAGGTGAGATCTTTTATGATTCAGCAAGAGAACCTAGATCCAAGCATGTTTAGTAGGATCAATCAATGAGAAATTGAATCAGGATATACTAAACAATCCTTCAATAAAGGTGTTCCGGTTCCACCTTTTTCGTGAAGGGGGGAGTGTTGAGTAAAGTCCCACATCGGAAGTTATACAAGTTGTAAAACTAGTATATAAAGGGTTCACTACAAGAAATATGAGTATTGGTAGCAGTTCATTGTAGCACTAATTCACTAACTGCTACTAAAAGTGCCAAAATCTGATTACAACTCTATTGCAGCATTATATTCGCGTTAGGAAACATTTTCATTAACGAAAAAAAGAAAAAATCGACAAAAATCTACTTTTTTACCAATTTTTTTACATATGTAACACATTGAAAGCCAAACACTTAGCAAAAAAATTCATTTTGCCACCAAATTTTTTTTTGTTTGGGCTTAATGAGATTTTTTGCCTAAATCATTTTCAACGGAACAAAATAATTCATTCACCCTATCCAAAACAAAACATCAAATTTTTTTTCCCCAGCTCTCTTCGTCCTCCATCTCGATCCCCATCTCCAGACCTAATCTCTTCATACTCCATCTCGATCCCCATCTCCAGACCTGCTCTCTTTCTCCCTTTCTGCATCCATTCTGTCTCAATTCTTCAACGCTTCTCCCACCCTAAACGGGTAAACCATGTTGATACGAACCCTAAACGGATGGCGATCTTGCCGGAAATCCTATCAGTGACAGATTTAGCGTGCATTGGACGATCGCATAGGTCGTGAAGATGTGTCACATGAACGGCGTTATGCATAGGGATTTGAAGCCTGATAATTTCTTGTTCGCTAACAAGAAGGAGAACTCTGCACTAAAGGCCATTGATTTCGGATTATCCGTACTGTTCAAACCTATTCTTTCTAAATTTAGAATCTTTGATCTCCATTTATCTAGATTGTGGTTGACAGTTGTTTTTCTTTGCGACTAATTATGAAATCTTGATTCATTTTTGCAGGAGAGAGGTTTACAGAGATTGTAGGGAGTCCATATTACATGGCTCCAGAAGTGTTAAAGAGAAATTATGGACCAGAGGTTGATGTGTCGAGTGCAGGAGTTATCCTCTACATCTTACTCTGTTTTGTTTCTCCGTTTTGGGCTGGTAAAAGCAGTTTTGATCCCTGATTAAGAAGTTTGTAAATACGCAGATCTATACTGAATGATTCAAGGTTTTGATTGCAGAGACTGAACAAGGTGTAAGTGTTGCCTCTTATTCTTTATGAGATTATATTTTGGTTTGGTGTTTGATTGGTTTCTTCACTTACTTATGTTTGATGCTTTCAGGTAATCGCCCCAGCACTTGTCTCTTCAAGAAGTTGAAGTGATTAGAGACATGTTTACACTGATGGATGATGACAACGACGGTAAAATAACGTATCCAGAACTCAGAGCGGGACTACGGAATGTCGGTTCACAACTAGGTGAACCAGAGATCAACATTGTCACAACTCTTGCTCAAGGAATCACGTAAGTCAAACTTATACTATAGCTTTTGGTTATAATTACTTTACTTTAGTTTTGTTTTCAAGTTTGAGAAGTTTGAAACTTCTGTCTGAACAGGTTTCTACACAATGTTGTTATGTACGTATATATACTTGTTTGATTGTCTCTACATATAACGTTATGTGTGTAATTATGAGATTAGATTAGATGATTTTAGTACAAAATTGGGTGTTTGATAAGTGATTTTTTTGCATTCATGTCTCCAAAGTTATATGCTTTTAATTTATTTGGTTCTTTAATGTTGTTTAGGATCTTAGAATGTGTTTATGGGTGTTTGAGAATGTGTTCATTTACTATGTTTTTGATAAGCTTGAGTTTGCAGTAATGGCGAGAAGGCAAGTAGGTTCAACACGAGTTTTAGGGGATGGTGGAAGCTTCCCATTTGCTGGAGCTTTGCACTCAAAGTCTCGATCTTCTCCAATATTATCTATTTGCCTTGTTCTTATGGTATGATTTTGATGTTTCATTCTTTTTCTTAAATGGAATCGCTTCATTCTTACTCTTTAAATGAATTGCTGATCTTTGTTGTTCATCTTTTTCAAATTTCAGGTGGCTTGCCTACTAATTGGTTATGCTTTCAGTGGTCCAGGTATTTATATGATCAGCTCAAGTGTAGAATAGGTCTTACTGCTATGGTAGCCAACTCATGGCCTTCAGTTTATCTCGAATACATGTATCTTTAAAAGTATCAAACAAGTCAGCAAAGTTACAGGTAATCCTTGTTCTCATTTTCAATACATGTGCTTAAGATAATCTTAATGCTTACATCTGCATGGAGTCATCTATCGTTACATCTTTTAACTCATATGCGAATTCTTGACACTTAGGTTTGTTATAAATTTAGTAGGTGATTATTCTTGCACATCAGAAGTCCTGAGAGCTATTTATGTTCTTAAGAAGGCTTATTGAGATGGGATGTGCAAGGTCTTGCTCGTAGGCCCTGAGACATGCTTAGTGGTTTCCAGTCTCTTGTTAGGTCCGTTGAATGACTTAACCAAAGCTCAAGTCATTCCATGCCCAATGCTCTCAAACATGTTGAAGTTTAAGTATGTCAGCGTTCTCACCCATGGTACGGATTGTCTGCGACTTCAAATTGAAGTTTATCACAAACAATGGTCTTTAATATTCTGATGCTTTGTATCTTACAATTGTACTAGCCGAGGAGGTGTCAAAGCTTGCTTTCATGTATAGTGATGTTATGACTAAACATCTTTTACTTTTGTATTTGTAACCATGACCTGACAAAAGCTTCTGCTTTCAGACCCTACAATGTCATCTGAAAAGCGTAAAAGAGAGTTTTTGTATTTTTTCCAATAATATACAAAATAAATAAATATAAATTTAATGATAAATAACTACTAAATTAAACAATTGTTTATAATAAAAAGTTAGAATAAACGAATTCTTCAGTTTTGTTTTATGGTATAAATAGGGTTTATGGTTTAAACTATATATTTTCTTAGAGTTTAGGGCATTGTGGTATAAATTTAGGGTTTAGGGTATTAGAATGTAGGGTTTATAATTCACGTTTAAACATAATTTTCCTATTTTTATTTAACAAATTAAATATCTTATTTAAAAATATAAGTTTTCAAACATTTTATTTAGAGTTTAGGGTATTGTGCTATATGTTTAGGGTTTAGGGTATTGGAATATAGGGTTTAATGTTCATACTTAAAAATATCTTATTTTCTAAATATATTATTGTTAAGTAATAACTTAAAATATATTAAATATTATCCTATGCCTCAAAAGTCTACATTTCTAACCCTAAACCCCATATCAAACTCTGAATTCTAAACTTTAAACTTTGAACAAACAAAATCAAAATATAGTATTATAAAGATGTCAAAAAATCGAATCTAATCATATTAAATCCTAAATATTCCATCCCTAATTAAAAACTCAATCATTAATTCTAAATTATGAAATTTAACCCTTTAATCCTAAACTCCAAATAAATAGGGTTTAGGGTTTGAAAAAAATGTAACTACTATAACATATCCCAAAAACAAGATTTAGCATTTATAAAAATAAATTATTATTTTCAAATATAATCTTTTGTAAACTTTAATCTCATACCGTAATTTAAATTCTAACCTTATACCTTAAACTTCAAACCCTAACCATATACCCAAACCATAAATCTTATTCTAAACCTTAAACTCTTAATCATTAAATACTATCGATTTATAACCATTAATTATATAACATCAAAAAATTAAATAATAAATTGTGAATTCTAACTCTAATAATATTTTCAATTTTAAGTCTTCACTCCCAAATACAAAAAAAAACTCAATTACTAAACCGTAAAATTATTATTCTAACTATTAAACAAACATAAAATCTAAATAAAAACTACAAAACCAAAATATAATTATACAGATAGAAATAAAAACAATTAAAATATTTATAATATTAAAAGATATAACATAACAATAAACTTAAAATTGTAAATAAAAAACTGATTTAAACTAATACAACAAATAGAAAAGATGGCTTTTCATTGGTTAAACTATAGATACAAGGATCACACCTCTTTCATTATACACCCTTAGATCAAACTAAAATCATCAGACTTAATTACTTGTCTTTCATTCCTTACTTCCTCGTTTCATTATCACGTTGCTTTCTCTCAATCTATATTCTCTACAGTCTAGAATCATCCAATACCTTGATTCTCCTTCATCTACCGATATTACAACAGATCTTCCGGTAAATCAGTGTTACTCACTCTGCTTATCCGGAAGTTCGTTCTCCATCACGCCGCGGATCCTTTGTTCTGAGTTCAGATTTTTGATCGTCCAATCTACAATTGATTGAAAAGGTAGGGGCTTTATAATTGTATGAAGCGGCGATCCGGTCAAGATCTATAGCGAAGCTGCGTTTCGAATTTGGATGTGGAACTGAGATTCAAGGGGTTTTTAAGCTTCGCGGTCATGGCGACGAGGAATCGTACGCTTATTTACAGGAAGTGCCGGAATTCTCTGAGGAGCGATTGTCGAGCACATCTTCAGTGACGGGCGGCATAGGCCCGGTTATCGAGCTGGCGAGTACATCTTTATTGAATCCGAGTCGCTCATATGCTCCTGTTAGTACCGAGGATCCTGGAAATTCGAGGTGTTCTTCTTCTTCCTTACCATTGATAATGTTGAAGAAAGTTTTATCAGTTAGGCTTGGGGCTCTCTAGTGTAAATCGTATGTTAGCTCAAGCTAAGATGTATTTTTGATTAGCAATGAGAATGATTTTTAAATGAGCATATATATTTGTTGAAATGTGATCGCTACTATGCTCCAATTAAGACTCAAGATATGTTCCAAGCTTTTTTTCTTTCTATGTTTCAGTAAAGTTGCAAAAACAGTTGAATCACCACCCTCTTGGGTTGTTGTCTCTGAGGAGATCTCTGTGAACATACATCGTGCAAGGACCATAATGGCCATCACTGTGGATGGATGGTTTGTTCTTATGCCACTAGATTCCTTCTTTTATATTCTATACATGAACATACTTCTTAATGTGAGCTTTTTCCTGTACCCATTTCAGAATAACTGTATTAGAGAAAAGAATACTAGATACTTCATGGCTTTCCTCTTTTGGTGAGCTTTCGTTCTTTGAGTTTACTTGGAAGATTCCATGCTGTCGTGTTGTGTCATTTAAGTAAATGGTTCTTTAGTGATTTGTAGGCATTTCCTTATTTGCTTGTACTGAACAATAGCCATTGGGCTTATTCTTGCCGGTCGAGTAAAAGAACTTCGTGTTGTACATATTCTAACAGGTAAGTGCTTACACTTCCTCTATGTTCTTAGTTCTTTGTTGCTCACCGATTGTTTAATCATAATCTTTCTTCTTGTTATGTATAATTGTCCAGGTTGTAGAATCAGTAAATGAAGATAGTATCAATGGCACTTCTTCATTTCTTCTTGTTCAAAATGGCTGATGAGAAGAGCAACTTATGTTACAAGAGAATGCTTACCCTTCATATCGAAGAATAAAGGAGGCGGTAGAAGGCCCTAATTTAATTTGGTTGGATTTGTGTTTTTATAATTTTATTGTGGTTTAATATTTGTAACTAATGAACCGATATCCGGTTCAGATATATCAATAAATATATATTTTTTCCCTAAATTAATTTTGTTTTTAGCATCTTTATTTTTAATTTTAATTACAATTTCATAAATTAATTAATTTTTTAAAATTTAAATTATTAATGGTAAATTTTTCTTAAACGATTTTTAGTAGTTTATTGTAATATATAATAGCACTAAATTAATGATCTAAGAAAACATTTGACATCACGAACAAAGTGCCATGATAAAATAATTAATGACACTTTATATACGCCATTATAAAATATTCACTAGCACTGAAAATGTGTTATTATAATTTATACTACAACACTAAAGTATCGCCATGGAAAACCGCATGATAGCACTAAATATGTGTTATAAAATAATATCCGATAGCGATTATATAATGCTACAATATGTCTATTTATTATAGCATTAAAAAAACGCTATGGTAGGGAGGTCTATTATTGCTGCGGCTGACATAGCGTTCATGAAAACACTACCAAAAGCCTATCGTAGCGTTTTTCGTGTGCTACTATTGCCAATATTTCCTGTAGTGGTTAGAGCCAATCCACTCATTGTCACTTATTACCAATTGGTTTTGAGTTAGAAGTCCAAGAAACTTAACATAGTATCAGAGCAGGTCGATTTTTGAACCATCTCGTGAACATCCAGTCCCACAAGTTCCCACGACATAAAGGTGTTCCGGTTTCACCTTTGTCGTGAGGAGGTGATGTTGAGTAAAGTTCCACATCGGAAATTAGACAAGTTGTCAAAGTGGTATATAAAGGGATAGAGTCAATCCACTCATTACTACTTATTACCAATTGGTAGATCATAAGGATCATATCAATCTTGTGCTTGATGGACTTCTTGATAAATATAAGCTGATGATTGACCAGATCGAAGGGAGAGATGTACCACCGTTAATTACTGAAGTTCATTAATGGATTTTCAATCATGAAATAAATCTACTGTCATAGGGATTTTGCCATCATTCTCGTCTTCTGCCAACATCACACAACAACGTTCTCCCATTTACAACGCCAACAACCACAACAAAAATTGTAATCAGCCTCGTACAAACACCAATAGTCCTTGCAATTGCACCATTTCTCTCGCATGTATCTTGGTAAATGTCAAATTTGCAATACAAGGGCATAGTACCAAATGCTGCCCAAAATTATTTTCTCTTGCCTATGATTCTTTTCCTAAATCGGTGGCTCCTTTATCACAGTGGCAGCCACTGAAACAACAATACTCGGCGAGCAATTGTTTCGTAGGTAACCACCCCCCCCCCCCATCACGTCCGATTCCAACAATATTCACTCCCCCAACCATACAATGTATGCGATTTAGTTATCATTGGTAATGGATTCGATTTAGCCATTTCCAACACTGGTTTGTCTTATTACATTCTCCTTCTCAAAATTTAGCACTTCATAATGTTCTTTTGTACCGAATATATATAAGAACTTGATCTAGGTTTATCGATTATACAACTCTAATCAAGTGTCGGTTGGATTCTATCCGGCATACATTCAAGTGAAAGATCTCATCACGGATGCACTTCTTCTTCACGGCCGAACTAAAGAAAAGCTGTGAGAATGGCCGGTCTCTTATACAAAAGCTGCAGCCTTATTTGTTACGCCTATCTTTAAGGAAGTTTGATTCTTGGCAGGGAAGATTCGGTCATCAGTCTCCATCTTACCTTAAGTAATTTTTTTTCTCAATTCGATTTATCACTTTCTTCTTCTTCCAAACACTTTTTTTCTCATATTGACAGATTAATAAGAGTCGCAAACTTATATTTCTCATTCTTGTATTAATTCTGATTGCCCACATGATTATATGTTTACATATGTTTAGACTTCTCCCATCACATCCAAAAAAACTACAAATACTATCTTGTTTTGGTTGATCATTATACTTGTTAAATATGTTTATACCAACACAAAAACAAGTCACAAATCAAAGAAACTATCATTGCTTTTTCGGACTTTGTTTTTAAATTGTTCTAACAATCGAATTGACACACTTTATTCTAAAATGGTGGAGAATTTTTTGCTTTGTGTGTTTACCTTGCAGAACATGCCGTCTCCTATTTGACGACTCCACCTCATATGCCTGAATACAATGGGTATTAGAGGGCAAACATAGAAACATTGCCGACCAATTTTACTCCTATTTTCGAGAGCTTATATTCCCAAATATTTGAGACCATATGCCTTTTCAGATGTGGTGTACTTTATCAACAGACATCCGATACCAGTGCTGTTTCATGAGTCTTTGTATCACAAGCTATTTGGTGAGTTTCTGAACTATGGGAAATTCAGTGTTTTCGGTTATTTATGATTCACATGGCTTCGACCATACATATCTCACATGATTGAAGCACGACCGAAGCATTGCATCTTTATGGGATAATCACTCACCCAAAGTGCATATATGTGTCTGACACATCTAGGGATCGTGTATATTTCTCTTCATGGCAGTATATTGAGTCATTCTTCCCATTTAGCTTGAGCTCACCACTAGCTCAATCAACTTATGGGTGAAGTGATTAAGTCTTCTTCATCGTATGTCATAAGGGTGCCCACGCCTCGGCGTCTTCTCCCGTTGATTATTTTCCCCTGATTGGACCTTCACTAGCCTTCTCCACTGCTGCATTCATCTCCCTCAGTGCCACTGCTTCTGACCCCTCATGTATTTCCTTCTTCATCTTCTCTCATTGTTCCTCGATAGCCACATAATCCGACCCCTACACCAAGCCGGATGAACCTAGGAACAGCCACCAATATTCATAAATTGCCGCCTCAGCCACTCCATGCACCACGACCTTAACCAAAGCTACTACCTCAATCGATCCCCAACCAAATCCCCAACTGACTCTTTCTCAAGCTCCACGGTCTAATATCCACCGAATGCAAACACGATGAAAAAACATCTACAAACCACTAAAAAGACCAGACTCACAACACAACTCCTCGTCGCCTTCGACACAACCCACATCTATTTTTCAATCTTAAAAGGATCTGTATTGGGAAGCATATGTAACGCCCCCTTCTCATTTCTCGGCTGACGGATTATCTGACCGGCCAATAATAAAACAAGAACATGACCGATCAAACTCGTGCAGCCAAAAAAAAAAGTTTGTTACATATGAAAGCAGAGACAGTCCAGTTTGAGACAGAAGGCTCAACCCAATCCATCCTCAACCCCGTTTACCTCGCTTCCACGATACAAGATTTTTAAACCTGTACCGCATTAGCGAGTTTTGTTCGGTTCAGATTAAACCGAATATCAAAAAACGATCCCATTTTAAGTCTTTAAATCTTTCAAAAAACTGTAAAAATAAATCCGCTTCTCGTATCATTTTTTTTTGGTTTATCGATTACCATTCTCGAACCCTAATTTTCTTTTAAAACTCCGCCTTAAATATTTGCGTGTTCTAAATAATTCTCATATCCTTTTTAAGAATTATTCTATCCTCCAATTGCTTCTCTGGCTTCCTTATTTAACAAAAATTTAAATAATTTCAGTTTTCGTCGATCTCTCCAATCCTGTAATTTCCGTCGTTGTTGATGTTGAGATGAGTTATCACTTTCTCCCCTTCTTACATGATTTCGGGAACAAATTCTAAGCTGACTTAACCCCGCATATGAATCTAAGCAGATAATCTCGCTTCTGTTTTTCTATCTCCTTAACCATGTTTTCAGAAATCTGTTGATCCATTATGAATTTCTGCAAAATGCTCACCAATTATCTCACGCCAACCAATGATCTCTGAATGAATCGCCAAAATCTATATTGTCGTCTCGATAATTTCTTACTTAAACTGAATCTTTGACCATTTTTCTGACAACCATCTAATATTGAATTCTTTGACCGAAAATCGAACAAGGAACACCTGAACAGTGAATTTTGCAACAACTGAGCGTAGGCGACTCGATTTCGCAACGCTGGGTGGCTCAACGAGAGACCTATGCAACATCGTCCACATCTCTTAAATGAGCATACCCCTCTAGTGGTTAGATCCAATCTTGCCCGAAAACCAAACAGAAAAAAATTTGACGATGAGGAATAAAAGATAAGGGCGGATCGATACATTCACAAACAAAGCGAAAATGAACTCCTACAAGAAGGGAGCGTTCAACCGGCTCAACGGAATGACTCGGCTGAAGGGCTACAAATAAGAAGACGACACGAACACAACGAGCTTAGAGCCACGCTGCCTGAAACAACCGCCAAGATTAAAGCCGTACGGTCGAAAGTTCATAGGGGGATGAGCGCTGCACCAGAGATCCACCGTGTCATGGAGGAAACGTGAAAGACACCGTTCACGACTCGAATCACCGAAACACGAATCCCAAATCGAGGCAAACTCAAAATCCCTTATTAGGACGGATTGATTAATCTGAAAGCTCACAAGATGGCTTTCCACATAGCAATGGGGAGAGCCAACCTAAAGGAAAGGGAAAAGGATGCCGGTTTCTGCCTCCTATGCTTAGAACATCTAAAAATAGCGGTGCTCGAATGGTCTACATGATAGAACGAAACTCCATCAGTAGCTTCCAACAGCTATCCTCGTAAATCATGAAATAATACTCGATATTCATGGATCGGGAGACTTCCGAGGTTGATATGTTGTCGATGTCTCTCGGCCCGACTAAACGGCTAAGGAATTTTATCGAAAAGTTCATGAAGGTGGTTTGAAGGATCGAAGACTTAAGCGATAAATCTGGCATTTATGCATTAAAGAAAGCACTGTGTTACAAATCGGATTTCAAGAAGGAAATCTCGCTGAAAAGGCCTCAAATGATATCAGACGCCTTGAATTGGGCGATAGATTTCATAGTCAATGAGGAAGAAAGGAAAGTTTCATCCCAAGAGCACAAGTTGACAAAGAAGTCAAACAAAGATGTCCGTCTACCCACTAATATTGGCAATGCCAAACGAAGTTCAAGAACAAGTCGCCAAGCATGAAATGAAAGATCAAGGGTATCGCACCACTACCAAGTCGGCTCAAGCGAGTGAAGAAGCGGGTCAGGCGGGCAAGGAAAAGGTCCATGGAAAACATGGACAACGAACTCTAACTCCTATGATGAGAAATAATTTTGAGAGCATCATCAAACATACGAAAATCACACAGTCGACTACTGCAGACTTGGAACTAAACTCACTACAAAAATCTTGGCCGGAGAGCTCGGCAACGCGGTAAACGCGAAATAATTCAACGACAACGAAACCATAGGTCGGCCAAATGAGGCACATAAAAGCAATGAGCCGAATCAAGACAAGCGAGAACAAACGGAAACTGGTAATAATCGTTGAAGGATCACAATACCGCCCGGACGCAGTGCCCTCTGTCAATCCTTATCCAAGACAGCCATGGAGGATCGATGATTACCAGAGACAAGCAAGAGGAAGCGCCCACTGGTCGACGCCCTATCAGATCCCAAACAACATTATAACGTTCGAGGATATTTTGATTTCAGGAATCTATAACAATCCTCTCGTCGTGGAACTAATCATCAAAGATCATATCCAACCAAGGATCCTAGTAGACATAGCAAGTTCCCTGGACGCGATCTTCAGTGATACCTTAAGAAAGATGAACATAAGTTTGAACGAAGTATCGCCTTCCCCATAACCATTAGAGGGGAGTTAGAGACGCAAAAATAACTCTTGGAACGATTAAGTTGCCAGTGCAGGCCGGAGGGGTCACTAAAATCGTCAAATTCTCGGTGATAGATCGTCCAGAAAACTACAACGCAATTGTAGGAACCCAATTGATAAATTCTATGAGAGTCGTACCATCAACATATCATCTCTGCCTAAAGTTTCTGACGCCTAGTGGAGTCAGGATGATTTGGGGAAGTCAAGAAATGTCTGCTCTGAACTACTCCCAGAACAATGAAGACGATCGATAGGCCCATGGATTGAAATAACGTATCAATCCCATCGGATAAATGATCACACTCGACGTTTCTTCAAAGGATCTTGTCCTAAGAAAACTGTGGCACTATATGATGGCAAGAAGGATAGGATCAGACCTGGACGGACCTTACAGAATAAATAAAGAGATTTTCCCCATAGTGTACAAATTCGTCAACATGGACAATGTCAGGATGCTAAGAGGTTGGTACGCAATGCATCTGAAGGAGTACCATTACTAAGCAATGAATTATAAATGTTCGAAAGGGGTACGTAGGCAGCCGATCTTTTGCCTACAAAGATCGGGGGAAGGTGGCATTAGATGCAGCTGATAGGCTCAGAGTTTTATCCTATTCTACTGCAAGTGCACAGCTATGCAATATAGTACTTAGGGTATCTAATCCACAAGGACTCACGACTCACACGATAGATTGTATGTTCTAAAGCTAAGCTAAATCAATCAGAAGGAAGGCAGTAAACGAAAGCAAGTAAACAAAGAAGTGTTTTCAATAGGAGAAAGGCGTCAGACTTAGGAAGTTCTCGGGAATTATGCAATGTCAGATACTTAACTAACTAGATTCAGATTAAACACAGGTTCAAGAACTAGAAACACATGCTAAACAATCCAACTCTCGCTGAGATTGTGTCTATATCTAGCAACCTAGTGATCCAAATCTCTTTGCCATCCTAGAGTTCTAAACAAGCATTAAGAACAGGTTCTATCGGTTCACAATTCTCCTAAACCAAATCTTTTTGTATCTAGTCAAATTGCTCACACTAAGTTTATTCAGATTATTACTCACACTCTCGTGCTAAGTTAATTATCTCAGATATAAACCCTAGGTGATCAGTCCAGAATTCAGTATTAAACACAACTTAGGTAATGAACGAACAGATTGTGAATCCTAATAAATCAGTTATCTAAACATGCATAAAACCCTTATGAGAATCCCTAAATCTAACTAGGTTACTATTCAGACATATTATCAATCAAACAACACATCATGAATAGAAAACCAAAAGACTGAATAGATAAGGTAAAGGGGTTCGAAATTCTTCTCTCAAAGGTTACAAGTAGCAAGAATCAACCCCTTAGAAAATCTCTCAATCTCCAAAAGCAAGAACAAAGTAAGAACAAGATAAACTGAATAATGAGTCTGAAAACCTAATTAAAACTCCTAAACTCGTTTTAGGGTCAGATTAGAATTAGGAGAAACTTCGGGGTCTTTATGCAATTCTTCAAAACTTGTCTCAACTCGGTCGACATCCAGTCGTGGCCGAGACACCAACTTCAGCTCGTTGCACAAATCACCAGAAACGTCTTATAATCCCGCTATTTGCTCCAAACGCAAGCCTACATGTAGAAGACTCAATAGACTCGAAAAACCAGGTTAAAGACTCAATATACACAACTATATCATGGTTGAAAACCTAGAAAAACCATGATATATCAACTCCCTCACACTTAGCTCTTGCTTGCCCTCAAGCAAGTGAAAGAACTAAAGCATAAGAAAGAGGTTTGAAAACTCAGAAACTCATTTCGTCCTAGGAACTTTCGCATTCACATTCACTGAGTAAGCCACTGAAAACTTTCCTGCAGATGTCAAGACCATAATATACTTCCCCCACACTTAGCGACTGTCCCAAGTAAACTCCACAATCAAGTTAGGATATTCAATTTCACCACACTAACCTCTGTATACAATTAGGTACGGTCTTACAGAGGGAGTTTTGATCAGAGAACACATGGACTCAACTCAGTCAGTACTGACCACCAAACTGTCGGTTTCTGGTTCCTTTATTTTCCCTTTCTCCCTTAGAACTGATTTTTCCCCACTGGGTATCATTTTATTTTTTCTATCAGTGCTCTTCCATTTCCACTTGGGGTTTAACTTTGGATCTTTCCATGGATACACAAGAGGTAATAGGGGTCTCTACCACTCCCGTGACCACTTCGAAGCAACTACCTTATCCTCGGTTTTAATCTCTTTTTTCTTTTTTACTTTCAAGGGAGGGGAAAATCAGAAACCATACTCAAACAGGATCATAGGCTGTGTCAAGTACATCAGAGGAATCCGATCCAGAGATCTCAAGCCCCTAAGTAAGAAAATAAAGTCAATTTTAGAGGTGAACTTAGTGATGGATCCTCTGAATACCTGGTTAGATATGGGTGTCCTTGGTAAGTTGATCCGTTTGGGTTTTCTAAAAGTCATAGAATTACTGCAAGTCTGTCCAATGGTCACTTAGTTCCTGTTCCAGCGAAAAATTTCCTCGAAAAATCATAGTTTCATACACATTTTAACTCAATAAAACAAGTTTGAAAACAACTGAAAACAAATGACTGACTCTAAGTAAACAAAACACAATGTCAGTAGCCACCTCCCCCACACTTAGACTGCACTGTCCCCAGTGCAATTGTAGTATGAGATCGGGAGAAATCAAATTGGAACCAAAGAGTTATTGAGCTGAAAATCCGAACCTGAACACGGTCGATGTCGACCGACACTGACTTAGTGTCGCCCGACATCGAGCTCATGGTACCATACGCAGAGTGTGAAATGGTTCCGTGGTTAAGATCATGAGTTAGCACTCAATTTCTCACATGTTAGCTGCGTTAGAGCACTCAAAATCTCATCAGAAACAATAAGCGTGATGCATAAACTCAAAATAGTCAAGGTTCCAAGCTAACAAGACTGACAGACTGACTCAAAAGAAACATAAAAATGACTCAAGAAAAGGAAAAAGAAAAACAAACGCAGAATCTGGAGCAAGAGTCTAGAAGACTGGAGAGTCTCCATCATCCGTCTCCTCCGAGTCAGCAGCCCCCTCCATCTCCTCATCCTCTGAGCTCACATGGACAGGTGCCTGCGCTGATGCGCGACGTCGAGGCTGCGGGTGGTGAACACGCTGTGAGCGCTGGCAGGACATCTTGTGGACCTTCTTCCAAATTCCCTTGAGGACAGATGCTGTCCACTTCTGAAACTGCCCTGGTGGCATGTCTTCTGCTGGTCCTGGAAGCTCAAGAAACCCATAGGTCTCGTCTGTATCAGCAGGGACAGCCTCATGCTCAGCAGCAGAGGCAACAACTCCAGAAGATGCACCTCTAAGTACAGTGGAGCGTCGCGGAACAGCCCTACAAAGCTCCACACTAGGCTGAAAAGAGAGAGAGAGAGGCTCATCTGTGATACCTGTCAGCTCGGTCGCAGGGAGGGGAAACAGGCGCTCTACGCCAGATATATCATGGAAACGCCACAAGAACTGTCTCCCAGTAGTGTCTCCCTTGATCCACTGACTGCTCTTCAGATGTGTAAAGTCCATCACGGACTTCTTGGTGCAAATGCTCATCTGACTCCTGTCAATCCCAAAGTGGTCGAAGATGGGAGTTAGCGGATTCCCGACCGTCTCTGTCTTCACTGCCTTCCTAGTGAAAGGCTTTGTCGCCTTTAAGGTCTCCAAATGATGAGCAAAAATAGATCCCATGTTGGCGTCTGCTACCAAATGAGCGTCCTCAAACTCACTGACATCAACACTGCCACCAATCCCAAGATAGAGCAACAAAATCTCAGCAATCCTCATCATACCAAACTCCATCTTACACAGGATAGTGTTAGCAAACACTCGGACAAGATAGCGCAGAACCGGATGTCTCACAGCGGTCTGCCTCGTGGTCTGAGAATCATACACTCCGGTGCCAAAGTGTTCCCAGAAAAGCTGCACATCTGGCCAGTGCTCGGGCAAACTGACTCTCTCTCGCGTCCTGTCAAACTCATAAATATCACATAGCTTCTGAAGGCTGAGCCTGTACCTCCTGCCCTTGGCCATGAATGTCAAAGTCCCCTCAGAAGCCTTCCTCGCCACATCATTGGTGTAGTACACACGGAGTGTGGCCATAAACTGCATGACCAGCTCCGGATATAGGTCGTAGTACTTGGTACATATAGTACCCAAGCCGATCTTCCGTAAGACTCGCACCACATCTGATCTTATCTTCAGCTTGTTCATAGTGGTCATGCAAGGAAACCGTGTGAGCTCAATCTTAACGTCACACCAGGCATTGTAGAACAAGCTGTCATAGACATCGCACTGCTCTGAGATTTCCCTGTGGACGCATTCTCGCTTCTTCACCTCTACTGCAGGTTCGTCAGCGAAGCAAGTGATCTTGAACTTCCTCTCTTCCATTATAGGCCAAGGTGCTTGGTTCTGAGCATCGCGTTTCTGCGACGAGGAACTAGAAACATCGGCTGCAGAGGCTCTTCGTGGGCGCTTTCCTTGGTTCAGACAAGGTTCCATCTGCAAAATGAACAAACAGACCAACAAGCATGAGATTCTAAAAATCCGGATTTTTGCAACAACATAATCTCATGAATTGATTCCAAATAATCATTCCCAACATCAAAAGAAATCACATTCCACTAGAAATTCATCCTAAACATCAACAAATCGATCCAAAATCGACGCTTTCTTCTTATGAACACGAACTGAAAATTGAAGATTTAGAGCCATACCTTCGCAGATCGATTAAACAGATGATAGAAATGGATAGAGCACGGAAAAACAAGTGAAATGAAGCTTTGAATCGTCAAAAATGGTGAAGAATTGAGAGAGATGGAGATTTTTGGAGATTTTTCGGCGAGAAAGAAATAAGGAAAAGGAAGACTGGTCTCGGGTTTTTAAGAACTCTTACCTTGATTACATCGATGTCGGTCGACACTTACCTTAGCCGACCAAATCGACTTCTGGAAATCGACCTCGGTCGATTATCGTTCGTGCTCGAAAACTCCTTCGGAAATCAATGTCGACCGACATCGAGTGAATGTCGACCGACACTGACTTTATAGTGCTACGGATTCTGCATAACTTGACACAAAAACTCCAAAAACGAAAGAAATCAAAATGCAAAACCAAAAATCCTAGTATATACAACTTACCAGTGGATTGCCTCCCACTCAGCGCTTGTTTTAAGTCGTTAGCTTGACTTTGATGGGAGATTAGACTCCCAGTGGTTTCGACAGAGGCTGCGAGTGCCTCTGCGAAAGTCTCCTCATCCAAGGTAGAGAGTAAGCAGTGTCAGCGTGAGATCGTCCAAGGAACGAGGGATTAGGATCAGAGTGAAGCTTTGGCGCATCAGAGTGTTTCCCTGCATTCACAGCAATGGAGTTAGCAGATTTGTGTTTGGGAGGTGCATACCTTAGCTTGGGTGGAGCTCTGCGGTGTGGAGCTTTCTACTTATGAGCAGTTGCAATCTCTGAAGATGCTAGGGTGGAGTCTTGAGAAACCACCATCTTCCTTCCTCCAGTATCAGACACTGAAGTCTCACTGATCTGAGCTTCTTGCTCCAACTCAATGCTAAAGGTTTGACCGTCAATCTTGGGCCTGCGCAGCATATCTATCTCAAAGTGTAGAGGCTCATCTCCTAGGTGGAGATCAATCAAACCATTCCTCACATCAATCTTTGCTCCAGCTGTGGCCAAGAAAGGCCTTCCCAGTATCAAAGGATCATCCGGCTCATTATCGTACCTTAGCACCACAAAGTCTGTTGGAACTAAATAGTTTCCAACTCTGATTGGGACATCCTCAAAAACTCCTTCCGAAATCCTTCTTGACTGATCAGCTAGGACCACAGAGATCCTAGTGTGTGAAAAATCTGTCATTCCCAATCTTTCCACCACAGAGTATGGCATGAGATTTCCAGCGGCTTCTAAATCACACAAGGAACGCTTGAAGCCATTCTCAAAGATGGAACAACTCAACACAAATACACCAGGATCAGATAGCTTCTTGGGGACTTGATTTAGCAACACGTCACTGACTCGTTTAGGGATTACTACCACCCATTCTTTCAATTCCTCGTCCATAGGTAGCATCTTATCCAAGTATCTCTGTATACAAGGATGTTAGGGCGAAGTATCATCTTGTGGATCCTCTTTCAACTTCTTATCCATCACTTCCAGGTGTCTGGCTTCATCAAGCTCTTGGTGAGACTTCACAGACACCTCAGGGAAAGGTATAGGAGGCTTATGAGCCTTCTCTTCAGCAATGCCACGAGAGTCCCTCACGTCCAGGATGTCGACCGACGTTAAGCTAATGTCGGTCGACATTCTCTGGTTCTCCTTCGATGTCGACTCCAAAATCGGTTAAGGTCGATTTCCGTTCATCATGAGAACTCGAAATCTCCGTGCAACATGGATGTCCACCGACGTCAATGTCAGTGTTGGTCGACATTGGGGTATCTCGGATTTTTGACTATCTTCGACGAGTTCAGCAGTCTTATTCTCAAAATTTTCTCCTTGATTTGACCCATCATCAATCTGAACTGACCAAGCATTGATGTGGGTGTCTATGACATTTTTCCCCTTAACTGAGCTTGAAATCTGATTCACTTGTGTGTCCAGTTGCTTCATGTGAGTACTCAAAGATTCAAATTTCCCATTCAGATCTTCATACACAGCATCAAGCTTCTTGTTGAAGTCCACAGTGGTTCTTGTCTGACCCTCCAGCAGATGCTCCATCATAGCGCTTCCAGTTCGCTCTCACGAGCAGTAGTAGCAGGAGGTGTCTGATAGGAAGATGATCCATAAGTCCTCTGGTAAGTGTTGTTCTGCTGAAAAGGCTTTTGTTAACCAGCATTCTCACCATATCCAGAAGAGTTTTGATTGCTTGTGAAAGCACTCTTCTGTCCACCATTAAAGAACTTGTTGTTCTGCTGATTTCCAAACTTGTTTCCTTGGAATCCAGAACCACTAATGTAGTTCACATCCTCTTCTGTGCAGCCTTCTTCAGGTCCAAACTCTTCAACATCCTGAGCAAAGTGGACATGCTTCTTACTAGTCAATAAGTTGTGAACAGAATCCAACTTGTTCTGCATCTCAGCCATCTGTAGATGATCCGACTTTCCACCAGACTCTTTCCTTCTCTGATCTACAGTCTTAGCATTGTTTCTGCTCACCAAGTTCTCAATCAACATTCTAGCTTGTTCAGGAGTCTTTGTGTTGAAGTTGCCATTGCTGGCAGCATCTAACGCAGGCTGGTCCCAGAGATCCACACCTCTGAAAAAAATGTCCAGCAGCTGAACTTCAGAGAATCCATGATGAGGACAATCTCGTTGGTACCTCTTAAACCTCACCCAAGCAGACTTAAATGGCTCTGTAGGTCCCTGAGTGAATGTCGGAAGATCCTGTCTGAGCTGATCTGAGCGAGCATCATCATAGAAATGTTGTAGGAACTCTCTCTTCACTGCATCCAAAGTAGTTAACATCCCAGGTGGAAGTTGCTTAAGCCAAGTTGCAGCTTCTCCAGCAAGAGAGTATGGGAAAAGCTTAAGGTATAGGAAATCATAACCTACTCCATTGTGCTTCATCCCAGTGACGAAGGCTTTGAAATCCTCAATGTGGTCCATGGGTTGCTCATTGGGAAGACCATGGAAAGGATTCTGCCTCAGGAGTGTATAGTAGACAGTCTTGACCTCAAAATCATTCCTCTCAAAAGGAGGAGGTACAATTGCTGACCGGTTAGCATAAAATTCATACAGTCTGTTGTAATCAGCAAGAGTCCTCTCAGCGGCAGGAGGATTAGGTTGTTGTCCATTACCTCCAGCATTGACCATCTGCCCCTCACCTTGAGGCTGTTCAGGTTCAGGGATTATGCGTCCCTCAGCGTCAATCCTTTGCCCCTGATCATTGTAGGGGTTGTTCTGTTGGTCTCTCAGAACACCCTCAGCATCTGGTCTCAAAATCAAACAGTTGTTCATCATTCTTGTTCTTTGACCCTTTATGTTTGTTCTCTCAAGTTTAGCAAGCTTCTCAAGTCTAAGGTTCAAAAGTTCTTCGCTCTGGTTGCTTCGGGTGTGACGATTAGGCATACACAGACTTCAAAACACTGTCTCGAGGTCGATATCGGGCGACACAAAGGAGGGTGTCGGTCGACACTGGATGCGAATGTCGATTCCCGCAGCAACAAAACAAGCCAAACCGAGAAAAATCAGAAACAAAAGAAATAAAACAACTTAGACTAAACTCTAAAACAAAATCTATCAGCGAACTCAGTTGAGTCCCCTGCAGCGGCGCCAAAAACTTGATAGGCTCAGAGTTTTATCCTATTCTACTGCAAGTGCACAACTATGCAATGTAGTACTTAGGGTATCGAATCCACAAGGACTCACGACTCACACGATAGATTGTATGTTCACAAGCTAAGCTAAATCAATCAGAAGGAAGGCAGTAAACGAAAGCAAGTAAACAAAGAAGTGTTTTCAATAGGAGAAAGGCGTCAGACTTAGGAAGTTATCGGGAATTATGCAATGTCAGATACTTAACTAACTTGATTCAGATTAAACAAAGGTTCAAGAACTAGAAACACAATGCTAAACAATCCAACTCTCACTGATATTGTTTCTATATCTAGCAACCTAGTGATCCAAATCTCTTTGCGATCCTAGAGTTCTAAACAAGCATTAAGAACAGGTTCTATTGGTTCACAATTCTCCTAAACCAAATCTCTTTGTATCTAGTCAAATTGCTCACACTAAGTTTATTCATATTATAACTCACATTGTCGTGCTAAGTTAATTATCTCAGATCTAAACCCTAGGTGATCAGTCCAGAATTCAGTATTAAACGCAACTTAGGTGATGAACGAACAGATTGTGAATCCTAATAAACTAGTTATCTAAACATGCATAAAACCCTTATGAGAATCCCTAAATCTAACTAGGTTACTACTCAGACATATTATCAATCAAACTACACATCATGAATAGAAAACCAAAAGACTGAATAGATAAGGTAAAGGGGTTTGAAATCCTTCTCTCAAAGGTTTCAAGTAGCAAGAAACAACCCCTTAGCAAATTTCTCAATCTCCAAAAGCAAGAACAAAGTAAGAACAAGATAAACTGAATAATGAGTCTGAAAACCTAATTAAAACTCCTAAACTCGTTTTGGGGTCAGATTAGAATTAGGAGAAACTTTTGGGTCTTTATGCAATTCTTCAAAACTTGTCTCAACTCGGCGTTTAGCTTCTCTCGAGCTCAGTGTCGACCGACACCAAGGTCAGTGTCGGTCGACATCCAGTCGTGGCCGAGACACCTACGTCAGCTCGTTGCACAAATCACCAGAAACGTCCTATAATCCCGCTCTTTGCTCCAAACGCAAGCCTACCTGTAGAAGACTCATTAGACTCGAAAAACCAGGTTAAAGACTCAATATACACAACTATATCATGGTTGAAAACCTAGAAAAACATGATATATCAGCAGCTTAGTTCACTGGACACGCATTGTCCTCATGGGATCGAGATGTCTCTGAACGTAGACGTCATCACCACGACCAGATCTCTACATGGGCTGACATGAAGTACAACCTGAGGCAAAGGTACGTCCCGACCCATTTCCATAGAGATTTACAGAAATGTATTCGTAAGTTGGTGCAGAGAAGCAGGTCTGTGGAGAAGTACTTCGAAGAATTTGAGCAACGATGGTACCTGCTCGAATTGGAAGATTCGGAGGAGACCCTCATGGCACAATTCGTCGACGGACTACACGAACGGATCGCCCGAAAGGTCGAGATACAGTCGTTCCACAACATGTCTGAGCTGCTACTCTTTAGAATCCAAGTCGAATAACACAATAAACAGAAATCAGCGATAATAAACCAAGCTAGGAAAAATCCTCCATGGTCGATACCAACGCCTCAAATAATCGACAAGGGAAAAGCAGTTAACGTCGAATTGCGGTTTAAAAAGCTGACCACTTGGCTCATAAGTCAAACCCCCCAAAGAAGGTAAGTTACCTAGTACTTCTCGACATGGAAATATCACATGTTTTAAGTGTCAGGGAAAAGGACACATGGCCTGTTAGTGTCGAACCGACGGATCATGATCCTGATAGAAGCTGGGGAGTATGAATCCTAGGACTAGCCGGAGGAAGCGGATGAGGAGATGGCCGACGCAGGGACGCCCGTTGAATACCCTGATTCCGGATAGTTCTTGGTGATACGGAGAGCCCTCGGCGCCTTGGTCGACCCCGAGACTGTCCAACGGGAGAACATATTCTATAATATGTGCACCATGAACAACAAGGTATGTAGCCTTATTATCGATGGGAGATCTTGTGCTAACGTTTCTAACAGGTACATGGTCGAAAAACTCGGCCATCAAGTCGCGAAACACCCTCGACCGTACCGGCTTAGGTGGCTCAACGAAGACACGGCGATACTAATTTCCAACCAGGTTATCGTCTTGTTCGTCGTAGGCAAATACAACGACCAGGTGGTGTGAGATGTTGTGTCCATGCATGTAGGTCACGTACTTCTAGGACGACCCCGACAGTGTTGGGATAGTGTCCTGAAATCACACTCGTACTCACTTCTGATGATAGTTGTGTGTCGAGATCAGACATTCGTATAATACTGGGCGGTTGTAATGTTTTTCTAGAAGCCTCTTGCAATCTGTAAGTTTTATACTTACTGCCAGTATTATATGATCCTATAGGGTCACACGCCTAAGCAAACTGGAAGCTACGATATGGGAATGATCATTATGGTAATGATCATATTAATGTGTATTGGATACACATTATAATCGATGTAATGGTGTTGTGTCGATCGACACAGCTTGTGTGTCGGTCGACACAGTTCGGGTTTTCGAAAAGGCTTTTCGAATTAAGTCTTAATTAAGTCTGGCCCGTTAAGCATGTTTAGGTCGAATAAAAACTCGAGAGTTTCGACCTAAACAGTGAGCGGTCCGCTTTTCTTGATAGAAAGAAGCAGAAACACCAGTAACAGAGGATTCCCATCGATCCGGCACTAGCATCCCGTTTCCAGCTTGTGTGCGTGTGTATCTGGTAGAGGCAAGGCACCTGCGTTGCTCAACTGATCTCGTTCACCAACTCCTTCCGCTTCCAGTTCAAGGTAAGAACGAGGTTGGTTGAATTTCAATATATCAAACCCTAGATCCTAGGAGATCCAACAGTGGTATCAGAGCGTTGTTAGGGTTTAGCTATTGAATCTGATGCAATTAATTCGAAAACTGAGTTTGTTGAATTGATCATTGCATGCTAAATTGTGTGTTTCAAAGTTTTATTCTCGGTTTTTGTTCCTGTTAAAACGATGAATTGTTGAAAACGCACTGTGTCGATCGACACAAAGCGTGTGTCGGTCGACACGCCGCGATAACGCGTAAAATATTTAGGGTTTGTCGCAGAGTGTCGATCGACACAAAGCGTGTGTCGGTCGATACAGAGCGAAAACTCGCAAATAATTTTAGGGTTTCGATCTGAGATCGAGTACCCGTATTCCTGCTGTGTCGATCGATACACTGGGTGTGTCGGTCGACACAGGCAAAGCGATTAGATAGATCGGTTCAATTGGATTGAATCGGTTATCTCACTCGGTTAATTTTAATTAACCAATTTGGTTCTGGTTTGGTAATGTCGATCGACACAGAGTTGTGTGACGATCGACATGGACCGTTAAACCAAACCGGTTCAATTAGAATGAATCGGTTAATGAAATTCGATCCGGTTTGACCGGTTATCGAAGACCGGTTTAAATTATGTTGTGTCGACCGATGCCAAAGGTTGGCGTCGATCGACACACCATTCGCAGAATTATTGGTTGGACCATAAATTTGCATATACCAGACCAAATTTAATCTTAAAGTTCTAGTTGAACCTAAACTTAATAAAACTGAATGTTTTAATTAAATTTGTAACTTCTTGAATGCATATTGGATATACATCAAGATTAAAATAATTCTTTTCCTCAACAAAATATCAAGTGATCTTGATGTCTTGCCCAATCTTGTCTACTATCAAGACTTGTGTCGTTTGTTGGATAGTCTTGGAGTCCTTGATATCCACTGCAACATGAGTAAGGCAGATGGTCATTGACAAACTTGCAGTGCGACTGTCAGTGATCACAAAACAGAAGAGATTGGTTTTACTTGACTGGGCTGTCAGAAGTTCTGGTCCCAGAGACATCAGAGTAAATCAGACATAGTTTGTCTCATCTACGACTAAGAGTTGTACTGGGTACAATTAGCAATGATTTGCTTACCTAGATAACTAAAGTTTGGGTGATGGCGAGTTGCCCACTCAGATTTTGGTGAAGTATGGATCTTGGTTCATTGTATTCATCTGAGGAAACATAATTTGAATACAATACAAGTTTTCTTATTAGATAAGAATTCTCATTTCCTTGAGCATTATAACTAAACCTCTACCTTTTTTAATTACAGCTATGTCTGTCTCAACTCACATCAACACTTTCTCACTAAGATCCGTCCTTGAGAAGGACAAGTTAAATGGATCTAATTTCTTGGAATGGTATCGGAACCTGAGAATAGTTCTCAGGCAGGAGAACAAGGAATATGTCCTTGAAAGAGTTCTCACCGAGAGGCCATGTTCCAATGCCACGCAGGCAGACAAGAATGCTTGGGATAAGCATTCTGCTGATGTCAAAGACGTTAATTGTCTAATGCTGGTGACTATGAACTCTGAGCTGCATAAGCAATATGAGAACGTGATGTCACCGATTGAGATGATTAACAGCCTGAAAGCCTTGTTTCAGGAGCAAGCTCGCACAGAAAGATACCAGACGGTTAAGTCTCTCATGGATTGCAAGCTGGCTAAGGACAGTCCAGTAAGTCCTCATGTCCTTAAAATGATGGGTTACATTGATAACCTAGGGAAACTGGACTGTGCCATTAGCCAGGATCTAGCCTCTGACATGATTCTGCAGTCTTTGCCGTCGTGTTTTGATCAGTTCATCATGAACTACAACATGCAAAACATGACTAAGACATTGACTGAGTTGCACGGCATACTGAAGACAGCAGAGCCGAATCTCAAGAAGGCAACTCCCAGTGTACTGATGGTACAAGGGGGTAAAAGGTTTAAGAAACCTAAGAAGGGTAAGGGAAAGGCCCAGGTTGTCCAGACTAAAAGTCAGGACAAGCCCAAGCCGAAGCCCAAATCCGGGCCTTCTCCTGAGGATAAGTGCAACTACTGCAAGCAGTTGGGGCATTGGAAGAAAGACTGCAAGAAGTTCATGGAAGATTACAAGAAGCTGAAGAAGACGTATGATGCGTCTGACTCAGGTATTTATGTTATCGAACTTAATGTTATGTCTTCTAGTTCTACTTCGTGGGTATTGGATACCGGCTGCGGTGCTCATATTTGTACTGATGTGCAGGCACTAAGAAATAGTAGGACACTGAAGAAAGGACAAGTGGAGCTACGGGTCGGGAATGGAGCTAAGGTTGCTGCACTGGCCGTAGGCACCTACGAGTTGTCCTTACCTTCGGGCATGGTTTTAATTTTAAATAATTGCTACTTTGTACCTGCGATAAGCAAAAACATAATTTCAGTTTCCGTTTTGAATTTGGAAGGTTTTGATTTTGCTGTTAAGAATAAAGTTTGTTCTTTTAATCGTGATGGTACGTATTATGGTAGCGCCCCATTAGATAATGGGTTATATGTTTTAAACCAAGAAATGCATGTCTTTAACATAAATACAAAGCGGTTTAAGTCCAATGACGAAAACCCGACATTCTTATGGCATTGTCGTTTGGGCCATATCAATGAGAAACGCATCCAAAGGATCCATCAATAATGGGCTTTTGGGCTCATTTGATTTTGAATCATGTGAGAAATGCGAATCTTGTTTGATGGGCAAGATGGCTAGAGCCCCTTTCAACAAACCAAATGAAAGGGCCAGTGACTTAATGGGCCTTGTTCATACTGATGTATGTGGGCCGATGAGTACTGTTGCCAGAGGAAATTACAAGTACTTCATTACCTTCACTGATGATTTCAGTAGGTATGGCTATGTCTATTTAATGAGACACAAGTCAGAATCCTTTGATAGATTCAAGGAATTCAAGAATGAAGTACAGAACCAACTTGGCAAAAGTATCAAAGTTCTGCGATCGGATCGCGGAGGAGAATACTTGAGTCAAGAGTTCAGCGACTATCTGAGCGAGTGTGGAATTATTTCGCAACTCACTCCTCCTGGTACACCCCAATGGAATGGAGTGTCAGAGAGGAGGAATCGAACCTTATTGGATATGGTTCGGTCTATGATGAGTCATTCAAATCTTCCATTATCCTTTTGGGGATACGCTCTAGAAACGTCTGCGTTTACACTAAATAGGGTACCATCTAAATCAGTGGTAAAGACACCACATGAACTGTGGACTGGGAATGTTCCTAGTCTGTCTTTCCTGAGGATTTGGGGTTGTGAAGCTTATGTCAAACGCTTAATCTCTGACAAGCTTGCACCCAAATCTGATAAATGTTACTTCGTTGGTTATCCTAGGGAAACCAAGGCATACTACTTTTACAACCAATATGAGAACAAAGTATTTGTTGCTCGGGACTGTTCTTTTTTTGAGAGGGAGTTTCTCTCTAAGAAAAACAGTGGGAGTAAAGTACATTTTGAAGAAATTCGAGATGCACAGGAGACTGCTCAACCAGCTGAGGAAGAGCAGCAGTTGGATCCACAGAGTTTTGTGGAACCGGCGCCTGTGGAGCCTGAAGTTCGTAGATCCAGTAGGATCCGTCACGAACCCGAGAGATACTATGGATTTCTCGTGACCAATTCAAATGATCTGATGATCATTGATAGTGACGAACCAGCGACCTTCGCGGAAGCAATGATGGGCCCGGACTCCGATAAGTGGCTTGGAGCCTCTGAATCCGAAATGGGATCCATGTCAGAAAACCAAGTATGGTCCTTGGTCGATTTACCTAATGGTGCAAAAGCCATTGAGTGTAAATGGATCTTCAAGAAGAAGATTGACGTGGATGGCAATGTACAGATTTACAAAGCGAGGTTGGTGGCTAAAGGTTTCAAGCAAATTCATGGTATTGACTATGATGAAACCTATTCCCCAGTCGCTATGCTTAAATCCATTCGGATTCTTCTAGCAATTGCCGCTCATTATGACTATGAGATTTGGAAAATGGATGTCAAAACCGCATTCCTGAATGGTATTCTGGAAGAGGATGTGTATATGACACAGCCTGAAGGTTTTGTCGATCCTGAGAATGCTGGGAAGGTATGCAAGCTTCATAAATCCATTTATGGATTGAAGCAAGCATCACGGAGTTGGAATCTTCGTTTTGATGAAGCAGTAAAACAATTTGGTTTCATGAAGAACGAAGAGGAACCATGTGTTTACAAGAAGACTAGTGGGAGCAGAATTGCATTTCTTGTACTGTATGTCGATGACATACTCCTCCTCGGTAATGACGTTCCGTTGCTTCAGTCTGTTAAGACTTGGCTCGGAAGTTGTTTTTCCATGAAAGACATGGGAGAAGCCGCGTATATTCTTGGAATCAGAATCTACAGAGATAGAGTGAACATGCTGATTGGATTGTGCCAGGACACTTATATTGATAAGGTGCTGCACAGATTCAGGATGCATGATTCCAAGAAGGGCTTCATACCGATGTCTCATGGCACTAGTCTCAGCAAGAAGCAGTGTCCGGCGACACCTGCTGAGCGAGAACACATGAATAGGATTCCTTATGCTTCTGCAATAGGATCTATTATGTATGCCATGCTCTGCACTCGTCAAGATGTAGCTTACGCGTTAAGCATGACGAGTAGATACCAATCTGATCCAGGTGAAGTTCACTGGACAGCTGTCAAGAATATTCTCAAGTATTTGAGACATACTAAGGATAAAACCCTGGTGTATGGAGGAAGTAAAGAACTTGTGGTGAATGGATTCACCGATGCGAGTTTTCAGACAGACAGAGACGATTTCCGATCACAGTCTGGATATGTCTTCTGTCTAAATGGCGGTGCAGTGAGCTGGAAGAGCTCTAAGCAGAATACCGTAGCTGATTCCACGACGGAAGCTGAATATGTTGCTGCTTCAGAAGCGGCAAAGGAAGCTGTTTGGATCAAGAAGTTCATGACTGAACTTGGTGTGGTTCCTAGTATCTTGGAGCCAGTGGCTTTGTTTTGTGACAACAATGGAGCCATTGCTCAGGCGAAAGAACCTAGATCACACCAGAAGTCCAAACACGTAGAGAGGAGATATCACCTGATTTGTGATATCGTCAATAGAGGTGATGTGAAGATCAGCCGAGTTCCGACAGACGTGAATGTCGCTGATCCTCTGACTAAGTCACTCCCAAGGCCTAAGCATGAGAGTCATACGACTGCTGTAGGCATTAGAGATCTTAAGATGTAATCTTGATTCTAGTGGGAGTTTTAGTTTCGTTTTAGTTATAATAAGACGCTCTTGTAAACATTCTTTTGGAAATGTTTAATGAAATTTGATTTCAGCATTATTTATTGTGATCTAAATAATGGTCCCAAAATAAGTTTATGACATATTATAGGTCATCAAGTTGAGGACTTGATCATGAAACCCTGTAAGTTAAATATGACATAAATTATGTTTTGTCCCTGGTCGAGGTTGTCAAAGTGGGACACTTACAACCGTGAGAGACTAGATTGTGAGGTGACTGTTGGCTAAGTTTCATGGAGCCAATGATATGATTATCGCAGTCAGTCACATAGATATATGTTAGTGAACATATGATCGGACATGACCCGCTAATGAGAAGTCTACAAGATAGTTATATCTGTGTCATAAGAGGTTCTCATTACGACTATAGAGTATAGTCCTTAGACCTGAGTTCATCATGCTTTCTTGCATATGAATTGGTACACTTTGACCTTGTCAAACGTCGACCCGTAACTGGCGACCATAACGGCACTGTTCAAGTATATCATGAAGTGTGCGTTGAAATAGGGATGGAACAAGATGTAATTTGTCCCTCCTGAATAACGGGAGATAAATATCTCAGGGCCTATCGAAGATTTAATACTGAGAAAAATGTGTGGCCGCACTCAAACGAACTGTAGTCCAGTTGTTTGTAATGTTCAGTATGAGATCAGGAGTTCGATAAACATGATGTTAGCTAAATAAGGATGACACCAATCTTTCCTTATGCCAAATCGAGATATAAAGACAAAAGGATTATAGGAATTGATGATTCCGGTACAAGTGGGAGATTGTTGGGATAGTGTCCTGAAATCACACTCGTACTCACTCCTGATGATAGTTGTGTGTCGAGATCAGACATTCGTATAATACAGGGCGGTTGCAATGTTTTGCTAGAAGCCTCTTGCAATCTGTAAGTTGTATACTTACTGCTAGTATTATATGATCCTATAGGGTCACACACCTAAGCAAACTGGAAGCTACGATATGGGAATGATCATTATGGTAATGATCATATTAATGTGTATTGGATACACATTATAATCGATGTAATGGTGTTGTGTCGATCGACACAACTTGTGTGTCGGTCGACACAGTTCGGGTTTTCGAAAAGGCTTTTCGAATTAAGACTTAATTAAGTCTGGCCCGTTAAGCATGTTTAGGTCGAATAAAACTCGAGAGTTTCGACCTAAACAGTGAGCGGTCCGCTTTTCTTGATAGAAAGAAGCAGAAACACCAGTAACAGAGGATTCCCATCGATCCGGCACTAGCATCCCGTTTCCAGCTTGTGTGCGTGTGTATCTGGTAGAGGCAAGGCACCTGCGTTGCTCAACTGATCTCGTTCACCAACTCATTCCGCTGCCAGTTCAAGGTAAGAAAGAGGTTGGTTGAATTTCAATATATCAAACCCTAGATCCTAGGAGATCCAACAGACAGTTCAACAAATAGGCGCTCAGAAATGGACGAACCAACCACTATTTTTTTGTCCACGAAAAGGGCAAGTACCAGCTCGCCCCACTCACGCCCTTTGAGTTACACGAGATGCAACTAAAACTCGCCAGGGACTGCTAGAACAGTAAGACCAACCTGCTCATCCCCTCAAGTTTTGTATCTAAATGTACTAACAAGAACATGCAGATGCTATTAATTATCTTTAAGGAGGCTCTACACTCATGTCCTGACGACATAGAGTTGCTCGAGAAGTGGTCTCTTTGTTGAACATTTTTAAGGATGTGTTTCCGGGGGGGGGGGGGATCCCAGAAAGCCTGCCACACATCCGAGGCATCAAACATCAGATCGACCTTGTACCCAAAGCCGCACTACCAAACCGACATGCGTACCGCATGAACCCTACCAAGTCCAAGGAGTTAGAGAAGTTGGTTCAGGACCTCATGTCCAAAGGCTACATCCGTAATAGCATCAGTCTGTGTGCCGTCCCTGTCCTACTAGTTCCCAAGAAGAACGGTTCGTGGAGGATGTGAGTCGACTTCCGAGCAATTAACAACAACACCATCAAGTATCGGCAACAATCTTGCGTCTGGATGATATGTTAGACGAGCTGCATGGAGCATATTTCTTCTCTAAGATCATTATACGGGTGGCTACCATCAGGTGAGAATGAAGGAAGGGGACGAATGGAAGACGGCATTTAAGACCAAGAAAAGTAGGTACGAGTGGCTTGTCATGCTATTCGGTCTTACCAACGTTCCTAGAAAATTCATGAGGCTCATGAACCAGGTCATATAAGCCAACATCAGTAAGTTTGTGGTTATTTATTTTGATGATATATTGATTTATAGAAAATGTTTCTCTGAACACTTATTGCACCTTGAGCAAGTAACAGAGACTCTTCGACAAGAGTGTCTTTATGCAAACTTCAAGAAGTGCACGTTTTGCATTAACCTCTTGTTGTCCTAGGTTTTGTTGTGAGTTTGCAGGGATTACAAGTTGATCAAGAGAAGATCAAAGCTATCCATGAGTGGCCCACGCCGACCAGCATTTATTATGTCTGAGGTTTCCATGGTTTGGCTAGACTCTACTGACGGTTCGTCAAGGACTTTAGCATTTTGGCTGCACCACTCACAACCGTGATCAATAAGGACGTCCTTTCAAGTGAAGAAACGCACAAGGGGATGCGCTCTAGAAGCTCAAGGACCTTTTGACAAATGATCCCATTCTTTTTTTTCCTAAGTTTGACAAAACCTTTGAGATTGAATGTAATGCTTCAGGTTTCGGGAATTGCGCAAATTAAGCTAGAGATATTGATGATTACACTTCAACTAAGACATATATTTTCTATCATGACAAGAATCGAATCGCATTATATTTGATGAAACACAAGGGAATTGCGCTGTCATTTATGGAGGACGATTATAGGGTTGCTGCTTAAATAAGGTGGATATGCACTCTCTTAACAGAACTCAGAATCACTCTTTCGACATCACTGGTTGTCTTTTGTGATAATGTAGGTGTTATCTACCTTTGTGCTAACCCGGTGTTAGATTCCAATATGAAACTGGCCAGGATAATTGGGAAAGATCAAACCCGAAAGAACCGTTCACATCACAGTAGTAGTAACGTAAAGGCTGTAAGTCGGGGACGGCGTACTCCCTCGCTTTTCTCGGGTTCCAAAGGCCGTCTCAAAAAAATTGTTCATGTTCATATACAGTGTGAGGAATGCATCATGTCTCATAAATTTCTATTTGTGATTAACTTGTGGATATATCCATTCTCGTGTAAGTCATTCACTACAAGAAAACATTGTTTTTACGTCTGCACTTTTAATCACAGATTAGTCGTTTTTCGCAGATTTATGGCTAGTTTATGACTAATTATGGTAGTATTAAATCCATAGTCGCTAAGTCACATAGTCATATTAATAGTACGAGAATTACGACTATTTATACGACAAACATAGGTAATCGTAAAATAGGCGTAGCATTGTCGGAAGATATATGGACTAATTTGCGACTACGATAGTGACAATCGTGCGACTATAGAGGGAGTACAGATGCGGTCGGATAAATGTTGTCACCAAATAGACGTTAAACTAGGTGACCACTGGGCAATTAATATGTGACTGGGTAGTATAGCAGAAAGTAGTCGTAAATATTAGCCACTATGTAGCGACTGGGTAAAGACCATTTTAAGTACTATCCCGCGACTAATCTGAACATCCATATACGATTATGGTAATGATCTCGCCACTATATGGCGACTGTTACATGACCATCTTATATAGTCACAACATAGTCGTAATATATGGGGACTATTTGGCGATTGTTTTGATGAATTTACCGATTATATGATGACTAATTGGAGAATCCAAATATGATTATGGTAAACATTTTGCTATTAATTAGCGACTGTTAACCGACTATGCAGCGTCTAATCCAAACATACATATTCGATTATGGTACTGTCTGGCCGACTACTATCTGACTATCTA
Organism: Orychophragmus violaceus; assembly: GCA_030180135.1. Lineage (NCBI taxonomy): Eukaryota > Viridiplantae > Streptophyta > Magnoliopsida > Brassicales > Brassicaceae > Orychophragmus > Orychophragmus violaceus. Next base: position 34,985,740 of record CM058233.1, read on the forward strand.
ATATAGTCACAACTTAGTCTTAAGAAATGGTGACTACTTGGCGACAATTTAACGACTAAATAACAAATATTAAGCGACAATTCGGAAAATCCAGATTCGCTTATGGTAAATATTTAATGACTACGTCGTGTGCGTAGTGAGAGTAATTGACGACTGTTTAGTGACTTTTACTCGTAAAATTAAGAATTTGGATTAATTTCATATTCGATTTGGTAATCGGTGATACCATAATTTGAATGGTACAAGAAACGTATCTGACATTTGTAAATAACATTGGTAACATGTATAGTTATGTGTAGAATGTAGACACAAACGATCTACATACACAAACTCGAGCATTTAGGAGTTGCCAAATCATATCCCAATAAATTAACAAGTGCAAGAGACAGTGATAAGTAACCTACGAATCAGATGGTGTTGTTGTTTTACTTTGAGCTTGCTTCAGTTGCTATTGGTGGGCCACAACGCTAAAAAGTTTTTGGGCTATTTGCACTTGCCTATTAAAATATTTTGTGTCAGGCTTTCGACCCCTAGGGATTTACTCGTCCATCCTCCTCAGTGGCTTGTGACAATTACAGACAGTAAGAGAAAAACAATTAAAGAAATAACGTGAGATGACTTCATAAACATGGATTGTGAAAAATGTTACTTTACCTGAGAAAATATGTTGTTATATTCAACTGTTGACATCTCACGAGGTCGTAGTTCTTTGCAGTGCTTCTGCAGTCCTTAGTGATGCTAACCATGTCTTTCATACGTCGTTGATAGATCTCCTCAAAAAATGTTTTAGAAGAAAGTTATGAATGGTTTGGCCATGTCTCAAATGATAGAGAAACTATCTTGTAAGCGCTCAGACACCTGAACTTAATAAAACACATTAATGAGTTAAGAAGAGAATGGGGTATTTAATTGCATTCTAACTATAAGATTAACACCCTAACAATCAGACTCTAACTCATCAAACACTCATTAAAAAACAACAAACTTACCAAACTGTGGAGACCCTATTGAATCTCATAGAGGAATATAGGAGTCATTTACAACGTGTAGAACCAAAACTAATTGTTCGAACACAAGCAAACCACAAGTAAATCATAAGCAAACCAATAATCAGATTTGGAGGTTGTCCTGTTTCAAAAGCAAAGCAAAGCAGAAGCAAACTAAACAGTTTAACACAAACCCTACAATATAGCTACTTGTACCTGTAGGCATTGAATCACGGAGGGTTTCGTGATTGAGAAATTCAAGGAAGAATTTGATAGAGTCGATAGGGTTTCGGCCAAAGTTAGCGGTAAAATTGAGAGCCTCGAATAAGAGATTCGAAGAAGAGATCAGTTTGAGATGGGTGGGCGTAGAAGAGGATTCATAGAGAGATTAGAGAGATGATTCGAGGAGATTTTTGAAAAGGGGAAGAACAAAAAAAAATCAGGGTTTGACGTATTTGATGATTTCTCGGCACTTTGTCGAAAATTCTTGGGTATAGGCGGGAAATTGAAATGTTTTAGCTATAAATTGGGTTTAGGTTTCCCAGATTAATTTGGAATTTTTTTAAATTTTTTGCCCACTTGTAAGCGTAACGTAGTCGTAATATATTCCTTTTATATTGTCTCTGTTTTAAAATTTTAACTAATATATTATACTTTAGTAAAATCAGAATAAGTGTGCTCACAATATAAAGAACGATTGAAGATAGGTTTTATGAAACAAATTTTTGTTTAAAATTCTTTGAAAGTTTTGCATATACTTCCCGGATTATAAAATTATAAATCACAAAAAATAAGGAAATTGTTTTGCAATTTTTGTAACACTCAAATTAAAAATAGTACACAACAAAATTTAAGAAATAGCTTTCGGACTAGAATGTAAAAGCAAAGACGAAACTTTAGATTTTTAGGGGTTATGATTTCTTTTGGAGTGAACAAAACCCTAAACCCTAAAAAAGAAACCACAAAACATCACTATGAGGTTTCATTGTATAAAACCTCAATTTTGAGGTTTCATCTTTTCTTTTACACCGAATGATCTTAATTAAACATATATAGCGAGATGAAGTGGTCGGTGTGAAATGTTTTTACTGGTTTTATGATGGTTTGAGAAATTAAATTATGATTGTGTGAATCTTTCTAGATATCTGATTTTTTTGTTTGTGTATAGACTAACTTATCATGTTAAGGAAATTTAGTAATATCGATTGAGAAGAACATTAAATATTATTCTTGTCCTTGATTTAATGTGTAGGCAATAAGCACAAGCCTACCAAACGAAACGTTAAAAACAAGATTGGAGGGTGGCTGCAGCATAAATGTCCCGCCGAAACAGAGAAACTCTGCAAAAGCCTGCAAGAGAACAAAAGACAAAACCAAAGCAAACGACAAAAACAAAGGACGCATGTGCGGGCATTGCTCTGTTTGTAAACAGTACTCCCTCTGTCTAATACTCCCTTTGTCTAATATCAAAATAAGTTTAAAGAATTTTTTTGGAGTAAATACAAATCATGTTCCCAATATTCTAGGTGAATATTATTATCATCTTACAATTTTATCTTTATATTATTGAAAGGTTACGTAACTCTCTCTTCAAGTCAATAACTTTCTTTGACTAAGATTAAAAAATCGACCACTAATTGTAATCCTAATAAATGAGAATGAATACTAATACAATTGGAATTAAAAATTTGGACTTATATAAATGATTAATATTTGACACAGGGAGTAATTAAATACATATATGAGTAACAATTATTACATTTTCTGAAAATAGAAAAAATTAACAGCCGTAGATAAATAATAGTAAAATTTTTGGACTTATTTTTGGTTTCATATTTATATATTAAGAATTTTTTGGTGACATTAAGACGCCTCTTCTTCCACTAAAGAATGTGCTCGGCGTGTCTGGAATGTCGTGTCGCATTCAATCATGATTGGTTCGATAACCGTTCCTTCTTCCCCTAAAAATATATAACCTCTCTTTTCATCATTCTTTCCCATCCTCACTTCTTCCCTCTCCTTTGTTTCTAACAAAGCCTCGCTTCATTTTCTATCTTTTTCTTAAGTTCTTCCTTAAATGTGTTGACATGTTCTTCTGTTTTCTTGTATTCGATTCTGCGTCGACCTCCGGAGTCATGCATGAACAACACCGGAACCAATATTCTCCTCGAGATAAAGTGACCTACGAGTCTTGCAAAGTCAAATGACCAAATTTTCTTTCGCTAAAGTTAACTCGGCGGCGAGATGATTGTTTGAGATTGAATCCTTTGAATACCTTTATCTGAAGGAGAACATTTGTTCAGGTGTTGATTTCATAAAATTTTCTATTTCATCGACGGCCTTGCTGGGAGAAGACAACTCAAGCTTCAGATTTGGAAGAACTTATCTTTTAAGAAATTAGTTTAGCTCTATTTATTTTTCTTAGTTCGACTTGTAATATCAGTTTTTGAGGATAAATACTACGATTTATAATTCGTGTGTACTTGTAACATTAGTTTAGCTTGTTAAAATCTAGTGTAATTGGGTATTCCACTCAATTCCTTTATTATAATTCCATTTGATATTCTTATAATTTTAGTGGAATATAGTGGAACCGACAAGTTGGGAGGAATATTAATCCAATAACCATTCTAGAGAAAATAAAATATTAATCTAATAAGACCCGCTAAACCAAGATATTTAGGTACATTATCATAAACCGAAAGAAATACCTTGACCATCACAACCTCGACAAAGTCAATAGGCATATTACAAGGGCTCTTCATCATATTCTTCATCGTCATCTTCATCCTCATCATCATAAAAGGACAAATTACAACATGAATCATCTTTTGGTTCCGCATCCCCGACCTCATAATCAAGATCTATTGGGTTTCCTCCTTTAACCAGGTTCTCAATAACGAGATCTTCGATTCTAATGATCATCACAGGATCATCATTTTATTGTTGCAAAATAATCGGTTCCATGTCACCATAATCTCCTGAAATATTTCCCCTCGGGTTGAATTGAACAACATTTAGCCACTCTCGCTTTGGTTTCTTCGTGTATGGATATTAGATATAACAAACTTGATCCGCTGGTGAGGCTGTGCAGTTTGTATGTACTGAATGAAGTTATATATTTACATATATTTAAAGGCATTAAGATTTAGAGATATGGAACTAACGTACCTAGAACAAATAGTTCTTTTTTACTGTATCTTCTTGATGAAAGAACGTCTACAACGCGAGTATTACTCCTGCGAGTGACTCTACCGATCAAAGGGTCATACTAGTTATATTTAAAAATTGTGATTCTCAAATTCACAATTCTCTCATACTCGAGTTGTATGATATCATTTAAAATCCCGTGGAAATCAGCCTCTTCAGATGCATCAGCATAATTCTCTCCTTTAACACGTACACCATAGTTACATGTCTTCCATCCCCTGCTGTGATTCTCCGTATGAAACAAATATCCTCTTGTAAAATAGATGGGTCAGGTTTTAGCCTTATGCATGGGTCCATGCACTATCTCTCTCACCAAAGGAAGAAAAACATATGTGTTTTTCCAATAAGTAACATGCAGTATATAGAAAGGAAATTGTGTTATAGCTTACGTTTCGCTTCCTGCATTTGCTCATGGTGGGCCACAAACACTGAAAAGTGTTTGGGCTGTCTACGCCTGCTCATTAATGGATTTTTTCGACTCCATTAGGATTTACTCGTACATCCTTCTCAAGGGCCTGTGATAATTAAAGACAACAAGAAAAAACACTTAAGTAAAGAACATGATATTTGATCCCAAAAAAAAGTAAAGAGCATGAGATGACTTTACAAGCATGTATTGTGAAAATGTTACTTTCACTCACCAAAGATGTATTTATATTCATCGGTTGAGATCTCATGAGGTCGCAGTCCGATGCAGTGCTTCTGCAGTCCTTTGGAGTGTTGACCATGTCTTTTATCCGTCGGTTACAAATAGCCTCGAAAAAATGTTTAAGAAAAGTTATGGATGGTTCGGTCATATCTCAAATTATACAAACACTATCTTGTAAACGCCCGGACAATCGAACATAACAAAACACAAAGAGTTGTTAAACGGAGACATCAAACTCAATTTCTTGCTAACTATAAGATTAACATCCTAACCATCAGAATCCAACACATCAAACACTCGTTATAAACAAAACAACCAACTTATCCAGGATAGGGAGACGATATTGAAGCTGAAAGAGGAATATAGTAGTCGTTTACAACCTGTAAAACAAAAATCAATTGTTCCAAAACAAGCAAACCACAAGAAAATCATAAGAAAGCCAATAACCAGACTCAGAAGCAATCATGTTTCTAAAGCAAAGCAAAGCTCAATCACGTGAGGGTTTAACACACATCCTAATGGCATATCTTACCCGAAGATGTAGGGCTCGTATCATGGAGGGTTTCGTGATTGGGATATTCAAAAATGCGTTTGAGAGGGTCGATAGGGTGTTTGTCAAAGTTAGCGATTAATGTGAGAGCCTCGAATCAAAGATTGAAAGAAGAGATACCATTTTGAGATGGGTGGTGTAACTCCCCTTTCCCGTTATCCGCTGACCGTCGAGCTTTCGGTCAACAATCAAAGAAGAACATGACCGATCGAAACCGAGCATGCCAAACGAGAAAGATTCGTCACAGTACGAAGCCAGAGACAGTCCGTTTTGAGAAAAGGGCTCGCACCAAACCGTCATTGACACCATTTACCTCGGTTCCACAATACAAAGCTTTTCAACCTTTATGGCTTCCACGAGTTGTGTCGGTTCGGAATAAACCAAATATCAGGGAAGCGATTTCATTTCTAAGTAATTAAGTATTTTACAAACAATTTTCCTATTCAAGTCTAAGTACAAACAATCAAAAAGAGTTAGGCGCCATAAAAAACCTGAACCGAATTAAATCATACTAATCATCGAATCAAAAATCTCCAGCCCGCAAGCAATCCTGAAACTACACCTAGGACCTCCCACGTCTGTCGCTGCTAAACCTGAAAACAATAAAAGAGTCTAATGAGTGATCTTGAATCACCCAGCGAGTCGGTCCCCACCAAAGGCTTCTATTCTAACCCCACGAATACTAAATTCCCGCCCAAAAACCCAAAATAACAATCATAAAGAAAGAAATAGATTATCACATGCCACCGAGACGTGATAAACCCACCACACACAAGCATTCTATACATAAAGGAAAGACTACGAAAATTGAAGTCACTACGGCACATGCCCTCGATTGGACTCGATCTATCTATCGCGTCATCCAACCATAACACCACTGGGCCCACTATGCAAACTCGGTAACTTCCACAGGAAAACATAGCTACCTCCATGGTAACTAAAACTATCCATGACTCCTAGACGTAAACACGAAGTCCTACGACCTAGGACACTATTCTTAGTTTATCGATACACAACGACTCGAGCTACCCCATGATAGCCTAAGTTTCCATGCAGTCCGGCTCAAGGACATGACCCCGTATTCTACGCACCACACACCTATTGGCGTCACTCAATAGGTTCACATCATACCAGATTCACCACGTGAACCGGTCAGGCAACTACATGAGGATCCAATCGGTTCGGAAGTACCGGAACTCTTTCAAACCTAGAGTTTCGGGATCTAACGCACCCTAGAGTCCTAGTGCAATAAAGTAAACCCGCAGTATCACTGGGACTCTAACACAGAACACAAGACCGACAAGGTCAACAGAAAGTAAAACGCAAACCCGATCTATCCCGCAAGCCCTATTCAACCCAACAACCACCAGCCTTCTTCGGTTTTACACCGAATTAGTTTACTAACAAACTTACCCGGTCTTGGTGACCGAGGTAAGTACCAGACAACATGACTACCCAGCCCAACATGGGAGTAGTCCAACATACAAGCCTGCACACAATCACACTACATTGACCAATAACAAGCAAATAACAATCAAGTAAACCTTTTAATTTTATTGATAACTTCCCATTTTCTTAGTCTGCTACCTTGGGATTGACCGATTGCTAACCCCGTAGACGGCTCACTTACTTAACCTTTTTAATTAACTTTCCTAAATTTCTTTTAATAAACTCCTCGATCTCTCGGTTTAGGATTAGTAAACTTGCTAATCCTTCGATATCTCATTGTTATTAACTTTTAATTCATTTAACCCATTAACCCGTCTAATAACTATTAACCCACCCGTTCTTTATATTCTATAAGGTTTGTTATGTCTTTTACCGTATTTTAATTCCGTCTTAGGTCCTGTATATAGATTCATTTAATATGGTTCTTAATATAGAATACGTGCATATAAATCCTAAACATGCTAGTCTAATATGAATGCATCAATCAACATGCAGTTACCGAACAATTCAACAATCAAAGACTAGCTATCTAACATGCATATATAATCCTAGTCAATTCATTATTAAACCGATACCAATAAATTATCAATCAATTACGGGTATGCAACCAAAGACTACTGTTTAAGGTTTTCCGGTCTACATGATATAACTACCATGCAATAATTAACCGACTCATAATGATAGTGCGACAGATGACGGATGAGACGGATGTGAATTCCCGAACCGAACTAAGGCTACCCCGAACCTTTCCCGAACCACACGAACCGTCTCACGAACACGGCGTTGACCGTTGACTGACCGAGCATTGACCGAGCTGACCGTTGACCGTTAGTGGTGGTATGATGAAACATCAAACCTTTTTGTAAATTCGTTCCAGTTTGTGTAAAATGACAAATAATTAAAATTTCTTTGTTGATTAGGGTTGGTGAGGTTGGAGGCAAATCAACGAGTTTATAAGATACACTTTGACAGGTATGAAGTTGAAGAGTTCCGAGATTTTGTTCAGAGGTATTTATCTAACAACTCATAATCATATAGTATAGATGTTTATGTTTCTTGGGATCTTATGTGTTATTGTTTTAATATGATTTTTTGTTCAGGTACCATAAGCCTCCTCTATTTAAGAATGTTGGGTGTGGTTTGTTGGATTTGCGAAATAAATTTAAATTAAATTTATATTTATAACCCGCACTTTTTATGATTTTCTCTAGTATTTTCTTTTTGTTAACAAGGTTTTCTTTAGTAATTTAGTATTTTAATTGTATTCCAGGATATCCAAAAATAGAAAAAATAATCGGTGATGACTGATAGGGTCGAGTTTTAATCCTATATCTAACTGCAAGTGCACAGTTCAGTGGTTGTAGTATATAGGGTATCGAATCCACAGAGACTCTGGTATTCAATAGCTCAAGAACAAGGAAATTAAACTAGGAAGAAAGCAATGTGATGTAAGTAAAAGCAATGCGAGAAAGTAAACAGAAAGCAGAGATTATTGGTTGTGAAAGCAAGTTATTAAAAGCGCTAAGTCTAGGGCGTTCTCAGGAAATCAGACAAGCAGACAGTTCATTCAGCAAGGAACTAATTAAGCACAGTTCTAGAACTCAAAACACAGATATAGAATTAACCAAATTCCTTTGCGATAATTCTCTAAGTCTAAGTGCAGCAAACCAAACTTTCGTTTGCGAGAACTAACAGATTAAACTAGCATTAATTCCAAGTTTGATATGTTCACAATTAACCTAAACCAAACTTTCGTTTGCGAGAAGTTTAATTGCTCAACCTAAATAGTTCAGATACTTAAACCACACTTCCGTGTCGTATTTAGCAACCTAAGATCTAGATTCTAATTGATCAGGTTAGAACTAACTTTAAGCACAATTAGATTGAAGAACAGATATAGTTATGAATCCTTAACTGAATTAAACAAGTCTAGCAAGTCATGAAATCCTATGTGAGAAACCCTAAACCTAACTAGGAATCTACTCAGACATAGATAATGAAAACATAATCATATGAAGAATAAATTGCATAGAAGATAAAAAAGAATTAAAGGGGTTCGAAATCTTCTCCAAATATAGATAAAGTAAAGGTTCAGATCAGCCCCAAAAGCTCTAAAAATCCTCTGCTCTTAATAATGAAAGCGTAAGTAAAAGTGTATCTAATTAAAACACCAAAAACTCAATAATATAGGTCTAATCTCGGCCAGGGGCTTCTTTGTAAATATCAGAAACTTCTGGATCAGAGTGCAATATCTTGACTCTTCATAAACCGCCGAGTTTTGGGCCCATCTCGCTGGTGCAACGATCGATGCTAGTGTGCAACGATCGACGCAGTACTCTGTTTCGGACAGTGAACTCTATCTCTCGGACAAACACTCCAAGAATCTCCAAAATACTCCAACATCTCCAATTCAGCTCCAAACCTGATTATACCTGTAAAAGACTCTAAAAGAACACAAAAAGACACTAAAACACACTTATATCATGGTCTAAAACTAGTAAAAACCATGATATATCAACTCCCCCACACTTAGCCTTTGCTAGCCCTCAAGCAAAACAGAGAACTAAAGCATGGTGAAGAGGTTTGAAAACTCTTCAGAAACTCATTTCATCCTAGAAGCTACAACACTCAGATTTCCCTTAGTAAACCACTGAAAGAATCAATCACAGGATATCAAGACTAACATGTACTTCCCCCACACTTAGCAACTGTCCTAAGTAAACTCCACAATCACATTCAAGCATTCAAATTCTCCCTACTGACTTCTGCAAGTATTTAAGTGCGGTCTCACCTAAGGAGTATCGATCAAAGGGCACATGGATTCTTACCTTATCAGCTCTAGACCACCATACTATCTTTCTCTAGTCCCTTTCTTCTCTTTCCCTTCCTTAACAACTGATTTTTCCCACATTGGGTATCATTTTATTTTTTTTATCAGTGTTCTTCCCGTTATGGGGTGTACTTTGGACACATTCCATGGATCGCACAGGAGATAATAGGGGTCTCTACCACTCCTGTGACCACTTCGGAGTTACTAACTCATCCTCAGTTTATTATCTTCTTTTTTTATGGAAGGGGAGAAGGGAACTAAATAGGATAGGTTGACAGGCTGTGTCAGAACTAACAAGCCAATCCGACACAAAGTATACCAAGCCCTTAAGTGAGAAATCTAAGTCAGTATTAAGGTTGAAGTCAGTAAAAGGATCCTCTGATACCTGAAGTGATGTGGGTGTTCCCAGTAGGTTGATCCGTGTCTGAGTTTTCTAATAGTCAGAGATAGATCCTGCAACTTCATCCCAATGGTTACTTAAGTTCCTGCAAGTGCTATAAATCTTCTCAAAAAATCATAGTTTCTTACTTAAACAATTTTGACTCAATAAAACAAAAATTTTGAAAAATGGACTGACTCTTAAGAAAACAGAAAGATAAACGTCAGTAGCACCTCCCCCACACTTAAGACACACTGTCCTCAGTAGTATCAAGCGAAGGATCGGTAAAAAGAAATAAAAAATTGTTAATGGTTTGTTGAGTTCTGTCGGGTTACCTCTGTCGCTCAGGCATCGATCGTTGCACTAAGTGCATCGACCGTTGCTAGGCGATTTTCGTGTATGGTCGATCATTGCTAGTAATGCAACGATAGCTGCAATGCGATTCCGATCGTGTTGTGACGATCGACACAGAAGTGCGTCGATCGACGCACTGCGAAATTGTCCGAGACCTGCAAACATAAACTCACCAAAACCAAAAACAAACGTAAAATCCTAACAAAAACACCAAAAATTAAGTAGAAAAACACCAGTACCTAATGGTGGGTTGCCTCCCACCAAGCGCTTGTTTAAGGTCAGTAGCTTGACCGGACGAACAAGATTTTTCAGGTAGAGGGTGCATCATCCAGAGGCAAAATTTGACCTCTTGGAATCTCGGCCTTAACCCAATAATGTTTCACCTTTGTCCGTTTACAGTGAATTCATTACCTTCCTTGCTGACTAGAACGACAGCTCCATATGGACGCACTTCTTTGATCGTGTAGGGACCGGACCATCTTGATTTCAGCTTACCTGGAAACAAATGCAAACGAGAATTATACAAAAGTACCTGATCATTAGGCTCAAACCGTCTAGAAACAATCTTCTTGTCATGATAAGCCTTAGTCCTCTCCTTGTACAGCTTTGAGTTCTCATAGGCAAAATGTCTAATCTCATCCAACTCATTAAGCTGTATCAGTCTCTTTTATGTAGCTGATTTAAGATCAAAGTTCATTTGCTTCACAGCCCACGCTGCTTTGTGCTCAAGTTCCACTGGCAGATGACATGCTTTTCCATACAGCAAATGAAATGGAGTAGTCCCTAATGGCGTCTTAAATGCAGTCCTGTAGGCCCATAAAGAATCATCAAGCTTGGCTGCCCAGTCTTTTCTTGTCTTTCCAACTGTCTTCTCTAAGATCTCCTTGATCTGTCTGTTAGAAACCTCGACTTGTCCACTAGTTTGAGGGTGATAAGGAGTAGCAACTCGGTGATGAAATCCATGCTTTCTCAGGAGCTTCTCGAAGACTTTATTAATAAAGTGAGATCCTCCATCACTAATCACTATCCGAGGTACTCCAAATCTAGGGAATATGATGGACTTAAACATCTTAATGATTACTGAAGAATCATTGGTTGGACTAGTTATTGCTTCTACCCACTTAGACACATAATCCACAACAACCAGGATAAATTTATTACCTTAAGATGAGGGAAAAGGACCCATAAAGTCTATGCCCCAGCAATCAAAAACCTCAACCTCAAGAATGAAATTCTGAGGCATCTCATGCTTCCTACTGATTTTCCCTCTCCTCTGACAGGCATCACAATGAGAAATGAAGGAGTGAGTATCTGCAAACATTGTAGGCCACCAGAAACCTGCTTGTAAAACCTTAGACACAGTCTTAAAAGTAGCAAAATGTCCTGCATAATCTGATCCATGGCAGTGGAATAGGATATCTGGAACCTCTGATTCAGCAACACATCTTCTGTAAAGGCCATCTGAACAGTGCTTATAGAGGTAAGGTTCATCCCAGTAGTATCGCCTGAGCTCTCTGAAGAACCTCTTCTTCGCATACCCTTTCAGATCATCTGGTTCAGTCTCTGCAGCCAGGTAGTTGGCTATATTTGCGTACCATGGTCGATCAGTTGTTGTGACAGCATCAACCTCAAACTCATAGCCTCCAATCTGAATTGTAAAAGTTTCTGGATCTGTATCCGCACTGCAACGATCGTCGCAGAGGAGCGCATCGATCGTCGCTGTCCCGATAGGTGCATCGATCGACGCTGAGATTGCATCGATCGACGCAATGCGATTAATTCGACAGTTTTGCAGGTTTCTGTCCAAATATGTTTGAAACATTGTCCCAACCATATTGACGTTCTCCTCAGGAAAATAGTCATTAATTGGCACGTCCTCCTCAACCAGCATCCTTGAAAGATGGTCAGCAACTCCATTTTTAACCCCTTTCTTATCCCTCACTTCAATGTCAAACTCCTGAAGCAACAGAATCCATCTCAACAATCTTGGCTTAGCATCTTTCTTCTGCATCAGATACTTCAGGGCTGAATGATCAGTGTGTACGATCACCTTTGAGCCAACAAGATAAGGGCGAAATTTCTCAAATGCAAAGACAACTGCCAACAACTCCTTCTCCGTAGTGGTATAGTTTCTTTGTGCATCATCCAGTGTCCTACTGGCATAATAGATAGCATGAAGCTTTCTATCCTTTTTCTGCCCAAGAACAGCTCCTACAGCATAGTCACTTGCATCACACATAACCTCAAAAGGCAGATCCCAATCCGGTGGCTGAACTATGGGAGCACTCACTAATGCTTGCTTGATCTGTTCAAATGCAGTCTAACAGTCTGCAGTGAACTCAAATTTGGTATCCTTACACAGCAAAGCAGTTAGTAGCCTAGCAATCTTACTGAAATTTTTGATGAACCGTCTATAGAAGCCAGCATGTCCAAGAAAGCTTCTAATAGATCTCACAGAATCAGTTGCCTTAAGGCTGGTCATCACCTCGATTTTAGCGCGGTCCACTTCTATTCCTGCTTCAGACACTTTATGTCTAAGTACAATGCCATCTCTGACCATGAAATGACACTTCTCCCAATTAAGAACTAAGTGCTTCTCTTCACATCTAGTCAGAACCTTGCACAAATTATCTAAGCACTCATTATAAGATGGTCCATAGACTGAGAAGTCATCCATAAATACCTCCATAAAATCCTCAATCATATCGGTGAAGATGGATATCATGCATCTCTGGAAAGTGGCTGCTGCATTGCAGAGTCCAAAAGGCATCCTACGGTAAGCAAATGTGCCATTTGGACAAGTGAAAGTGGTCTTTCCCTGATCCTCTGGATGGATAGGAATCTTAAAGAAACCTGAGTACCCATCAAGGAAGCAGTAATAGGGGTGATTTGCTAACCTTTCCAGCATCTGATCAATGAAGGGTAAAGGGAAATGATCCTTTCTTGTTGCAGCGTTGAGTTTCCTGTAATCTATGCACATCCGGTGCCCAGTCACAGTCCTAGTAGGTATCAGCTCATTCTTTTCATTCTTCACAACTGTAACTCCACCTTTCTTAGGTACTACATGAACTGGACTGACCCAATCACTATCTGAAATAGGATAAATGATCCCAGCATCTAAGAGTTTCATAATCTCTTTCTTAACTACATCCTTAAGGTTAGGATTCAGCCTTCTCTGATGCTCAATTGAAGACTTGGACTCATCCTCAAGATGTATTCTATGCATGCACAACTCTGGAGAGATACCTGAAATATCGTCAAGAGAATAACCAAGGGCCTTGCGATGCTTGCGCAACTTGCTCAGCAGCAAAGCTAGTTCTGCATTGTTCAAACTTGCATTGACAATCACTGGATAAGTTGAATTGGGTCCAAGAAATGCATACTTTAATCCGGAAGGAAGTTGTTTCAGTTCAATTTTCGGAGCTTTTTCCTCTGCCCAATCTCTGTCGAGCTGCAACGATCGTTGCTCCGAATGTATCGATCGTTGCAACGTCGCGTCAGATAAATCAACCCGCATAACATGTTCAGCAGAATCCATAAGTCTTGCATAGCAGATTGCAGGCTCATCCTGTAGATGTTCCAGCTCCATTATAGGGCTCAGTAAGGCTCTTTCCAGTGGATCCTCAGCATGTGTTCTATGAAAGTACTCTGCAGCCAGATCACATAATGTGTCTACATAGAAGGTTTGCCCGTTGATTGTGGGTCTCTTCACCAGTTTGTCCATATCGAAGCTCATCTTCAAATCACCCACATTCAGAATTATCTTCCCTCCCCGGCAACGGCGCCAAAAACTTGATAGGGTCGAGTTTTAATCCTATATCTAACTGCAAGTGCACAGTTCAGTGGTTGTAGTATATAGGGTATCGAATCCACAGAGACTCTGGTATTCAATAGCTCAAGAACAAGGAAATTAAACTAGGAAGAAAGCAATGTGATGTAAGTAAAAGCAATGCGAGAAAGTAAACAGAAAGCAGAGATTGTTGGTTGTGAAAGCAAGTTATTAAAAGCGCTAAGTCTAGGGCGTTCTCAGGAAATCAGACAAGCAGACAGTTCATTCAGCAAGGATCTAATTAAGCACAGTTCTAGAACTCAAAACACAGATATAGAATTAACCAAATTCCTTTGCGATAATTCTCTAAGTCTAAGTGCAGCAAACCAAACTTTCGTTTGCGAGAACTAACAGATTAAACTAGCATTAATTCCAAGTTTGATATGTTCACAATTAACCTAAACCAAACTTTCGTTTGCGAGAAGTTTAATTGCTCAACCTAAATAGTTCAGATTCCTAAACCATACTTCCGTGTCGTATTTAGCAACCTAAGATCTAGATTCTAATTGATCAGGTTAGAACTAGCTTTAAGCATAATTAGATTGAAGAACAGATATAGTTATGAATCCTTAACTGAATTAAACAAGTCTAGCAAGTCATGAAATCCTATGTGAGAAACCCTAAACCTAACTAGGAATCTACTCAGACATAGATAATGAAAACATAATCATATGAAGAATAAATTGCAGAGAAGATAATAAAGAATTAAAGGGGTTCGAAATCTTCTCCAAATACAGATGAAGTAAAAGTTCAGATCAGCCCCAAAAGCTCTAAAAATCATCTGCTCTTAATAATGAAAGCGTAAGTAAAAGTGTATCTAATTAAAACACCAAAAACTCAATAATATAGGTCTAATCTCGGCCAGGGGCTTCTTTGTAAATATCAAGAACTTCTGGATCAGAGTGCAATATCTTGACTCTTCATAAACCGCCGAGTTTTGGGCCCATCTCGCTGGTGCAACGATCGATGCTAGTGTGCAACGATCGACGCAGTACTCTGTTTCGGACAGTGAACTCTATCTCTCGGCCAACACTCCAAAAATCTCCAAAATACTCCAACATCTCCAATTCAGCTCCAAACCTGATTATACCTGTAAAAGACTCTAAAAGAACACAAAAAGACACTAAAACACACTTATATCATGGTCTAAAACTAGTAAAAACCATGATATATCAATGACCATAGTATTTAAAAACATAAATAGTTTGGAAAAAAACTAATGATGATGTGATTGGTACTTGTGATATTTTAAAATTTTGTTCAATGCTAATAAACATGAAAAGAGTATGCAGAGATACCCTAACCATCATAATCTCGGAATTTTTGCTCTCCTACTGCAAAGAAAATAGAGACGACTAGAGAAATAGACAAGGGAAAGGCAAGAACCCCTTCACTCCCTTCATAGTTTCTGATTTTGATTCTTCTCTTATCTATTGAATCATTTTCTTCCATTTATCTGCTCGTGCCAATGTGTTTACATTGAGAAAAAATAGTTATTCGTTACCTAAAAAAGCCTGTTTTGAAGTCATTTGATCATTAAACAGTGCGGTGTGAATGGCAAGTCAGAAACCGGAAAATGGTTGAGCAGTATAATCAGGCAAAAGAATTTACCAGCCAATTCAAGTCATTCTATATCGAGCATATTCCCAGGGTATTTCTTAGATACTTATGTGTTTTTAACTTTCGATTTGTCGATGCTTAAGGTTTTCTGGGTTTTTCTAATTTCCAATTGCAGGAATACAACTCTGAAGCTGATAGCCATGCAAACTACGGGACCCATCTCCAAGGTGGGAAATGAATCTGAAATAATGGATTCAATTATATTTTTCTGAAAAATTAGTCAAAGTTCGATGTTGTTTTCGATCTTGTATGATGCATATTCATATGGCCAGACACAAGTGATTGCAGGCAAGAAGTGCTACTGAAGTATAGATATTCGTGTTCCTCATCATGCTTAGAAGTTAGAAGAACATGCCTCTACGCTTTTTTCTTCGTTTTTTCTTTTCTTTTCTCATCTAAACATGTTCCCTTTTGAAGAACAAATCAATGTATATCGTTAAGCAGCATGGAGGATTTTGAACAATCACTTTTTTTGTGGTAAATTTAACGCATAATAATTAGAGATTATGAAAGAAAAGCATATATGAGTCATTCTCATTTAATAATGATTATAATATATATATATATATATATATATATATATATATATATATAGGGAAAAAAGCTGTGGTGGTACTAAAACATGTGTTAATTAATATAATAGCATCTGCGAAATTTTTGTAGGCTAATATTTTGGTCGACTTTATGTAATAATTAGAGATTATGAAAGAAAAGCATATATGAGTCATTCTCATTTAATAATGATTATAATATATATATATATATATACCAACTTTGATAAACAGTTAAGACTATTAGCATGTATAACTAAACTATCTTATATTATTATTATTATTAATCAAAAAGTACTATACGATACGATCCATACCCGGCTACTTTGCGATACAAATAATGAGTTGCATATTGGTCGTAACAATAACGACAAATAAACGACTTTGTTACTACTATACACGAAGTAGCAAATTAGTCGCCCATGTACTGACTAATTTGTGATTTTTCTATGACTCTAAACATCAGACGCAAACTAGTCGTCATATTACCGGCTACGATGCGACTATTGTTTTCAGTCTCAACAAGGGTCATTAATCAATCATAAATCGGTGATTAAATTGGCGACAATAATTTTTGGTCGTATATTAGCGACTAATACACATTCATATATCTTTTTCGCAAAATAGTGGCAATATTGTCCCTTAATAGTCGCAAGTTCCAGTCGTAAAAATGTTGTTTTTTTGTAGTGATTCTAAATAGCTCGAAACAAGCTCGACATCACCAAAGGCCTTCAGCTTGAGGGGTGTGTAAAAGATATATCACACAATAGTAATTAAGGGTTTAGTAGTCATTCCCGTATACATGGTTTCACCTTTGTACTCCTACTGTACATGTATCTTCTAATAAAATATTCAATTCGATAAATCTATAATGTGTACATTATATGGATCTGTGACGGTTGCATAATTTGATCAAATATGGCTTAGGAAGACCAATGATGTTCAATATATCGATTTCAAATTTCAAGAATCTGCATGTATCCCATATATCGTCAAACAAAATTTATATATTTTTTAAAATGAATGGTTACAAACGATATATATGTACAATAGAAATGTTCCCCGAGTCTATATATTCAAAATTATATATTTTTTTATATATTTAAACACTCCATCAATCTTTGCATGGGAAGAAGAATGCTGAGACTGTTCGGAAAATAAGAAATAATGGAGATTATAGAACCTTTGTAAAAAATATTCATGACATTGGTTCCGTTCGTTTCACAGTGACTAGCAACCGGCGACAGCGACAACCACTGTGATTGTTGGGGTGTTCATTTTTTAAAAAAATCACTGCACTATAACTGATAAAACCTGCGATAAAAATCAGTGTCGCTAGTCACTAGTTTTGAGTCAATGTGAAGGTCGCTATCACTAGCGACTGTCAAACAAATACGTTTGGAGTCGATGTCGCTATCATTGTCGCTAGAGACTCCAAAACCAACAAGACCATTAACTAATGTAACTACTTGTAAGTCGCTCGACTATATGTATTTTCCGGTAGAAATTGAAAATGCAGGTGAGGCAAGATTAAAAAAAGTGTGGAAAGTAAAGACTCACAAAATTTGTTAACGAGGTTTGTTTCCTACACCTCCGAACCTTGTCCAGATTTTGAATCACTAGAACAAGATGGTTTTTACTAGTTTTTCACCATGTTATATGATTTATTTATAGTCTTTTAATATTTTCAGAGTCTTTTTTGAGTTTTGAGGTTCAGGTAGGAGATGGACTTATCTGTGGATTTTTGGAGTTTTAGAGATATTTAGAAGAATGGTGTACGAACTGATGTTGCAACGGGAACAAATAGATCGATGTCAAAAACGCAGATCAAAAATACTGAGACTATCGGCAAAACATCTATTTAAGGTGATCATGGCTGCAAGGTTGATATATGATGATTTTATGGGTTTTAAACAATGATATAGGTATTTGCTATTAAGTTTTTATGTGTTTTAGGAGTCTTTTTGAGTCATTCATAGGTTTATGTACATAGAGCTTAATTGGAGATTCTTGGAACTTTTGGAGCAATTCTGCAACACATATAGATTTCAAAGAGTTCATTGGATATGTCTCCACCTATTGTCGGTCGACACCACTCTGATCATAATTATGCACACACTACAAGAAAACAACGTTTTTACGACTGCACTTTTAATCGCAGAATAGTCGTTGATCGGGGTTCTACGACAAACATACGACTAAATATGGTAGTCGTCAATCCATAGTTGCTAAATCTCATAGTCGTATTATTAGTCGGCGAGTTACGACTATTTATACGACCAACATATGTAATCGTAAAATAGATTTTGCGTCGTCGGAAGATATAGGGACTAAACTGCGACTACGATAGCGACAATTGTGCGACTATATAAGGAATCCAGATACGGTCGGAGAAATGTTGTCATCATTTAGTCGTTAACTCAGGTGACCATGTGGCGATTAATATGCGACGGTATCATATAGTCAGAAAGTAGTCGTAAATATTAGCCACTAGGAAGCAGCTGGATAACGACCATTTTAACTACTACTGGAGTAGTATAGTCTCGACTTAGTCGTAGATTATGGTGACGTTTTGGCGACTGTTTGTTGACTAATTTACCGATTATAAGACGACTAAATGGAGAATCCAAATATGATTATGGTAAACATCTTGCTATTAATTGTCAACTGTTAAACGACTATGCGGCGTCTAAATGAAACATCCAGATACGATTATGGTACAGTCTGGCCGACTGCTATCTGACTGTCTAATATAGTCACAACATAGTCGTAAGAAATGGCGACTACTTGGCAACAGTGTAATGATTAGATAACGATTATTAAGCGACTATTGGGAAAATCCAGATCGCTGATGGTAAATATTTAGCGACCAATTTGTGTGTGTAGTGTGAATAGTTGACGACTTTTTAATGGCTTTTAATCGTAAAATTAAGATTTTGGATTAATTTAATTTTCGATTTGGTAATCGGTGATACCGTAATTTGAATGGTACAACAAACGTAACAAACAATTGCATCAAAAATATCATTGGTAACATGTAGACAAAGACGACCTACATACGCAAACTACATCATTTATGAGTTGCCTAATGATATACTAATTAATTAACAAGTGAAAGAGAGAGTGATAAAGTAACCTACGAATCAGATGGTGTTGTTGTCTTACTTTGTGCTTCCTTCGTGCTCTTAGTGGGCGACAACGCTGAAAGGCTTTCTACTCCTTGATGATTTACTCGTCCATCCTTCTCATTGGCATGTGACAATTATAGACAGTAAGTGAAAAACACCATCTTTAAAGATCGTGAGATGACTTTATAAACATGGATTGAGAAAAAATTACTTTAGATGAGGAAAGATGTGGTTATATTAAATTGTTGATATCTCATGAGGTCGCAGCTCTTTGTAGTGCTTATGCAGTCCTTTGTGATGCTAACCATGTCTTTCATACGTCGTTGATAGATCTCCTCAAAAAAAAATTAGAAGAAAGTAATGTGAGGTTTGCGAACTCCTAAAATGATACAAAAATTATTTGTAAACGCTGAGACACTTGAACTTAGCAGAACAAATTAACGAGTTAAGCAGAGATTGGTGTCTTCAATTGCGTGCTAACTATAAGATTAACATCCTAACCATCAGACTCTAACTACTCAAACACTCGTTAAAAAAATAACCAACTTACCCAGACTGTGGATTATAGGAGTTGTTTACAACCTGTAGAACGAAAATTAATTGTAAACAAATAATCAGATTCAGAGCCTTTCCCGTTTCACAAGCAAAGCAAAGCATAAGGAAACTAACGATATAGCTACCTGTACACGTAGGCATCGATTCCCAGAGGGTTTCATGATTGAGATATTCAAGGAAGAATTTGAGAGAGTCGATAGGGTTTCGGAGAAAGTTAGCTATGAAACGGAAAGCTTCGAATAAGAGATTTGAATAAGAGATATAAGTTTTAGATGGGTGGGCGTAGAGTAGAAGAGGAGATGTTTCGAAGAATATTTCTGAAAAGGGGAAGAACAAAAGAAAATAAGGGTTTGACGAATTTGATGATTTCTCGGCATTTTGTCGAAAATTCTTGGGCATAGGCGGGTAACTGAAATGTTTTGGGCTAAAAAATTGGGTTTAGGTTTCCCGGATTTATTTGGCAAATATTTTGAGTTTTTGCCCACTTGTGAGCGTAACGTGGCCGTAATATAATCCTTTTTTAGTGACTCTGTTTTAAAATTTTAACTAATCTATTTTACTTTATTAACATACAAGAACAAGTTTGCTCAAAGTATAAAGAATGATTGAAGACAGGTTTTATGAAAGCAAATTTGTCTTTAAAATTCTTTGAAATAGTTTTGCAATATTGGTAACACACATATTAAAAATAGTACACATCAAGATTTAAGAAATAGTTTTCGGACTAGAATGTTAAACACATACGAAACTTTATATTTTAAGGGTTTAGGGTTTAGGGTTTCATTTGGAATGATTTTGTGATGTTTCAGACTCGAATGCTAAAACACATACGAAACATTAGATTTTTAGGGTTCATGGTTTAGGGTTTCATTTGGAATGAACAAAACCTTATATTATTGAATTAACGAAATACTTGATTAGAGAGACTAGACTATGATTTTGTGACGTTTCGGACTAGGATGTTAAAGCACAGACGAAACCTTGGAGTTTTATGGTTTAGGGTTTAGGGTTTTGTTTGGAATGAACGAAACCCTATATTATTTAATTAATGAAATACTTAATTAGAGAGACTAAACTATGATTTTGTGACGTTTCAGACTAGAATGTTAAATCACAGACGAAACCTTAGATTTTTAGGATTCAGGGTTTAGGATATGCTGAGGTTTCTTTTGGAGTGAGCCAAATCTCAAAAATGAGGTTTTCAGGTTTCTTTAGGAGATGTTGAAACCTAAAATTTGAGGTTTCGTCTTTTCTTTTACATCGAATGATCTTAAGCAAACATATATAGCGAGATGAGGTGGTCGAGAAATTAAATTATGATTTTGTGAATCTTTCTAGATATATGTGATTTTTTGGGATTATATACGAACTTTTCATATTAAGGGAATTTAATAAAATCGGTTAAAAGAAACGTTGAATATTCTCCTTGTCTCTCGTTTAATGTGTAAACAAAAAGCACAAGCCTACATTGCAAATGAAACGTTCAGAACAAGATTGGAGAACAAATAGACAAAAGAACAAATAGACAAAAGACCAGTGCACGGTTCTATGTCTCTGAGGCTACACCAAAGAAAACGACAAACCAGTATACGGTTCAAGGGCTCAGGGGCAACACCAGAACAAAAGACAAAATCAGTGTACGGTTTGTGAAATTTTTAACCTTGATATAAACCAGGATATTTAACCATGATTAATTGATACACACTCCACGTAGCATTCCAGAGATACAAAAGACGATATTTTATATAAAAAGAGTACTTCTGAGATGTTCTTCAAAAAAAGAGTACTACATAGCCGAGAAATTTAAAACAAAAAACAGAGTACGAGAAAAGAAATTAAACACCCTGACTAGGGGCAACAATCGAATTCATGTAGTAGAGTTTCAAACCCCGTTTGTACACAAAGCAGTCATGGCAGTCGATTTCTATATCGAGAACATGGAAAGATCTATCGGGCTTGATGTTTTTCATCTATCGCACATAAACCTGCTTCGTCCGGACAGTGATTCCATGCAGTGTCTTCCTCAAGTTTTTCCAAACTCGGGCCACCAAATCGTCCTCATCTTAAGGCCATTTCATCAAAGGGATACTTTAGAGGGTCGCCGTGAAGGAAGCGCAGAACACCATACATGTAAGCAGCTTCCAAAATCTCATCGCCGCCCTCCCCAATCGCGGCATTCTTTAAATAAGCCATTCCGTTTTCCTCATCACCCTCTTCGAAGTAAGTGAGAATACCTCTAACGAAGAATGCAGCACAATTCTCATGCTCTATGCATTTATCCAGAATCGCTGAGTGCTGAAGCGCACGGAGAGGCTTCTTCACTAGTTGTGAGAGACAGAGAGAATGGAGGACTTCCAGACTGTTGGAGGCTTCTTTCATTATTTTGCAGGTTACTGTAAGGTTGCAGTAATCGACAGATGAAGCATTGCCGACTTTTTGGACGATCTTGGTGAGGACTTCGATCGGGAGCTGTTGCAGAGAGACAATCGATCTCCTGTTGGACATGCTTTATGTGTTTGATGGTTATGGGTGAGTTCTTCTCTCTGTTTTTTGTCAGTTTTTTTTTTTTTTGAATTTCTTTCTGTGCTTGATGGTTATTGGGTCATCGAGTATATAAAGGAAGGTTTTTTAGGGCTGCGTATTTGTGATTTGACAATAGTTCGAGAAACGTAAACGTCACAACGGAAGAAAGAGGCGCCCAAAAATAAGGTTTTTCTCACTCCGAAAGAAACATTAAAACCTCATTTTTGAGGTTTTTTTTTGGTTAACTAGAGAATTTAATTAAAAGCCCAATGGGCCAAGAGTACAAAAGCCATAGCCCGATTACAAGATTTATAAAATACAATAGTCCTAAAATAAATTAATATTTTTATTTTGTAATCTCCAAATAAAAAAAAAATAAAAAGACTCATTTAACATTTTTTGTTTTATAAAATGTATTCTTATTATTATTATATGTAAGATTTCTCTCAAAGTCAATAACTTTCTTTGACTAAGATTAAGAAATCGACTACTATTTGTAATCTTAATATTAGACCGACGGAGTAATTAAATACATATACGAGTGATACGATCAGGTTTTAATCCCTAGATCTACACTGCAAGTGCACAGACGATCAGTAGTATATAGGGTATCGAAATCCACAGAGACTCTAGACCTTACGATATATTATAGAATTATCAGGTTAAGCTAGGTAGCAATAGAGAAAGCAGTAAATCAAACAGCTGAAAAGTAAATAGATCGGTTTGTAAGCAAGAAGCGAAGGCGTCACGTCAAGGGAGTTCTCAGGAAATCAGGAACATAGGCAAATCAATCAAGCGGGATCTAATTAAGAACTGTTCTAGAACTGGAATCACAAAAGTATAAGAAGCCAACTTTCGTTGTGAATCCTATCTATGTCTAACAATCTAGCAAACCAACTTTCGTTGCGAATTCTAGAGTTCTAAACAAGCATTAATCTCAGGTTCTTTCGTTCACAATTCTCCTAAGCCAAATTTCTTTGCGAATAGTCAAATTGCTCATCTAAGTTCTTTCTAGTTAATTAACCAACTGTCGTTGCGGAAATCAACCTAAAATCAATAATGTAAGTTGCCAATTCAGATTAAGCATTAAGAACAACCCTAGATGAAGAACTAACAGATATGAATCCCTACAGATTTATCAACCTATAATTCCATGAAATCCCTTGTGAGAATCCCTAAACCTAACTGGTAAACTACTCAGACATGATCATCGAAACAGAAGACATCATGAATAGAAAACCAAATATCATAAAACAGAATAAGAAACAGGGGTTCGAAATCTTCCCTCTGTCGAGTACAAGATCAGCCCCTAACTCTCTCAATGTAAAATAAAGCGTAGCCTAAACAATGGCTTAAAAACCTTATATAATGGTCTAATCACGGCTGGGGCTTTTTTTGTAATTATGTGAAACTTCTGGGCCAAAGTACAATTTCCTAACTCTTCATTAAACTCGCCGAGAATTGTCTGTGTCGACCTTGTGTCGATCGATGCACATGTTGTGTCGATCGACACAGGTCTGTGAAATCGATACTGAACTCTTCCTCTCGGGTTAATTCTCCAAAATGCTCCAGAATGCACCATAATCTCCAAATCCGCTCCAAACGTACTTAGACCTGATAAACACTGTAATGACTCTAAAACATAATAAAAGACTCGATATATAAGACATATACCATGGTTAAAAGTCCTAAAATCTATGGTATATCAACGAGTAATAATTATTGCATTAGGGAAAAATTAACAGCCATAGATAAACAAGAGTAAATTTTGGACTTATTTTTGGTTTTCTAATTGTATATTAAGAATATTTTGGTTACATTTAAGACGCCTCTTTTTCCACCAATGAATGTGCTCGGCGTGACTGGAAGGTCGTGTCGCTTTAAATCAGGATTGGTTTGATAACCGATCTTTCTTCTCCTAAGTAAATATATGGCCCCCCTTTTCATCATTCTTCCCCATCCTCACTTCTTACCTCTCCTTCGCTACAATTTTGAACAGAGCCTCGCCTCATCTTCTACCTTTAATCTTAAGTTCTTCCTTAAATATGCTGACATGTTCTGTTGTTTTCTTTTGTTCGGTTCTGTGTCGACCTCCGGAGTCATGCATGAACAACACCAGAACCAGATTCTCCTATAGATAAAGTCACCTAAGAGTCCTGCAAGGTCAAACCACCAAATGTCTTTCGGCGTAAAATGCTCGGCGGCGAGATGATTGTTTGAGATCGATTCCTTTGGGTTACTTTATCTTTAGGAGAACATTGGTTCAGGTGTTGATTTCATAACAGTTCCTATCTCAGTAGGCTGATCCGCATTGGTTTTTCTAATAGTTATAGATTGATCCTGCAACTTCATCCCAATGGTCACTTAAGTTCCTGCAAGTGCTGTTAAACTTCTCAAAAATTCACTGTTTCCTACTTAGACTATTTTGACTCAATAAAACAAATTTTTGGACTGACTCTAAGAAAACAGAAGCGTGCGTCAATAGCTACCTCCCCCACACTTACCTGTTGTCGGCCTGCGTCGATCGATGCCACAAGGGTGTCCATCGATGCAAGGCGAATATGCTCGCGGTTATTTAGATAACCGATGTCTGAACCGCAATCAAATCGGCGAATATGCATCGACCGATGCACTAGGTGTGTCGATCGATGCAGTGCGATTCTCACGACTCTGAACACACTCAAACAGAAAAATCAAAACACCAAAATCAAAATGAAAAATGAAAACAAAAACGAACCTAACAGTGGGTTGGCTCCCACTCAGCGCTTGTTTAAAGTCAATAGCTTGACTATGGAAAGGAGATCAGACTTATGGGGATTCAACAGAGACTTGGAGTGTCTCTGTGAATGTCGCTTCATCCAAGGTGGCGTATAACATTTCGGATCATGAGATCCTGGGTGGGATTCTGCGTTTGCCTGCATTCAAAGCTGAGGGATTATGACATTTTATTTTAGAAGATCCAGACCTTTGATTTGGTGGAAGAGAGAGATCTGGAGCTTTCTGCTTAAGAGCAGTTGCAGGATCTAAAGATGTTAGAGCAAGTTCAGAATGAACTGCCATCTTCTCTTTTCCAATAGGAATCTCTGGTTCCACTTCCACACTGAAACTCTGTCCATCAATGGTGGATTTCTACAGCTTATCCATCTTGAACTGCAAAGGCTTGTCTCCCAGCTGGAGATCAATCAGTTCACGCCTCACATCAATCACAGCTCCAACAGTAGCTAAAAATGATCTACCAAGTAGTACATGATCATAAGGCTCAATATCATACTTCAGCACCACAAAATCTGTTGGAATCAAGTAGTTCCCAACTCTGACTTGAACGTCCTTAAGAACTCCTTCTGGATACCTCTTTGATCGATCAGCTAGGATAAGAGAGATCCTAGTAGGCTGGAAATCCATCATTCCCAATCTCTCAGCCACAGAGTATGGCATGAGATTCACACAAGATCCTAAATCACACAGAGAACGCTTGAATCTGTCCTTAGAGATGGAACAGTCTAGCAAAAAGGCTCATGGGTCTGGAAGCTTCTTTGAAATTTGAATCAGTTTCTTCTCCATCACTCTTATGCATTTAGCTTTGTCTAGCTCCTGTTTAGACAGTTTATGAGCCTAAGGATATGGCACAGAGGGCTTATAGACTCGTTCTGGGACTGTTACAGGTCTCTGGTCACGTCTGCGTTCTGTGTCGACCGATGCACGATGTGTGTCGATCGACACAAGGCGATCATGGTCAAATTCATCAGACGGATCGGGGGTGCATCGATCGACACCAAGGGTGTGTCGATCGACACATGTCTCAGACATATAGAATTCATCCAGAAAATCCGAGATTATGCTCTCTTCTTCTTCTAGCAAGTCAATCTCATCCCTTATGACCACATCATTAACGGATCTGTTCTGTTCAGCCCTTCCTGATCCATTTTGCCTCTGTATTGCTTGAGATGTCTGTTGGATTTGAACATCTAGCTTCTTCACATGAGTACTCAGGGATTCAAACTTTCCATTCAGATCTTCATACATAGCATCCAGCTTCTTGTTGAAGTCCACAGTAGTTTTAGTCTGACCTTCCAGCAACCGCTCTATCATGGTTTCCATCTTGCTCTCATGAGCACTAGCAGCAGGAGGTGTCTGATAGGAAGATGATCCATAAGTCCTCTGATAAGAATTACCTTGCTGATTTCCTAACCTGATACCTTGAAATCCAGAGCCACTGATGTAGTTCACATCCTCTTCTTGGTTGTCTTTTTCAGCCTTAAACATCTCAACATCCTGAGCAAAGTGGACAGCTTTCTTTCCAGTCAACAAACTATGAACAATGTCCAGTTTGTTCCTAATATCAGCAATCTCCAGATTATCTATCTTTCCTCCAGACTCTTTCTTTCTCCTATCAGCAGTCTTGGTGCTATTGCTGCTCACCAAGTTATCTATCAGAGTCTTAGCTTGCTCCGGAGTTCTTGTGTTGAAATTTCTATTGCTGGAATTGTCCAACGCAGTCTGGTAGTGGAGATCAATGCCTTTGAAGAATATGCCCAACAATGTCACTTCAGTGAATCCATGATGAGGACAGTGTTGGGAATCCGAGCCAATTCTAACAGATTCAGAATTCTCGCGAGTTCCCGATAGCCTAGGATCTAGGGTCTAGTTAATTGAATCATGGATCTCACCTCGTGATTACCTGGTGTTTGGCAGCGGAAGATTGATCAGGTAGCACGAGATCTGCAGCGCCCCAATCGTTGCGCCTCTACTGTTCAGTCCACACGCACACAAGCTGGAATCCGCTGGGATGCTAGGACCGGTGCTCGGATCTCCCTGGGACTTTAGGTTCTCTGAGGTTTCTGTGTTTTCTCTCTGAGAAAACACTCTGGGCGGCGCACAGTAACTCTCACACACCGTCGAAATACATAAAACGAGTTTATATATTGACCTCGCGGTGAACCGAAACATCAGTCTCGGTTTCGCCCTTGTGTCGACCGACACACTTAGTGGTGTCGATCGACACACGCCCTGTATCGACCGACGCACCCAATGGTGTCGATCGATACACCTCTTAGAAACTCAACTCGATGTGTATCTAATACACATCGATCAGACCATATGCCAATGATCAATCCCATGCAGAGTATATCCAACTTGCTTAGGTGTGTGACCCTGTAGGTTCACACGATACCAGAAATGAGCTACAACTCATTTGTCATAAGTGGTTTCTAGCAAAACATTATGACTACCTAGTATCACATGAATTGTCCGATCTCGACAATACAACTATCATTAGAGTTCGTACAATGTGATTTCAGGACATAATCCCAACAATCTCCCACTTGTACTGGAATCACTTATTCCTATAATCCCTTCGTCTCTATATCTCGATTATGGCATAAGGCAAGAGACTGTGTCATCCTTATTATAGCCAACATCATGTTCATCGAACTTCTGATCTATACTGATTAAAACAAACGACTGACAATCACCTCGTTTGAGCACGGCAATGCATTTTCTCAGTATCAAATCTTTGATGGGCCCTGAGATATTTATCTCCCGTTTTCCAGGAGGGACAAATCCCATCTTGTTCCATCCCTGTTTCTACACATACTTCATGATACGCACAAGCAATGCCGTTATAGCCGCCAGTTACGGAACGACGTTTGACAAAGTCAACACGCACCAATTCATATGCTAGAAAGCATGATGAACTCAGGTCTAAGGACTATACTCTATAGTCGTAATGAGAACCTCCCATGACACTGATGTAACTATCCTGTGGAGTTCTCATTAAGCGGGTCATGTCCGATCATATGTTCACCAACATATATCTATGTGACTGACTGTGATAATCATATCATTGACTCCATGAAACTTAGTCCAACAGTCACCTCATTTTAACAACCTTGACTAGGGACAATCTTAATTTGTGTCATCTTTTACTTATAGGGTTTCATGATCAAGTCTTCAACTTGATGACCTATAAGATGACCATAAAGTACTTTGGGACCATTATTTAATTATCCAATAATTAAATAATACTGATGTCAGTTTTAACTTACACAAACACTGCCAAAGCATGTCTATGTAAAGTTTACAACATAACTAAAATAACTCCCACTAGAATCAAGATCATCTTTTCAGATATCTTACACCTACAGCAACAGAATAAATTCCGTGCTTAGGTTGTGGGAGAGAGTGCGGTGCTATTGCTTGAAACAATTTCAACAATTTACACCGCCATTCAGATAAAAGCACTATTCTACGGTCCACTGCTTGGAGCCTTTCCAACAGTTAGCACCGCTATTCAGACAAAGAGACATAACTAGGTGGGAACCGGGAATCGTCTTTGTCCGACTAACTACTTTCAACTGGTTCGTCACTTTATCAGTTTACCACGAACCTATCCTTGGTGTTTCTCAACACTTGGGATATTTCTGGTAACTGTTCAGTGACTATTACCGGAGTGCATTGGTATTTTCTCGTCATGCTTTATGCTTACGCTGCATCTAGACGAGCGCAAAATATGGCATTCATGATGGATTCTATTGCATCAGCATAAGTAATCACACTCATTAATACTAGTTCAGACAGTGTTCAAAACACTTCTTCTTGCTAATATTGTTACCAGCTCAGCCAGTGTCCAAGACACTTCATCTTGCTTAGATTATTGCCATAAGACCTTTGGTATGAAGTGTTGGAATTATGTCCAGTAATCTCTGTACTGTCTCTAGAAAGTAAGAGTATGTCAATGATCAGACATAAGTCATATAATACTGGGGGTCATGATGGCTTGCTAGAGTCCGCTCATGATCTATAAGTCTTGGACTTATTGCCTTTATTATATGATCCCATATGGGTCACACGCCTAAGCTAACAGGAAACAATGAAGGAACGGTTCAGCAGAAGTACGGTAAAAGTGCTAGGCATTTACTGTGCTTAGAGAGATAAAGGGCCTGATTAAATCTAAGGGATTTAATCAGACTGGGAATTGGGCCCAAAAGCCCAAAAGGAACTAGGCATAAGTTTTATGATTAAAACTTAACCTAGCCACCTTTTTCCCTAAGCCTTCTGCGCCTCTCTCTCTCTCTTTCTGCGCCTCCCACCTCCTTGGTCTAGCAGCCAATTTCCTGAAGTGTGCGTGTGTGAACCTTTGGAGGAGCTGTCTCTTGGTGGTTCTGCTGATCTCTGACCCATACCTCTCCATTCCGCTGCATAACAAGGTATTAGGTGAGATCTTTTATGATTCAGCAAGAGAACCTAGATCCAAGCATGTTTAGTAGGATCAATCAATGAGTAATTGAA
This sequence comes from Orychophragmus violaceus, assembly GCA_030180135.1. Taxonomy (NCBI): domain Eukaryota; kingdom Viridiplantae; phylum Streptophyta; class Magnoliopsida; order Brassicales; family Brassicaceae; genus Orychophragmus; species Orychophragmus violaceus. The sequence continues at coordinate 35,015,640 of CM058233.1, forward strand.
TCAGGATCAACTAAACAATCCTTTAGTGGTATCAGAGCCATTGGTTCTATTAGGATTTCTTGTTTAGAATCATGTTTAGGTTGTTTAGAAGTGTTTGAATCAATCTGTGCTTGAATTTGATAAGAAAACACTTAAGAAACCTATGAACTAAAACCATAAACTAAACCGCATGAACCGATCTCGGATTGGTATGCGTCGGACCGGATCAGCGAAGACGCACAAACCGATCGCTTGAGGATCGTGTTGCGTGGTCGTTCGCACGATCGCGAGAGATCGACCGTGATCAGCGGATGGGCCGCGATCGCGTCCCTCTCTCGGCCCGAGCGTCCCGTCCCGTGCCGTCCCGAGCGTCCCGACCCGTCCCGTCCCATGCCGTCCCGTGCGATCGCGTGATGCTTGCATCGCGTGATTCTTGCGGCTGCGGCTGTCCCGATCGATTAGGGCATGGGCGTGATCGGTTCACGTAACCAATCATTCGGTTTGGTTAACGGTTCGGTTTAAGATGTTTAAAATCTTAATCGTCACGGTTTAATAATTACAGATTTAATAAAATTTATTAGATCTGGTTAAACCGTGATAAGAAATCCAAAGTCGTAAAATTGGATTTAGTGCCTAAACCAGTGGTTTTCTAATTTGATTTGGTTGGACCAAATAAATTGAGAAAATCCGGTTTAGTAAATAACCGGTTGACAATTGTGGTCATCGTAGTAATTAATTTTGGTTAGACCAATTTTAATGAACCAGACCGGTTATGTCATTTAATTGGACAATTGGGTTATGTCTTGGACATAGACCAATTCTTGGGCCATGGGCCAAGAAGTTAAAACAATTGGGCCAATTATTTGAGTCTTTTCTTCAGATTTAATTTAAAATTTTATTTAATAATTAAAATTTAATTTTAAATTAATCAGTTTCCAAAATCTGAAATTAGAAAGTTTCTTAGAATAGAAGTTTCTAGATTTGCATGTTTTGGATATTAAGAAAATTTCTATAGTTAAAAAGTTTCCAATTTTAGGAAGTTTCCAATTTTAGAAAGTTTCCAAAATTAGTAGGTTTCCAAAAATGGAAAGTTTCCAAAAATAGTAATCTTCTATTTTGGGAATGAAATTTTAAGATAAACCTACAAACCTCAAATAATATCAAGCGTTGGATGTCTTGTCCAGATTATGTCAGCTGTTGAAGCCCATTCAATCGTACACACGGCCTTACAGTGTGAGGGTGTCTATCTTTTGCGTGGGTAAGACAGTTTGTGATTCATTGAAGTCATTGGGAGTCCCAGACATTAGTGATTACATGACTGTATAGTCTGGTTTTCTTGACTAGGCCATCGGGAGTCCCGGGCCTTGAGACATCAGAGTGGATTGGGCCTCGGGCCCAGATTCACAACCAAGAGTTATATCACGGATATAATTAGCCGAGATAGGGCTTACCGATATAAGCTAAGGTTGGGTGACGGCCAGTGGCCCACTTTGATCTTAGTTATATGTGGATCTTGGAATCATTATATTCTATTGAGGGTAACTGATGTTATTGAATATAATGAGAGATTAATCATATTAACTATAATGCGAGATTAATCATATTGAACATATTAACTAAAATCCTTTTATCTTATATTTCAGCTATGACTACTACAAGCACACAAAACACATTCTCAATCCGGTCTGTTCTCGACAAGGAGAAGCTGACTGGAACGAACTTCCTGACGTGGTCAAGGAACTTGAGGCTGGTCCTCAAGCAGGAGAAGAAGGAATATGTCCTTCGTGATCCCCTCCCCGAGAGGCCTCCTAACAATGCCGCCAGGACTCTGCATAATGCTTGGGAAAAGCATTCGTCAGATGAAAATGATGTCTATTGCCTGATGTTGGCGACCATGACTCCTGAGCTACAAATGCAGTTCGAGAGTGTGCTGTCGCCCATCGAGATAATGGCAAGCCTGAAATCGCTTTTTCAGGAGCAGGCAAGGACTGAGAGGTTCCAGACAGTTAAGAACCTCTTGGACTGTAAGATGGCTGCAAATGCGGCAGTGAGTCCTCATGTCTTGAAGATGATGGGTTATCTCGATCATCTTCAGAAACTCGACTGCCCTATCAGCCAGGAACTTGCCTGCGACATCGTTCTGCAGTCTTTACCTGCAAGCTATGATCAGTTCATCCTGAACTTCAATATGCATGGCTTGAGTAAGACATTGCCTGAGCTTCACGGAATGCTCAAGACTGCAGAGCCCAACTTGAGGAAAGCCAAGGACCCTAACGTGCTTATGGTGCAAAAGGGCAAGGGCTTTAAGAAATCCTCTGCCAAGGACAAAGGAAAGGCTAAGGCTGTTCAAGTCTCGGACAAGGACACGCCAAAGCCCAAGCCCAAGTCCAAGGCTGGGCCTACTGACATATGCAGGTTCTGTAAAGAACCAGGGCATTGGAGGAGAGAATGTAAGAAATTCCTGGAAGGTCTAAAGGAATTGAAGAAGAAGACTCTGGAGACTTCTTCATCAGGTATTTTTGTTATAGAAGTTAATACAACTACTTCTGATAATACCTCATGGGTTATGGATACTGGTTGTGGGGCTCATATTTGTACTAATATGCAGGCACTCAGCAACAGTAGGAGGCTGAAGCAAGGACAAGTGGAGCTACGAGTTGGGAATGGAGCGAAAGTTCCTGCACTAGCTGTAGGCACATACTTGTTGTCTTTACCTTCGGGATTGGTTTTAGAACTCAATAATTGTTATTTTGTACCTGCGATAAGCAGAAATATTATTTCAATTTCATTGTTGGATTTGGAAGGTTATGATTTTTCAGTTAAGAATAAATTATGTTCCTTCAATCGCAACAATTTGTTCTATGGTTGTGCCCCTCTTACGAATGGGCTTTACATACTTGATCAATCCGCGCCAATTTATAACATTAATACCAAACGGTTCAAACCTAATGAGGAGAACCGAACGTTTCTATGGCATTGTCGTTTAGGGCACATCAGCGAGAAACGCATTAAGAGGCTCCATACGAATGGACTTCTTGGCTCGTTTGACTTTGAGTCATGTGAGAAATGTGAATCCTGCATGATGGGCAAAATGACGCGGGCCCCCTTTAATAAACCTAACGAGAGGGCCAGTGATTTATTGGGCCTGATACACACTGATGTGTGTGGCCCAATGTCCACAAATGCAAGAGGAAACTATCAGTACTTCATTACCTTCACTGATGACTTCAGTAGGTATGGATATGTTTATTTAATGAAACATAAGTCTGAATCGTTTGAGAGATTCAGAGAATTCCAAAATGAAGTACAGAACCAACTTGGCAAAAGCATTAAAGCTCTTCGGTCCGACCGAGGAGGAGAATACTTGAGCCAAGAGTTCAGTGATCATCTAAGAGAGTGTGGGATAGTTTCCCAACTCACTCCTCCTGGAACACCTCAATGGAATGGTGTGTCTGAGAGGAGGAATCGGACCTTATTGGATATGGTTCGGTCTATGATGAGTCACACAGACCTTCCAATATCCCTTTGGGGATATGCTCTGCTAACAGCAGTGTTCACTCTAAATAGAGCGCCATCAAAAGCAGTAGCTAAGACACCATATGAATTATGGACTGGGGAAGCTCCAGTGCTGTCTTATCTTAGAATTTGAGGTTGTGAAGCCTATGTCAAGAGATTGATCTCTGACAAGCTTACACCAAAGTCTGATAAATGCTACTTCATTGGTTATCCGAAGGAGACCAAGGCTTATTACTTCTACCTACGTTCCGAGAACAAGATTTTTGTTGCCCGGGATTGTAATTTTCTTGAGAGGGAGTTTCTCTCTAAGAAAAACAGTGGGAGTAAGGTACTGCTTGAAGAAATTCAAGATGAACACGATACTGCTCAACCTAATGAGGAAGAGCAGCAGGAGGACCTACAAGAAATTGTAGAGCCTGAACCTGTAGTACCTGAAGTTCGAAGATCCGGGAGGATCCGTCACGAACCCGAGAGATATCAAGGATTCCTCGTGACTAACTGTCATGATCTTCTGATCATTGATGGTGATGAACCATCGAACTTCAATCAAGCCATGATGGGCCCAGATTCCTCCAAGTGGCGTAAGGCCACTGATTCCGAAATGGACTCCATGTCGGTCAACCAAGTATTTTCGTTGGTTGACTTACCCGCTGGTGTAAAAGCCATCGAGTGCAAATGGATCTTCAAGAAGAAGATCGACGTGGATGGAAATGTCCAGATTTATAAAGCCAGGTTGGTGGCAAAAGGTTTCAGGCAAGTTCACGGTGTGGATTATGATGAAACCTATTCACCAGTGGCTATGATGAAATCTATTCGGATTCTATTAGCAACTGCAGCTTTTCATGATTATGAAATTTGGCAGATGGACGTGAAAACCGCCTTCCTGAATGGAATTCTGGAAGAGGATGTGTATATGACACAACCTGACGGTTACATAGATCCAAAGAATGCTGGGAAAGTATGCAAGCTTCATAAATCCATTTATGGATTGAAGCAAGCATCGAGGAGCTGGAATCTTCGTTTTGATGAAGCGATCAAGCAATTTGACTTCATCAGAAACGAAGAAGAACAATGCGTGTATAAGAAAACTAGTGGGAGCAAGATAGTATTTCTTATTCTGTATGTCGATGACATACTACTTCTCGGAAACGACGTACCAATGCTGAGGTCCGTAAAGGACTGGCTTGGAAGTTGTTTTTCCATGAAAGACATGGGTGAAGCCGCATACGTTCTTGGAATCCGGATCTACCGGGATAGATCTAAAAGGCTGATAGGCTTGTGTCAAGATTCATACATTGACAAAGTCCTGCATAGATTCAGCATGGCAGATTCCAAGAAGGGCTTCACGCCAATGGTGCATGGCACAACGCTAAGCAAGAAGCAGAGCCCTACGACGGCTGCTGAGCTTGAGCGCATGAAGAATATTCCTTATGCATCTGCAATAGGATCTGTCATGTATGCCATGATCTGTACTCGTCCTGATGTTGCTTATGCATTGAGCATGACGAGTAGATACAAGTCAAATCCAGGTGAAAGCCACTGGATTGCCGTCAAGAATATCCTCAAGTATCTGAGACATACTAAGGATAAGTTCTTGGTGTACGGCGGAAGTAATGTGCTTGAAGTCAGTGGATTCACGGACGCAAGTTTCCAGACAGACCAAGATGATTTCCGGTCACAGTCCGGTTATATCTTTTGTCTGAATGGCGGTGCAATCAGTTGGAGAAGCTCCAAGCAGGACACCGTTGCTGATTCCACTACAGAAGCTGAATATATCGCTGCTTCAGAAGCAGCGAAGGAAGCTGTTTGGATACGAAAGTTCATTATTGAACTAGGTGTGATACCAAATGCGGCTGAGCCTCTGGCACTATTTTGTGATAACAATGGTGCTATTGCTCAGGCAAAGGAACCAAGATCACACCAGAAATCCAAGCATGTACTAAGAAGATTTCACTTGATACGTGACATCATTAATAGAAAGGAAGTCAAGATCAGCCGAGTTCAGACAGATGATAACGTCGCTGATCCATTGACAAAGCCACTCCCAAGACCTAAGCTCGAGTTCCTGACTAAAGCTGTAGGCATTAGAGACATTGAAATGTAATCTAAATTTGAGTGGGAGTTTGAGGGCTTTATTTAGTTATTGATATGTTCTTGTAAAACATTTTATGATGTTTAATAAAATTATTATTTCAAGATTATTTTAACTGTGATGAAATAATCGTTCCAAAATGATATGAACCATTTTATAGGTCATCGAAGTAAGTGACTTGATCTTGAGTCATCAAAGTCATTTAGCTTGATCATGAGACCCTATATTTGATAGATGGCTTATATCATCCTGTCCCTAGTCGAAGGTTGTTGAAATTGGAACACCAACAACCGCGTGAGACTAGATTGGTATGTGACTTATGACAAAGTCTCAGGATGTCATAGATGCACGGCATCAAAGTCAGTACATAGGTGTATGTTGGGGTACATACGACCGGACAAGACCCGCTTATAAGAACTCTTCAGGATATTTATATCTGTGTCATAAGAGATTCTTACTACGACTATAGAGTATAGTCCTTAGACATGAGTTCGCATGCATGTGACTGCACATGAACTGATGCACTTTGATCATTGTCTAACGCTGTCGTTAAGCGATAGTTATAAGGACCTTGTTTGGGTGTATTACGAAATGAGTAGTTTACAGTGATGGAACAAGACGGGATTTGTTCCTCCAATATAAATGGAGTGAATATCTCTAGGCCAATCGGAGATTTGAATACTGGAAAATGCATGGCCATGCTCAAACGGACTGTCCCGAGTCGTTTGGATTGTCAGTATCAAATCAGAGTCCGGTGAACAAGATTAGGCTTTATAAGGATGACACTCATCTTGCCTTATGACTAATCGAGATATTGAGACAAAAGGATTATGAATACAGAGATTCCAGTACAAGTGGGAGATTGTTGGAATTATGTCCAGTAATCTCTGTACTGTCTCTAGAAAGTAAGAGTATGTCAATGATCAGACATAAGTCATATAATACTGGGGGTCATGATGGCTTGCTAGAGTCCGCTCATGATCTATAAGTCTTGGACTTATTGCCTTTATTATATGATCTCATATGGGTCACACGCCTAAGCTAACAGGAAACAATGAAGGAACGGTTCAGCAGAAGTACGGTAAAAGTGCTAGGCATTTACTGTGCTTAGAGAGATAAAGGGCCTGATTAAATCTAAGGGATTTAATCAGACTGGGAATTGGGCCCAAAAGCCCAAAAGGAACTAGGCATAAGTTTTATGATTAAAACTTAACCTAGTCACCTTTTTCCCTAAGCCTTCTGCGCCTCTCTCTCTCTCTTTCTGCGCCTCCCACCTCCTTGGTCTAGCAGCCAATTTCCTGAAGTGTGCGTGTGTGAACCTTTGGAGGAGCTGTCTCTTGGCGGTTCTGCTGATCTCTGGCCCATACCTCTCCATTCCGCTGCATAACAAGGTATTAGGTGAGATCTTTTATGATTCAGCAAGAGAACCTAGATCCAAGCATGTTTAGTAGGATCAATCAATGAGTAATTGAATCAGGATCAACTAAACAATCCTTTATGAAGCCATTCTTGGAATCAAGCACCTTAGAGCTGTCCAATACCTTATTAATATAAGGATTTTGACACTACCCAATTAGCTTACTCAGTCTATATTAATAGATTCTTATTCCAAGAGTTCACGCGGCTACTCCCATGTCTATCGTTTAAGTTTGACTTCCGACCCAAATCTTGACAAGACTTTAGCGTCGGAACGTCGTTTGTGAGATTCAAGTATGTTATCTACATACTGTGTGAGAATTGCCATTACGCTCCCACTAGTCTCCTTGTAAACGCATGGTTTCTTTTTCTTTCTGATCAAGTCAAAACCTTTGACCAATCCGTCAGAATGTTGATTCCAACTCCAAGATGTTTGTTTCAATCCAGAAATGGATCGGTGAAACTAACATGCATACCCAGTCAATTTTCGGAGTTGGGCCTCACCATCGCTTCTTCGAATTTCGCATGTTCGTCACTTTTCTATGATCAGCAGATCACGACAATTGGTTACGAGAAATCACTCTCGAGTTAGTGACGGATCCTTTCGGATCTGCGAATTTCAGGCTTCACAGTTGCAGATCCTACAGTACTTTGTAGATCTCATCGCTGCTCCCCCTTAACAGGTTGAACAGCTTACTGTGTTTATCGAATTTCTTCGATGTGTACTTTTACTCCCACTGTTCCTTTTGAAAGTATCACCTTTCTTAAAAGACACAGTTCTGGGCAACAAAAAGTACTAAGCCTTGGTTTCCTCAGGACAACCAGCGAGGTAGAACTTATCAGATATGGATTCAAGTTTGTTTGTTGACTGATGTCTTACACAAACCTTGCAATCCTAATTAATCAGAAAAAAAAATTGGAAATCACTCAGTCCACATCCAATGTGGTGTTTTTCACTGATTCTGATAGAAACCTTTTCTGCGCAAAGACAGACATTTCAGAACGTATTCTTAAATGGTTATGGAAGATTCATGTGACTCATCATTAATCGAATCATATCTCATAAGATCTGATTCATTCTTTCAGATGATCACCCAATTCTTGACTCTAGTATTTTTCTCCGCGATTCAATCGAGGATTTCAATACTTCTGTCAAATTGATTCTACACTTCATCTTTGAACTCCCTCAAGGGATTCCAGCTCGTGTCTCAACAAAAGAACACAGCCATACTTATTGAATCCATCAATAAAGTAATGAAGTACAGAATATTTCCTTTGGCAATAATGCTAGTTCGGACCGCATACATCAGTATGTGTAAGGCCCAATAAGCTTCTGGCCCATTTCCTTTAGCTCTGCTAAAAGGGCCTTAGTCATTTTGGTCTAGTGAACAGAATTCATATCTCAAATGATTAACAATCGAATGAGTCCAAAACTATGGAACCTTTGAATTCGCTTCACTCTATGTGGTTAAACGACTATGCCAAGGAAAAGTCGAGTTCAAGTCATTAGACTTAAACCGTTTGGTATTTATGTTATATTCTAACTCTTGTTGGTTTGAGATATAAAACCCATTCCAAACGGGGTGCTACCATTAAATATTTCATTAAGATCAAAAGGACAAAACTTGTCTTTTATCAAAATGAAAAACATCCAAATTCTCAAAAGAAAATGAAAGACATTTTGCGTATAGCAAGTAGATGGTGGCAATTACTTAATTTCAAAAACCAAGTAGGAAAGGCTTCTACAAGTGGAGAATTTCTACGGCTCATGCAGGAACCATTGCTTCAACCAGACACGCAGTTCCACTTGTCCTTTCTTCAACGTTCTACTGTCGCTTAGGTCCTGCATATTTCAAAAATATCAGTACCACAACAAGCATCCAATACTTATGTAGAACTTGAATTAATAACACAATACCTGAAGAAGAAGTACCATACATCTTCTCCATCTCTTGTGAATCTTCCAATAATTTATTGCAATTTCTCTTCCAATGCCCCGACTCATTACAGTAGAAGCACTTACTAACACCAGATGGGCTTGACTTGGGCTTAAAAGATGACACAGGCTTATCCTGATTCCAAATCTGGACGGCCTTGCCTTCACCCTTGTCTATAAAAGATTTCTCAAATCTTTTTCCCTTTTTGATGTTTTGCTCTGCTGTCTTAAGCATGCCATGCATCTCAGTCAACGTCTTCGTCAAGCCTTTCTAGATATAGTTCTTAATGAACTTATCATAGCTTGACGGCAGTGACTGCAGAATGATGTCAGTGGCCAACTCGAAGCTGACAGGACATTCCAGTTTCCCCAGGTTATCAATGTAACCCATCAGTTTAATGACATGAGGACTTACTGGAGCATCCTCTGGTAGCTTGCACCCAGTGAGAGACTTCACCATCTGGAATCTCTCAACTCGTGCCAGATCTTGAAACTTCAGTTTCAGGCTGGTGATCATCTCTATTGGCGACTCCATGTTCTCATACTGACTCTTCAAGTCTGAGTTCATGGAAGCCAATATCAGACCACGCACATCTACCACATCAGTATAATGCTTATTCCAAGCATTATACACTGCATGCGAGCGATTGGTCCCAAGATTTTCTGGAAGAGCCTTTTCAAGGACATAGTCCTTGCTCTCCTGCTTGAGTATGAATCTCAGATTCCGATACCAATCCAGGAAGTTGGATCCATTTAACTTGTCCTTCTCAAGGACGGATCGCAACGAGAAAGTAGTCATAGACATAAGCTGAAATCCAAGAAAAACAAAGATTTAGTTATGTATATGATGAGAAATCTTATTTTAATAAGAAAACTCGCATTCTATTCAAACAATGTTTCCTCTATGAATATAATAATCCAAGATCCATACTTCACCAAAATCTGAGTGGGCGACTCGCCATTACCCAAACTTTAGTTATCTAGGTAAGCAAATCATTGCTAATTGTACTCAGTACAACTCTTGGTTGTGGATGAGACAAACTATGTCTAATCCACTCTGATGTCTCTGGGCTCAGAACTTCTGATAGCTCAGTCAAGTAAACCAATCTCTTTAGTCTTGTGATCATTGACAGTTGCACTGCAAGTCTGTCAATGACCACCTGCCTTACCCATGTAGCAGTGGATACCAAGGACTCCAAGACTATCCAACAAACGACACGAGTTTTGACAGTAGACAAGATTGGGAAAGACATCAATGTTACTTGATATTTAGTTGAGGAAACTAAACCCAAAAGTTTAGCAAATCAATTTCTTAGGTCATGTAATTGTTGATGTTAATGCACTGCAAGTCCATCAATGTTATTACCTGCCTTACTCACGTAATTGTGGACACCAAGCTCTTGGCTAGACATCACACAACGAAATGAGTCTTGACAGTTGACCATATTGAAGCTAAGCTTTAATCAAGGTTTTGGTCGAGTTTGGTTTCTGCAAATTCAAGGTTCAATAACCAGAATTCTGAGCACTGTGTCGATCGACGCAGACTCTGTCTGTCGATCGACATAACCAAACAAAACCGGATTTCAATGACCGGTTAATTCAATTAACCCGGTTCATCGAACCAGTTATGTCGATCGACGCAGCCCATGTGTGACGATCGACATAGACCTAAACCGCAGATAGTTCTTGATAATCGGTCCAATTCAATTGAACCGACTTATCTGATCAAACTGATCTTAACCAATCGGTTCATACTAATTGGGATAATCGGTTCAATCCAATTGAACCAATTCATCCAATTTGAACCGTTTAAACCAGTTTCAACTAATTGCGATAATCAGTCCAATTCCATTGAACCGTATTATCCAATCAAACTGATTCAAAACATCGGTTTATGCTGATTGAGATAATCAGTTCAATCCAATTGAACCAATTCATCTAATTTAAACCGATCTATTCGGATTTAACCAAGCATGATAACCGGTCCAATCCAATTGAACCGATTAACCATTGCTTGGTCTGTGTCGACCGACACTCAATCTGTGTCGATCGACGCAGTAGGCCCTTTTAGGTTTTCTCCGAGAAAACCCTAGCCGCCGAATATTGGTCTGTGTCGACCGACACTTAAACTGTGTCGATCGACACTCGACCGTGTTTGCTCTGTGTCGACCGACACACCCAGTGTGTCGATCGACACAGAAGGCTTTCGGTTTTTCTTCGCGAAAAACCCTAGCCGCCGATTCTGTCGAACTTCGCCACTCTGTGTCGACCGACACACCTAGTGTGTCGATCGACACTGTGCGAAAACACAGAATCGAGCTTGATCGAAATCGATCTGACCTGTTCAATTTAAACAACTTGTTCTAGCGAATCTAAATCATCAAATTCAATAAACAGGTCTGATTCAATGATAAAACCCTAAGGCTCTGATACCACTGTTGGGATTCCGAGCCAATTCTAACAGATTCAGAATTCTCGCGAGTTCCCGATAGCCTAGGATCTAGGGTCTAGTTAATTGAATCATGGATCTCACCTCGTGATTACCTGGTGTTTGGCAGCGGAAGATTGATCAGGTAGCACGAGATCTGCAGCGCCCCAATCGTTGCGCCTCTACTGTTCAGTCCACACGCACACAAGCTGGAATCCGCCGGGATGCTAGGACCGGTGCTCGGATCTCCCTGGGACTTTAGGTTCTCTGAGGTTTCTGTGTTTTCTCTCTGAGAAAACACTCTGGGCGGCGCACAGTAACTCTCACACACCGTCGAAATACATAAAACGAGTTTATATATTGACCTCGCGGTGAACCGAAACATCAGTCTCGGTTTCGCCCTTGTGTCGACCGACACACTTAGTGGTGTCGATCGACACACGCCCTGTATCGACCGACGCACCCAATGGTGTCGATCGATACACCTCTTAGAAACTCAACTCGATGTGTATCTAATACACATCGATCATACCATATGCCAATGATCAATCCCATGCAGAGTATATCCAACTTGCTTAGGTGTGTGACCCTGTAGGTTCACACGATACCAGAAATGAGCTACAACTCATTTGTCATAAGTGGTTTCTAGCAAAACATTATGACTACCTAGTATCACATGAATTGTCCGATCTCGACAATACAACTATCATTAGAGTTCGTACAATGTGATTTCAGGACATAATCCCAACAGACAGTCACGTTGGTACTTCTTGAACCTCATCTAGGCAGTCTTAAGAGGCTCTGTAGGACCTTGAGTGAAGGTGAGAATATCCTGTCTTGACTGATCAGAGCGTGCATCATCATAGAAGTGTCTCAAGAACTCTCTCTTCATAGCATCCCAAGTAGTATACTTACCAGGTGTATGTTGCTTCAGCCAAGCTAAAGCCTCTCCATCGAGAGAACAGGGGAACAACTTAAGGTAGATAAAATCATAGTTCACCCCATTATACTTCATCCCAGTGACGAAGTCCTCAAAGCCATCAATGTGATCCATCGGCTGCTCATGTGGGAGACCATGGAATGGATTCTGCCTCAGCAGAGTGTAGTACACAGTCTTGATCTCAAAATCATTCCTCTCAAATCCAGGAGGTACAATTGCTGACCGGTTAGCATAGAACTCACCCGGTCGGTTATAGTCAGCAAGAGTCCTTTGTTAGCAGCAGGAGGATTAATCATCTGCCTCTGACCTTCAGGTTCATGGATCACTCGTCCCTCAACATCGATCCTTTGCCAAGCATCATTGTACGAGTTGTTCTGTTGATCTCTAGGAACACCCTGAGCATCAGGTCTCAAAATCAAAGGCACCCGATTAACGTTCGCCATCTTAGCTTTCTTCTGTGCTTTCCTGTTCTCGCAGGTGTGTCGACCGATGCAAGAGAAGCGTCGATCGATGCAATGCGCGAAGGTGTGACGATCGACACACAGGACCGTGTCGATCGATGCAGAGCGATTACAGGCGTACCAGAAACGCAAGAAAAAAAAAGAAAAAAAAATTAGTAACTAAAAACAAAAATGAAAAACCTAGTCTAAACCCTAAGTTCAAATCTATCGAAGACTCAAAAGAGTCCCCGGCAACGGCGCCAAAAACTTGATACGGTCAGGTTTTAATCCCTAGATCTACACTGCAAGTGCACAGACGATCAGTAGTATATAGGGTATCGAAATCCACAGGACTCTAGACCTTACGATAGATTATAGAATTATCCGGTTAAGCTAGGTAGCAATAGAGAAAGCAGTAAATCAAACAGCAGAAAAGTAAATAGATCGGTTTGTAAGCAAGAAGCGAAGGCGTCAGGTCAAGGGAGTTCTCAGGAAATCAGGAACATAGGCAAATCAATCAAGCGGGATCTAATTAAGAACTGTTCTAGAACTGGAATCACAAAAGTATAAGAAGCCAACTTTCGTTGCGAATCCTATCTATGTCTAACAACCTAGCAAACCAACTTTCGTTGCGAATTCTAGAGTTCTAAACAAGCATTAATCTCAGGTTCTTTCGTTCACAATTCTCCTAAGCCATATTTCTTTGTGAATAGTCAAATTGCTCATCTAAGTTCTTTCTAGTTAATTAACCAACTGTCGTTGCGGAAATCAACCTAAAATCAATAATCTAAGTTGCCAATTCAGATTAAGCATTAAGAACAACCCTAGATGAAGAACTAACAGATATGAATCCCTACAGATTTATCAACCTATAATTCCATGAAATCCCTTGTGAGAATCCCTAAACCTAACTGGTAAACTACTCAGACATGATCATCGAAACAGAAGACATCATGAATAGAAAACCAAATATCATAAAACAGAATAAGAAACAGGGGTTCGAAATCTTCTCTATGTCGAGTACAAGATCAGCCCCTAACTCTCTCAATGTAAAATAAAGCGTAGCCTAAACAATGGCTTAAAAACCTAATATAATGGTTTAATCACGGCTGGGGCTTCTTTGTAATTATGTGAAACTTCTGGGCCAAAGTGCAATTTCCAAACTCTTCATTAAACTCGCCGAGAATTGTCTGTGTCGACCTTGTGTCGATCGATGCACATGTTGTGTCGATCGACACAGGTCTGTGAAATCGATATTGAACTCTTCCTCTCGGGTTAATTCTCCAAAATGCTCCAGAATGCACCATAATCTCCAAATCCGCTCCAAACGTACTTAGACCTGATAAACACTGTAATGACTCTAAAACATAATAAAAGACTCGATAAATAAGACATATACCATGGTTAAAAGTCCTAAAATCCATGGTATATCAACGAGTAATAATTATTGCATTAGGGAAAAATTAACAGCCATAGATAAACAAGAGTAAATTTTGGACTTATTTTTGGTTTTCTATTTGTATATTAAGAATATTTTGGTTACATTTAAGACGCCTCTTTTTCCACCAATGAATGTGCTCGGCGTGACTGGAAGGTCGTGTCGCTTTAAATCAGGATTGGTTCGATAACCGATCTTTCTTCCCCTAAGTAAATATATAGCCCCCCTTTTTATCATTCTTCCCCATCCTCACTTCTTACCTCTCCTTTGCTACAAGTTTGAACAGAGCCTCGCCTCATCTTCTACCTTTAATCTTAAGTTCTTCCTTAAACATGCTGACATGTTCTGTTGTTTTCTTTTGTTCGATTCTGTGTCGACCTCCGGAGTCATGCATGAACAACACCGGAACCAGTATTCTCCTATAGATAAAGTCACCGAAGAGTCTTGCAAGGTCAAACCACCAAAATTTCTTTCGGCGTAAAATGCTCGGCGGTGAGATGATTGTTTGAGATCGATTCCTTTGGGTTACTTTATCTTTAGGAGAACATTGGTTCAGGTGTTGATTTCATAACAGTTCCTATCTTGTAATAATATAAGTATTTGATATTAGCTCTCATTATTTTTCTTTGTTCGACTTGTAATAATATCATTTTTTGATGTACTCCACTCAATTCCTATATTATCATTCGTATTTGATTTTCATATTGTATTTCATTTTTGTAATTTATAGTAGAATATTGTGGGACCGATAAATTGGGAGTAATATTAATTTAATAATCATTCTAGTGAAAAAATTATTATTCTAATAAGACCCCCACTAAGACAAGAAACATTATCGCGCATAAACCAAGTTATTTATGTAAATTATCATAAACCGATAGAATATACTAGACCATAATAACCTCGACAAAGTCAAGAGGCAAATTAAAGGGCTCATCATCCTGCTCTTCATAGTAATCTTGATCATCCTCATCATCAGAAGATGATAAATTACAACGGAATTCATCTTCAGGTTCCGCATCCCCGACCTCGTAATCAAGATCTATTGTCTTTCCTCCTTGTACCGAGCTCTCAATAACGAGATCTTCAATTCTAGTCATCATCACAGGATCATCATTTTCTTGTTGCAAAAGAATTGGTTCCATGTCACCATAATCTCCTGAACTATTTCCCCTCGGGTTGACTTGTACAACACTTAGCCACTCCCTCTTCGGTTTCTTCGTGTATGGATACGGGATATGACAAACTTGATCTGCTTGTGAGGCTGCGCAGATCAAGGAGGAAATTGATTTGTATATACTGAATGAAGTTATATACGTACATAGATTAAAAGGCATTGAGATTTATAGGTATGGAACTAACGTACCTAGAACAAATGGTTCGTTTTTACTGTACATTCTTGCTGCAAGAACGTCTACAATGCCAACATTACTCTTCCGAGTACCTCTACCGATCATTGGGTCGTACCAGTCACACTTACCCTACCGCATATCTTTTGTTCTTTGCTTTTCCTTTCAACTTTTTGAAAAACCTTTCAAAAGGGAACATCCACCTATAATGCACCGGATTTCCTAATTCAGCTTTGTAGGGGAGATGTATAGGTAAATGCTCCATCACGTCGAAAAATGATTGTGGAAAAATCTTTTCCAAGTTGCATATGATTAAAACAATGATTTCTTTGAGAATTTGGAGACGACTCTCTTGTAAAGTTCTCGAGCATAAGTCACGGAAAAAACTTCCAACCCCTACAATATATATTTTTTGAAACTATTGGTAAATATAACATACTATACTCATATTTAATTAGAAAATACTAATTAAGTAAAATAAAATAGAAAAACCTGCTAACGCAAGGTGAACGTTCTGGTCTAAGAGTTCGGCAAAGATAAATGGAAGTAGCCGCTCCATAAAAATGTGGCAATCATGATTCTTCATCCCTGCAAACTTATCGTTATCCAGATCAGCACAAGTAGCTAAGTCGTCCACATAGCCATCTGGGAACTTTACCGCATGTTTCACACATTCTAGTAATTTTTTTCTGGCATCGTTTGTTAATCAGTACGTGGGGAAAGGATCTTTACCCTCACCATCAATATGTAGGTGTGGCCGAGAACAGAATCTTTCTATATCAATTCTTGACATGATGGTGTCTTTGGATTTACCTTTCACACTCAAAAGAGTATTCATGACGTTGTCAAATAAAATCTTCTCTACATGCATCAAATCAAGGCTATGTCGGAGAGTGAGGTCCCTCCAGTATGGAAGCTCACAGAATATGCTTTCCTTGTGCCAGTTATGCCACTTCCCAATGCCAGGCTCCTTATTCTCGTGACCGTTTTCACCGACGTCCTTTGTTTTTGGTGGATTCACACCTTGCAATCGCTCGCAATAAACTTGCTCACCACTCAATACCTCATGTGGATGCTCTTTCGAGGTGTCCTTCCCCTTCAAGAAGTCTTTTTTATTCTTCCTCAATGGATGACCAAATGGAATAAATCTTCTGTGACAATCAAACCAACACGTCTTCGTTCCCTTAGGCAGATAAAAAGATTTTGTATCTTCCATGCATATAGGACAAGACAATCCACCATGGGTCGTCCATCCTGATAACATCCCATATGCCGGGAAGTCGCTTATTGTCCACAGCAGCACTGTTTTTAGTTTAAAGTTTTCATTCAATAACACATCGTATGCGGAAAAACGGCCAATTCCCCCATGAATTTGTCTCCTAAACAGGTTTTCATACACAACATATTAACCAATGCCATAAACCACATCAACTACATATAAATTTGAATTCTAAACATGAACTTTTAAAACGTGGTCAATTTCACCAAACCCGTAAACGGAGTTAATTTTCCGTTAAAAATGCTGATAAGGCTGACACGTGGAATATCGGTTTATACATTTTATTTTTTTCGTAAATTATTCTCGCCAAAACGACGTCGTTTTGGTGATCTGATTAAAAATGGTTTTGGTGGGACTCAAACCATGTTTTCATGGGATTAGAGACGAGATGTTTGCCACTAGACTAGAAGATTATTTTGATAAGTATGGTTATCACAATAATATTTATAACATAATATATGAAACAAAAAACTAAGGTAGCTCTGTAAACACGAAACTGTAGAATTCTGGAAGCTCTTGTTTGGAAATCCATGCGAGAACATTTGTGGTTTTCAATTAGCTTCTGGGTATTTTAAAAGCTATTCTAGTTCCACCTCAATTTCTGGGATTTGCTCAGGTTTTTAATGGTTTAGCTCTTGTTTCAGATTCTATTACAGACCATTTTGAACGATGTTTTAGAACACGAAGCTGTCCAATTCAGAAGCTCTTTAGCATCGAATCCAGAAGACCACAATTCTTTTAAGAGAAAAGGCATAAAATAGCACAAAAAACATACGTTATCATAAATATAGCACCAAGAGAAATAATTCATATTTTTAGCATTATTTTAATTATAAAGACTTTTATAGCATTATATAATTTAGGGTTTAGGGTTAATTATTTAGGGTTTAGGGTTTATTATTTAGGGTTTAGGGTTTAGTATTTATGGTTTAGGGTTTATTATTCAAGGTTAGAGTTTAGTATTTAGGGTTTAGGGTTTAGTATTTAAGATTTAGGGTTAGGGCTAATTTAGTGACAAAACATGTTTTGTGCTATTTTTATGATTTTTCTTCCTTGGTGCTATATTTTTGACAAGTCATGTTTTTTGTGCTATTAATGCGATTTGCCCTCCTTTTAACTCCTCAATAAGAGGTTGGAGGAAGATATCGAGACTAGCGCGCGGATGATTTGGCCCAGAATTCAGAAATGTAAGAAACAAGTATTATGTATTCATGAACATATCAGAGGGTAAATTATATAGAGTCAAGATCACGGGCCACAACGAATGATTACGAGAAATACAAAATGGATTGAAACCATATGTACATAATCCAAGATAAACGTTACGGAGTTCTTGGGCAAATAGAGGATGTTGAGCTTGAAATGATTTCCACTCCACCGCATCAGACGGATGACACATTTCTCCCTCCTTTTTTTGGTGCTCCGCATGCCATCTCATCGCCACTGCAGTCTTCTCTCTTTGATACAATCTCTTCAGTCTGTAAGGAATTGGTAGATACCACATATGACTGTAGGGTAATCTGGTTCGGATTTGTCTCTCATTTGGCTTCCATCTTAGTTTACCACAAAACCGACACTCTTCTTCCTTTTCGTCTTCTTTCCAGAAGATCATATAATTTTTCATGCACACATCAAATATACGATAGGGGAGGCCTAAATTCCGCATCAGTTTCTTTGTGTCGTAGTGTGAACATGTTGCCTGGTTTCCTTCTGGAAAATACTCTGTCAGCATTTCACATATCGAATCCACTAAACTTTCACTCATATTATGTTATGCCTTGTTATGCAGGACTCGAGCATCCAAGGATAACTGGGAGTGCCCTTCACGACAACCATCATATAAAGGATTTTTGGCTCCTTCTAACAGGTCATACAACTTTTTTGAATGATTACGTACAGGTTCTTCACTATTACTCGTGTAACCACGAAATGCATCATTCACCATATCTACATACCTATATTCTAGATTATTATGACCATTCAGATCAACATAACTTGTTCCTATATCCAAACCAATTTCTTCTCCATGCTTATACCAAACACAATAATCAGGCATAAATATGTAACTAAACAGATGACTCTAAATTCCTTGTTATGTGGTTTCCGGTTTTTCGTTCTTGCAGAAACGACAAGGGCAGAGAAACTTACGTTGCTCAGAGCTAAAGTCTGGTCTTTGGCAAGTTCCAAAAATTGTGCCACCCTGATTATGAAGGCTGTTGAGAAAATGCACGTGGCATCATCGAGCCTGTTATACATCCACTCCCGATGGTTGCTATAATTATTGTAGCCTTCCACCATGTAGCTAGATTTACAAATTCTTTGTGTTTATATAAATGAAAACGAAGAAAGGACTGAATTTCGACTATGTAGACATAATTGGCCACTCCCATTAATGGTCATAAATTCATGCACCAACCACTAGCATGTAAAATATAACCAAACCAAAATGTCACGGTAAATTATCAATAACCGGTCGAAATGCATTACCCATCACAACCTCTCTAAAATTCAGACTACCCCATATTATTATTACTAAATCCAAAAATACTATATGATACGACCCATATCCGACTACTTTGCAACACAAATAATGAGGTGAATATTAGTCGTATCCATAGCGACAAATAAACGACTCGGTTACTACTATACCCAAAGTAGCGAATTAGTCGCCCTTATAATGACCAATTCGCGATTGTTCTACGACTCTAAGCATCAAACGAAAAAATAGTCGACATATCACCGACTAGCCTGCGACCATTGGTTCCGGTCTTGACAATAGTCGTTAATCTATCGTAAATCGACGACTAAATTGGCGAAAACATTTTTAGTCGTATATAAGCGACTAATACACGTCCATATTTCCGCTGTCGCAAAATATTAGCATTATTGTCCCCGAATAGTGGCCAAATATTACGACTACAAGTATAGTCGCAAGGTCCAGTAGCAAAAACGATGTTTTCTTGTAGTGACAGCTTTTTAAGAGAATTAGAAATTTGTATTTTTCCCAAGAGTTTTCCCGATTTGAAAAAAGGCCAAACTCGTGTTTATGACTATATATAAGGTTTTTCCAACTATTGTTTAGGTTACACTTTATTTTATTTTTAGAGAGATTTGTAGTCGAGATTTTGGGGCTATTCTCTAGAGAATTAGAACCCCATGTTTTTTATTTATTTCTCTTTACGCTTTCTACTTCATTCATGTTTATTTCTTCAAATGACATGTCTGAGTATATTGCTATTTAGGTTTAGAGTTTCTCATTAGAGATTTTGTGGGATTCTTAGGTTGATTTATTAGTTAGGATTCATAAGTTCTAGTTTTTCATCTTAGGGTCTTCTTATTTTTTGTGTGATATTAAGTTGATTTTCGCAAAGAGATTTGGTTTAGGGAATTTGTGAACAGATCGAACCTGATATAAATGCATGTTTAGAATTTAGAACTTGAAAATTTTTGGTTTTCTAGGTTGTTAGACATATACATTATTCACAACGACAGTTGGTTCACTTTATCATCGTGTTTTGAGTTCTAGAACATTGATTTGAACTTGACTTGTTAATTGATTTACATCCCTGGTTTCGTGAGAATTCACTGAGCCTTGCGATTTTCCCATCTTTTTACACACGCAGTTATTGCTTTCTCTATGTTTTAATTACAATAATCTCTTCTAGCTTCAATCAAACCAACAATATACTGAATACTCTTGAGATCCTTTGCTCGATACCCTTAAGCACTACTTCGGCATTGTTGTGCACTTGCAATGTAGATTTTACGGATACAAATTTATTCTATAAGAGGTAGAGGATGGGCGAGAATGTACAGCTTCATTATGGCTAGTCTTCGTGGATCAATGTTTAATTAAGCATAATGTGCCCATACTCCTTTGACTATACATCTTTGATTCTCTTTAGTGTTACACCTTTGATGTGCCCGTACACTCCATCTTCTTCAGTTTACAAAATGGACCCGAATTTTCCAAGAATTTCAGAACAAGTCAAAAACGTGTTTTTAGATTACAATTATTATTATTATTATTATTATTATTATTATTATTATTATTATTATTATTATTAATATTAATATTATTATTATTTTTATTATTATTATTTTATTATTTATATTATCATTATTACTATTATTATTATTATTATTATTATTATTATTATTATTATTATTATTATTATTATTATTATTAAGGTTTTTCAGCCTTTTGGGGTGACACACTTTTCTTTTACGTGAGTATTCTCCAGCGGACCTTAGGGAGCACTTTTGTAAGATTGGGGAGAAGAATCTCTGTCTCTACATCTCTTGAGAAGATTTTTTTAACACCTTTGGATTTCTATTTATTTGATCATGAGTTTTTATTCAACTCTTTCCTTTTCTTTGTTCTCATGTCTGAGTAGATCTAAAGTTAGGTTTAGGGTTTTTCAATGGATTTCATGAATCGATAGTTAATATTGTTTAGATTAGGGAACTATCTATTGTATTCTTCATCTAGATTTCTCGTATTGCTTAGACTAATTTTATAACTTAGTTCACTTAGTTCTCGTATTGTCTAGATGGGTAGAACATCTTTACCCAACAAGAGTTGATGTTAAAATGTTCTGCGAACATATCAAATAAGACTAAAATGCTTGCTTATGACTCTTGAATTCAACATGAGTAAGTCTTTATAGATCTAGGCGTAGGGTCTAATACCTCGGGAAGTGTTTCCCCTTGACCTCGTGCCTTTTATCATCTCAATTTACTTTTCTTGCATTTATTTTTACTTATTGAAATTAAAAAACAATATGTCATTCGTCTTAGCTCTTCTTTATTTTGCATTCTCGTAGCTTATCAATTGGTCTTCATGGATTCAATCCCTAAAGTACTACTTTGTTAGATGTACACTTGCAGTAGGATAATAGGGTTAAAACTCTTTCTATCAAGTTTAGTGTTGAGGGCCATTTGGTTACCCTGCGAGTATTGAACTAAAGGCTAGTATTATAATTATATTTAAGTACTAACTTGTTGCTTTTATCAATCTTTGGCGTTTCAGGTGTATTAACCAGAGAGAATATTTCGAGAGTCTGTTTGAGTTGAACAATGAGGATTTGGCACGAATAGAACAAGAAAACAGAAAGAGAAAGGGATAAATGGCTCACAACTAAGAAAATATGAATATTCTGATCGATAATCAGGTAAATGAGAATGATCGGGGAGATATTGAAAAGCAAGGGAACCATGTTAACCCTGCTGCTCCCATTCAACCTGCAGTTGTCGACGCAGCTGCTGGAGTTGCACGTAGATAAGGGCAGCAAGCTGCTGGAGCTAGACTGCAACCACCTGTCATGTCTTTCAAAATAAGTCAGATCATAATATGAATGAAAAGTTAGGGATTCGATATGTGAAATTTAGACAGAGTATTTTCAAGAAGGTAAACCAAGCAACTGGTTCGCAATTTAGGCATCCCCTATTGTACAATTGATGTTTGCATTAACAATTTTATGATCATCTGGAAAGAAGAGAAAAAGAAAATAAGTGTATGTTTTATGAGGCACCAAGATGGAAACCTAACGAGAGACATCGTAGAACCAATGTGAAAAATAGTCGTATGTGGTATCTATCAATTGCTGACAGACTGAAGATAATATATCAAAGCGAGAAGACTGTAGCGGCAATGAGATGTATGTTGAGCAACAACCACAGAACGGAGAAATATGTCATCCGTCTGATGCGGCGGATTGAAAATCTTTTAAAGATCAACATTTTTGTTTTCCCAAGAACATGTAACGTTTATCTTGGATTATGTACGTATGGGATCAATCCATTTGGCATGTCTCATAATCATTAGTTTTTACATGTGATATTGACTCCATTTATTTTACCATATGATATGTGTATGAATACACAATACTTGTTTCTTACAATTTTCAATTATGGGTCAAATCATCCGTGCACTAGTATTGAAATCTTCCTCCTACCTTTTATTGAGAATATAAAAGAATTGTTGTCTTCTGGAGTCGATGCATATGATGGGTGCTGAAATAAATTTTTAATCTAAAAGCAGTGCTGGTGTGGACGATAAGGGAATTTGTAGCGTATGTGATGTTATCAAGATGGACGACCAATGGTAAATTGTCTTGTGCAATTTGCATGGAAGAAATAAAATATTTTTATATGCCTAACGAAAGGAAGAAATGTTGGATTGATTGTCAACGAAGTTTTTTTACACATAGTCATCCACTCGGGAAGAATAAAAAATACTTCTCAGAGGGGAAAAAAAACGCCTTGAAAGAGCATTCACCTTAGTCTTTTACTGGGAAAAAAGTTTATTTTGAGCAGTTAGAAAGTATAAATCCACCGAAAACCAAGGACTGTGGTGGAAACGGTCACGAAAAGAAGGAGCTTGGCTATCGGAAGTGACATAACTAGCAGAAGGAAAGCATATTCTGGGAGTTTCCGTACTATATGGACCGTAATCTCCGACATAATCTTGATTTGATGCAAATAGAGAAGAATATTTTTGACCACATCATGAATACTCTTATGAATGTGAAGGGTAAATCCAAAGAAACCATCATATCAAGATTGGATATAGAACGATTTTGTTCTCAGGCACACTTACATATTCATAGTGAGGGCAAAGCTCCTTTCCTCACGTACATATTGACACATGAGGCCAAAATAAGCTTACTAGAATATGTGAACTATGCAGTCAAATTCCTAGATGGTTATGCGGCCGACTTAGCTAGTTGTGCTGATATGGAGAACAAGAAGTTTTCAGGGATGAACTGTCATGACTGCCACATTTTTATGGAGTGGCTACTTCCATTTATATTTTCCGAACTCTTAGACCAGAACGTCCACCTTGCGTTATCAGTTGCTAATTAATTTTACTTATAGTTCTACGAATATTTGATATGTAATATGAGTATATTATTTTACATTTACTATTTTCATTTTCAAAATATATATTGTAGGGGTTGAAGTATTTTTCTGTGACTGATGTTCGAGAACTTTACAAAATATATGCGTCTAAATTCTAAAAGAAAACATAGTTTTAATCATATAAAATTTGGAAAAGATCTTTACACTATCATTTTTGACGTGATGGAGCACTTGCCGATACATCTCCCCTACGATGCTGAAATAGGAAGCCATGAGTAAGATATATAGATGTACCTATTTGAAAAGTTGAAAGGGAAAGCAAATAACAAAATATGCGCGGGATGATCGATTTTTGAATTATATATCATTGGGAGGTTGCTTATTTCTAAGAGCACAACTTTTATGTGAATATAAAAACGAAATCAAGATAAACGCTATAATTAACCACATGTGCACTTTGCCATTTGTAAGACACATGGTAGCTATTAATTAATAATAAATTTCTTTTTACTAATTAATTTTGTCATGTTAACCAGATTCACTTAAGGTGAAATCCACGTATATCATCTCCATGTACCATATATATTTACTCAATCAGGTCGGCCAAGTGGGAAAATGCATAAAATCTGGCTTTCAAAGAAAGATTATAGATGTGCACATGTATATGTTATGTGAGATTGTGATTATTTTCAGTCACTTGAGATGTATATATAATTTGGCATGTCATATCTTACGTTTTAATATAATCCACCCTATATGATTTCTTATATATGTTTTGGTCGAAAGTAAGTTCGAAGACGATATTTCTACAAAATATCTAAAACTCTCCGAAAAATGTCTTCCGAAAAAGCTGAAGAATCCTATATGGGCGAAAAATTATATATGTGTAAAATTCAGTTGTCATATATGTATACATTATATTTATATGAAATTATAATGCCATATATTTGATGTTTTCTTTTCTATATCCAAGCTACTTATTGCAATGCCACATATCTTTTTCTTTGTGGGTGCAAGAGATAGTGCATGGACCAGTGAATATATTATCCCATCAATTTTACAAGAGGATATTTGTTTCATACGGAGAATCACGGCGAGGGATGGAAGAGATGTAACTATGGTGTACGTGTTAAAGGAGAGAATTATACTAATGCATTTGATGAGGCTGATTTCCATGGGATCTTAACTAATATCATACAGTTCAAGTATGAGGGAATTGTTAATTTAAGAATCACACTTTTTAAGTTACGACCCCACGTTTGCTAGAGGCACTCAGAGGAGTGATGTTGGCATTGTAGATGTTCTTTCATCAAGAAAGTACGATAAATACAAACTAGGTATGTATGTTTCTTATTTGTATATATTATTGTCGAAATATATGTATGTATATATAACTTCATTCAATATAAACATATTGCACAGCCTCACAAGCCCATCAAGTTTGTTATATTTCGTATCCATACACGAAGAAACCCAAGCAGTTGTGGCTAAATGTTGTTCAAGTCAACTCAAGAGGAAATATTTCAGGAGAGTATGGTGACATGGAACCGATTTTTCCGCAACCTAAAATGATGATCCTTTAATGATGACTTCAATCGAAGATCTCATAATCAAGAATTTGGTACAAGGAGAAAACCCAATACATCTTGATAACAAGGTCGGAGATGCATAACCAGAAGATGAATTCCAATGTAATTTATCGTCTTCGGATGATGAGGATGAAGATGATGATGAAGATAACAATGAGGATGACGATGAAGATCAGGATGAAGAACTCTAATAATATGCTTATTTGTGAGCGTAATGTACAGTCTTCTCAATTGCGAAACTCCGATGAATATTTATATTTATCAATTAGAACCGTCAAATCCAATATTTTCCTTTCTAAAGCCGCCAAAACCAAATAATTTACCTGAGTCTTCATTCTTGTTTAAGAATAACTAATATTAGAATCACTAAGTTATAGAAAATAACATCCAACAAAAAAAACAAAAACATTAAAGGTAATTTATGTTCATCAGGAACATTTCATTTTCAACGTTAAGGTTTTTAAAAAGGCATAGCATAAGACAAAAGTAGTTACAAGAAATCAAGATTTATTGGAGCAGAGCTTGAAGACTTGAGTTGTGGCATTTTCCTCAAGTAGCTCCAACACAAGAGTATTGTTAGCCTTGATGTTGTTCGCCTTTAGGAATTCTCTCAAGCCACCAGTTAAATGCAATCCCTGCATCCTAATTTCAATAGTCATCACCAGTTTGACAGACCGTTTCACTCCATCTTCATTCACCATAGATTTGGTCTTACTTGCAGCCTTTTTCTAATTCATTAGCTTTGGTAAACGACTGGGGAAGAAACTGCACAAACAAAATATGGATGTTGTTACACAAAACATAAATCACAAACCATCAATAACAAAGGCAGTTTCTAAAAATTCAGAAACCATAAGCAAAATAAAGTTTATTACAATTCTGCTACTCTATGTTGTGACATTTAGTGTTACAAAGTTCTTTTTAATTCCTTAGATAAAACATACGAACATTAGATAGTACTATCATCAAAAGAAAAGAAAAATCTAATAGTCTTTGAATACAATATATGATAACTTACTCATGTTCTACTACTCAATTTTCATTCGAGTCTTGACCTATTGGAGTTCACAGCAACTGGTTCCAAATGCATGTACATTAAAATTTTTAAATCTCCAAAGTAATCATATATTAGAATGTCTCCGACTCGAAAAAGTCCTTTTGCGAACTCTTTCCAGCCATCAGTTATTCTGTCACCAACATGTTTCACATGAAAATTTAGGTTACAAGCATCTGAAGTGAGCTCACCAGCTTTAAGAATAGTTTTTCCATCTATGTGGTGTTTGTATAACTTTATAAGGATATTCTGCAACGCGAAACACAAGTAAGAAAATGTAAGCACTAAATATAGAGAGAAAGAGAGAGATATCACTAAGATTACATACCACACCCGAAAGGAATTCAGGAAAGAGATGTTGGACGAAATGAGGGTTTCCCATTAGTAAAGTCTTTAGTATTGTGAAGTTAATCTATCAACATGAATCATCCAAAAATCAGAATACATATTAAAATAATAGGAAACTTCAGACAAATGACCATTAAATCATTCAGAGTTGATAACACAAAAATGCACTGAATCTTGTATCTAATTCGAGTTTTAGTCTCATTAGAAACCCTAAGAAAAATGTGAATATAACTATTGAAGACTTTTAAATTGAAATCGGGTATAAAATGAGAAGAAATACCTCAGACAGATTCCTTGACCCTGCTGATGAATAACACGACGGTGGAAAGGGTAAGTTTTGTCTTAATTTGAGAGAGATTATAAAGAGGATGGTTAGAGCATTTCGGTTGAGGGTCATTTTTATGTTTGGAAATTCTTATAAGATTAATATTTTATTTTCATACGAAAATGATGAATTTTTGTTTTAAGAATGGTTAGATAAAATTTTAAAATAACATAAGATGTAGAGAAATTAATGACTTTGTTACGACTCATACCTGACTACTTTGTAACACGAGTAACGAGTCTCATATTAGTCGTAACAATAGCGATAAATTAACGACTTTGTTACTACCATACATGGAGTAGCAAATTAGTCTCCCACATAGTGACGCCTGGCGACAGAGACTCCAAATTAGTGGTTGGCAATTTAAAATTCGATGGCTGATTTTAACGACGATAGTGCAACGTTTTTTTTTTTTTTAATTTCAGCAACAGTCGCAACCACTCCAAAACGAACAACATAACGACTATCGCAGCGATTGTCGCAATCGCTAGCGAGTGCGAAACGGATAGGACTTGACTCATTCTCGACTTTTATACGCCCCTTCACATCAAACGCGTAGTAGTCGCCAAATTACCGACTACATTGTGTCTATTATTTCCAGTCTCGACAATAGTCGTTAATCAGTCGTAAATCGGTGACTAAATTTGCAACAATCATTTTTGGTTGTAAATTGGTGACTAAATTAGCGACATTGATTTTGGTCGTATATTAGCGTCTAATAGACAACCATATCTATGTAGTCGCAAATGTGTCTCCAAATAGTCGTAAAATGTTACGACTACAAGTATAGCCGCATGTTGCTGTCGCAAAAACGTTATTTTCTTGTAGTAAATTGACCACAATGTTGACCTTTTAATCAGACTTCTCCAAAAAGTCTGAAGTGTGTCACACTTCTCTTGCAGTCTAACAGAAAAGTAGAGGGTTGTTTTGCAATTGACCAAGTTTGACTTTTTAAACAAGACTTTCTACTCAATCTGACAAAATATTCAGATTGCGAGGGAAATTTGGTTAAAACCTGTGGTATTTTTGGGGTTAACAAAATTTTATATTTCTGATTTCTATAGTAGTCCCACGAATGTCATATATTTCAGACTTCTATAGCAGTGTGATATTTTTTCCCCTTGTTCAGAATGCTTTAGAAGACTAAATTTTTTCTCTTATTCTGGTCAATATTTGAAATTTTTGGTCAATTACTAAACTATCTCTTTTATTTTTATACTTTTGTTGTAGTCTGAAAAAGTCAAGATTTGGTCAAATTCACTCGATTTTTTTTTTAGTCAGGCTACATAGAAAGTCTGAAGAAAAAGTCAACTTTAGGTAAAGTGCAAAACTACCTTCTGCTTAGATTAAACTTCTTGGTGAAGTCTGATAATTTTGTTTTTTTTTTGTTTTCAAATGAATTTCCAATACTTCATTGGTGGTTTCATTAACATAAAAGTCAATTGCAAAACTACCCTTTCGGTGACCACCAACCTTCATATGAAGTTTACGAAAAAATCATACTTAACCGAAGTCTGAGTTTACTAATAGACATATATATATATATATATATTTGGTTTATGACTTGACTAATTACCTCTCGTGGCCAGGTTCAATCCCAAGAGTCGTAAATGTTTTTTTTTTTTTAAACAAAACGATGTTGTTTAGGACGGTAATTGTTGACTAACATCTGGGTTAGTCAGAGTAGGTTTAGGCACCAAAATACGAGTTCAAGTTGTTAAATTGCAATTATGGATAAAATTGGTTGATTTTGGCACAGTAATTTAGTTCATGTATTTTGGTGCATAAAAAAATATTTCATGTTGATCTTGGCCATTTTCACTTATTTAAAATTATATTAAAGAAAAATATCAAATACGAATGTACGAAAAATAAATAATATATGTAACTTTTATTTGAAGAAAAAAACAAAAATAAACACAAATAAAATTCATAAAAGTTTTAAGATAAAAAATGGTAGGCAAATAATATTATAATGTTGAAGAAAAAAACATAAATATAATCTAGAATAAAATAATTATAAAGCGCATACAAAACGAACTCCGTCGCGCGCGAGGACCCATGATCACTACTTAAATTAAAGAGAACTCTTATAAGATTCTATCATCTTAGCTTGCAAATGAAGGAAAATAAACAAAAGTAAAAAGGGCAAAATGGAGGAACACTGATAAATGTATAAAATAAAAAATGGTGGTCAAAAATCAAAAGACAATTTGGAATGATGTAATACAATCTCTTTCACAATTGTAAAAACATACTCAACCTGCAGAACCAGTTCATCCTTCTTCTCACAAGAACACTGCGACCAAACCGGAAACCACCATGGCGATTGGACCGACAGCAAGCGTCTGTGCAGAGTTCTTGTGCGATGACTTAGGTGTAGAAGCATTGACTCCTTCAGAATCAGCTGTAGGTGAATCAGAGGGAGGGCTAACCACAGGAGCAGGAGCTGGAGCAGGCATTGGGGGGACATCAGTACCAAATATTGCTTCAGGTAAAAGCACACGGTTCACTTGATAAACCGCCACAGGGTCAGTGGAGAAAACGCTGCTGCTGACTTTAGTCCTGGTCCATAGAGAATCAATCCGAACCGTACCAGAAACATCAGTGAATTTCAAGGTATATTGTCCACCAGCGAAAGTGTTAACCGGACCAGATTGGCTCAGGTTCTTGAATTCGGATAACGAATAGTAATGAGGAAGAGCGTGGAAGAGAAGAAGCTGTTTAAGCTGATCCTTTGTGAGATTTGACAAAGGAGGATTCTTCTGAGCTTTGAAAGCATCGTCTTTTGGGACAAATATTGTGACACCTTCCTCCGTGTTGTTGGCTTGGTTTTGGAATGTTTCGATGACTCCTGATGAGAGAAGGTAATCGAGGAATGTGTGGAACGGACCAGCTACACTTAGAAGCTCAGTGAGATTCACGTGGTGTGGTGCCGGCGCGGGGGCTGGTGTTGGTGGTAGCATTGGAGCCGGAGGGCTTGCGGTTTTAGCGTTTGTTGATGCAGAGAAGACGAGAAACGCTACGGCGATAAAGACTGACAATTGCATATTTGCCATTGCTTCTTTGACTCTCCTTCTCTCTTCTAATGTCACTGCGATTCAAGAAAGTCAATCAAGATTTAAATTGAACAACGGAAAGATCGAATCTTTATCAAGAACTCATGCAAGCCCAGTACGTGAACTGAACAAAATCTCAGATCCGGATCTGCTTCAAGAAGAATTGATCTTTCAAATCAAATTGAGTTATTTAAAAGGATCAAACAAGTAATAGTCAAGATTGCAATTAACAGACTAAAGTAGTGTTAGTTAATCAGATCTTGAAATTTTTTTTTGCACATTTCTAAAAATTTGAGACTGCGAGAAAAAGAAAAACAAACCGACACATAAACAAACATAGAGACAGTAAGTAGCTTAAGTCCACGAGACCTAAGACATAATGCAGAAGCAATGATATTAGCTAATTGAAGAGAAACTAGATCTGGATCAGCAAAACAGAAACAGAAGCAATAAGTTCAACGGCATTGTGATTTAACAGTTACCACAGTGGAAGAGAGAGGCGAGAAAGCGGAGAGAGAGAGAGGAGCTGACCTGAGCAAATAATGGTAAAATGAAGTCTTTATTGAAAGATGGATAGAGCAAGAGGAGGAAGAAGAGATGGTATTTAAAGAAATTTTTTTAATAATTTTTATATAAAAGGAAGGAAAAACAGGCTGTGTTCAATTTTTTCCTGTAAACTATGCGGTGTTGTTGTTGCGGCACCGTCTGGTGTATTGTGTGTTATCACTTATGCATAGATAATTATAGTGTATGACTTTTAGGTTTAATAACTTTTTAAATAAGTGACATTGATAAAGGTAAAATTATTGAATACTTGTAAAATTAATGAATTAAATGAATTATTTTTTTTTTTAAAAAAAAAATTAATGATATATTAATGATGTGGATAGATTAGAGGAATTTTTTTTTAAAATTTAATTTGGGGTATTTCAGATATATAGAGAGGTTTAGACTAATTTAAGGGAATGTGTAACCCACGAATAGACCATTTCTCCGGGTATGCAAATGGACTTTAAATCATTGACTCATATCTGTTTAGGTGTCTAGAGCAGAATGTTGTAGTTTCGCGCAATATATGAATCGAACAGGAAATATGTTGCACCATATCCATCCTTTACCACTCGGCCACCTTGTACGGAATAAAATCACATATTATATATAAAATACAGATGAATCTTTCGGAGATCCTGAAACCATAGGAGAAGGATCATAAGGAGGAACAAGCTCAAGATGATAAAGAAGATAAGAAGTTTGATAGAGGTGAGAAGGAACAGAAAGCCAGAAGCACGATTGTTTTGAGTCTGTCAACAATGTTTTGAGGAAGGTCATCAAAGAGACTCCAGCCGGTATGCTCAAACTTCTAGATACACTCTATAGTCCTAATACTCTAACTAGAAGGATCCATCTAAAACATAAATTGTTTGGATTTAGTATGAAATCGAATCAATCTGTTGAGATGAGTGTTGATGAGCTTCTTAAGTTGATAGCGGATCTTGAAAACTCAGATGTTATCATTTAGGATAAGGAAAAGGCTGTAATGTTGTTAATGCCATTACTATCTTAGTATGCGGGGTTAAAAGGATATACTCATGTACATTAAGTCTAGCTTCACCATGAAAAAAGTAATCTCGGCCAATAAATTACGTTAAAGAAAAGGGATTCAAGAATGGGTCAAAGCAAGATGGAAAATTTCAGTCCTGTAGCTGGAAGAAGCAGAAAGGAATGAACAAAGATAAGGATAAGTCCAAGAAATCGTGTTGGCTGTGTGGTGAGAAGGGACACTTAAAAATGATGTGTCCAAAGAGAGGAAGCCTAAATCAACGAGGGAATCAACATCATGGTGAATCTTCTATAGAAAACATGGATGGATATGTTGAAGTTGATGTCTTGTATGTAGATGAGGTCTTGAGCATTGAGGATATGCACATTGAGTCTAGGTGGGTGATTGACATTGGTTGCTCCTTCTGCATGACCTTGAAAAGTAATTGGTTGATTGAGCTTGTTGAAAGTAAAACAGGCTCGGTAAGAATGGAAAATGACACCATGTCAAAGAGTAAAGATTGAGAATGAGGATGGCTCATAAGTCATCCTAACTGATGTAAGGTTCATTCCAGAAATGAAGAGGAATCTTATTACACCTCGAACTCTTAGAGAAAATGGATGTAGCTATAACTCAGAAAATGGACACTCAAGGATAATTAAGTATGTCAGTCTGTTACTACAGCGGAAGCGACATCAGTCTTTGTACATCTTGTGTGAGAAACGGATTATGAAAACAAATCTAGTATGGACAAGTGTGGTAGTGGAAATATGACCCGTCTGTGGCATAACAAACTTTGTCATATGAGCCATAGAGGGTTAGATGTTCTTGTGAGTCAATTAAGTTTCTACGAGGATTGTGTGTTTGGAAAGGCCCATCACCTTCAGTTCTCCAAGGGAAAGCACACCTCAAAAGGATTTCTAGATTACATCCATTCTGATCTTTAGGGATTTACCTATTTTCCTAAATCTCTTGGTGGTTTTTAATACTTTCTCAGCATCATTGATGAATGCAATAGGAAAGTATGAATTAATTTTATAAAACTAATGATGAGGCTTTCTCAAAATTCAATGACTAGCGTGTCATGGTGGATAATCAAATTGGCAAGAATATAAAGAAGATGAGAACAAACAATGGTCTGAAGTTTTGTAATTTTCAGTTTGATGAGATGTGTAGAGAGCATGGAGCTGTCAGACATAAATCATTGCTTATATTCCTTAGCAGTACGGAGTGGCCGAGAGAATTAACCGCACTATTATGGATAAAGTCCGGAGCATGTTGAGTGAATAAGGTTTGTCAAAACCACTATGGGCTGAAGCTGCTGCTACCACTGTTCATCTCATAAACAAATCACCTACCATATGAGGTATGGTATGAAAAGGATGATCTTGACTACAAATATCTTAAGAGATTTGGATGTATTGAATACATTCATTCAGATGAAGGAAAGTTGAATCCTAGAGCCAAGAAATGAGTCTTTGTAGGGTTTCCATCCGGTGTCAAAGGCTACAAGATTTGGGTAATTAAAGATAGGAAATGCTTGATCAGTAAGAATGTCATATTCAAGGAGGATCAACTGTTCAAAGATTCAGAAAAGAGCTGTTCTCAGCAAGATGGATCTCATGGTGAAGATGAAATGGCGGAGTTAAAAGTCAGTCATAAGCAAACTGATGAGACTTCAAATTAATATGTTGAGAATACTGAGGATCAAGGTGCTAATGAGGAAGATTTACAAGAAGAGTATGGTTTAGACTTGGAAGAATCACCAAATCTGACACCTATCTGCTAGCTAGAGACAGAGTAAGAAGAGAACAAGCTGCCAAAAGATATGGAAAAAATCAGTTGGTGGATCATGTCTTCTTAACTACCGAGGAGGAGGATAAGCTGGAACCTTTTGACTACTCTGAAGCTACAAAAGATTACGTTTGGGGGTTTTGGAAAGGTGCAATGGCTGAGGAAATGAACTCTATAGACAAGAACATAATATGGGTTCTGGTGGAGTTTCCTGCAAAGTCAAAGGTCACAGGCTGCAAGTGGGTTTATAAAAGGAAAGAAGGGATACCTAGAAGTGAACTGCCTAGAGACAAAGCAAGGCTAGTGGCAAAGGGTTACTCTCAAAGAGAAGGCATTGACTACAATGAAATATTTTCCCCATTTGTAACATGTATCTATATGTGTTCTCTCTGAAACTGTGGCTTATGAGGATATGAAGCTGGAACAACTAGATGTAAAGATGGCCTTTATACATGGGGAAGAAACAATCTACATTTCTCAGCCCCATGGTTTCATTGCTAAGGGGATGGAGAATCTGGTATGTATTCTGAAGATCAATTTTTCAGTTCCGGTCACCAGCTCTTTGCAGGCGGTCTGGTTACTTTTGGGTTTTCGTGTTTTGTGTCAATCTTCTGATGGCACATCGGATCTCTTTTGATGTGTATATCTTCCGATTATGTGTCAGATTTCTTTAGTTCCGATTCTTTTGATTCCTTCGAAAGATCGAATTTTGTTCCATATTTGTCTCTTCAAATACGGATTTGCTTTTTGTTTTCCTCCCTTCCATCGAGAACTTATTATTTATCTCGTAAGCATGTTGATTGATTGTATCTCTGCCTCCGTTGCTTGATTTTATCTTGCAGGTGGAATGAAAATCTTTTCCATCTGTTTTCATCGGAGCCTTTGTCGTGGCTTTTAGGTGGAGATTTCAGCTTTCGGAGAAATCGAGATGGGGAACACGTATTTCCTTTGTACCTTGATCTAACGAGAGGGGAGATTTGATCGGCGCTTGCTATGGCATATGATGATGCAAGGTTTACATGTGGAGCTTGCTTCCCGGCGGTGGTGGCTCACGGAGATCGTGGATTGTCGGAGAATCGTTTAGCTTCTTATGGACTTCTCGCTTCTACACGTGTCAACACATGTTCGATGATAACGACACCATCTTTTTTAATTAATCAATAGATTGGGTTAATTAAGTTGTGATTTTCTTTTAATCATGGTCGTAAATGTAGTCAGATTGGGTTGCAATTTTTCACATGTAATTGCCCATTCGGCTTATAATTTAAAAAGTTGACGACAAAAAAAAAATATTTGTATCAGGTTATACAAAGCAACGAAACCAAACCGGTTAAATAAACTAAAAATACAATGAAGTAAAGTAATCGACACAACAAGATAGGGGCAATCAAAAGACTTAAACAACTAAAGGTGTCGAGAAGTCCTCTAATCTCAACGACGGTCAAGTTGGTAAGTGAGACGAAGCCATGGGTATTGGAGAACACATATAGTGGCCTAAAACCTGAGATTGAAACAGCTGCAAATTCACAATTGACAATCCCCAAAATTGGTGAACGAGCATTTGATTATATTCGAGACTGAAGTCTCTGTAATATTAGACAATACACTCCCTACAACAAGATCACTAATCAAAAGTGACAAGTAAAGGAGGCAAGCGGACAAATAAGGTCCAATAAAACCCGATGAATGGGAAGAAAGGAAGAATCAGGCAAGATACCATCAAGTTGCCACAACAAAATGGGAAACGACCTAAAAATCCGAGGTAAAGCTGCATAAAGTAGTAAAAGGCCTGCATAAATCAATAAGAAGATCTTCATACTGAGATAAAGTGATTCCAAGAAATATGCCTCCATAAAGCAGTAAGAAGGTTCTCATACTGAGATAAACTGATGCCAAGAAACAACTTAACAACCTCATAAAGAGGTAAGTGGAAAGACTGAATCTTAAGCCTAAAGGATATAAATCCTACAATAATACTTTAACCAACCCCAAGAAGAACCAAGGAGTTACGAAACGAGGCCAGATAATTGCAAAGAGGATTACTACGGGTACACTCTGGATTTATTCTGAAAGAGACAAACCAACACCATTTGTAATTGAAGACATAAGAGTAGGATGAGCAGCTTGGAACAGTCTAAAGAACCACAACAACAGAAGCAAAGAGAGACATGGATGAAGCTACCATAAAGGAAAATAGCAGAAGAGGAGCATCCGGCAGATCATGCGGTACAGATGACAACAACGGAAAATCCACAAGCCGACAAATCCAGTCTCGACCAGTTAAAAACTGAGATCTCCGCAGGTGACCGTAAGATAATTGAGATCGTGAAACTCCCTACTAAAGGGTACATATATGTTGAGGTTGTAAGCTCCACATAGCGCAGAAGCTCGGCAGGCATAGATGGTGGAAAATCGTCATTTTGGGAGGGAGAAGAAAGGTCTGGCGAGCAGAAGAAATGGCGTAGGAGCAGTACATGGGCTTCAGATCTGTTTCCTTGATGGCTTGCCGATGAGGATGGAGTTTCAAACGTCGGACAGGGAAGAGAGGGCAAAAATATAGGAAACTCTGAGACACTTAGAAGAGGAGCGACAGTGATTGTAGACATGAGGCTTGATCACGTGGATCTGGTGGATCCGATGGCTCTGGAGGGCGGTGAGGGTCGTCTACAATAAACATAAAGACCACTAGAGGTAATAAAAGTACTTGAGATTCCCTAGCTGGTTCGCCGACACTGAAGGTGGGGGTGGGAAAACGAATCATAGCAGCATCAACAAATCACTGGTTTAGGCTGTAGAGCATGACTCTCTGATGAGGAAGAGTAGCCAGCGGAAGTGGGAGGCTGGATCTTCGAGCAGCCTTAGGTGAGCTTGAAAGAGCGGAGAGAAAGAACAATCAATAGAAGCACCATCGCTGGCAGGTTGAAGCTCTTTCTGGAGGCAGGCGGCTGCCTTGTATCTCGGGCCGGGAGAGAACGAGATCTAGAACCAAATTTTTCATCGTTAAGTTTCTTTGGTTCAAAATCATATTTACCTAAATCTAAGTCTCGGATTTGCGTTTATAAGTTCAATATGTTGTGGGTTTAGAAGTATCTTGAAATCGTGTTCTTAGAAAGAGTGAATAAATCGATTTGTATCAAGAGAGAGAAGTGTAAACCCAAGAGACAATCTGTGGATTTTTTCCTTCTAATCGGAGTAGTGGGTTTTCCGGGGATGGTCCTAGCGTGAGTAGGCTGAAACCGAATTGATTGTGGAGGCCGAACACGTTAACATTTCTCTGTGTTCTTTACTTTTTGCAATTCGTCTTCTTTACTGTTGAAACTCGATCGTTTGCACAATCTTGTTCATGATCGGAGTCAATCACAAAGATCGACAATTGTTCGTGTGATTTACAATAAGTGGTATCAGAGCCTCATGTTGAGGTATATGAATCTGATCGCGATGACGTCGAAACATGAGATTGATAAATTTAATGGAAATGGCGATTATATCTTGTGGAAGGACAAACTCCTGGCTCATCTTGATCTTATGAATCTTTCGTAGATCCTGGAACCATAGGAGAAGGGTCATAAGGAGGAACCAGCTCAAGATGATAAAGAAGATAAGAAGTTTGATAGAGGTGAGAAGGAACAAAAAGCCAGAAGCACGATTGTGTTGAGTCTGTCAACAATGTTTTGAGGAAGGTCATCAAAGAGACTCCAGTCGGTATGCTCAAACTTCTAGATGAACTTTATAGTCCTAATACTCTGACTAGAAGGATTCATCTGAAACAGAAACAGTTTGGATTTAGTATGATATCGAATCAATATGTAGAGAAGAGCGTTGATGAGCTTCTTAAGTTGATAGCGGATCTTGAAAACTCAGATGTGATCATTTTGGATAAGGACCAGGCTGTCATTTTGTTAATGCCATTACTATCTTAGTATGCGGGGTTAAAGGATATAATCAGGTACATTAAGTCTAGCTTCACCATGAAAGAAGTAATCTCGGCCATTAAATTAAAGGAGATTGAGTTTGGTTTGTTTGGTAATGATCAGAAACAATCTACAGAGAGCCTCTAAGTTAAAGAAAAGGGATTCAAGAATGGGTCAAAGCAAGATGGAAAAGTTTAATCCTCTAGCTGGAAGAAGCAGAAAGGAATGTACAAAGATAAGGATAAGTCCAAGAAATCTTGTTGGCTGTGTGGTGAGAAGGGACACTTAAAAATGCATTGTCCAAAGAGAGGAAGCCAAAATCAACGAGGGAATTAGCATCATGGTAAATTTTCTTTAGTAAAAATGGATGGATATATTTAGGTTGATGTCTTGTATGTAGATGAGGTCTTGAGCATTGCGGATATGTACATTGAGTCTAGGTAGGTGATTGACATTGGTTTCTCCTTCCGCATGACCTTGAAAAGTGATTGGTTGATTGAGCTTGATGAAAGTAAAACAGGCTCGGTAAGAATGGAAAATGACAGCATGTCAAAGATTAAAGGAATTGGGGCAGTAAAGATTGAGAATGAAGATGACTCAGAAGTCATCCTGGCTGATGTAATGTTCATTCCAGAAATGAAGAGGAATCTTATTACACCTCGAACTCTTAAAGAACATGGATGTAGCCATAACTCAGAAAATGGACACTTAAGGATAATTAAGAATGTCATACTGTTACTACAGCGGAAGCGACATCAGTCTTTATACATCTTGTGTGAGAAACGGATTATGGAAACAAATCTTGTATGGACAAGTGTGGTAGTGGAAATATGACCAGTATGTGGCATAACAAACTTGGTCATATGAGCCATAGAGGGTTAGATGTTCTTGTGAGTCAATTAAGTTTCTACGAGGATTGCGTGTTTGGAAAGGCACATCTCCTTCAGTTCTCCAAGGGAAAGCACACCTCAAAAGGATTTCTAGATTACATCCATTCTGATCTTTAGGGATTTACCTATTTTCGTAAATCTCTTGGTGGTTTTTAATACTTTCTCAGCATCATTGACGAATGCAATAGGAAAGTATGAATTAGTTTTATAAAAACTAATGATGAGGCTTTCTCAAAATTCAATGACTAGCGTGTCATGGTGGATAATCAAATTGGCAAGAATATAAAGAAGATGAGAACAAACAATGGTCTGGAGTTTTGTAATCTTCAGTTTAATGAGATGTGTAGAGAGCATGGAGCTGTCAAACAAAAACCATTGCTTATATTCCTTAGCAGAACGGAGTGGCCGAGAGAATCAACCGCACTATTATGGATAAAGTCCGGAGCATGTTGAGTGAATAAGGTTTGTCAAAACCACTATGGGCTGAAGCTGCTGCTGCCACAGTTCATCTCATAAACAAATCACCTACAATATGAGGTATGGTATGAAAAGGATGATCGTGACTACAAATATCTTAAGAGATTTGGATGTAATTAATACATTCATTCAGATGAAGGAAAGTTGAATCCTAGAGCCAAGAAACGAGTCTTTGTAGGGTTTCCATCCGGTGTCAAAGGCTACAAGATTTGGGTAATTAAAGATAGGAAATGCTTGATCAGTAAGAATGTCATATTTAAGGAGGATCAACTGTTCAAGGATTCTGAAAAGAGTTGTTCTCAACAACATGGATCTCATGGTGAAGATGAGATGGCGGAGTTAAAAGTCAGTCATAAGAAAGTTGATGAGACTTCAAATTAATATGTTGAGAATACTGAGGATCAAGGTGCTAATGAGGAAGATTTACAAGAAGAGTATGGTTTAGACTCGGAAGAATCACCAAATCTGACATCTACCTGCTAGCTAGAGACAGAGTAAGAAGAGAACAAGCTGCCAAAAGATATGGAAAAAATCAGTTGGTGGAGCATGTCTTCTTAACTACCGAGGAGGAGGATAAGCTGGAACCTTTTGACTACTCTGAAACTACAAAAGATTAAGTTTGGGGGTTTTGGAAAGGTGCAATGGCTGAGGAAATGAACTCTCTAGATAAGAACATAACATGGGTTCTGGTGGAGCTTCCTGCAAAGTCAAAGGTCATAGGCTGCAAGTGGGTTTATAAAAGGAAAGAAGGGTTACCTAGAAGTGAAATGCCTAGAGACAAAAGGCAAGGCTAGTGGCAAAGGGTTACTCTCAAAGAAAAGGCATTGAGTACAATGAAATCTTTTCCCCAATTGTTAAACATGTATCTATATGTGTTCTCTCTGAAACTGTGGCTTATGAGGATATGAAGCTGGAACAACTGGATGTAAAGATGGCCTTTATACATGGGGAACTTGAGGAAACAATCTACATGTCTCAGCCCGAAGGTTTCATTACTAAGGGGAAGGAGAATCTGGTATGTCTCTTGAAGAAGTCTCTCTATGGACTGAAGCAGAGTGCACGTCAATGGAATCACAAGTTCAACGATTTCATGATAAAGAAGAAGTTTACTAGAATCAATCTTGATAAATACGTATATGTGAAAAGGTTAAGTAATGTATCGTTCATCTTCTTACTTCTTTATGCAGATGATATGCTTGTTGCATCTAAAGACATGCATGAGATCAATACACTATATAAACACTTGAATGAAGTGTTCGAGATGAAGGACTTGGGAGAGGCTAAAAAGCTTCTTGGAATGGATATCAGCAAAAACCGGTCAGAGCAAAAGCTTGAGCTGTTGCAGAAGGGCTACATCAATAAGGTCCTGAAAGTTTTTCAGTTAAATGACGCTAAACAAGTTAGAATTCCTCTTGGAGTTCACTTTAAAATCAGGTCAGCTACTGAGAAGGAGTTGGAAGAGCAGTCTGAATACATGAGTTATGTTCTTTATCTAGTGTAGTGGGGAGTATTATGTTCTCGATGATTGGAACTCGGTCTGATATTGCTTATCCAGTAGGAGTGGTGAGTATGTTTATGTCAAAGCCTCTTAAGGAGCACTGGTTGGCAATAAAGTAGGTAATGAAATACTTGAAAGGGACTGCTAATACTTGGATTGTGTTTTAGAGGAAAGGAGAGTAAAAGTTAACAGGTTACTGTGATACAAATTTTGGTTCAGATCTTGATCGAAGAAGGTTGATCACAGGTTATGTGTTCACTCTTGAGGGATTGTAGTGACAGCATCAGAAGATTGTGGCGCTGTCAACAACGGAGTCAGAATATGTTGCACTTATAGAATGTGCAGAAGAGGCAATTTGGTTAAGGGGCAAGTTGAAGAATTTTTGACATAATCAGGATCAGGTGGATAAAACATTGTCTATCATAAAAGGAGGAAACATATGGCAACCAAGATGAGTTTTATCAGTGAGAAGATTGAAGAGAAGTTGACTAAGGTCTCTAAGATCTCAACTTTGACTAATCCTGCAGACATCTTTACAAAGGTATTGCATGTAACCAAGGAGAATGAAGAACTGAAGTTGATTCATGTAGAAACTGAGTAATCATGTTTCTTGAATCCAGGACCGTGGAGAATCTGGGTATGGAAGGAAAAGGAATACATAGTTAACGGTTGGGAACAACGGTCGAATGACTTAAGAGTCATTGGTGGAGTTTGCTGAAAATGGACTCTAAGTTATTCATGCCCAAGAAGTTTTTGTTAGGCTCAATGAATGTTATTGGTCCGTCTACAAATAGAGGAAGAAACAGTGTTGTATGCTCTGGTTCGAGTGAGTGAGCTGATACCGTTGAAGAAGTTGTTGCAACCATTGAACCGTTTACTGAAGCTCGGCGATCAGCTGAAGCATGAGGCTCAGGCTCGGATTAGCGTTTATAATTCCAATCTGTTGTGGGCTTAGATGTATCCTGAAATCGTGTTCTTAGAGAAAGAGAATATAGCGATTTGTATCAAGAGAGAGAAGTGTAAACCCAAGAGACAATCTCAGTATTTTTTTTCCTTTTATTCAGAGTAGTGAATTTCCCGGGAACGATCCCAGAGTGACTAGGCTGCAATTGAAATGATTGTGGAGATTGAACACGTTAACATTTCTCTGTGTTCTTTACTTTTTGCAATTCGTTTTCTTTACTGTTCAAACTCGATCTTTTTTACAATCTTGTTAGTGATCGGATTCAATCACAACGATAGTCGTTAGTGATAGGTCTCGGGTTTTACCCTATACTAACTGCAAGTGCACAGTATATCAATTGTAGTACTTAGGGATCGAATCCACGAGGACCCTAGGCAACGATAGAATTAAGAACTTAAAGAGATTAAAACTAGGAGAAAGCAAAAAGCAAATTGTATTGATTTAATTAAAAAGCAAGCAGGAAAGTAAACAAGTAGCAGGTTGTTGTTGTAGGCAATAAACTAAGGGCGCTAAGTCTAGGGTGGTCTCAGGAAATCAGACAAGCAGATAAATCATTCAGTCAGGATCTAATTAAACTCAGTTCTAGAACTCAAAACACAGATATAGAATTAACCAAATTCCTTTGCGAGAATTCTCTAAGTCTAAGTGCAGTAATCCAAATTCATTTGCAATTACTAACAGTTTAAACCAGCTTTAATTCCAAGTTTGATATGTTCACAATCTAATTAAACCAAATTCCTTTGCGAGTAATTAAATTGCTCAATCTAAATAGTTCAGATTCTAAACCACACTGTCGTGTCGTATTTAGCAACCTAAGATCTAGATTCTAATTGATCAGGTTAGAACTAGCATTAAACACAATTTAGTCTGAAGAACATCTATTGATGTGAATCCTTAACTAAATTAATTATATCTAGCAAGTCATGAAATCCCTATGAGAAACCCTAAACCTAACTATGAAACTACTCGGACATAGATGATGTAAACATAATCAATGAATTAATAGAAATCATAAAAGAGATTAGAATATAAAAGGGGTTCGAAAACTTCTCCAAAACAAATGTAGTACAGGATCAGATCAGCCCCAAAAGCTCTAAAAACTCTCTGCTCTAAGTTATGATAGCGTATGTAAAACAAAAACTAAAAACCTAATTAAATAGCTAAAACACGACTTGGGGCTTCTGTGTAAATATCTGGAACTTTCTGGGCATCTTTGCAATATCAGAAATCTTCATTAAACCGCCGAGAGTCTGGCCCAACACGCTATGCATCGACCGATGCAGGTGTGCAACGATCGACGCAGTCATCAAATCTGGACAGTGAGCACAGTCTCTCCGGTCAAATCTCCAAAGTGCTCCAATTAGCTCCATAATCTCCACTTTTGCTCCAAACGTACGTGTACCTAATAAAACCTGCAAAAGACTCTAAAGGAACACCAAAAGATGCTAAAACAGACTTATATCATGGCATAAAACCGTAAAAACCATGATATATCAACTCCCCCACACTTAGCCTTTGCTTGCTCTCAAGCAAAACAGAGAAGTAAAACATGGTGAAGAGGTTTGAAAACTTTCAGAAACTCTTTTTGTCCTAGAAGCAACAACACTCAGATTCCCCTTAGTAAACCACTGAAAGAATCACCTGCAAGACATCAAGACCAACATATACTTCCCCCACACTTAGCAACTGTCCTAAGTAAACTCCACAATCACATTCACGCATTCAAATTCACCCTACTGACTTCTGCAAGTATTTAAGTGCGGTCTCACCTAAGGAGTATCGATCAAAGGCACATGGACTCTTACCTTGCCAGCTCTAGACCACCATACTATCTTTCTTTGGTCCCTTACTTCTCTTTTCCCTTCCTTAGCATTCTGATTTTTCCCCATTGGGTATCATTTTATTATTTTTTTATCAGTTCTCTTCTCGTTAAGGGGTGTACTTTGGACACATTCCATGGATGCACAGGATATGATAGTTGTAGCTACCACTCCCAGAG
Source organism: Orychophragmus violaceus (assembly GCA_030180135.1). NCBI lineage: Eukaryota > Viridiplantae > Streptophyta > Magnoliopsida > Brassicales > Brassicaceae > Orychophragmus > Orychophragmus violaceus. Next base: position 35,058,765 of record CM058233.1, read on the forward strand.
ACCACTTCGGAGTTACTAACTCATCCTCAGTTTATTATTTTTTTTTTTATGGAAGGGGAGAAGGGAACCAAATAGGACAGGTTTACAAGCTGTGTCAGAACTAACAAGGGAATCCGACACAAGGTATACCAAGCCCTTAGGTGAGAAAATTAAGTCAGTATTAAGGTGAAGTCAGTAAAAGGATCCTCTGATACCTGAAGTGATGTGGGTGTTCTCAGTAGGTTGATCTGTGATGGGGTTTTCTAATAGTCATAGATAGATCCTGCAACTTCATCTCAATGGTCACTTAAGTTCCTGCAAGATATTGTTAACTCCTCCAAAATTCATTGTTTCCTACTTAAACTGGTTTTGACTCAATAAAACAATTTTTTTTTGAAAATTGGACTGACTCTAAGAAAACAGAAAGATAAAGTCAGTAGAACCTCCTCCACACTTAAGACACACTGTCCCCAGTAGTGTCAAGCTAAGGGTTGGTAAAAGGAAAAGAAAAATGTTAATGAATGTGTTGATTCTGTCTGATTTTTACCTCTGTCGCACAAGCATCGATCGTTGCATAAATGCATCGACCGTTGCTAGGCGATTTTTCGTCGTGTGTCGATCGTTGCTCAGGACCGCAACGATCGCTGCAATGCGATTTCTTTCATGTTGTGACGATCGACACAAGTTTTGTCGATCGACGCACTGCGATTTGGCCGAGACCTGCAGACAAAAACTCACCAAAACCAAAACCAAAACGTAAAATCCTACAAAAACACCAAAAATCAAAATGCAAAAATGAAACAGTGGGTTGCCTCCCACTCAGCGCTCTTTTAACGTCAATAGCTTGACATTTCAGCTGATCTAGGCAGAGGGTGCATCATCCAGAGGCAGAATCTGACCTACTGGAATCTCGGCTTTAGCCCAATAGTGTTTCACCCTCTGTCCATTCACAGTGAATTCATTACCTTCCTTACTGATCCGAACAATAGCTCCGTAAGGACGCACCTATTTGATATTGAAAGGACCAGACGACCTTGATTTCAGCTTACCTGGAAACAAATGCAAACGTGAGTTATACAAAAGTACCTGATCATTCGGTGCAAACTGTCTGGAGACAATCTTTTTGTCATGATAGGCCTTAGTCCTCTCTTTGTAAAGCTTTGAGTTCTCATAGGAAAGATGTCTAATCTCATCTAACTCATTAAGCTGCAGCAATCTCCTCTCTGCAGCAGACTTAAGATCAAAGTTCATCTGTTTTACAGCCCATGCTGCTTTGTGCTCAAGCTCCACTGGCAGATGACATACTTTTCCATACAGAAGATGGAATGGAGTGGTCCCAAGAGGTGTCTTAAATGCAGTCCGGTAAGCCCATAGTGTATCATCTAGCTTTGCTGCCCAATCCTTCCTTGTCTTCCCAACTGTCTTTTCTAAGATCTCCTTGATCTGTCTATTAGAGACCTCAACTTGTCCACTAGTCTGAGGGTGATAAGGAGTAGCAACTCGGTGATGAACTCCATGCTTTCTTAGGAGCTTCTCGAAGACCTTATTAATAAAGTGGGATCCTCCGTCACTAATCACAATCCGAGGTACTCCAAATCTAGGGAATATGATGGTCTTAAACAGCTTAATGACCACCGAAGAATCATTGGTTGGACTAGCTATTGCTTCTACCCACTTAGACACATAGTCCACAGCAACCAAGATAAACTTATTCCCATAGGATGAGGGAAAAGGACCCATAAATCTATGCCCCAGCAATCAAAAACTTCAACCTCAAGAATGAAATTCTGAGGCATCTCATGCCTCTTACTGATTTTCCCTTTCCTTTGACAGACATCACATTGAGAGACAAAAGAATGAGTGTCTTTAAACATCGTAGGCCACCAGAAACCTGCTTGCAGAACCTTAGACATAGTCTTTAATGTAGCAAAATGTCCAGCATAATCTGATCCATGACAGTGGAATAGGATGTCTGGAACCTCTGATTCAGCAACGCATCTCCTGTAAAGACCGTCTGAACAGTGTTTGTAGAGATAAGGCTCATCCCAGTAGTATCGTCTGAGCTCCCTAAAGAACTTATTCTTTGCATATCCCTTTAAATCATCTGGTTCAGCCTCTGCGGCCAGATAATTAGCTATATCCGCGTACCAGGGTCGATCAGTGGTTGCGACAGCACCTACCTCGAAGACATAGTCTCCAATTTGAACAGTGAAAGGTTATGGTTCTGTTTCCGCACTGCAACGATCGTCGCATAAGGTTGCATCGATCGTCGCATCCTCGACACCTGCATCGATCGTCACAGATGTGGCATCGATCGACGCAGTGCGATTTATCCGACAGTTTTGCAAATTTCCGCCCAAATCCGTCTGAAACACTGTCCCGACCATATTGACGTTTTCCTCAGGCAAGTAATCATTAATAGGCACGTCTTCCTCAACCAGCATCCTTGAAAGATGATCAGCAACTCCATTCTCAACCCCCTTCTTGTCCCTCACTTCAATGTCAAACTCCTGAAGCAACAGAATCCATCTCAACAATCTTGGTTTAGCATCCTTCTGTTGGGAATGTCCTGAAATCTACCGTACTATCTCTAGAAAGTATGATAAGTGTCGAGATCAGACATAAGTCATAAATACTGGGTGATCATGATGACTTGCTAGAGCCCGCTCATGATCTATAAGTTCAGGACTTATTACCAGTATTGTATGATCCCTAAGGGTCACACACCATAGCTAACGGGAAAGTTAAATGGAATTAATACGGTAAGATGCAAGGCATTTACTGTATTTGTACAGAGAATTGGGCCAGACAAAAGACAGTCTTTTGTCTGATTTGGACCTTGGGCCCAAAAGCCTAATGAGCCATTAGTTTAATTACTTGGGCCCATATAAGGAAGAGGAGAGGCGCAGGAAGCCCTAATGCTTCTGGTCTGCGATTTTTGCCTCTCTTTTCTTCTCTCTCTCTGTTGATTCTTGACTTGGTCTAGCAGCCTGATCCAACAGCTAGTAAGAGTGTGGATACCTAGGAGGAGCCGGTTTCTATCAGCTCTTGCAGATCTCTTCATTCCTTTGATCAATCCGCTGCAATCACAAGGTAATGAATCTGATCTGTTTTTGATTCAACTGCAAATCACCTAGATCCTAGATGATTATGTGCTAGGTTGTAACCTGACAATTACACCATGAACACACATAATCCTTCAGTGGTATCAGAGCCCAGGTCGTTAGGTTTTTGCCTTTTGGATCATACTAGGTTGTTTATTAGTTTGATGAATCGATTTTAATGAGTAAAATTGATTGAAACTTGGAAAACCTAGAAATAAGAAAAGCGATTGTTAATTAATGTTAATCGATTTGTTAAATCGATTTGAATTAATGGTGTTAAGTCTCTGTCGATTTGTTAAGTCTCTGTCGCTTTGTTGTATAATCGATTTGTTAAGTCTCTGTCGATTATTGAATTAAGAATCGTTTTCATTGTAAGAATAATTGACATTCATCGTTTTCATCGTTTTCATCGTTTGCTTTATAATCGATCACAAGACATTCGCTTGTTGACTTTTTGGTTCATAAGAATAATTGATTGTTTGAATTAATTATCATACGTTTAAGGAAGAAGTCAAAATCGTTTGGTTCATAAGAATAATTGATTGTTTGTCTTTTATGCTTAATCAACAAACGTTTTTGTCTTCAAGTGAATGTCGTGATCAGTTATTAAATTGAGTTAGCTATCGATGATGTATGAATAAGTGATAAGCAATCGGATGTATCAATTGGTTAGCAATCGTTAAAGTCATGATTGTTTAATGTATTGAGTATCATACGATTGAGTATCATACGATTTGCTTAATGTATTAAGGTATAAGTGATTGTTTAATGTATGAATCGATCAAGTTTTTGTCTTTAAGCAAAAGACAAAAACAATTCAAAGCCTTGATTATTGTGGTTTGTTTTTCCCAAACCCGCGACAATGAACCGATCAAACCGATTGTGGTTCATTGTCTGCTTTAGCCAAAACCGCAAGTTAGGTCAAAATTGGCTAAAACACAAGGTGTTTCTTCCTGATTTTGGACTTAACCGAACCGATCCAATTTAATTGGTGGTTCAAGCGGTTAACCCAAATCGCGGTTTGCTGGAAATTATTTAATACAATTGGTATTATTTAATTTCTGGTTAGACCGGATTTAAATTCAAAATTGAATTTTAACCTAAACCGAAGGCTGGTCTAAGTTTGATTTGGTTGGACCAAATAATTTAGAGCTGGTCTGGTTTAGTAAATAACCAGTTGGATTAAGTAGTTAATTTGGTCTTGGTCCAGAATTAATGAACCGACTCGGTTATGTCAAATTATTGGGCCAATTGGAATTCTGTGGTCTTGGGCCAAGAATTGGGCCTATAATTTGTGACCCATCCGAAAACTTTAATAAAATATTAAATTAGAAATTTCTATTTTTAGTATATTTCTAAATTTAGAAAGTTTCTAAAATAAGTAAGTTTCCCAAAATAGTAATCTTCTATTTTTGGAAATAAAACCTAAAATCCTCAAAACCAATATCAATCTTGGATGTCTTGCCCAATCTTGTCAGCTACTTAACGCTTATTCAATTACAGATATGGCTTACAGTGTGAGGTGTCTGTTTTTGCGTAAGTAAAGTAGTATATAGTCACTAATTTCATTGGGAGTCCCAGACTTTAGTGATTATTTGGCTGTAAGAGATTGGTTTCCTTGACTGGGCCATCGGGAGTCACGGGCCTTGAGACATCTGGTGTATTGGGCCTTGGGCCCAATTCACAACCGAGAGTTATTGGATATAACTAGCTGTGTGTATGCTTACCAAGTAAAACTACTTCTGGGTGACGGCCAGTGGCCCACTTTGGATTTAGCTGAACATGGGTCTCGGAATCATTGCATTCTTATGAGGTTAAACAAAGAAATTTTGAATGCAATGCGAGTTTTCTTATAAGTTATTAAGATTACTCTTTTATGAACTAAATAACTAAAACTCTATTTATCTCTAAATTTCAGTTATGACTAGCACAAACAATCAAAACACTTTCTCGATCCGGTCTGTCCTTGAGAAGGACAAACTGAACGGATCAAATTTCTTGACTTGGTCGCGGAACCTGAGGCTAGTCCTCAGGCAGGAGAGAAAGGACTATGTCCTTGAGAGAGCTCTCCCCGTGAGGATCGGGTCCAATGCCTCTCATGCAGTATATGATGCTTGGAATAAGCATTATAATGATGCAGTAGATGTGCGTGGTCTGATATTGGCTACCATGGACTCAGATTTGCTGAAGCAATATGAGAACATGGAGTCGCCAATAGAGATGATCAGCAGCCTGAAATTGAAATTTCAGGAGCAGGTAAGAGTGGAGAGATACCAGTTGGTTAAGTCTCTCACTAGCTGCAAGCTACCAAATGATCATCCAGTGAGTCCTCATGTCAGTAAAATGATGGGTTACATTGATAACCTGAGGAAACTGGATTATCCAGTTAGCCAAGAATTGGCAACTGAGATCATTCTGCAGTCACTGCCGTCAAGCTATGATAAGTTCAGAAGGAACTATATCAAGAAAGGCTTAACGAAGACGCTGACTGAACTGCATGATATGCTCAAGACAGTTGAGCCAAACGTGAAGAGTACCCTGTATAATCTCATAATGGAGAAGGGTAGGTTTACTAAACCTAATGCTGACAAGGGTGAAGACAAAGTTGTCCAGATTTTGAATCATGGCAAGCGTGTGTCTTCTGAGCCCGAGTCAGATACCTCTTACGTTGGTAAGTGCTGCTACTGTAAAGAGACTGGGCATTGGAAGAGAGATTGCATTAAATTCATGGAAGATTATGAGGAGTTGAAGTTGATGTATGAGACTACTTCCTCAGGTATTCATGTTATTACTTCAAGTTCTACCTTATAGGTATTGGATACTGGTTGTGGCACTGATATTTGTTATAATATGCAGAGCCTAAGCAACAGTAGAACGTTGAAGGAGGGACAAGTGGAACTGCATGTCTGGAAGGAGCTATGGATGCTGCCTCAGCCGTAGGGTTTTCACTTGTAGATGCCTTTGAGGCTTGGTTTTGTATTAAGTAATTGCTACAATGTACCTGCTTTAAGCAGAGTTGTTTTTCATTTTCTTGTAAGAATTTGAATGTTTTTCATTTTGATAAAAGACAAGTTTTGTTCTTTTGATCTTAATGAAATATTAATTGTAGCACCCTATTCAATGAATGGGTTTTATATCTTAAACCAAAGAGTGCCTAAATGTAACATAAATACCGAATTGGTTTAAATCTGATGAATTAAACCTGATTTTTCTTGGCGTAAAAGTTTTGGTCACATAGAGTGAGTCGGATTCAGAAATCCCATAGTTATGGACTTTTGGGCTCATTTGATTGGATATCTTATGAGACTTGAATTCTACTTACTGGACCAAAAGACAAAGGGCCCATCTTAGCCGAGCTAGAGAAAGGCCCAAAGGCTTATTGGACCTTGAACATACTCATGTATGTGGCCCGATGAGCAGTAATGCTAGAGAAAATTTCCTGTACTTCATTATCTTTACTGATTACTTCAGTGAGTATGACTGTGTTCATTTGATGAGACACGAGTCAGAATTCTTTGAAATAGTCGAAAGAGTTCCAGAATGAGGTATAGAATCTGAGTGACAGAAGTATTGAGACTCTGGATTAGATCACGAGTGAGAATACTTAAGTCATTGATGGTGTGATCATCTGAATGAGTGTGAAGTCGTTTCACAGCTCATTTCTCCTGAAAACCTTGAGGTGTTTCTGTGAGAAAGAATCAGATCTTATTAGAAATGATTAAAGATGAGTCACACGAATCTTCCATGATATTCTTTAAGAATAACGCTCTAGAAATATCTAAGTTTACGCTGAAATAGTTCCACCAATATCAGTTGAAAGACACCACATAAATGTGGACTGGAAATGATCCAAATTCGTCTTTACTGAGTATTTGTAGTTGAGCTACTTCGCTGGTTATCCTAGGGAAACCAAGGCTTGTTACTTTTTACGTCCATTCCGAAAACGAAGTTAGGTTGTTCGGAATTCTGTTTTCTAATAGGAAAGTTGCTTTCCAAGAAGAACAGTGGGAGTAAAAGTATAACTCGAAGAAATTCGAGAAATACAGGAGGCTGCTCAACCTGTTGAGGGAGAGCAGCGGATGGATTTACAGATTTCTGTAGAATCTAAATCTGTAGAGCCTGAAGTTCGCAGATCTGAATGAATCCGTCACTAATCCGAGAGTGATTTCTCGTGATTAGTTGCCATGATCTGATGATCATTGAAAGTGACGAACCTGCGAAATTCACAGAAGCGAAAGTGAGCCCGGACTCCGAAAAATTACACTGTGTGTAAGTTAGCTTCATCGATCCATTCATGGATGGAAGCAAACATATCGGAGTTGGAATCTTCGTTCTGTTGAAGTAGTCAAAGTTTTGACTTGAACAGGAACGAAGTGGAACTGTGCGTTTACTAATAGATAAGTGGGAGCAATGTTGCATTTCTCATAGTGTATGTCGATGACATACTGATTCTCGGAAATAACGTTCCAATGCCGCAGTCGGTAAAGGACTGGCTTGGGAGTTGGTTTTATGATTGACATGGGTAAAACCACGTATGTTCTTGGATTTTGGATCTAAAGATAGAGATCCAAAAGAGCTGATAGGACAAAGTCAGGATTCTTATATTGACAAAGTCCTACACGTTTTCAGCATTCCAAGAAGGGTTTTATGCTAATGTCACATGGCATTACGTTAAGCAAGAAACAGTGTCCTACGATAACTGCTGAGCTTGAATGCATGGATGAGATTCCATATGCGTCGGCAATTGGATCTATCATGTATGCCATGACACGTACTTGTTTTGATGTTGCTTTAGTGTTAAGCAAGACAAGTAAAGACCAGTCAAATCCAGCAAAGAATCACTGGATAGACGTAATGAATATCCTCAAGTATTTAGAAAATACTTAGGATAAGTTCTTGATTTACGGAGAAAGTTAGGTGCTACAAGTTGATAGAGTCTGAAAGGCAAGTTTCCAACAGACAAAGATGATTTCCGGTCACAGTCCGGTTATATCTTGTGTCTGTCTGGCGGTGCAAGGCACTGTTGCTGACTCCATGACTTAAGCTGAACATTTCGCAGCTTGGGTAGCGGCGAAAGAGGTTGTTTGGAAAGAAAAGTTCATCACTGAACTTGATGTGATTCCCAGCATAGATGAGACTGGCTGCACATCAGAGGTCCAAACACCTTGAGGGTAGGTATAACCTATTCCGTGAGATAAATGACAGAGGTGTTAAGTAGATCAGCAAGTTTCAACGAATGAGAACATTGCTAATCTATTAACGAAGCCACTCCTTAGGCCTAAGCACGAGTCGCGGACTTTTGCTGTAGAATAAGTGAAATTAAGATGTAGTCTTAATTTCAGTGGGAGTTTGTAAAGGGCTTTATTTAGTTATTTTGAAAGGTTCATGTAAACATAATATTTTATGTTTATGAAATCTATGATTTCTGGATTATTTTAACTGTGATATAAATAATCGTTCCAAAATGATTCATGTCATTATATATGGGCCATCGAAGTACATGAGTAGACTTGATCCTGAAACCCCATATTTAACGAAATGACATAAATCATAGTGTCCATAGTCGAAGGTTGTTGAAATTGGAACACCAACAACCACTTGAGACTAGATTGTGTTGAGACTTATGACCAAGTTTCGAGGGGTCATAGATGCGCGGCATCAAAGTCGACACATAGGTATATGTAGGGGAGCATATGACCGGACATGGCCCGCTGATGAGAACTCTACAAGATATTAATATCTGTGTCATGAGAGGTTCTCATATACGACTATAGAGTATAGTCCTTAGACCTGAGTTCGCATGCATGTGGCTGCACATGGAGTGATGCGCTTTGATCATTGTCTAACGCTGTTTCGTAACTGGGAGCTATAAGGACCTTGGTTGGGTGTATTATAAAGTGTGTAGTTCATAGTGATGGAACAAGATGAGATTTGTCCCTGCCGTTTAACGGAGGAAATATCTCTAGGCCAATCGGAGACTTGATAGATGGTAAGAGAGTGGCCACTCCCAAACGGACTTGCCCAAGTCGTTTGCATTGTCAGTATCAAATCTGTTCCGATAAACATGGTCTGGCTATATAAGGATGACACGCATCTTGCCTTATGCCAGATCGAGATATTGAGACAAAAGGATTAGGGAATGTAGGATTCCAGTACAAGTGGGAGATTGTTGGGAATGTCCTGAAATCTACCGTACTATCTCTAGAAAGTATGATAAGTGTCGAGATCAGACATAAGTCATAAATACTGGGTGATCATGATGACTTGCTAGAGCCCGCTCATGATCTATAAGTTCAGGACTTATTACCAGTATTGTATGATCCCTAAGGGTCACACACCATAGCTAACGGGAAAGTTAAATGGAATTAATACGGTAAGATGCAAGGCATTTACTGTATTTGTACAGAGAATTGGGCCAGACAAAAGACAGTCTTTTGTCTGATTTGGGCCTTGGGCCCAAAAGCCTAATGAGTCATTAGTTTAATTACTTGGGCCCATATAAGGAAGAGGAGAGGCGCAGGAAGCCCTAATGCTTCTGGTCTGCGATTTTTGCCTCTCTTTTCTTCTCTCTCTCTGTTGATTCTTAACTTGGTCTAGCAGCCTGATCCAACAGCTAGTAAGAGTGTGGATACCTAGGAGGAGCCGGTTTCTATCAGCTCTTGCAGATCTCTTCATTCCTTTGATCAATCCGCTGCAATCACAAGGTAATGAATCTGATCTGTTTTTGATTCAACTGCAAATCACCTAGATCCTAGATGATTATGTGCTAGGTTGTAACCTGACAATTACACCATGAACACACATAATCCTTCACCTTCTTCTGCATTAGATACTTCAGGGCTGAATGATCAGTGTGCACAATCACCTTGGAGTCAACAAGATAGGGGCGGAACTTCTCAAATGCAAAGACAACAGCCAACAACTCCTTCTCTGTAGTGGCATAGTTTCTTTGCGCATCGTCTAGTGTCCTACTAGCATAGTAGATAGCATGAAGCTTTCTATCCTTCTTCTGCTCCCAGAACAGCTCCTACAGCATAGTCACTTGCATCACACATAACCTCAAAAGGTAGATCCCAATCCGGTGGATGAACTATTGGAGCGCTCACTAATGCCTGCTTAATCTGCTCAAATGCAATCTGACAATCTGCATTGAACTCAAATTTGGTATCCTTACACAGCAAAGCAGTTAGTGGCCTAGCGATCTTACTAAAGTCCTTGATAAACCGTCTATAGAAACCAGCATGTCCAAGAAAGCTTCTTATAGACTTAAAAAATCAGGCGCCTGAAGGCTAGTCATTAGTTCAATCTTAGCGCGGTCTACTTTAATCCCTGCTTCAGACACTTTATGTCCAAGTACAATGCCATCTCTGACCATGAAATGGCACTTTCCCCAGTTAAGAACCAAGTGCTTTTCTTCGCATCTAATCAGTACCTTGCACAGATTATCTAAGCACTCATTATAAGAAGATCCATAGACTGAGAAGTCATCCATAAATACCTCCATAAAGTCCTCAATCATATCAGTGAATATGGACATCATGCATCTCTGGAAAGTAGCTGGTGCATTGCAGAGTCCAAAAGGCATCCTACGGTAAGCAAATGTGCCATATGGACAAGTGAAGGTGGTCTTTCCCTGATCCTCTGGGTGGATAGGAATCTGAAAGAAACCTGAGTATCCATCGAGGAAGCAATAGTAAGGGTGATTTGCTAACCTCTCCAGCATCTGATCAATGAAGGGTAAAGGGAAATGATCCTTCCTTGTTGCAGCATTGAGTATCCTGTAATATATGCACATCCTGTGTCCAGTCACAGTCCTAGTAGGGATCAGCTCATTCTTCTCATTCTTCACAACTGTAACTCCGCCTTTCTTAGGGCACTACATGGATTGGACTCACCCAATCACTGTCTGAAATAGGATAGATGATCCCAGCATCTAGGAGTTTCATAATCTCCTTCTTAACCACTTCCTGTAGATTAGGATTAAGCCGTCTCTGATGTTCAACAGATGTCTTAGACTCCTCCTCAAGATGTATCCGATGCATGCACATCTCCGGAGAGATACCTGAAATGTCATCAAGAGAATAGCCAAGAGCTTTGCGATGCTTGCGCAGCTTGCTTAGCAGTAAAGTGAGCTCTGCGTTGTTCAAACTAGCATTAACTATAACTGGATAAGTTGAATTAGGTCTAAGAAACGCGTACCTTAGCCCCGATGGAAGTTGTTTCAGTTCGATTTTCGGAGCTTTTTCCTCTGCCTAATCTCTGTCGACTTGCAACGATCGATGCAAAGGTTATGTCGATCGATGCAACATCGCGGCAGACACTTCTAACTTCATCACTTGCTCAGCAGAATCCATCAGTTTTGCATAGCAGATTGCAGGCTCGTCTTGTAGGTGTTCCAGCTCCATTATAGAGCTCAGTAAAGCTCTTTCCAGTGGATCTTCAGCATGTGACTTGTGAAAGTATTCTGCAGCCAAATCACCCAGTGTGTCCACATAGAAGGTTTGTCCGTCGATGGTTGGTCTCCTTACCAGTTTGTCCATATCAAAACTCATCTTCAGATCACCTACATTCAGAATTATTCTACCTCCTTGGCAGTCAATCATCGCACCAGCAGTAGCTAAGAAGGGCCTGCCCAAAATCAGTGGATCCTTCGGTTCCTCTCCATACTGCAGAACCACAAAATCAGTAGGTATCACACATTTACCAATCATTATAGGCACATCTTCTAGTACTCCTTCATGGATTCTAATTGTTCTGTCTGCTAAGACTAGTGAGATCGTAGTTGGCAAGAAATCAGTCATTCCAAGTCTCTTAGCTACAGAGAAGGGCATAAGATTCACACTAGAACCAAGATCACATAGGGATCTTTCAAATATTTCCCTGTAGATAGCGCAATCCAACACAAAGCTCCCTGGATCTTTCAGCTTCTCAGGAATTCTGCCCTGAACTACCGCACTACATACCTCCGTGATCATCATCACACTCTCCTCATCAGTCCACTTACCAACAAGCAAGTCCTTAAGGCATCTCCTCATCACAGGAGAAGTCTCCATAGAGTCAATCAAAGGCACTTAAACTTTCACCTTTTTGATGATCTCCTTGCATTTGGTATACTGTCTATCATTCCTAGCTTTCCTGGAATTTTCGGGAAAAGGTACTTTAGGTTTGTAAACCCTTTCACTTGACTGTTTTGGCTTCTCTGGTTTTGAACTCTCTGCAATCGCCTTGCGTCGATCGTCCTGGTGTTGTGTCGATCGTTGCTGTGCGACTTTGTTACAACAGGTTCTTTGTTTTCGCTTTGCAACGACCGTTGCTGAGTAGCATCGATGCATTGCGAATATCACGGATCCCATCTTCCAATTCTTCAATTTCCACGAGTTCTTCAACACTCAACTGCTTTTTCTGGCCATGAGACAGCTCCTTACCACTTCTTAATGTTACCGCATTGCATTGATACTTGGGATTAGCATCAGTTCTTCCTGGGAGATATTCATCTTCCCTCTGAACATACCCAGCAGTTCTTACAACTTTGGCATCAAGCTCCTTCATATGAGAGCTCAGGTATTCAAATTTCCCGTTCAGATCCTCATAGACAGTACCTATCTTCTTGTCGAGGTCTGCAGCATTCTTAGTCTGACCTTTCAACAGCTGTTCCAACATAGCCTCCATCTTACTTTCATGGGTAGTAGCTACAGGAGGTGCTTGGTAAGAGGAAGATCCATATGTTCTCTGATTACCTTGTTGGAAAGGTTTCTGAAATCCACTCCTCTGTCCTCCATTGAAGAACCTATTACCAGACTTGTTACCAAACCTGTTTCCCTGGAAACCAGATCCTACGATGTAATTCACATCCTCTTCCTGCTCTTCTTCTTCATCATTGATCATCTCAACCTCTTGAGCAAAGTGGACAGCTTTTTTCCCAGCTAGAAGATTACAAACTGTGTCCAACTTAGATCTAATATCAGCTATCTCAGAATTCTCAATCTTTCCACCGGACTTCTTCCTTCTCTCATCAGTGGTCTTGCAGCTATTACTGCTTACCCGATTGTCTATCAACTGCTTAGCTTGAGCAGGAGTCCTAGTGTTGTAGTTGGCATTGCTAGAATTGTCCAACGCAGTCTGATATGGAAGATCTATTCCTATAAAGAAGATGCCTAAAAGTGTTACCTCAGTGAATCCATGGTGCAGGCAGTCACGTTGGTACTTCTTAAACCTCATCCAGGCTGTTTTAAGAGGCTCTGTTGGACCTTGGGTGAAGGTGAGAATGTCCTGTCTGGACTGGTCTGAGCGGGCATCATCATAGAAATGATCCAGTAACTCACTCTTCAAGGCTGCCCAAGTAACAAACGTCCCAGATGGAAGTTGTTTCAGCCAGGCTGCAGCATCTCCAGCCAGAGAGTATGGGAAAAGCTTGAGGAACAGATAGTCCTGGTTAACTCCATCGTACTTTATTCCAGTGACTATTCCTTCAAACTCATCTATGTGGTCCATTATCTGCTCACTTGGAGAGCCATGGAAGGCTTTCTACCTCAGGAGAGAGTAGTAGACGGTCTTGATTTCAAAATCATTCCTCTCAAATTCAAGAAGTACAAGAGCTGACCGGTTAGCATGAAACTCATCCGGACGGTTATAGTCAGCTAAATTCCTCTCATGGACAACCATCTGTCTACCTTGGGCCTGTCCTTGGCCTTGGTTCTGCTCCTGCTGCGGCTCTGGTTGCTCTGGAGGATCAGGGATGACATTCCCTTCAGCATCTATCGGTTCTCCAACAGCATTGTAAGGATTGTTGTGTCGGTCCCTGAGGGTACCTTGAGCATCAGGCTTTATGATCACACGTTCAACAACCATCCTTGTTCTTCTAACTCTTCTGTTGGTCCTCTCTAGTCTAGAAAGCTCTTCAAGTTGGAGGTTTACGAGATTAGTGTTCGGATTACTTCTGGTATCACTCGTCTGCATAAACCGTCTGTAATCGCCAAGCAACGATCGATGCTAACAGTGCAACGATCGATTCAACTCCAATCGCCTAGTGTCGATCGACACAAGAAGTGCAACGGTCGATGCTATGCGATTTCGAAACCTGCGACAGAGAGAAAACAGAGAAGAACAAAAAATCAGTAAATAAAAAAAAAAATTTCTAGTAAAAACCCTAAGTTCGAAGCTATCGAAGACTCTAAGAGTCCCCGACAACGGCGCCAAAAAATTGATAGGTCTCGAGTTTTACCCTATACTAACTGCAAGTGCACAATATATCAATTGTAGTACTTAGGGATCGAATCCACGAGGACTCTAGGCAACGATAGAATTAAGAACTTAAAGAGATTAAAACTAGGAGAAAGCAAAAAGCAAATTGTATTGATTTAATTAAAAAGCAAGCAGGAAAGTAAACAAGTAGCAGGTTGTTCGTGTAGGCAATAAACTAAGGGCGCTAAGTCTAGGGTGTTCTCAGGAAATCAGACAAGCAGATAAATCATTCAGTCAGGATCTAATTAAACTCAGTTCTATAACTCAAAACAAAGATATAGAATTAACCAAATTCCTTTGCGAGAATTCTCTAAGTCTAAGTGCAGTAATCCAAATTCCTTTGCAATTACTAACAGTTTAAACCAGCTTTAATTCCAAGTTTGATATGTTCACAATCTAATTAAACCAAATTCCATTGCGAGTAATTAAATTGCTCAATCTAAATAGTTCAGATTCTAAACATAACTGTCGTGTCGTATTTAGCAACGTAAGATCTAGATTCTAATTGATCAGGTTAGAACTAGCATTAAACACAATTTAGTTTCAAGAACATCTATTGATGTGAATCCTTAACTGAATTAATTATATCTAGCAAGTCATGAATCCCTATGAGAAACCCTAAACCTAACTATGAAACTACTCAGACATAGATGATGTAAACATAATCAATGAATTAATAGAAATCATAAAAGAGATTATAATATAAAAGGGGTTCGAAAACTTCTCCAAAACGAATGTAGTACATGATCAGATCAGCCCCAAAAGCTCTAAAAACTCTCTGCTCTAAGTTATGATAGCGAATGTAAAACAGAAACTAAAAACCTAATTAAATAGCTAAAACACGACTTGGGGCTTCTGTGTAAATATCTGGAAATTTCTGGGCATCTTTGCAATATCAGAAATGTTCATTAAACCGCCGAGAGTCTGGCCCAACACGCTATGCATCGACCGATGCAGGTGTGCAACGATCGACGCAATCATCAAATCTGGACAGTGAGCACAGTCTCTCGGGTCAAATCTCCAAAGTGCTCCAATTAGCTCCATAATCTCAACTTTTGCTCCCAACGTACGTGTACCTAATAAAACCTGCAAAAGACTCTAAAGGAACACCAAAAGACGCTAAAACAGACTTATATCATGGCATAAAACCGGTAAAAACCATGATATATCAGTTAGTTGGGGTGATTTACAACAACTTAAAAGCTAATGTGATAGTAGATGTTGAAATCTATAGTGTGGTTGATAACTTTATATACATGTTATATATCAACACTTTATTTTACTTGTTTACTACTTTCCACCATTTGTTGTGCTTAGTTTTAGTTAAAAACGAAAAGTTTATTGAAAATCTAAGGTTCTTTGTTTGATGCCTTAAGTATTACAATAACATTACAATAACATGCCAGCACTCGGGGCATGTCCAAAGTTTCGGACCACTTGGACAACAAGGTTATGGCGGATGAGCAGCACGCGAGCGGCAGTGGGGGGGGGGGGGGTAACATGCTTCCGGTGTGGACAACAGGGGAATAGATCTAGGGATCACAGGAACCCCATGACAGAAGAAGCAGTAGGACTAGTGCTGCTACGGCCACCCCCACCCAGGGAACAAGCAAAAGGACTTCTGGTCTATGTCGTTGGAGATAACGGAGGAGCCGAACCGGTTGTGGGTACATGGTTGTGTTATTCTATGTAAAAAATTCTTGATGAAGTATATTTGGTCAGAGCCTAATAGCTTATTTTTAGCAAACCGTGCAAGGGTCGGTTGTGGTTGGGGGAGTAGCAACCTACACCTTGGTTTACACGAGAGCTACACATAGATTTGTGAGCCCAAAGCTATCAAGATGATGAACCTTCAATGACACGTTCATAGCAGAAGCTACCGGAGTGGAGACGGCTGGAGCAGAGCGAATGTCGACTATGTGGGTTTTCAAAGAGGTTACAGTATTGTTAGATGGATGGACTTACCCAAGAACTTGATGAAAATGGAGTTGGGGTGCTACAAATTTATCTTGGGAATGGATTGGTTGACTCAACACCGAGCGATAATAGATTTCTCCAAGGCAACCATTAAAATTCCTTGAGGGGAGGAGAAGATAGCTTTCAAGGGAATGAAGACTTGGACAGGGGTTTTTCAATCATATCCATGCTACAAGAGAACGAGTTGTTCAAAAAAGGGAATGAGGCATTCCTAGCCACCATCTCCAAGGTGGAGGAAACATAAGCTCCAAGATTGTATATCATCCCAGTAGCTGTAGAATATCATGATGTATTCGCACAACTGAAAGGACCGCCACCATCAGGAAATGATGCTTTTACAATAGAGATGAAACCCAGGGCGACACCCGTGTCAAAGGAACCTTATCGTTTGGCACTTTTGGATATGGACGAGTTGAAGAATCAATTGGAAGACTTGGTGGAGGAAGGATTCATCCGACCAAGCAGTTCACCGTGGGGAGAACCTTTCATGTTTGTAACGAAGAAGAACGTAAGTCTCACACTGTATTGACTACCGAGGACTGAACAAGGTGACCATAAAAAATAAATACCCGTTACCAAGGATCAATGAGTTGTTGGAGCAACTAAAAGGAGCCTCATGGTTCTTTAAGATCAGTCTAGCTTTCGAGTATCACAAGATTCCAATAGCAGAGGAGGATATTCAGAAGATGATATTATGGACATGTTATGTACATAATAGTTCATGGTTATGCCATTTGGACTGACAAATACGCCAGCAGTATTCATGAAAATGATTAATGATGCTTTCAGGAGTACTTGGATGAGTGTCTCATCTTATTCATCGATCATATTTATTATACTCGAGCAGCAAAAAGGAGTTCGAATTCCATTTACGAATAGTTTTGGATAATCTATGGAGCAGAAGTTGTTTGCCAAGCTTAGCAAGTGCATTTTTGGCAGAGGAAGATTGAATTCCTATGCCATATGATTTCTGATACCGGCGTGACAGTAAACCCCAAGAAGATTGCTTCCATCACAAATTGGATTCTTGGGATTGGCAAAGTACTACCAAACGTTTAAGAAAGGATTCACCAACATGGCAAAAAAATTAGGTCTCTAAGCATATTTATAGGACAATGGCGAAAACAGTCTTTTGGCTAGTGAGGTGATATCAGGCTGGTACGTTTGGAGAGGAGTGATCGATGTCCGTCTATCTGACATGGCATGTCCGAGGCTCATGGTATGATGGCTCGGCATCGGGTGACGGTTGGATGATACTTGTGTCCAAGGAAACTCATGGAGGACATGAGATCGAGACTGGGTTGTTGCTATCGGGCTTGTGCTGCCGATGGCCGCAATCGAATACGAGCACAACGGGTGGAGGCCGGTCGATGGACGAGAACCGATAGATGATCATCGGCGCTCACAGAAGATGGACCACATCTGAGGGATTATTTGGAAAAAGCTTGGAGAAGCTTGAATCAGGTGATGCTGAACTAAGGTCTGGAGACCGAGGGGCGGCATCAAGCTTGCTTTGGCCGATGGGCCACGTCCGACGGATTTTATGGCGGAGGAAAATAACCTCCATCTTCATTTCTTATGATCTTTTTGTACTCCAAACAAATCCAAATCTCCAAAGAAACTCCAAGAACTCTCCAATGCTCCAAAATCACCTAAATCGATTCAAAAGATACCAAAACAAGAAAGCTATAATCCTAGACTCACTAACTCCTAAATGAGAGATTACATAAAGATATGTCTAAGAATGAATGAAAGGACACAAATTTATAAAAAAAAATATAAGTGCTAAAGTATGGACTCATCATAGACCATCGCCGTCAATTGCTAGAAGCAGCCAATCGCACAATGTCTCTCTGCAAATCGCTGTCTCCAGATTTCCACCTTGAACTATTGTCACTTTGATTTTTTTTTAGTGCCGTTTTTTCATTCTTCTCGGGATTAAGGTAAACCATAGCCTTCCCCCCCCCCTTTCTTCCTCTTCTATTGCGGTCATCGCCTCCGGAGTATTGGATCCCAATCTAACTTTAATATCTTCTCTCTTTCGCTTCTTCTTTAGACAGATCTAAGATCGGGAACCCATCTCATCTCCATCTCTTTTCTCATCTACCATACACCATTTATTTAAGTCCAAGGTGAGGACTGGTCGTGATCTCTATATCCTTTTCTCTCAATATCGAGACATTAGTCATTTGGTAATCGCATCTTCCTAGATATAATTGTGGAAATCAAGTTGTTGAATTGCGTTGATGTGAAAGAAAGAACCTTGAAGATGTAGTTATCGCTTAAAGGAATATTGTTGATTGATGTGTGATTGATGTGTGCCATATAGATGTGAAAGGTTTCCCCTAAAGGATATTGCTTGTCAGGACACATGGGCCGAGGGTAATGTATGTGACGTGATCCGTTGGCCGAGTGGTGAGGAAGGTGCGTGTTATGTGGACCGAGGGTATATCCAGTGACGTGTCCTTAGTCGATTAGGGCGTGACGCACCATCCTGAGATTCCATGTCGGCAGAGTGTGATGTGCAGTGAGGCACGCACCGGTTTGGATGACGGATTTTAGAGATGATAGAGGTCCAGCCACTGTACGGACCATGAGTGTATGGGCAATAGGATCTATGAAACACAAGGGGGGGGGGAGTTTAGGAAGAGTAGGTGTCATGACTGATACCAGAGTGCCTTTCCAAGTTATGACACCAAACTATCTCAACTGGAACAAATTTCTTATTCATGCATTTTGGACAAGGACAAAACATCTTACCGCTTACCAGGGTTATGATTTTTGCCCTAATAGATACATGAATATTTGAACCTGGTCTTGAAATTCTTTTGTCAGCCCTCCTTCCGTATCATTATGTCGACACATCCAATTTTATAACTCGTATATAGACATAATTTTGTAAAGAAATTTATTTTTTTGTTTGCTTCTTATGATGTGATTTTTCGTTTTTGATTATGGGGTATTTATAGAAATTTTTTTTGGATTACCAAAGAACTAGCAACGGATTTTAACAACGATTTTGCATTAAACAAAATTTAACATTGATTTCCCTTTGAAATTCCAACGTTTAGTTTATCGCAACATACCAGTATACCTTATTAAAAACGAGGCTATCTACCGCATAACCATATTTTTACTTTCCGTTGTCGGTTACTTTGAACTATGTTCGTTGTTAATTCGTTGTTTATATAGCGACACATTAACAAAAGTTTGTAGTGTTTAACCATTTTTTGTTGTCAATTCTGCGATCTATCCTACAAATTTACGACGAAATTTTTTCATCATAATTATGCGATGATATAACGATGAATTTAATTTTTTCGTCAATATGACGTCAGGCCGTTGCTTACTAGCTTAGGAAAAATTGACGATTTATCCACAAGCTCGATATCTTTAGCTATGTTGTATTTTTCGTCCCAACTCAGGTGTTTCCTTGTAGTGCTTTTTGTTTTGGAATTGTGCTTGATATTGCATGTCAATGAGATGGTTTTGTTGGTATCTAGGACCTGCACTCTCTGGGTAATCCAATTACTCACTCCTCCTTTGTCTTACATGTAATCCCAAAGAGAGTCAAGAGTAGAAGATCAGGTGCGGTGCCACGTTTACGGAAACATAGTATTCTCTTTTATTCGTTAGTTTAAAGACTTAAGTTGGTTTTTCAGTTTTCTTTGAAAGTTTTAAGCCGTTTAAGTTGAGGATTTAATAAAGTGGATTAGGTTTATAAGATTGTGGATGTGGTTTCTGAGATTCTGAATGTATATTACAAGGTTTTGGAAGTGTGGTGTGGAAGTTGAATCTGATGAAGGATCCTAAGGAATGGGTTATCAAAAACATTACAAGGTTTATGAATAGTTGTGACAACCAATAATGAATGACTAGTAGGCAGTAGCTAGTTCAGTTTCAAACACTTATTGCCATCATTTAAAAATTGGATCTTTAATTTTGTTTTTGAACGCAACTACACCACTATGAATCTCTCCACTTGGTTGTACATAGTCATGAATGTTAATATTTTTATTTATTTATTTTAGCGAAAAAACAAATCTAACATCCTAGAACGACTTAGTCATGTTAGTGGTTTCAAATCGAATCTCTATATTTATTAACGAGCTAGTAGAAATGGTCAGAGAACAACTAAAGGAAGCCTACAACCGTCAAAAGAGTTATATCGACAAGCATCGCAAGGACTTGGAGTTTGTAGTAGGTGATTCAGTGTATTTAAAGATGAGAACTTTCCAGGGTAACGATCCGAACCGTAAGTTGAAAATTTTGAAACCGAGATATATGGGTCCATTTGTGATAATTGAGAGAATTAGTACGGTGGCATACAAGTTAGAGTTGCTACAAGAGTTTTTCGACTTTCAAAACGTGTTCCATGCATATGTTTTGCAGAAAAATGTTTGGGAATCAGAATTGATCTTACCTAATCCACCGACAGAGTGAACCATAACTTCTCAATGATCAGTAAACTTGTTGGGATTGTGGGTTGCCGAGAGTTAGCGAATCACGAAAATAGAACCAAAATGGTATTGGTTTAATGGAAGAGAGATGAAATCAAACTAGATGTGTGGGAACTATGCAATCTAGATCATCCCTAATCTAACCCTAATCTACCACATTCTTTAGACCCAAGGAAATTACTCAGTAATCATTTAGATTCCATAAAAACCCATAAAGATGATGATAGAAATCATGATTAGGAAATTAAAAAAAGAATAGATTCACAAAGTAGGAAGGAATACTTGATTAAAGAATAAATGTTTACAAGAGTTTCAGATCTAAAAACAGTAAAAATGAACTTAGGAGAAGATAATATGGTCAAAAATTAGGAAAATAACCTCCGTCTTCATTTTTTATGCTCTTTTTGTACGCCAAACAATCCAAATCTCCAAGGAAACTCCAAGAACTCTTCAATGCTCCAAAATCACCTAAATCGACTCAAAAGACCAAAAAAAGAAAACTATAATCCTAGACTCACTAACTCCTAAATGAGTGATTTCCTAAAGATATGTCTAAGAATGAATGAAAAGGACAAAAAAGTATGAAAATATGAGTGCTAAAGTATGGACTCATTAGAGACCGCCGCTGTCCGTTTCTTGAAGCAGCCAATCGCACCATCTCGCTCGGCAAATCACCGTCGCCAGATTTCCACCCTCGAACTATCGTGTCTTTGATTTTTTTAGTGTCGTTTTTTTTCATTCTTCTCGTGATTAAGGTAAACCATTGCCTATTTCACCTTTTCTTACTCTTCTATTGCGGTCGTTGCCTCCGGAGTATCGGATCCCAATCTAACTTTAATATCTTCTCTTTTGCTTCTTCTTTGGACATATCTCAGATCGGGAACCCATTTTTGCAGATCCGGACCGTGAATCTCATCCCCATATTTCTCTCTCGCCAAAACAGTTGTCCACCAATGATTTAATTCTAAGGTAAGGAGTATTCGTGATATCTATCTCCTTCCCTCTCAATATCAAGACCTGAGTCCTTTGTTAATCACATATTTCTAGATAGAATGGTGTAAATCTAGTTGTTTCATTGCATTCATGTGAAAGAAAGCACCTAGAAAATGTAGGTTATCGCTAAAATGAATATGGTTGGTTGATGTGTAATTCATGTGTGCCATATAGATGTGAAAGGTTTCTCGTAGTGGGATATTACTTGTCAAGTCACGTAGGCTAAGGGTAAGGCCGGAGACGTGATGCTGGTGACATGTTATGTGGTCCAAGGGTAATTTAGGTAACGCTTCCTTAGTCTATGAGGGCGGGACGCACCATCCGGAGATGCCATGTGGGCAGAGTGTGATGTGCAGTGAGGCACGCGCCGGTTTTTGCGATGGATCTTATACATGACAGAGGTTCAGCCACTGTAGGGACCATAAGTGTACGGGCAATAGGCTATATGAAGCCAAGTGGGGAGTTTAGGAAGAGTAGGTGTCATGATTGATACCTGAGTTCCTTTTGAAGTGATGATGCCAAAAAGTCTCAACTGGAATAAATCTCCAATTCATGCATTTTGGACAAGGACAAAACATCTTACGGCCTCCCATGGTTATTGATGCATGCCCTACTTGATACATGAATATTTGAACCCTGTCTTCAAACTCTTTTGTTAGTCCTTGTAATACCCCGTCTCGTATTATCATCGACGGGCAGATTCTGTAACATCCCCAAACCGGTCTAAGGGCCGTTTGGGCTGTCTATGGACATAAGACCGAACCTAAGATCAAGGGCGATCAATAAGAGTGTTCCGTACGCAGAATAAGGTCAAGCTCAGCTGGAAAGGAGGCTGATCTCAAGTAAACCAGCTGGAAGTAGAATGGGTTAGCTCAAACAAGCTGAACAGCTGAGCTGATCAGCTGAGGCAACTGGTAGCTTGCTGAACTTAGCTAGCAGGAGTGTGCAAGTGTTGGACCAGCTGGTCAGCTAGTGTCACTAGCTGACCAAGGGGCTCATAAGCGAATGGACACCAACGGGAGGATGTGTCCATTCGCCCAACAAAAGGAAGCCCTTCTTATGGGCGGTTATGGGGGAACCTAAAGGCTATAAATAGGCCACTTGGGGGCCATTTTTGCGCACACATATACAAGCAGAAAGACCCAGAATTTCTCTAGGGCACAAGCCATAAAAACCGAGAATAAAGAGAGAGAGAGTTTAGGTAGAATCTTCAAGAAGGAGGCCGGCGGATCTAAGGCGTTGGTGGTTGAGTAAGACGAGTTGGATTGGAAACCATGGCTGGAGAACCAGCCAAGGATCATGGCAAATCAACCACAACATCCAAGTTAGAATCCGAGCCCTTTCTATGTCGGCCATGGCCAAGCCTTTGGGCCAATTGGTCGAATTGAATTTGTGGTCGGATTCTTTCTCTTCTACTCTTTCTGATTATAACCGGGCCATAGGAAGAATCTATAGTCGGCCTAAGGCGTGACCATGTTCTAAGCCTTACACGACCAGCCAAAGGCCTTGGTCGTGAAAAGAGCCATGAGCGGTTGTGCGTTTTAATCCACGCCTAAGGGCTGTAATGGGTTGTCGCATCTTGAACGGTTGAACGGCGCATATAGGGGGATGTTGGCCGAAGATCGAGAGATTGGAGCATGGCCGGCCTTAACGTGAATCGGATAAGTTCGTCCGGATTGAACGCGACCCTGAACCGAGCAGCGGCCGCATGGTACGACCATCATGCACCACAGAAAGCTTGACGCGACCGTGGGATGATCAAGTGCGACCACGGACTATCGCATGAACCGAAGGATTGGTCGCAACCGTCCGCGGAACGATCACATCCGTTCGTGCGAACAGTCGCGTCCGTTCGCGGACGTGCGACTGAACCGTGGAACGTGCGCAGTAGGACCGTGGTACGGGCGTGGTATGACCGTGACGACCCTCGCGTTGTTATCGTGTGCGACCGTGAACGTCCGTACGGACGAACGTACAGCACAACCGTAAGGACGTACGCACAGCCGTAACGGACGACCGCACGGACGTTTACGGACGACCG
The DNA here is from genome assembly GCA_030180135.1 of Orychophragmus violaceus. Classification (NCBI taxonomy): domain Eukaryota; kingdom Viridiplantae; phylum Streptophyta; class Magnoliopsida; order Brassicales; family Brassicaceae; genus Orychophragmus; species Orychophragmus violaceus. The sequence continues at coordinate 35,082,560 of CM058233.1, forward strand.
CATGGACGTCTACGGACGATCGCACGGGCGTACATGGATAACCACACTGACGTGTGCGAACGACCACACGGACGCGTTACGGTCTTGAACCGTGTACCGGTCTGGACGAGTTGAACGGTTGGAACATGGGGCGAATAGGAAATGACTTAGAAGAATTCTAGGTTGTGAACTGCATTGGGAAAATATGGGATCATGTAGAGTAATAGAAATGCTAAGTTGATCGGTTTAACTTGTATAAAGATTATTCATGAAGTATTTGTTTTCAGGTCATAAGGAGGATCATGGGGATGATTTGTCCTAGGCGAGGACACAAGGACCCAAGAGACGAGTGGTGTGATAGATAGACTCAATAGGACCGATACTCTTTATAGCATAATGACATTTGAACCACATTGTATTAATACCTTTGATTATTAATAAAATGTCTATTTATCTTATGTTGCTCATTGCCTTAGAATAGAATGGAATGAATTGAATGGATGGAATGGATGATTGTTTAGAATGGTTAAGTATATAACAAATAGGGTTGAGGTTCGTGAATGAACCTCAACTTAGAACGGATTGGTTAGTGGGACATCCTGTTGGGAATGTCCTGAAATCTACTGTACTATCTCTAGAAAGTATGATAAGTGTCGAGATCAGACATAAGTCATAAATACTGGGTGATCATGATGACTTGCTAGAGCCCGCTCTTGATCTATAAGTTTAGGACTTATTACCAGTATTGTATGATCCCAAAGGGTCACACACCATAGCTAACGGGAAAGTTAAATGGAATTAATACGGTTAGATGCAAGGCATTTACTGTATTTGTACAGAGAATTGGGCCAGACAAAAGACAGTCTTTTGTCTGATTTGGGTCTTGGGCCCAAAAGCCTAATAGGCCATTAGTTTAATTACTTGGGCCCATATAAGGAAGAGGAGGCGCCATTAAGCCCTAAGGCTCTGCGATTTTCAGCCTCAGCCGTCCTCTCTCTCTCTGTTAATTCCAACTTGGTCTAGCAGCCTGATCCAGTAGCTTGTAAGCATGTGGATACCTAGGAGGAGCCGGTAATCATCAGCTCTCTGTGATCTCTTCATTCCTTTGATCAATCCGCTGCAATCATAAGGTAATGATTCTGATCTGTTTATGATTCAACTGCAAATCACCTAGATCCTAGTTGATTATGTGCTAGGTTGTAATCTGATGAATTAAACCATGAAAAAACATAATCCTACAGTGGTATCAGAGCTAGGTCGTTAGGTTTTTGCCTTTTGGATCATACTAGGTTGTTTATTAGTTTGATGAATCGATTTTAATGAGTAAAATTGATTGAAACTTTGAAAACCTAGAAATAAGAAAAGCTTAATGTTTAAAGTCTACTTTGTATGTATCAATCGATGTTGACTTTTTGAATCGTGATGATGTCTTTGCTTTTATAATTGCTTTATAATCACGATCGCAAGGTTTGTTTTTGACTTATCATGGAATCGCTTTTGACTTTGCTTTGTCTTATAATTAAGAAACGATTCATAGGGTTTGTCAATGTTCAAAGCTTTTTGTCTTTATGTGAAAGAACATGATCGTTTGGTTGAAAAAGTCAATTGGTTTGCGATGATTATGTCATGATCGTAAGAAGCAATTGTTGATTGAATTAATTGAAAACAGTTGAAAACGTTTATGCTTGACTCGATTATTGAATATCACGTTCGATTGTTAACATAAGGTTAGCGATCATCAAGTTTTTGTTTTTAAGCTAAAGACAAAAACAATTCAAAGCCTTGATAATTGTGGTTCGTTTTTCCCAAACCCGCGACAATGAACCGATCAAACCGATTGTGGTTCATTGTCAGCTTTAGCTAAAACCGCAAGTTAGGTCAAAATTGGTTAAAACACAAGGTGTTTCTTCCCGGTTTTGGACTTAACCGAACCGATCCAATTTAATTGGTGGTTCAAGCGGTTAACCCAAATCGCGGTTTGCTGGAAATTATTTAATACAATTGGTATTATTTAATTTCTGGTTAAACCGGATTTAAATTCAAAAAAAAAATTGAATTTTAACCTAAACCGAAGGCTGGTCTAAGTTTGATTTGGTTGGACCAAATAATTTAGAGCTGGTCTGGTTTAGTAAATAACCAGTTGGATTTAGTAGTTAATTTGGTCTTGGACCAGAATTAATGAACCGACTCGGTTATGTCAAATTATTGGGCCAATTGGAATTCTGTGGTCTTGGGCCAAGAATTGGGCCTATAATTTGTGACCCAACCGAAAACTTTAATAAAACATTAAATTAGAAAGTTTCTTTGATTAGAAGTTTCTAATTTTGGCATGTTAAGAAATTTCTAAATATAGTATGTTTCCAATTTAGAAAGTTTCTAAAAATAGTAGGTTTCCCTAAATAGAAAATTTCCACATTTAGTAAGTTACCTGAAATGGAAAGTTTCCCAAAATAGTAATCTTCTATTTTTGGGAGGAAATCTATTGAAACCTAAAATCCTCAAAAACAATATCAAGCTTGGATGTCTTGCCCAATCTTGTCAGCTACTTAACGCTTATTCAATTACAGATATGGCTTACAGTGTGAGGTGTCTGTTTTTGCGTAAGTAAAGTAGTATATAGTCACTAATTTCATTGGGAGTCCCAGACTTTAGTGATTATTTGGATGTAAGAGATTGGTTTCCTTGACTGGGCCATCGGGAGTCCCGAGCCTTGAGACATCTGGTGTATTGGGCCTTGGGCCCAATTCACAACCGAGAGTTATTGGATATAACTAGCTGTGTGTATGCTTACCAAGTGAAGCTACTTCTGGGTGACGGCCAGTGGCCCACTTTGGATTTAGCTGAACATGGGTCTCGGAATCATTGCATTCTTATGAGGTTAAACAAAGAAATTTTGAATGCAATGCGAGTTTTCTTATAAGTTATTAAGATTACTCTTTTATGAACTGAATAACTAAAACTCTATTTATCTCTAAATTTCAGTTATGACTAGCACAAACAATCAAAACATTTTCTCGATCCGGTCTGTCCTTGAGATGGACAAACTGAACGGATCAAATTTCTTGACTTGGTCGCGGAACCTGAGGCTAGTCCTCAGGCAGGAGAGAAAGGACTATGTCCTTGAGAGAGCTCTCCCCGAGAGGATCAGGTCCAATGCCTCTCATGCAGTATATGATGCTTGGAATAAGCATTATAATGATGCGGTAGATGTGCGTGGTCTGATATTGGCTACCATGGACTCAGATTTGCTGAAGCAGTATGAGAACATGGAGTCGCCAATAGAGATGATCAGCAGCCTGAAATTGAAATTTCAGGAGCAGGTAAGAGTGGAGAGATACCAGTTGGTTAAGTCTCTCACTAGCTGCAAGCTACCAAATGATCATCCAGTGAGTCCTCATGTCAGTAAAATGATGGGTTACATTGATAACCTGAGGAATCTGGATTATCCAGTTAGCCAAGAATTGGCAACTGAGATCCTTCTGCAGTCACTGCCGTCAAGCTATGATAAGTTCAGAAGGAACTATATCAAGAAAGGCTTAACGAAGACGCTGACTGAACTGCATGATATGCTCAAGACAGTTGAGCCAAACGTGAAGAGTACCCTGTATAATCTCATAATGGAGAAGGGTAGGTTTACTAAACCTAGTACTGACAAGGGTGAAGACAAAGTTGTCCAGATTTTGAATCATGGCAAGCGTGTGTCTTCTGAGCCCGAGTCAGATACATCTTACGTTGGTAAGTGCTGCTACTGTAAAGAGACTGGGCATTGGAAGAGAGATTGCATTAAATTCATGGAAGATTATGAGGAGTTGAAGTTGATGTATGAGACTACTTCCTCAGGTATTCATGTTATTACTTCAAGTTCTACCTTATAGGTATTGGATACTGGTTGTGGCACTGATATTTGTTATAATATGCAGAGCCTAAGCAACAGTAGAACATTGAAGGAAGGACAAGTGGAACTGCATGTCTGGAAGGAGCTATGGATGCTGCCTCAGCCGTAGGGTTTTCACTTGTAGATGCATTTGAGGCTTGGTTTTGTATTAAGTAATTGCTACAATGTGCCTGCTTTAAGCAGAGTTGTCTTTCATTTTCTTGTAAGAATTTGAATGTTTTTCATTTTGATAAAAGACTAGTTTTGTTCTTTTGATCTCAATGAAATATTGATTGTAGCACCCTATTCAAGGAATGGGTTTTATATCTTAAACCAAAGAGTGCCTAAATGTAACATAAATACCGAATTGGTTTAAATATGATGAATTAAACCTGATTTTTCTTGGCGTAAATGTTTTGGTCACATAGAGTAAGTCGGATTCAGAAACCCCATAGTTGTGGACTTTTGGGCTCATTTGATCGGATATCTTATGAGACTTGAATTCTGCTTACTGGACCAAAAGACAAAGGGCCCATCTTAGCCGAGCTAGAGAAAGGCCCAAAGGCTTATTGGACCTTGAACATACTCATGTATGTGGCCCAATGAGCAGTAATGCCAGAGAAAATTTACTGTACTTCATTATCTTTACTGATTACTTCAGTGAGTATGACTGTGTTCATTTGATGAGACACGAGTCGGAATTCTTTGAAATGGTCGAAAGAGTTCCAGAATGAGGTATAGAATCTGAGTGACAGAAGTATTGAGACTCTGGATTAGATCACGAGTGAGAATACTTAAGTCATTGATGGTGTGATCATCTGAATGAGTGTGAAGTCGTTTCACAGCTCATTTCTCCTGAAAACCTTAAGGTGTTTCTGTGAGAAAGAATCAGATCTTATTAGAAATGATTAAAGATGAGTCACACGAATCTTCCATGATATTCTTTAAGAATAACGCTCTAGAAATATCTAAGTTTACGCTGAAATAGTTCCACCAATATCAGTTGAAAGACACCACATAAATGTGGACTGGAAATGATCCAAATTCGTCTTTACTGAGTATTTGTAGTTGAGCTACTTCGCTGGTTGTCCAAGGGAAACCAAGGCTTGTTACTTTTTACGTCCATTCTGAAAACTAAGTTAGGTTGTTCGGAATTCTGTTTTCTAAAAGGAAAGTTGCTTTCCAAGAAGAACAGTGGGAGTAAAAGTATAACTCGAAGAAATTCGAGAAATACAGGAGGCTGCTCAACCTGTTGAGGGAGAGCAGCGGATGGATTTACAGATTTCTGTAGAATCTACACCTGTAGAGCCTGAAGTTCGCAGATCTGAATGAATCCGTCACTAATCCGATAGTGATTTCTCGTGATTAGTTGCCATGATCTGATGATCATTGAAAGTGACGAACCTGCGAAATTCACAGAAGCGAAAGTGAGCCCGGACTCCGAAAAATTATACTGTATGTAAGTTAGCTTCATCGATCCATTCATGGATAGAAGCAAGCATATCGGAGTTGGAATCTTCGTTCTGTTGAAGTAGTCAAGGTTTTGACTTGAACAGGAACGAGATGGAACTGTGCGTTTACTAATAGATAAGTGGGAGTGATATTGCATTTCTCATAGCGTATGTCGATGACATACTGATTCTCGGAAATAACGTTCCAATGCTGCAGTCGGTAAAGGACTGGCTTGGGAGTTGGCTTTATGATTGACATGGGTAAAGCCACGTATGTTCTTGGATTTTGGATCTAAAATAGAGATCCAAAAGAGCTGATAGGACAAAGTCAGAATTCTTATATTGACAAAGTCCTACACGTTTCCAGCATTCCAAGAAGGGTTTTATGCCAATGTCACATGGCATTACGTTAAGCAAGAAACAGTGTCCTACGATAACTGCTGAGCTTGAATGCATGGATGAGATTCCATATGCGTCGGCAATTGGATCTATCATGTATGCCATGACACGTACTTGTTTTGATGTTGCTTTAAAGTTAAGCAAGACAAGTAAAGACCAGTCAAATCCAGCAAAGAATCACTGGATAAACGTAATGAATATCCTAAAGTATTTGGAAAATACTTAGGATAAGTTCTTGATTTACGGAGAAAGTGAGGTGCTACAAGTCGATAGAGTCTGAAAGGCAAGTTTCCAACAGACAAAGATGATTTCCGGTCACAGTCCGGTTATATCTTGTGTCTGTCTGGCGGTGCAAGGCACTGTTGCTGACTCCATGACTTAAGCTGAACATTTCGCAGCTCGGGTAGCGGCGAAAGAGGTTGTTTGGATAGAAAAGTTCATCACTGAACTTGATGTGGCTAACTGCACATCTGAGATCCAAACACATTGAGGGTAGGTATAACCTATTCCGTGAGATAAATGACAGAGGTGTTAAGTAGATCAGCAAGTTTCAACGAATGAGAACGTTGCTAATCTATTAACGAAGCCACTCCTTAGGCCTAAGCACGAGTCGCGGACTGTAGCTGTAGGATAAGTGAAATTAAGATGTAGTCTTAATTTCAGTGGGAGTTTGTAAAGGGCTTTATTTAGTTGTTTTGAAAGGTTCATGTAAACATAATATTTTATGTTTATGAAATCTATGATTTCTGGATTATTTTAACTGTGATATAAATAATCGTTCCAAAATGATTCATGTCATTATATATGGGCCATCGAAGTACATGAGTAGACTTGATCCTGAAACCCCATATTTAACGGAATGACATAAATCATAGTGTCCATAGTCGAAGGTTGTTGAAATTGGAACACCAACAACCACTTGAGACTAGATTGTGTTGAGACTTATGACCAAATTTCGAGGGGTCATAGATGCGCGGCATCAAAGTCGACACATAGGTATATGTAGGGGAGCATATGACCGGACATGGCCCGCTGATGAGAACTCTACAAGATATTAATATCTGTGTCATAAGAGGTTCTCATATACGACTATAGAGTATAGTCCTTAGACCTGAGTTCGCATGCATGTGGCTGCACATGGAGTGATGCGCTTTGATCATTGTCTAACGCTGTTTCGTAACTGGGAGCTATAAGGACCTTGGTTGGGTGTATTATAAAGTGTGTAGTTCATAGTGATGGAACAAGATGGGATTTGTCCCTGCCGTTTAACGGAGGTAATATCTCTAGGCCAATCGGAGACTTGATAGCTGGTAAGAGAGTGGCCACTCCCAAACGGACTTGCCCAAGTCGTTTGCATTGTCAGTATCAAATCTGGTCCGATGAACATGGTCTGGCTATATAAGGATGACACGCATCTTGCCTTATGCCAGATCGAAATATTGAGACAAAAGGATTAGGGAATGTAGGATTCCAGTACAAGTGGGAGATTGTTGGGAATGTCCTGAAATCTACTGTACTATCTCTAGAAAGTATGATAAGTGTTGAGATCAGACATAAGTCATAAATACTGGGTGATCATGATGACTTGCTAGAGCCCGCTCTTGATCTATAAGTTTAGGACTTATTACCAGTATTGTATGATCCCAAAGGGTCACACACCATAGCTAACGGAAAAGTTAAATGGAATTAATACGGTTAGATGCAAGGCATTTACTGTATTTGTACAGAGAATTGGGCCAGACAAAAGACAGTCTTTTGTCTGATTTGGGTCTTGGGCCCAAAAGCCTAATAGGCCATTAGTTTAATTACTTGGGCCCATATAAGGAAGAGGAGGCGCCATTAAGCCCTAAGGCTCTGCGATTTTCAGACTCAGCCGTCCTCTCTCTCTCTGTTAATTCCAACTTGGTCTAGCAGCCTGATCCAGTAGCTTGTAAGCGTGTGGATACCTAGGAGGAGCCGGTAATCATCAGCTCTCTGTGATCTCTTCATTCCTTTGATCAATCCGCTGCAATCATAAGGTAATGATTCTGATCTGTTTATGATTCAACTGCAAATCACCTAGATCCTAGTTGATTATGTGCTAGGTTGTAATCTGATGAATTAAACCATGAAAAAACATAATCCTACACATCCGTCTCGGGCCTATGGCCGGGATGGGGTGTTTTAGATTCAGAACCGGAGAAATCATCGAAAGGACATTTTGGTAAATTTGTCAAGAGAAGGGGGTATTGGTAATTTTAAGAAAAATAGGAGTCGAAAAGAAACAGAGAGGAAAATAATTATTATTAATTAATAAATATTATTTAGACGATGGAAACACATAAGATGGATTTAGAACACTTTTCAGGTTTATCGGGAAAAACAAATAAAACGTAAATTTCTCGAGAAGCCTATTTTTCGAGTTTCGAAGCTACGAGAGGTCAAAATGGATTAATAAAATTATGAAAATTATATGTGGAGATTCAATAAAGAAAATGGCATCTGAGTATTTTTGCGTATTTTCGAGAATTTATTGGTAAGACGAGAATCGCGGATCAATGCTCATAATAAGGTGGCTATTCATGATTGGCTGGAGGATGCCACTTGTAACTGTTGGGTGAGTGGATAGATGGCAAGCATCCATGATCATTTTCAAAACAAGAAGACAAGTGTCCCTTAAAATCTTGGTGGCCAAGTTTCTTCATGGCTATATAAAGGAGCCATTTCATCCTTGAGAAACTCACACCAAAAACCATCAGCTCTTCTCCTCCTCCTCCTCTCTATCCCTCTCCAGCAGCTAGACACCACCTCCTCCTCCTTTCCCTTGGTTTCTTGTTTTACAAGAAAGTCCATAAAACCCCTTAAAAATATCCTAAAATCCGATAAATAATTTTCAAATATCCCTAAGCTTGCCAAATAATCCGTAAGTATTTCCCAAACACTAAACAGTCCATAAACACATAAATTATCCTAAACACTCTCCCAAACCATTGTCAGAATCTCGCCGGACTGCCCGAGAAGTTGCTGGAATCTTGCCGGAGCTTCGTCGGAGCCGCCCTTAGCCTCACCGTCCTCTTGCTGGTTTTCTCCTCAGTCGTCAAAGGTTCACCATAGTTTGGACCATTGAATAACCGCAGGAGTCAATGCGGTTATCCCGGTCAACGTCGGTGGTCAACACTAGTCAAAGGCAATAACCGCCACCGGAGATCAGTCAACACCAGAGATCTTAGCCAATCGGTCAGTCGTGGTCAACACGGTTCAGTGGGTCAAATCATGTTGGGTCAATACTTGGTCAATGTTTAGGTTAACAGTTCGGAGTTATCTGGGTTCATCAGGTTCATAGGTTCGTGGGTCTCGGAGTTCCGTCAGCCGTTCACGGGTCACATCCGCCATCTCTAATTCACTGTGAGTTTGTTATGTGTGATTGGTTGTTGCATTCAAAATAGATCGAGTCTACATATAGACACCAAAATTAACCGTAGAGTCGTAGGATATCGTATCCGGATTTCGAATATGGTAGAATGCGTTCAGGTTGATTAAATAATTGGAAAATTAAATAAACTAGCTAGGATAATAAATATGCATATCACATTTAAATACTTGTAAATGGAATGATGATTGTTTGCGTAGATATAATTGATTGCTTGATTACTTGATTGTTGAGTGTTGCATTGCTAACTTAACTTTTTGTGTGTATATAGTAGAGGTAATTCTACGTAAATATTTCGGTTAGTACGAAATGTGGATATTTATGTACGTGGTGGATGTTGGTTATTTCAGTTATCATTTTGAGTAACGGGGTAACTGTATTGCATGCATTTATTTATGATGAGTTGTGGATCATGCAATACAGCTACAACGTGAAAACAAATGATGGTCTGAATGAACCGTTTTATCAAGACCCGTAAAGATAACCATTTTTCATTGCATCTTGCATCATGTTAGGGTAGATTTGTTGCATTGCATTAGATTGATTGGTTGATTGGTTAGCATATTATGATTGCAATGACTGATTGGTTAGGTTGTTAGACGTGTGCTTTGGTTAAGAGTTAAGCTTTTCTTAGTTAATAGTTGGAATTCATTCGTTTGGTGGTTTAGTAACATTCTGTTAGTCAAGAATAAACGCTTTGTTAGTAGCATACATTAGATGGAATTGTAAGTTATTGGTTAGTATTGCTTCTGAGGAGTGGTTAGAAATTCGATTTGGTTTAAGTTTCAGAATTGATAATCGGTTAGGTAGTCATTTACGTACTACGGCTATGGAACTGTATGTTATTGATAATTAGCCACACATGTTCTTGTTTGATTGGTGTGTGACTAATTTCCAATAAATATATAAGATAGAAACATTGATGCATAAGTTAGTTTTAGATTGTCTAACAATTTTAGTGTTGGAAAGCAGGTTGATGCAGGACGTGATCGAACCCGAACCGCAAAGATTTGAGTTTTGTGAGTCGTTATGGGAACGACATCAGTTCAGATTTTGTGAAGATTTAGTGTGGCAATCAGAGCTGAGGTTGTTAAATGTAGCGTTTCAGTGTGGTTTTAGAAAGGAGTTCTTGGTGTCAGTTGTTATCAGAAAAATGTTAGAAGTGTCAGTTCGAGATATCAATCTTAGGGAAATTCAGTACTCGCAAGACATGGATCATTAATGGATTGAGTTATCTTGGGTATCGGCAAAACCGAAGTAGTTCTTGGCAGGAGTTATGTGTGTTGCGGTTTTGAGTGGAGCATCAGAGTGGCACATCGGATTTGGGAAATCAGAGTCAAACAATTCAATTGGATTACGTTTGAGATCAAAATAAGAGGTTCGAGTGGAGAAGGGAACTATGAAATCAGAGTTAAGCAGTTCAAATGGAGCAGTAGAATGCGGAAGTCAGAGTTAAAAGGCATGAGGGGAAGCATTGAACCTGTTAAGTTAAGCAAAACAGAACTACAGAAAAAGTATGGAGTAAAAAAATCAGTGTGGTTCCGGAACGAAGTTTTTAGAGTTGCGGAACCAGTTGAGAGTGAAGCAGCAATTGCAAAGTCAGATCCAGAAGTGAGCACTAAATTTACAGGAAGTTCGGTTTCAGATTTGAGGTTTAATCAAACGGAGAATTCAGGAGCCGAAATCTGTATGAAGGGGAGAATGTAATACCCCGTCTTGTACTATCATCAATGAGCAGATTTGGAACTAGAGAAAATTGATGAAAGGACATTTTTGTAATTTTGTCCAAAGAAGGGTGTTTTGGTAATTTCAAGGAAAACAGGAGTCGGGAAGCAACATAGGGAAAAATAATCTCTTATTAATTAATAAATATTATTTTGAAGACGGAAACACAAAAGATGGATTTTAGAAGACTTTTCGGTTTTATGGGTAAAGAAAACCGATAAACTGTAAAATCCCCGAGAAGCTTATTTTTACAGTTTCGGAAGCTACAAGAGGTCATCATGGATTAATAAAATTATGGAAAATTATTTGTGGAGATTCAGGTAAAGAAAAATGGCATTGGAGTATTTTTATGGATTTTTCATGAGTTTATCGGTTATACCTAAATCGCGGATCAAGACGCTGACTAAGGAGGCGATCTCTTATAGGCTGGAGGATGCCACTTGTCACTGTTGGGCGAATTGAATCTAGAAGGTTCAAGAAGAGGATAGGTGTCTAGCATCCATGATTTTTTCATAACAAAAAGACAAGTGTCCCTTAAAAGCTTGGTGACCAAGTTTCTCCATGGCTATATAAAGAAGCCATTTCACCCTTCGGCAACTTACACCAAAAACCATCATCTCTTCTCCTCCTTCCCTCTCTCCCTCGCCGGCAAACAACCACCACCTCCTCCTCGCTTCCCTTGGTTTCTTGTTTTACAAAAAGTCCTTAAAACCCCTTCAAAATATCCTAAAACCCCTAAAATAATTCCCAAAAATCCCTAAGCTTCCCAAATAATCCCTAAGTTTTTCCCAAACACTAAATAGTCACTATACACCTAAATTAGCCTGAAAACTTTCCCAAACCTTTATCGGAATCTCGTCGGACCGCCAGAGAAGTCGCCGGAGTCTCGCCTGAGCCACCCTTAGCCTCTTCGTCCTCTTGCCGGTTTTCTCCTCAGTCGACGAAGTTTCACCAGAGTGTAGACCATTGAATAACCTCCAGAATCAATGCGGTCAGACCGGTGAATGCCGGTGGTCAACACTAGTCAACGACAGTCAACAGTGGCAGAATCAGTCAACGCCGGAGACCTTGGCTAACCGGTTAGACAACGGATAAATTTTGGTCAGTGGTCAATGTGGTTCAGTGGGTCAACTCTCTTCGGGTCAGTGCGTGGTCAAAGTTTGGGTCAACGGTTTGGAGTTATTGGGATTTGTCGGGTACAGAGGTTCGTGGTTCTTGCAGTTTCGTCAACCGTTCTCGGGTCACATCCGTCATCATTTATTTATTGTGAGTTGGTTATGTCTGATTGATTGCTGCATTAGAAATAGACCGAGTCTGCATATAGATCCCAAAATAAAAAACCGTAGTCGTAGGATATCGAATCCGGAATTCGAATATGGTATAATGTGTTTAGGTTGATTAAATAATTTGAAAATTAAATAAACTATCTTGGAGAATAAATATGCATAGGACGTTTAAATAATGGTAAATGGCATGATGGATTGTTTGCGTATATAGAATTGATTATTTGATTGCTTGATTGTTGAGTGTTGCATTGCATAGAAAACAGCATGACTAGGAAATATATATATAGTATAAGAACTGTAATAAATGAATATATATACGGAAATTAAGAGTTAAACTAAAATACGGTTAAAATACATAACACACATTAGAATATAATAACCGGGTTGGGACTAGTTAGACGGGTTATCGGGTTAAAATATTAAATATAAATAATTAGAAGTCAAGATATAAGTAAGTTTACTAATCTCTTTTCATAGATGAGATAATTAAAACATAAAATAAGGAATGGAATTGAAAGATATGATTTTGGGTTAAGCCGTCTAGGGGGTTAGTAAGTTTATTAACTGCAATCTAGCGGTGAAATAATTAATAATTAAAATTAAGGAATGAAATTAGATGAATTAATTTGAGGCTACATGATTAGTAAGTTTACTAATCCCAAGGTAGCAAATTAAAATGAATTAGGTTTTAAACTAAGAATTAAATAATAATTAAACCTAAGTAATTATCTAATTGGTGATGTGTTGTTATTGATGCTTCATTGTTTATCTACTCCGGTGTTGGGCCGAGTAGACAGTTTGATTGTGTGATTGTTTATGTACTCCGGTGTTTGGGCGGGTAGTCTATGTTGGTGGATACTTATTCTGGTACGGGACCTGATAGATTATGTGGTGTTGATGAATGTGTTGGGAATGTCCTGAAATCTACTGTACTATCTCTAGAAAGTATGATAAGTGTCGAGATCAGACATAAGTCATAAATACTGGGTGATCATGATGACTTGCTAGAGTCCGCTCTTGATCTATAAGTTTAGGACTTATTACCAGTATTGTATGATCCCAAAGGGTCACACACCATAGCTAACGGGAAAGTTAACAAGGAATTAATACGGTAAGATGCAAGGCATTTACTGTATTTGTACAGAGAATTGGGCCAGACAAAATACAGTTTTTTTGTCTGATTTGGGTCTTGGGCCCAAATGCCTAATAGGCCATTAGTTTAATAACTTGGGCCCATATAAGGGAAGAGGGGCGCGCCTAGGGTATTCTCACCACCTCTGCGATTTTGCCTCAGCCGTCCTCTCTCTCTCTCTGTTGATTCCAACTTGGTCTAGCAGCCTGATCCAGTAGCTTGTAAGCGTGTGGATACCTAGGAGGAGCCGGTTATCATCAGCTCTCTGTGATCTCTTCATTCCTTTGATCAATCCGCTGCAATCATAAGGTAATGATTCTGATCTGTTTATGATTCAAATGAAAATCACCTAGATCCTAGTTGATTATGTGCTAGGTTGTAATCTGATGAATTAAACCATGATCACACATAATCCAACAGTGGTATCAGAGCCTAGGTCGTTAGGTCTTTGCTTTTTGGATCATACTAGGTTGTTTATTAGTTTGATGAATCGATTTTAATGAGCAAAATTGATTGAAACTTTGAAAACCTAGAAATAAGAAAAGCTTAATGTTTAAAGTCACTTTGTTTCAATCGCATGTTGACTTTTTGGATCGTGTGAATAAGCAATCAATTAGCGATCGATTATGTCATGAATCGAATTGGAAAAGTCAAAAGCAATTATTGAATTACGATCGCATGTTGACTTAAGGTAAATTAAGTATCAATCGATCAAGTGATTGTTTAATTTGGAAAAGGTCAAAATCGTTTTGTCTTTTAGTGATTGTCATGATCGTAAAGTGAATGTCATGAAACGAATTGGAAAAGTCAAAAGTGATTGATTGAATTAATTATCAAACAATTTGGAAAAAGTCAATTGTTAGCGATCGATTATGGTTCAAGCGGTTAACCCAAATCGCGGTTTGCTGAAAATTATTTAATACAATTGGTATTATTTAATTTCTGGTTAGACCGGATTTAAATTCAAAATTGAATTTTAACCTAAACCGAAGGCTGGTCTAAGTTTGATTTGGTTGGACCAAATAATTTAGAGCTGGTCTGGTTTAGTAAATAACCAGTTGGATTTAGTAGTTAATTTGGTCTTGGACCAGAATTAATGAACCGACTCGGTTATGTCAAATTATTGGGCCAATTGGAATTATGTGGTCTTGGGCCAAGAATTGGGCCTATAATTTGTGACCCAACCAAAAACTTTAATAAAACATTAAATTAGAGAGCTTCTAATATTAGAAGTTTCTAATTTTGGCATGTTAGGAAACTTCTAAAAATAGTATGTTTCCGATTTAGAAAGTTTCTAAAAATAGTAGGTTTCCCTAAATAGAAAGTTTCCACATTTAGTAAGTTACCTGAAATGGAAAGTTTCCCAAAATAGTAATCTTCTATTTTTGGGAGGAAATCTATTGAAACCTAAAATCCTCAAAAAAAATATCAAGCTTGGATGTCTTGCCCAATCTTGTCAGCTACTTAACGCTTATTCAATTACAGATATGGCTTACAGTGTGAGGTGTCTGTTTTTGCGTAAGTAAAGTAGTATATAGTCACTAATTTCATTGGGAGTCCCAGACTTTAGTGATTATTTGGCTGTAAGAGATTGGTTTCCTTGACTGGGCCATCGGGAGTCCCGGGCCTTGAGACATCTGGTGTATTGGGCCTTGGGCCCAATTCACAACCGAGAGTTATTGGATATAACTAGCTGTGTGTATGCTTACCAAGTAAAACTACTTCTGGGTGACGGCTAGTGGCCCACTTTGGATTTAGCTGAACATGGGTCTCGGAATCATTGCATTCTTATGAGGTTAAACAAAGAAATTTTGAATGCAATGCGAGTTTTCTTATAAGTTATTAAGATTACTCTTTTATGAACTGAATAACTAAAACTCTATTTATCTCTAAATTTCAGTTATGACTAGCACAAACAATCAAAACACTTTCTCGATCCGGTCTGTCCTTGAGATGGACAAACTGAACGGATCAAATTTCTTGACTTGGTCGCGGAACATGAGGCTAGTCCTCAGACAGGAGAGAAAGGACTATGTCCTTGAGAGAGCTCTCCCCGAGAGGATCGGGTCCAATGCCTCTCATGCAGTATATGATGCTTGGAATAAGCATTATAATGATGCGGTAGATGTGCGTGGTCTGATATTGGCTACCATGGACTCAGATTTGCTGAAGCAATATGAGAACATGGAGTCGCCAATAGAGATGATCAGCAGCCTGAAATTGAAATTTCAGGAGCAGGTAAGAGTGGAGAGATACCAGTTGGTTAAGTCTCTCACTAGCTGCAAGCTACCAAATGATCATCCAGTAAGTCCTCATGTCAGTAAAATGATGGGTTACATTGATAACCTAAGGAAACTGGATTATCCAGTTAGCCAAGAATTGGCAACTGAGATCATTCTGCAGTCACTGCCGTCAAGCTATGATAAGTTCAAAAGGAACTATATCAAGAAAGGCTTAACGAAGACGCTGACTGAACTGCATGATATGCTCAAGACAGTTGAGCCAAACGTGAAGAGTACCCTGTATAATCTCATAATGGAGAAGGGTAGGTTTATTAAACCTAGTGCTGACAAGGGTGAAGACAAAGTTGTCCAGATTTTGAATCATGGCAAGCGTGTGTCTTCTGAACCCGAGTCAGATACATCTTACGTTGGTAAGTGCTGCTACTGTAAAGAGACTGGGCATTGGAAGAGAGATTGCATTAAATTCATGGAAGATTATGAGGAGTTGAAGTTGATGTATGAGACTACTTCCTCAGGTATTCATGTTATTACTTCAAGTTCTACCTTATAGGTATTGGATACTGGTTGTGGCACTGATATTTGTTATAATATGCAGAGCCTAAGCAACAGTAGAACGTTGAAGGAAGGACAAGTGGAACTGCATGTCTGGAAGGAGCTATGGATGCTGCCTCAGTCGTAGGGTTTTCACTTGTAGATGCCTTTGAGGCTTGGTTTTGTATTAAGTAATTGCTACAATGTACCTGCTTTAAGCAGAGTTGTCTTTCATTTTCTTGTAAGAATTTGAATATTTTTATTTTGATAAAAGACAAGTTTTGTTCTTTTGATCTTAATGAAATATTGATTGTAGCACCCTATTCAAGGAATGAGTTTTATATCTTAAACCAAAGAGTGCCTAAATGTAACATAAATACCGAATTGGTTTAAATCTGATGAATTAAACCTGATTTTTCTTGGCGTAAATATTTTGGTCACATAGAGTGAGTCGGATTCAGAAATCCCATAGTTATGGACTTTTGGGCTCATTTGATCGGATATCTTATGAGACTTGAATTCTGCTTACTGGACCAAAAGACAAAGGGCCCATCTTAGCCGAGCTAGAGAAAGGCCCAAAGGCTTATTGGACCTTGAACATACCCATGTATGTGGCCCGATGAGCAGCAATGCCAGAGATAATTTCCTGTACTTCATTATCTTTACTGATTACTTCAGTGAGTATGACTGTGTTCATTTGATGAGACACGAGTCAGAATTCTTTGAAATGGTCGAAAGAGTTCCAGAATGAGGTATAGAATCTGAGTGACAAAAGTATTGAGACTCTGGATTAGATCACGAGTGAGAATACTTAAGTCGTTGATGGTGTGATCATCTGAATGAGTGTGAAGTCGTTTCACAGCTCATTTCTCCTGAAAACCTGGAGGTGTTTCTGTGAGAAAGAATCAGATCTTATTAGAAATGATTAAAGATGAGTCACACGAATCTTCCATGATATTCTTTAAGAATAACGCTCTAGAAATATCTAAGTTTACGCTGAAATAGTTCCACCAATATCAGTTGAAAGACACCACATAAATGTGGACTGGAAATGATCCAAATTCGTCTTTACTGAGTATTTGTAGTTGTGCTACTTCGCTGGTTGTCCTAGGGAAACCAAGGCTTGTTACTTTTTACGTCCATTCCGAAAACGAAGTTAGGTTGTTCGGAATTCTGTTTTCTAAAAGGAAAGTTTCTTTCCAAGAAGAACAGTGGGAGTAAAAGTATAACTCGAAGAAATTTGAGAAATACAGGAGGCTGCTCAACCTGTTGAGGGAGAGCAGCGGATGGATTTACAGATTTCTGTAGAATCTACACCTGTAGAGCCTGAAGTTCGCAGATCTGAATGAATCCGTCACTAATCCGAGAGTGATTTCTCGTGATTAATTGCCATGATCTGATGATCATTGAAAGTGACGAACCTGCGAAATTCACAGAAGCGAAAGTGAGCCCGGACTCCAAAAAATTATACTGTATGTAAGTTAGCTTCATCGATCCATTCATGGATAGAAGCAAGCATATCGGAGCTGGAATCTTCGTTATGTTGAAGTAGTCAAGGTTTTGACTTGAACAGGAACGAAGTGGAACTGTGCGTTTACTAATAGATAAGTGGGAGCGATGTTGCATTTCTCATAGTGTATGTCGATGACATACTGATTCTCGGAAATAACGTTCCAATGCTGCAGTCGGTAAAGGACTGGCTTGGGAGTTGGTTTTATGATTGACATGGGTAAAGCCACGTATGTTCTTGGATTTTGGATCTAAAGATAGAGATCCAAAAGAGCTGATAGGACAAAGTCAGGATTCTTATATTGACAAAGTCCTACACGTTTTCAGCATTCCAAGAAGGGTTTTATGCCAATGTCACATGGCATTACGTTAAGCAAGAAACAGTGTCCTACGATATCTGCTGAGCTTGAATGCATGGATGAGATTCCATATGCGTCGGCAATTGGATCTATCATGTATGCCATGACACGTACTTGTTTTGATGTTGCTTTAATGTTAAGCAAGACAAGTAAAGACCAGTCAAATCCAGCAAAGAATCACTGGATAGACGTAATGAATATCCTCAAGTATTTGGAAAATACTTAGGATAAGTTCTTGATTTACGGAAAAAGTGAGGTGCTACAAGTCGATAGAGTCTGAAAGGCAAGTTTCCAACAGACAAAGATGATTTCCGGTCACAGTCCGGTTATATCTTGTGTCTGTCTGGCGGTGCAAGGCACTGTTGCTGACTCCATGACTTAAGCTGAACATTTCGCAGCTTGGGTAGCGGCGAAAGAGGTTGTTTGGAAAGAAGAGTTCATCACTGAACTTGATGTGATTCCCAGCATAGATGAGGCTAGCTTCACATCAGAGGTCCAAACACCTTGAGGGTAGGTATAACCTATTCCGTGAGATAAATGACAGAGGTGTTAAGTAGATCAGCAAGTTTCAACGAATGAGAACGTTGCTAATCTATTAACGAAGCCACTCCTTAGGCCTAAGCACGAGTCGCGGACTGTAGCTGTAGGATAAGTGAAATTAAGATGTAGTCTTAATTTCAGTGGGAGTTTGTAAAGGGCTTTATTTAGTTGTTTTGAAAGGTTCATGTAAACATAATATTTTATGTTTATGAAATTTATGATTTCTGGATTATTTTAACTGTGATATAAATAATCGTTCCAAAATGATTCATGTCATTATATATGGGCCATCGAAGTACATGAGTAGACTTGATACTGAAACCCCATATTTAACGAAATGACATAAATCATAGTTTCCATGGTCGAAGGTTGTTGAAATTGGAACACCAACAACCACTTGAGACTAGATTGTGTTGAGACTTATGACCAAGTTTCGAGGGGTCATAGATGCGCGGCATCAAAGTCGACACATAGGTATATGTAGGGGAGCATATGACCGGACATGGCCCGCTGATGAGAACTCTACAAGATATTAATATCTGTGTCATAAGAGGTTCTCATATACGACTATAGAGTATAGTCCTTAGACCTGAGTTCGCATGCATGTGGCTGCACATGGATCGATGCACTTTGATCATTGTCTAACGCTGTTTCGTAACTGGGAGCTATAAGGACCTTGGTTGGGTGTATTATAAAGTGTGTAGTTCATAGTGATGGAACAAGATGGGATTTGTCCCTGCCGTTTAACGGAGGTAATATCTCTAGGCCAATCGGAGACTTGATAGCTGGTAAGAGAGTGGCCACTCCCAAACGGACTTGCCCAAGTCGTTTGCATTGTCAGTATCAAATCTGGTCCGATGAACATGGTCTGGCTATATAAGGATGACACGCATCTTGCCTTATGCCAGATCGAGATATTGAGACAAAAGGATTAGGGAATGTAGGATTCCAGTACAAGTGGGAGATTGTTGGGAATGTCCTGAAATCTACTGTACTATCTCTAGAAAGTATGATAAGTGTCGAGATCAGACATAAGTCATAAATACTGGGTGATCATGATGACTTGCTAGAGTCCGCTCTTGATCTATAAGTTTAGGACTTATTACCAGTATTGTATGATCCCAAAGGGTCACACACCATAGCTAACGGGAAAGTTAACAAGGAATTAATACGGTAAGATGCAAGGCATTTACTGTATTTGTACAGAGAATTGGGCCAGACAAAATACAGTTTTTTTGTCTGATTTGGGTCTTGGGCCCAAATGCCTAATAGGCCATTAGTTTAATAACTTGGGCCCATATAAGGGAAGAGGGGCGCGCCTAGGGTATTCTCACCACCTCTGCGATTTTGCCTCAGCCGTCCTCTCTCTCTCTCTGTTGATTCCAACTTGGTCTAGCAGCCTGATCCAGTAGCTTGTAAGCGTGTGGATACCTAGGAGGAGCCGGTTATCATCAGCTCTCTGTGATCTCTTCATTCCTTTGATCAATCCGCTGCAATCATAAGGTAATGATTCTGATCTGTTTATGATTCAACTGCAAATCACCTAGATCCTAGTTGATTATGTGCTAGGTTGTAATCTGATGAATTAAACCATGATCACACATAATCCAACAGAATGGTGGTAGGACTTGCGGGATAGACTGACAACTAGGATTGAGTTAGCGTTACTGTTTGACCTTACTGGTCTTCTGTGATTGAGTGTCAGCGAGTCTGCTTGTCTATATTACTGTTATTAGGGCTCTATAAGATGCGTTATATCCCGCAAGTCTAGAGATGGCTTTCCCCTGCTTCCTTCCGGATTGGATCCTCGGGAGTTCATGGTCAGTTCACATACCTTCGGGTAGTGATTCTCGTTAGATGTTAACCTCCGGAGTGACATCGGTAGGTGTCTAGTCCGTAGATACCGGGTCGCATCCTTGGGCCGGAGTGCATGGAAACTTTGGCTATATAGGGGTAGTCCGAGTCACCGCGTGTCAATGGATAGAGAACGGTGTTCTAGTCGTAGGAGTCGAGAGAGGTTTTAGTTATCATGGAATAGCTAAGTGTTTCCGTGGAAATTACCGAGTTCGCAATTTCGGGTCCATGGTGTTGAGATTGCGTTAAAGATGCGTTAAGTGTAGATCGAGTCTAATCGAGGGCATGTGCCGCAATATACTCAATTTCCTTAGTTATGATTTGTGTTGTTAATTAAATACTTGTGTGTTGTGGAGCTTATTACGTCTTGGTAGCACATGATCATCTATTTTATATTTATCGGTTGTTATTGATAGTTCTTTTAGGTTTGGGTGGCGATATTATAGCCTTTTAGCAGCATATTTAGTTGGGAGCCAATATGCTTGGTAATCTTATATTACTCATTAGACTCTCATTTTATTTTTCAGGTTTGGCATAGCTCGGCGGACGCGTATGACACTCAGAGTAGATATGGGTTCGCATTTGGCTACGATTTGTTTTCAAAAGCATTTTGACTTTATTTTCGGTTTCAGAGTTTTGGGATCCCTCTAGAAGATTTTTAGAAACCGTAAATTGATAAGAATATGATTTATGATTTTAAAGATATAATACAGAATTATTCCCTTATATACGGTTTAGTCGGAACCGAACACAACTTGTGGAAGTGGTAATGGTTGAAAAGCTTTGTATCGTGAAAACGAGGTAAACGAAGTCATGAATGGGTTCATTCGAGCCTTCAAATCGGACCATCTCTTGATTTCGTATGTAGCGAACTCTTCTCGTTTTGCCTGCATGGATTAGATCGATCATGTTCTTGTTTGATATTTGTCTGGTCAGCCCGTCGGTCAGCAGATAAACGGGAAGGAGGCGTTACAATCCTCCTTCGCATCCTTTTGTCGACACCTCGAACTTCATTATTCGTATGTAGACATTTTTTGTAAAGAACTTTTGTTTTGTTTGAGTCTTATGTTGTGATATTTCGTTTTTGACTATGGGTTTTTATAGAAATTGTTTTGGGTTAGCAAAGAATTAGCAACCGATTTTAACAACTATTTTGCAATGACCAAAATTTAACAACGATTTCCCTTTAAAATTCCAACGTTTATTTTCATCGCAACATACCAGTATGCCTTATTAAAAACTTGAGTATCGGCCACATAACCATGTTTTCACTCGTTGTCAATTCGTCGATCTATCCTACAAATTTAAGACGAAATTTTTCATCGTAATTAAGCCACGATATAACATTGAATTTATTTTCGCCGTCAATATGACATCATGCTGTTTCTTTTTAGCTTAGGATAAATTGACGATTCATCCACAAGCTCCCTATCATTAGCTATGTTGTATTTTTCGTTGCAACTCGGGTGTTTCCTTGTAGTGCTTTCAGTTTAGGAATTATGCTTGATATTGTGTTTGAATGAGATGATTTTGTGGGATTTTAGGACCTACACTCACAGGGTAATCCAATGATCCACTCCTCCTTTGTCTTACATGTAATCCCAAAGAGAGTCAAGAATTGAAGATCAGGTGTGGTGCCAAGTTTTCGAAAACAGAGTGTTCTCTTTTATTTATTTGTGTAAAGATTTAAGTTTTTTCCGGTTTTCTTTAAACGTTTTAAGATGGTGTTTCTAAGATGTTTAAATTGAGTATTTAATAAAGTTGATTTGGTTTATAAGATTGTAGATGTGGTTGTGAGATTGTGAACGTAACGAGGTTATGGAAATGTGGTGTGGAAGTTAAATCTGATAAAGGGATCCCAAGGAATGGATGTTACAAAAATATTATAAGGTTTATGAATAGTTGTGACAACCAATAACTAATGACTAGTAGGCAGTAACTAGTTACTTTCAAACACTTCTTGCCATTATTTTAAAATTGGATCTTTCTTTTTAATTTTTAACTCAACTACACCACTGTGAATCTCTTCACTTGGTTGTACATATTCATGAATTTTTATATCATTATTTATTTATTTTAGCGACAAAATAAATCCTACATCATAAAATGATTTAGTTATGTTAGTGGTTTAGAATAGAAATGCCTCTATCTTTATTAACGAGCAAGTGGAATTGATCAAAGAAGGGCTAAAGGAAGCATACGACCGTCAAGAGTTATACCGACAAGAATCGCAAGGACATATAGTTTGTAGTAGGTGATTCAGTGTGTTTAAAAATGAGGACTTTCTAGGGTATTGGTCCGAACTGTAAATTGAAAAATTTGAGACCGGAATATATGGGGTCATTTGTGATAATTGAGAGAATTAGTGGGGTGGCATACAAGTTAGAGTTTCCGCAAGAGTTTTCTAACTTTCACAACGAGTTCCATGTTTATGTTTTGCGGAAAAAATGTTAATGAGTTAAGAGTTAATTAAGCCACCGACAGATGTGAACCATAACTTCTCTTTGATCAGTAAACTTGTTCGGATTCTGGGTCGCCGAGAGTCAGAGATTCACGGAAATAGAACCAAAGTGGTATTAATTCAACGGAAGAGAGATGAAATCCGAGAAGAGGTGTGGGACTACGCAATCTAGATCATCCCTAATCTATCCCTAATCTTCCTCATCCTATAGACCCGTGGAAGACTACTCACTATTCATAGAGTTTCCATCATAACCCATAATGACTGTGATAGAAGTCATGATTTGGGAGTTAAAAAATGAAGAGATTAACAAAACAAGAAGAAATACTTGTTTAAAGCATAAAATAAATGTTTACAAGAGTTTCATATCTAATAATAGCAACAGTGAACTTAGGAAAATAGAATATGACAAAAAATTAGGTCCGTAAACATATTTATAAGCCAATGCCCGAAACAGTATTTTAGTTAGGGAAGGAGGATGTCGGGCTGGTGCGTTGGGCGAGGAGTGGTCAATGGACGTCAATCGGACATGGCATGTCCAAAGCTCATGGTTTGATGGCTTGGCATCAGGTGACGGTTGGACAATGCTTGCATCCGAGGAAATTGATGGAAGAAATGAGATTGCGGCTGGGAAGTTGATATCGGGCATGTGCTGGCTGATGGCTGTAGTCAGATACGAGCACAACGGGTTGAGGCCGGTTAATGGACAAGATCCGATAGGTGAGCATCGTCTCTCACGGCTGATTGACCGTATCCAAGGATTTTTCTGGTGAAAACTTGGAGAAGCTTTAATCGGGTGATGCTTAGCTGAGGTCTAGAGACCGAGGGGCGACATCAGCCTTGATTCCGCCGAAGGGCCACGTCCGAGGGATTTTTCGGCCAAGGAAAAAACCTTATTTTTTTAATTCTTTTGCTCTTTTTCCCCAAACCCATCCAAATCTCCAAGGAAATTATAATCCTAGACTCACTAAGTCGTAAATGATTTCCGAAATATATGTATGAGAATGAAAGAAAAGGACACAAAAATATTAAAATATGGGTGCTAAAAATGGACTCACCAGAGACCGTCGCTGTTAGTTGCTTGAATCAGCCAATCGCACCATGTCTCTCCCCAAATCGCGGTCGCCAGATTTCTACCCCGAACTATCATCTCTTTAATTGTTTTGAGTGCCATTTTTTATTCATTCTTCTCGGGATTAAGGTAAACCATAGCCTCTTTTCCCCTTTTCCTTCCTCTTCCATTGCGGTTGTCGCCACCGGAGTTTTGGATTCTAATCTAACTTCGATATCTTCTGTTTTTGCTTCTTTTGTGGACAGATATGAGATCAGGAACCCATTTGCGCAGATCCGTACTGTGAATATCATCCTTATCTTTCTCTCTCTCTCTCCAAAACAACTGTTTAAGTCGAAGGTGAGGACTGTCATGATCTCTACTCATTCTCTCTCAATATCGAGACATGAGTCCTTTGTTAAGTGCATCTTCCTCGATAGAATTTTTTAAATCTAGTTGTTCAATTGCGTTTATGTGATTTAAAGCACCTAGAAAACATAGGATATCACTAAACTTAATATGGTTGATTGATGCGTGATTTATATGTGCCATATATATGTAAGAGGTTTCTCGTAAAGAGATATTGCTTGTCAAGACACGTGGGCTGAGGGTAATGCCGGTGACGTGATTTGTTGGCCAAGGGCTGATGCCGGTGACGTGTTATATGGGTCGAGGGTAATTCTAGTGATGTGTCCTTAGTCGATGAGAGCCTGACGCACCATTAGGAGTTGTCATGTGATCAGAGTGTAATTTGCAGTGAGGCACACGCCGGTTTGGGCGAGGGATCTTAGAGATGACAGAGGTTCAGCCACTGTAGGGACCATGAGTGTACATGCAATAGGCTCGATTACATGTATCATGATACCCAGTGCCTTTCAAGTTGGTGACGCCAAACTGTCTCAACTGGAACAAATTTTCTATTCATGCATTTTGGAAAAGGAAAAAACATCTTACAGATTTTCTTGGTTATTAACGTCTGCCCTACTTGATCTATGAATATTTGAACTCTAACTTGAAACTCTTTTGTCAGCCCTTCTTCCGCATCTTTATGTCAACACATCCAACTTTAAAATTCGTTTATAAACAATTTTCTTATAAAATATTTTTGTTGGTTTGCATCTTATCTTGCGATTTTTCGTTTTTGAATATGGGGTATTTGTATAAATTGTTTTGGGTTACGGAAGAATTAGCAACAGATTTTAACAACGAGTTTGCAATGACCAAAATTTAAAAAGATTTCCCTTTGAAATTCCAACGTTTAGTTTTATCGAATCATACCAGTATACCTTATTAAAAATGTGGCTATCTACCACATAACCATGTTTTTACATGTTGTTGTCGGTTACTTTGAAATATGTTCGTTGTTAATTCGTTTCTTATATAGCTACACATTAACGAAAATTGTATCGGTTAACAATTTTTGGTTGTCAATTTGTTTCTCTATCCTACAAATTTACGAAAATTTTTTTTAGTCGTAATTAAGCGAAGATATAATGAATTTATTTCTGTCGTAAATATGACGCCAGGCCGTTTCTTACTAGCTTAGGACAAATTTACGATTCATCCAGAAGCTCACTATCTTTAGCAATGTTGTATTTTTCCTCGCAACTCAGGTGTTTCCTTGTAGTGCTTTTATTTTAGGAATTGTGCTTGATATTGTGTTGAATGAGATGATTTTGTGGGTCTATGGAACCTGCACTTACTGGGTAATCTAATTACTTACTCCTCCTTTGTCTAACATGTAATTCCAAAGAGAGCCAAAAGTAAATGATCAGGTGCAGTGCAATGTTTCGGAAATAGAGTCTTCTCTTTTATTCATTTGTTTAAAGATTTAAGTTGTTTTTCGGTTTTCTGTAAAGTATTTAAGATGTTTTGTAAGACGTTTATGAAAATGCAGGTTAGACAACTAATAAAGTGTAGAAATTAAAGACACATAAAGTTTTTTAACGAGTTTCGATTTTTTCTACTCCCCGAGACCTCGTCCAGATTTTGAATTCACTAGAACAGAAAGCAATTACACCAATCGCAAATGCATAGATCAAACCCTATTGAACTACCGCTTTGTTCAGTACCATAAACTCTTCAGGATAAAATAACTCTGAACTAAACTCTCCCGGAGCCTCGACTTGATCTTCTATCTCTGGACCACGTTCACACCAAACGCACCAAAGAACTCCCACATGTACGTCTACACCAGCACACCAACATGACTAAGGAAACAATATTAAGAACAACATGCAATAGACACCACCAGCAGCACCAGCAGCAATGTCTTCCAACAATGCAGATTCCTTGGTCACAACTCTAAAAAGCACAAACCGCGAAACTATGTCGTACAACAATCACCCACATAAAAAAAAAAAAAAATTTCTTTTGGGTCTTTTGTGGTCACAAGGACACCTTTCTCCTAAGGTCACACCCTCCATATATATTAGATTCAATCTTGACCTCCAAGCCTTTCCAATCAACCAAATAGAAGATTTCCTCTTTGTTAGGATATTTCCAATACTTTTAGGAAATATTCTCTTTTTTCCTTTATCTTCTCTTTAAAATATGTAAACACTCCAAAGTTGTTATATTCTCTCTAATATCTTCATCCAACTCAGAAAAAAAACTCATAAACTGAATTACATCATAAAGATTCGTTCATATTTCATCAATTGAATATATCAACGTCCTGAATCACGTCTTGTTATACCCCTTATACTATGCCGTGTACTAATCTGTGTACTACTTCGTGTACTACTCTACGACTAGTACATCAAATGCATCCTCAGTTTAAGTTGAGGATTTAATAAAGTGGATTAGGTTTATAAGATTGCTTATGTGGTTGTGAGATTGTGAATGTACATCACGAGGTTATGAAAATGTGGTGTGGAAGTTGAATCTGATAAAGGGATCCTAAGGAATGGATGTTACAAAAAAATTATAAGGTTTATGAATAGTTGTGACAACCAATAATGAATGACTAGTAGGAAGTAACTAGTTCAGTTTTAAACTCTTCTTGCCATCATTTTAAAATTGGATTTTTCTTTTAGTTTTTGAATCTCTCCACTTTGTTGTAAATATTCATGAATGCTTATAGGGTGAAGTGCACTCAATATATTTTTTTCATCTTTTTAAGTGCACTTTATTACCTGATTAATTAGTGATTATCAACCACATGTTCTGATGGATTGCAGGTGTCCCACCGCTGGACAGTGTGGACAATTCGGACAATATCGACAATTCAAGACACTACGATCATATAACATGTTATATGCTTCTGATGGACAGAAGTTGGTAAGAGCTTGCATGATCGTGAATCCATGGATACACAATACGTCAGGCTGCGTGGATCTCAGCACGTGCTATACGCTTCTATTGGATAGAAGGTGGCCAAATGTTCACAAATCGTGAAATCATACGTAGTAAACACATTTTTAAGAGGTTATTGGACAATATCGTCTATTCGCTGACACTACCACGATCATATCACATGATATACGCTTCTGATGGACAGAAGGTGCCAAGAGCTTGCATGATCGTGAATTCGTGGATACACAATACGTCAGGTCCCACTATACACCCAAAAGGCAAACTTTCGCGTGGATACCTGTTATCCATTGGTAGTGTTTATCATGTGCTATGAACGTGACAGTGTACACGAATAGTTGATACTGTGAACACTTAGTCTAAACTGTTCACTCAAAACTTTCGTATTAAATCCGATTTTTTTTTTGGATTCCGGTACATCGACCGATTATATCTCTATTCTGATGGTTTATACGGCCGAAAACCTCATCTCCATCGTCCTATACACCGTAAAAAACAAAGGGTGAAATAAATAGATAAAGTAGGAAAGAGAAGTGAGTAGGAAAGAAAAAAAAAATAGGAAAGGCATTTTCATCCAAATAACTTGAAATAAGTTGGGAAAAATACAAAAATGATATGAAACATAAAAAAGATACAACTTGGCTATTAGAAAGTTAAGAATGTATAGTGGATACAATTAACTCAATGTTTATATCTTTATTTATATTTATTTTAACGACAAAACAAATCTAACATTCTAAAACGACTTAGGGTCCGATTGGTGAACTAAAGCGGAATGGTAATGTTAACGGTAAACGAAAGCGGTAAGTGGTTATAGAATAGTGAAAAGAGGTAAAATCAAGGTGTTGAAGAAAGCGGTATAAAAAAGCTAAGAAAAAAAAATTTAATATCACTTTTGTAACGACTTTTGTGATTGGTGAATGTCAAATTGGTAAATTTCTTACCGCAGCTGTAAGAGGTTATCAATCGAAGCCTCAGTCATGTTAGTAGTTTAGAATCGAAATGTCTCTATCTTTATTAACGAGAAAATATTTTTTGTTTTTTTTCAACAACTCTTTTGTATCAATCAACACAAATAAATTCAACAAAAGGGTACAAATATCCTACAGGAGAACTACAAATTCACAGGAGTAAACAACTAAACAAAACGAGAAGATATGTTTTAACTTTAAAAGGATTTATAAAAAAAAAATCACTTGTTTCAATAAATGTAACTAAAACACCACGTAAATGGATAATTTAATTCAACGTCGAGTGTCAGTAGACCCAATGTGTGCGAGATGTTGTGATAACGAAGAAACGACTGATCATACTTTCTTCACTTGCCTTTATGCACAAGCTGTTTAGAGACGTACAAACTTTGCTGTCAACTCTTTGTTCGACCCGAGTCTTCCTATAACAGATAAATTCGCGTTCCTGTTCATGATGGCAAAAAACGAGATGATTCTGAGATCCCTGTGCCTACTACCAATATGGATTCTTTGGCGATTATGGAAAAGCCGTAATGACCTTTTGTTCAACAATAAGAATCATACTGAGAAAGAAATCTTAACTCGAGCTGTAGCAGACGTTGATGAATGGATCAAAAGCACGCCTTCTCCGACTACGTCTCTTTCGGGTACTATGAGTAGTACAACTCGAAGCGCAAAATGGAAACCTCCAATCTCTGGATGGGTTAAATATAACTATGACGCCTTACACATCCAAGGAAATCGTGCATCAGGAATGGATTAGGTCGTGAGGGATAACTTTGGCAATTTTCTGAATGGTGGTCTAGGAAAGTTTGAAGGGCGTACAACTGTGGAGGAAGCAGAAATGACTAGTTTAATCTGGGCAATGCAAGCTTGTTCAGCCTTGGGATATCAACGCATTGTCTTTGAAGGAGATAACTTAATCTTGCACAATGGCCTTACCAAACATGTGAAGAATCTGAAGCTCACCCACCTAACATCCACCATTTCACAGTGGTCGGAAAGTTTTCAGGCAGTCAAATATGAACATATAAAGCGTGAGGGTAATCGGTGTGATGATCTTCTTGCAAAAAAGGCCATAACAGGGTCTAAAACTTGGAAAATATATCATTGTTGTCCAAATTTCTAAACCATGTTGTAACATTTGATTTGGGAAATTAATAAAACGCAAGTCGACAAAAAAAACAAAAAAACACCACGTATGGAAACTGATTCGCAAAGTTATTTCTAGGTTTGGGCATTCAGGACTTCGGTTCGGATCGGATCGGGTCTTAGAGTAGTTTACCTACCAATACCCATTTTTATTTGGATACTAATCGGGCCAAGTTCAGATACATGTTCGAACAGGTTCAGATACATATTCGGACAGGTTCACAACAGATTTAGAATAGGTTCGAAACAGATCCGGAACAGGTTAGAAACATGTTATTAATATATACAATATATATACATATATATACAGTTTATATCGATATCCGGAAAACCAATAGATAATACCCGGACCCGAACCTGTATCCGCAGATTTTTAAGTGCTGGACCCAACAGGTTAATATACCTGGACCCGGACACGGACCCGACCCGACCCGAATTTTTTGGATCGGTTCCGGGTCGGGTCCTCGAGAAAATTCGGATCGGTTCCGGGTCGGGTTCTCGGGTCGAGATAAAAATGTCCATACCTAGTTATTTAACTTTTGAATGTAGAATGTTCTACAATTACGTTCTTAGTTACATTGTTTTGGAATTTCTTAAAGTTATAGATTTGTTGAGTAGGTGCACAAATCGAATTTAATACGCGCATAGAGGCAGTTATGATTCACGCATTACAAAAAGAAACAGAAAAATAAAAAATTACAAATAATTTAACATAATTCGTGAATTCTAAGTAAAACTAAAATACATCGATATATGGAAGAAACTTAGAAAGCAAATCGGAATATGGTGGGCATTCCTAATCACCCTTCCACTTATTTGTCTTCTCCTCTAATTTTTGCCTCATCGCCAACCTGATGGTGCACGCTTTATTTTTATTTTGTTTTTGACATCGTACAGGATGCATTTAAATATCTTAACTGATTATGACCTTAAAGAAGCACAGATATATTATTATTACTAGGAGATTTGCGCGGATTTTGTTTTGTTATTTAAATATTTAATATATTTTTGATAATTATTTTAAATATTAATATTTTTATATATTTATTTACATATTTTTATTTTTTATGATCATAATAATATGATGAAAATAATATGCGTTCACAAGCAATACTAATTTAAATTACATGTCTTACAAGTTTTAGTTTTCAATTTTCAAGAATTTTTTTTTTTGAAATTTTTATTTTCTTTAACATTCTTATCATTTTTTAATTTTCATACTTGTTACATTTTTCATCAGTCATTCAGGTCGTAGTATTACAATAATATTTTGACATTTATTTCATTTTAAATTTCGTTAAGTTATAAATATATTTCATTGAATTCACTTAATTTCTTATTTTTATATTTTATATTATTTATTTACTTATATTACCATCTTATCTCCTTTTATCATTGATAACTATTAATTATCATCATTAGTTATTAAATTTTTTTGTTATATGGCTTTTTTAATTTTTAATTATTTTTAAAAAATCATAATTGCATATTTATTTTTGTTTTATAATTTGGTATTTCCACTTATATTAATATTTAATTATATTCGAAATTAAATTTCAGTTTAAATTTAGTTTATATTTATATTTAATGATTTTAACTAATTACATTTAAATTAAATAATTTTAAATCATTTATTATAGATTTATTTCATTTAATGATGATTTGTCAATTTTGTATGAGGTGGACCAATCAGCGGGAGGCTAACGTGTCAACGCAGGAGAGCTACCTCTTCATCTTTTATATATAGGATTTAAATAATTTTTGAATCAATTTATTTGTTTGAATAATCTTTAAAAAAAATTAATAGTAATGATTTTATAATATTTTGTTTGTAATAAAACAGTCATTATAAAAATTATATGATATAAATTAATATGTATTATGCTAATTTAAAATATTTTATAAAATTTATATGCTCATATATTGAGTTCATTTTTGTTTTCAATATTTTAATAATTAAATTTATAATTTTATATAAATATAACTACATAACTACGAAAATCAAAATATTATAATTTATATTTAAACCCACATTATAGTATTATAAATACTTTGAAAATTTGATAATCTAACTCATTTAAATATTTTATTTAATTATGAATATATCTGGACATTGGTTTATATTTTCTAAATTTATGTTCAAGTAGACAATATTTTCTTTTGATAGTATTGATAGTTGAAGTTGGTCAATCTATTTTTCAACATATTATATAATGATCTGAATAGAAATTTTTATGTTTATTTTATAAATAAAAATGTAACTAAAATATGATAATCTGTTCATTTAACATTTTTAGATTAGTTTAATTTTATTTTCATATTTCTATAATTAAAATTGGTCATTTCATCTTTATAATTTGTCTTCGATTAAATATAAATTTTATTAAATATTTTTATAATCAAAACAAATTAACCTATATTTCAACTCATCTTATAATAGTCTAAATATTTTAAAAATTTAATACATATTTTAAAAATTATGATCGTAAAAACATATGCCGTAATCTAACTCATGATATATTAAAATAATATAATTGTTTAATAATTTTTATATTTTTATCAAATTAAGATAATATTAAAATTGATCGATACGTGTTTTTTATCCGTATTTCAGTAGATAAAGTTTTAATAATAATTATAATTTATTAATTTTTTAAATCCGTTTTTAATGGTGTAAATATTAAAAATTGTGTTTATTTTATAGATGAAAATATAATAAAATTATTTTTAATAAATTATAATAATAAATACAAATTTAATCGTAAAAATCTAGAAATTAAAAATATTTTTGTAAGATTTTGTTATAGCATAAAATACACATATATTTATATTTGAAACAAAAACATATTATGAATATTTTTTATAATAAATGATAAATTATTGATTATTTAGATTAAAATGTGATTACAATTATTTTATAATAATTTTTAATAAATATAAAATTAATAATTAAAAAAAAAACAAAAAGATATATATTCATATTTAAGACAATAATATATTAAAAGATTATAAATATATTTGGAATATTGACAAAATATATATTTTAAAATAAAATCATTTATTAGAATTTTTTTTGTCTAGTCCATATACATTTGAATTTTGTTAAATTCAGAAATGACTAATGAATAAAAATACCCATGTCAATTAATCGTTTATTTCAAAAAAACCTTAATGCTTTAATAGTATGGATTTGCTGACAAAAATATACATATCCTACTTTACTTCACAGAAATCGGATAACGTGTTTAAGTTTACATGCTTGCTTTACTTTTTTTATTCATATCCATATGACTGGTTTTCATGTCGTTTGACCATTTATGTGGTCAAATTATTTGGTTACTCGATATTTTGTGGTGCTCTATTGTTTCATAGTTATATACGCCTTTGAATACGAGTTATTTTTCCCAGTAAAATAAATTAACATGAAATTATATTAGTTATTTCACTCATCATCATTTCGTTTTTTTTTAATTGGAAAGCTTAATATTTTTTGTTTGTCAACCTTGGAAAGCTTAATTAAAAATAAATAATATAGTATCAGAACATGGATTACATGTGGTATCAAGCCAAAATCATTCTAATCCAAAAATGGTCCAACCTGAAGTTGATCTTCAATATATCTCTGAGGAAGCTCTCCCATAGTCAGAGCAATTCGTACATGCATTATTGATATGTCAACAGTAATGTGGGAGATGATATGAAATTTGGTTTGTATTCGGCCCTAAAACGATTAAGTTCTTTTTAAGAGAGTTTGTTCTACTAACCAAACTACATGTGATCCCTATGAGATAACAGTGTCCGAAGTGGCACAAACCGGTGGAGATGAAGCAAAGAGTTAGGATGTGGACCTTAATGATAACATAAAAGAAACGCAAGGTAAGTGTGAGCATATTATGTTTAGTAAAAGTAAATTTAAAATTAATCGTTTGGAGTCGGTTGTGTAAATATATAAATTTGGTTTAAATGTCGGAAGATTACTCAATTTAATATTTGTTGATTCTGTCTTGAAACAGCTGCTCCAAAGCATTGAGACACACTGATTGGAAATTGCAATGTAGGAAATGTCAATCAACTCATAGTTCGACTGAAATCGGAGGAAGATATGGAAGACGAGAAAAGATTGCAGCTTGTTCTTGTCATTATTGCGGACAGCATGATTGCTATAGAGAAATAGTATGGTAATGTGTTAAAGAAAATTGTTGTACTTGTGAAATATGTGGACAAGTTTTTAGCATGTCCATGGGGTAGGAAGGCGTTTGACCTAACCATGCAAAAACTTCACCGATATTGTTAAAGAGAAAGATATGAAGCATAGGGTGACAAAGTCTTCGTTAACCATGCCTGGATTTCCTATAGCCATCCAGCTTCTTGCCCTAGAAACAATCTAGCAGCTACTAACGAAGCTTCCAAGTGCGTCTGCTCAGCTAGACTTTACTCAGCGTTCCTGAGTGGATTGTATAAAAATAAAACAATAAACTACAAAGATGTGACTAAAGTCTAGAGCCTTCATGAGGTATGAATGAAATTAAAATAAATAGATAGGAATTTGTAAACCTAAATCATGTGTAAACGTTTAGAAATATACATGATCGTATAAACCTATGGTAGTTCTCAGTGTGAACGTATATAAATTTTCATTTCGGTATATGAGTGTATATACCAGAGTTATATCTACGTGTGAATGTATATACATAGTCAAGTTATATTGAAAAGTATAAGAAGAGTTCAATGTTATATATGTTCTTGAATGATGCATTTATGTTATTTGTTGCAGCTCACTGTGGATTCAATTCTTCAACCAAATGATGAAGAAATGGATCCTAAAACTTGGGAATGGAGTGATGATGAGGAGGAGGATGATAAGATTTCTTTTGTTGTGGCGATTCTTAAATAGAAAAATGCGTCTCTAAAGCTCACGCGTAAGTCTTGGCCTAAAGGACACATAACATGGCCAATGGTGATGACAATCCCGGATATGGAACAGTATTTGAAGAACAAAGAGGAGAAAGAACGTAGGAAGAATCAACCTAAGGGATAGAAGAGGGAAAGGGGCGCTGATGACGATGGTGACACATGATGTCCTGCTGCGAAAAAGACATTCTCTATAAGAAATAAAGGTGGGTGGAGGAGCGGGAGATGGTGATTAAAGACGCCATAGCTGAGGCTTTTGAAAAGAGCTAATCTATGTGGGCAGAAAAGTGGCGTTCGCAGGTGGATGCAATTGTTAATGATATAGTTGAGATGTTGTTGAAGAAACTCAAGGTAATTTTGGTTGAAATTGACAACGAGAGGGAGAATACAAAGGAAGTAATCCAAACGCTTGTGGGGTTGGATGTGGAAAAAATGGGAAAAGGGTACAATTTAATACAGAGGAGGCACTGTGAAAGAGAAAAGAGGCGGTGGGAACGTTAGGGTCAGAGATAGTGCAATTAGAAAGCTTTTTTAAAGAGCGAGTGGAAGCAGCAAAGGAAGCCTAATTGTTGCTACGAGGCAGTATGCGAGAGTAACCGAGTCCCGAGGAGGTACCAGTAAGCAGAAGGCTAAGAAGAAGCAAGTAATTGTTTTGTTTTTTATTGGAAATGTTTTATGAATCCCTTAACCCGTATAAGAACGTACATTTATAGTTAATTCATCTCTAAACTTGCGATGTTTGATTCTTGTGGGAGCCATTATCTAACTCACTCGAAGAGATCTCTTCGGATGAATCTCTCAATCCAAATCCCAAAACACCTGCTGATCTGTGCAGAAGGTGGGTAAAGGTGGGGGTAGGTTTTATGGTAGGTTTTACGGTTTGATATTCTTAAAACCAGAGCAATTGTTAAGCCTATATATATCATCAGGAAAAAACGGTTTGAAATGAGAACGAAAGTGGGCCGCAAGAGAAGGAGCTCGAAGAAGATACTACAACAGGTGAGGAAATCATAGGAGCTAATGCATCTGCTGATGGTGTGGTTAAAACGGTATGGACTTAAATTATTTATGTGAAAAATCAAGGCTATTTGTGAACATATAATTATCTATATAGGAACATTCATTTTGCAGGATCCAGCTATTACAGCTGTCCAACAGCAGGTATAAGACACAAAACCTAATGGTGGAGCCCAAAACACTAGTGAACAAGTTGGCGTCAATGAAGAGGAAATCGTAAAGGAACCCATGGATGAGGCTAGTAGTGTAGCGAAGGGTGGACTCAACAACTGGCGGTGGGACACAAAATACTTGTGAACAAGTTGGCTGCAATGACGAGGAAATCGTAAAGGGGACCATGGAGGAGCTGGTAGTGGAGTGAATGGTGGTCGGAGGCAATGACGAAGAAATCTTTGACACATGAGGAGAAGGCAAAAATGCAGATAGTACAGCAGATGAAGGAGCAGTTCCATAGGTTGGTGAACGTTCAAACTTTTGAATGAGCTTTTTTTCTCAGAATATGAACATTTACAGTTAATTTATGAACATTGATATAATCGTAAATAAGGTTAAACTTGTTCTTCTGTTATTTTTTGCATACAACATCCAAGTTCCAAATGAACTATGAAGGCCTCCAATGCTGTTCTAGTTCGACAAGTGAAACACATGAAGACCTCTCATATCGTCGCTAGTCCATAATGCAATACCCGTTAATGCAGTACTTGTTAATGATTACCTGTTAATGAATTACCAAAGAAAATGCGACGGCGAATTTTGTACTCCCTTTCAATGCGACTTTAGAAGTCACAATATCTTTCCTGAATCTGTTTACCCCGAAGATATTGGGTTCATGGGTGATTCACCCTCTTGACATTCTTACGTACGAGGAGTCGCAGCTTGCAATTAAGGGCGCTAAAAGGCTGCCAACCTAGTAATAGCCCTTACCTTTACTCATTTATCAAACTACATAACTCTTATTTCGTTGAGGAACAAAAAATCCATTTGTTTTTTTTTCCAGTTAAATCACCCTGAGAACAGGACAAGTATTGAATATTATGGTGTTCTTAAAACCTGGCAGGAATTAATGTTGATTACGAGGTGAGTTTTGCAATGTGGTAGAGTACACAGTTTCTGAGTTGCAAACTACATTATTATGCATTCATAACATGTCGTTTTTTTGTATATACACATCAAATGAGGATTTTGTTGTCTCTTATATGGAACAGACGTGAAGAAGCATACATTAAAAACAAAATAACCATGATCGATTCTCTATTCCCGGATACGTTGGCGAAAATCTTTGATGACTTCAAATTCAGGTACTTTAAATATTCATGATCCTTTGTTGGTTACATACGTATCGGGCCGGCGGAGATATCATTTGCCGCAGCTCCGTTGGACCAAAGATGCCAATACCATTTACATGCTGATTCGGTGGGCTGATAATAGGCTGGTAGGTCTGGTTATCCATATCGTGTATAGAATGGTCAATTTATTGGATACAAGGAGCGGTGAAAGTGACAAAGAAGAGGTTGCCGATATGATGGAACCAATCACTACCATGCTGCCTTACTTAGTAAACCAAATAGGTCGGGGAAAACAAATCACCAAACTTTTGAAACCATGGCAGTTCAAGGTAGCTGATTATGCTCGTGCGACGAAGCTGGATGGAATAGTGGACCGATTGTCATCAAGTATCTCGAGATGCTCAGCAGCCACTGCACTATGATAGAGGTGATGTCTGTAAATGCTTCCAAGATTACCTAAATCCATGCAAAATATTCTTGTGATCTGCTCAACACGGTTGTTAAATTTGCTAATCCTTGAGTTTTACCATGACAACTAAGTGTAGGGCATCTTTGTTATTTTACTCATGTTATGTTACTCTGTGGTTTGTGTCATCTTTGTTTTATTTTGCACTATTATGATGTTAACTTTAATTTAGATGTTTGACTTCAGATGCTTAGTTTCTTTCAACTTTTTAAGTTGGGTCTATTTATGTTTCTCAGAACCCTTTTTTGAATTCTACTTGCAGGTTACATATAAGATAATTCATATTTTTTTGTACGCACGTTTATATTAAGTTGATCAACGTTCATTTATCATATACAAACATTCATATCATGTAGGGCCGCATCTTTTCTTGGGGAACCTTCAAAAGAAGTAGTCGTGTCAGTTGGACCTCAAATAATTTCTATTTAATTTCTATTTAATTTCAATTTAATTTTGAAGGGTCGCCTCTTTTCTTCGCGACCCTTCAAAAGAAGGAGTTGTGTTAGTTGGACCCCAATTAATTTCTATTTAATTTCCAAAGCATTCGGATTGCAATTCACTAACACAATCCCAGAACCATGCAGGTGCTTTAAGTTCCAAACGACATGTATTTTTAATATACTTCTTCTTCTCATTCACTCTGATTTCAGAGATTTTGTTAGGGCAACATCTACATGCCATGCACTGATGGACATATCCCAAAGCCTTCATTTTTACAAAAGCATTGATTTCTTCTACCAACACATATCCTTCTACCGAAACCGACCATCAGAGGATTTCATAAATGCTTCTTAGAACACGATAACCCCTTGTATGTTCTCCTCAAATGTATGTCTGAATTCATATACAATGTTCAGTGTGAGTAAGGGGAAGCAGTGATCAGGAACTCCGCGGATGGCAGATGGGATACATGCATTTACACCTATTCCATGCTTGTCCGAGTCATCTATGGGTCATCTATGGGTCATCAGAGATTGGTAATTGAGAACAGGCATTAACGCGGGAACTTGCATGTAAAATCCGTAGGAAGATACTCATGCGAGACATGCAGGTTTGTCTGGAGACTATGATATACTTTTGGAAAAGCAAGGTCTTTTGGATGTCAACAAGGTCTACAATTGTAAATGTGCTACCATAGATAACTGGTTGTACTGGTGGGAGGATGGCTTGAAGAACCCAAATATGAGCGTGCTTCTTGACAATTAAGGCACTTGCATTTTGCAATATTTTTATAGAGAACTGAGTAAATGGCGATAATTATCAGGGTTTATAACTATTTTTATTATGAGCATGCTAACAGTGTTGTGGTTATCATGTCAGAATAAGTGTTGTAGTCAAATGTCAGATCAAACATTAGTATAAATAACAAGTTGTATTAGTAGCCATTTTGCCATGATACATTAACCCTCTTACGTCCTTTTCCATGTCAGTGTGAGTTAGAAATCATGCTCAAACTCACTCAACAACTTCAAGTTGACCTCCTCCAACTTGTTGCTCGATCAAGACACATTTTTGGCTTCTTATCTATTAGTTCAGTCAACAAAATAATGAATGAGTTGGCGCACTTACTGGAGGTACTCAAGGTGCCCAACATAGACCACTTCATGGTTAATGCCGAATATGCTCGTATAGAAAGAACGGGCAAGGAATTTTTTCCTTGGAAACATACTGGTGTTTAAGTACTGTTTTTTATTTAGTATAGTACCTATATTCATAGCGCAAACTATACATGTGGTAGGTGCCTAGATGCAATAAATAAAACAGAATTGCTCATGGAAGGAATACATGTTGTATTTGTGGAATGCAATTGCGATAGGGAAATTAGCTTTTTTACAACGAGGCCTTACTACATGTCCTTACAACATACTAGCTACTGAAATGTGTCACTTAATTCTCGGAAGGTCCGAAGAGGGATCCGATATCTTAGAGACCTTGTGTTGGTGTAATGACTTAGAGCTTGCAGCATGTGTTGGGCCCTAGAAACAATCTAGCAGCTACGAGCGAAGCTTCCAAATGCGTCTGCTCAGCTAGAATTTACTCAGCGTTCCTGAGTGGACTGTATAAAAATAAAACAATAAACTACAAAGATGTGATGAAAGTCTAGAGCCTTCCTGAGGTATGAATGAAATTAAAATAAATAGAAAGGAGTTTGTAAACCTAAATCATGTGTAAATGTTTAGAAATATACATGATCGTATAAACCTATGGTAGTTCGTAGTGTAAACGTATAGACATTTTGATTTCGGTATATGAATGTATATACCAGAGTTATATCTACGTGTGAATGTATATACATAGTGAAGTTATATTGAAAAGTATAAGAATAGTTCAGTGTTATAAATGTTCTTGAATGATGTAGTTATGCTATTTGTTGCAGCTCACTATGGATTCAATTCTTCAACCTAATGATGAAGAAATGGATCCTAAAACTTGGGAATGGAGTGACGATGAGGAGGAGGATGATAAGATTTATTTTGTGGAGGCGATTCTTAAAGAGCAAAATGCGTCTCTACAGCTCACGCGTAAGTCCTGGCCCAAAGGACACATAACATGGCCAATGGTGATGACAATCCTGGATATGGAACAGTATTTGAAGAACAAAGAGGAGAAAGAACGTAGGAAGAATCAACCTAAGGGAAAGAAGAGGGAAAGGGGCGGTGATGACGATGCTGACACATGTCCTGCTGCGAAAAGACCTTCTTTATAAGGAATAAAGGTGGGTGGAGGAGCGGGAGACGGTGATTAAAGACGCCATAGCTGAGGCTTTTGAAAAGAGCTAATCTATGTGGGCAGAAAAGTTGCGTTCGCAGGTGGATGCAATTGTTAATGATATAGTTGAGATGTTGTTGAAGATACTCAAGGTAATTTTGGTTGAAATTGACAACGAGAGAGAGAATGCAAAGGAAGTAATCCAAACGCTTGTGGGGCTATCCCTGTTGGA
The DNA here is from genome assembly GCA_030180135.1 of Orychophragmus violaceus. Classification (NCBI taxonomy): domain Eukaryota; kingdom Viridiplantae; phylum Streptophyta; class Magnoliopsida; order Brassicales; family Brassicaceae; genus Orychophragmus; species Orychophragmus violaceus. The sequence continues at coordinate 35,122,422 of CM058233.1, forward strand.
TGTGGCGAAAATGGGAAAAGGGTACAAATTAATACAGAGGTGGCCACCGTGAAAGAGAAAAGAGGTGGTGGGAATGTTAAGGTCAGCGACAGTGCAATTAGAAAGCTTTTCGAAAGAGCGAGTGGAAGCCGCAAAGGAAGCCTAACTGTCGCTACGAGGCAGTATGCGAGAGTAACCGAGTCCCGAGGAGGTACCAGTAAGCAGAAGGCTAAGAAGAAGCAAGTAATTGTTTTGGTTTTGATTGCGAATGTTTTATGAATCCCTTAACCCGTATATGAACGTACATTTATAGTTAATTCATCTCTAAACTTGCGATGTTTGATTCTTGTAGGAGCCATTATCTAACTCACTCGAAGAAATCTCTTCAGATGAATTTCTCAATCCAAATCCCAAAACACTTGTTGAACTGTGGAGAAGGTGGGTAAAGGTGGGGGTAGGTTTTACAGTTTGATATTCTTAAAACCAGAGCAATTGTTAAGCCTATATATCTCATCAGGAAAAACCGGTTCGAAATGAGAACGAAAGTGGGCAGCAAGAGAAGGAGCTCGAAGAAGATACTACTACAGATGAGGTAATCATAGGAGCTAATGCATATGCGATGGTGTGGTTGAAACGGTATGGACTTAAATTATTTCTGTGCAAAATCAAGGGTATTTGTGAACATATAATTATCTATATAGGAACATTCATTTTGCAGGATCCAACTATCACAACTGTCTAAGAGCAGGTGGAAGACAAAAATCCAAATGGTGGAGCCCAAAACACTAGTGAACAAGTTGGCGGCAATGAAGAGGAAATTGTAAAGGAACCCATGGATGAGGCTAGTAGTGTAGCGAAGGGTGGACACAACAACTGACGGTGGAACAAAAAATACTAGTGAACAAGTTGGCTGCAATGACGAGGAAATCGTAAAGGGGACCATGGAGGAGCTGGTAGTGCAGCGAATGGTGGTCGGAGGCAATGACGAAGAAATCTCTGACACATAAGGAGAAGGAAAAAATGCAGATAGTACGGCAAATGAAGCAGCAATTCCATAGGTTGGTGAACATTCAAACTTTTGAATGAGCTTTTTTCTAAAAAAATGAACATTTACTGTTAATTTATGAACATAGATATAATCGAAAATAAGGTTAAGCTTGCTCCTCTGTTATTTTTTGCATACAACATCCAAGTTCCAAATGAACTATGATGGTCTCCAATGCTTTTCTAGTTCGACAAGTGCAACATAGGAAGACCTCTCGTATCATCGCTAATCCAGAATGCAATACCCGTTAATGCAGTACTTGTTAATGAGTATCTGCTAATGAATTACCAAAGACAATGCGACGGCGAATTTTGTACTCCCCCTCAATGCGACTTTAGAAATCACAATACCTTTCCTGAATCTGTTTACCCCAAAGATTTTGGGTTCACGGGTGATTCACCCTCCTGACATTCTTACATACGAGGAGCCGCAGCTTGTGATTAAGGGCGCTGAAAGGCTGTCAACCTAGTAGAAGCCCTTACCCTTACTCATTTATCAAACTGCATAACTCTTATTTCGTTGAGGAACAAAAAAGGCATTTGTTTTTTTTTCCAGGCAAATAACCTGAGAACGGGACAAGTATTGAATATTATGGTGTTCTTTAAACTTGGCACGGTGGGAATTTATGTTGATTACGAGGTGAGTTTTGTAATGTGGTAAAGTACACAGTTTCAGAGTTGCAAACTACATTATTATGCATTCATAACATGTCGTTTTTTGTATATACACAACAAATGAGACTTTTGTTGTCTCTTATATGGAGCAGACGTGAAGAAGCATACATTAAAAACAAAATAACCATGATCGATTCTCTATTCCTGGATACGTTGGCGATAATATTTGATGACTTCAAATTAAGGTACTTTAAATCTGGGTTCGGTAGAGGCGAATAAATATTCAAATGGGATCCTTTGTTGGTTGAATACGTATCGGGCCGGTGGAGCAATCGGTTGCCGCAGCTCTGTTGGACCAAAGATGCCAATACCATTTACATGCTGATGCGGTGGGCTGATAATAGGTTGGTAGGCTGGTTATCCATATCATTTATAGAATGGTTAATTTATTGGATACAAGGAGTGGTGAAAGTGACAAAGAAGAGGTTGTCGAGATGCTGGAACCAATCACTACCATGCTGCCTTACCTAGTAAAACAAATAGGTAGGGAAAAACAAATCACCAAACTTTTGAAACCATGGCAGTTCAAGGTAGCTGATTACGCTCGTGCGACGAAGCTGGAGGGAATAGTGGACCGATTATCATCAAGTATCTCGAGAAGCTCAGCAGCCACTGCACTATGATAGAGGTGATGTCTGTAAATGCTTCCAAGATTCCCTAAATCCATGCAAAACATTATTGTGATCTGCTCAACACGGTTTTTAAATTTGCTAATTCCTGAGTTTCACCATGACAACTAAGTGTAGGTCATCTTTGTATGTTACTAACGTTATGTTATAGTGTGGTTTGTGTCATCTTTGTTATTTTGCACTATTATGATGTTAACTTTAATTTAGATGTTTGACTTTTTTTATAACTTCAGATGCTTAGTTTCTTTCAACGTTTTAAGTTGAGTCTATTTAAGTTTCTCAGAACCTTTTTTTGAATTCTAGTTGCAGGTTATATATAAGATAATTCATATTTTTTGTACGCACGTTTATATTAAGTTGATCAACGTTCATTTATCATATACAAACTTTCATATCTTGTAGGGCCGCGTCTTTTCTTGGGGAACCTTCAAAGGAAGGAGTCGTGTCAGTTGGACCTCAAATAATTTCTATTTCATTTCTGTTTAATTTTGAAAGGTCGCGTCTTTTCTTTGCGACCCTTCAAAAGAAGGAGTTGTGTCAGTTGTACCCCAATTAATTTCTATTTAATTTCCAAAGCATTCGGATTGCAATTCACTCACCCAATCCCAGAACAATGCAAGTGCTTCAAGTTCCAAACGACATGTTTTTTTAATATACTTCTTCTTCTCCTTCACTATGATTTCAGAGATTTTGTTAGGGCAACATCTACATGCCATGCACTGATGGACATATCCCGAAGCCCTCAATTTTACAAACTCATTGATTTCTTCTACCAACACATATCCTTCTATCGAAACCGACCATCAGAGGATTTCATAAATGTTTCTTAGAATACAATAGCCCCTTGTATGTTCTCCTCAAAGGTATGTCTGAATTCATATACAATGGTGAATGTGAGGAAGGGGAAGCAGTGATCAAGAACTCCGCGGATGGCATATGGCATACATGCATTTACACCTATTCCATGCTTGCCAGGGTCATCTATGGGTCATCTATGGGTATTAGAGATTGGTAATTGAGGACTGGCGTTAACGCGGGAGTTTGCATGTAAAATCTGTAGGAAGATACTCATGCGAGACATGCGGGTTTGGCTGGAGACTGTGATATACTTTTGGAAAAGCAAGGTTATTTAGATGTCAACAAGGTCTACAATTGTAAATGTTCTACCATAGATAACTGGTTGTACTGGTGGGAGGATGGCTGGAAGAACCCAAATATGTGCAAGGAGTTCTTCTTGACAATTAAGGCACTTGCATTTTGCAATATTGTAGTAGAGAACTTTAGTAAATGGCGCTAATTATCAGGGTTTATAAATATTTTTATTATTAGCATGCTAGCAGTGTTATGGTTATCATGTCAGAATAAGTGTTGTTGTTAAATGTCAGATCAGACATTAGTATAAATAACAAGTTGGATTAGTAGCCATTTTGCCATGATACATACATTTCCATGTCAGTGTGAGTTAGAAATGATGCTCAAACTCACTCAACAAATTCAAGTTGACCTCATCCAACTTGTTGCTCGATCAACACACATTTTTGGTTTCTTATGTATTGGCCAGTCAACAAAATAATGAATGAGTGAGCGCACTTACCGGAGGTACTCAAGGTGGCCAACATAGACCACTTCATGGTTAATGTCGAATATGTTCGTATAGAAAGAACGGGCAAGGAATTTTTTCCATGGAAACATACTGGTGTTTTAGTACTGTTTTTTATTTAGTATAGTACCTATATTCATAGCGCAAACTATATACATGTGGTAGGTTCCTAAATGCAATAAATACAACCGCATTGCTCATGGAAGGAATACATGTTGTCTTTGTTGTATGAGATTGCGATAGGGAAATTAGCTTTTTTACAACGAGGCCTCACTACATGTCCTTACAACATACTAGCTACTGAAATGTGTCACTTAATTCTCGGAAGGTCCAAAGAGGGATCCGATATATTGGAGACCTTGCGTTGGTGTAATGACTTAGAGCTTGCAGCATGTGTTGGGCGTTGGATAGTGCAAGCCGTTAGGGATATGAGGGAGGCACTCGATATGATGGGTTCTTCAAAACTTTCAAATCTCCTTGATACCACGGGTGTGATTAAGAATGCGGATTTGATTTCAAGGGTAAAAACGACTGCGAACACTGTTTCCAACATAGCGATGCCTACCAGCTAATGATTATGTCGTAAAAAGTTAATATCTGGATTATTCATCGTATTTTAGAGATGGCTCGGTCATAGTGAACGTGCATATTATTCTCTGGAAGGTTCACAACTTTAATCATTAATTATGTATTTTCTAACATCTTAATTTTTGTATTGTGTAACACCATATTTTATTTGTGCAGTTTCTTCCCAAGTCATTCAACACGGCCAATGAATTAGAAAAGGTTGCAGGGAAGACCATATATATGGTGAATGAGGATGGAGTGAAATGGTCTGTCAAAATGGTGATGATTTTTAAAAGTAGGATGCGGTGATTGCGTTTAAATGGTTGCTTGAGAGCATTCTTCAAGGCGAAAAAATAGAGGCTAACAAAACTCTGCTCCAATAAATCTTGATTTTCTTTTGGTACTTAGCCTAATACTATCCCTTTTTGTAAAACCTGAATCTTTGAAATAAAGTAAAAATGTTGGTGGCCTAAGAAAGGTATAATGTTAGGCTTGGCGGGTTTAATTGATGGAATATAAAACTTCATTAAAATTTCGCGAATGAGATGACGGTAAATTACACCGACAAATATAATAAGCATATTACTTGGATTCTTCATCCTTATGTTCATCGTCATCTTCATCATCATGATCAGAAGATGATACATTACACCGTAATTCATCTTCTCGTTCCGGATCCCCGACCTCATAATCAAAATGTATTTGAGTTTCCTCCTTGTACCAAATTGTCGATAATGAGATCTTCAACTCTAGCCATCATCACAAGATCATCATTTTATTTTTTTCAATAGAATCGGTTCCATGTCACCATAATATCCTGAATTATTTTCCCTAGGGTTGACTTGAACAATATTTATCCACAAAAGCTTTGGCTTCTTCGTGTATGGATACGAGATATAATAAACTTGATCCGCTTGTGAGGATGTGCAATATATATTTACTGAATGAAGTTATATATACATACATATATTTAAAGGAAATAAGATTTTCAGGTTAGGAACATACGTACCTAGAACAAATGGTTCGTCATTATTGTATTTTCTTGATGAAAGAACGTCTACAATGCCAACATCACTCCTCCGATGTCTCTACCGAGAATAGGGTCGTACCAGTTACACTTAAAAAGTGTGATTCTAAATTTACAATTCTCTTATACTCGAGCTGAACGGTATCAGTTAAGATCCCGTGGAAAATCAGCCTCATCAGATGCATCCGCATAATTCTCTCATTTGACACCCTCGTTACACGTCTTCCATCCCTCGCCGTTATTCTCCTCTTGAAACAAATATCCTCTTTTAAAATAGAAGGGCCAACTTTTCGCATTTACTCACAGGTCCATGCACTATCTCTAGCACCCATGGAGGAAAAGGATATGTTTCTTTCCAACAAGTAATATGTATATATAAATGAAAAAAATTCATATAACTATATAATATGTATATAGGTATGATTGAATTTTACACATACATAAAATTTCACCCATATAAGATATTTCGGGTCTTTTCATGGAGACTTCTTTTTCGGAGAGTTCAGGATAATTTGTAAAAATATAATCTTCGAACATCCTTTCGACCAAAAACTATATGAGAAATAATATATAGTGGACTATATTAAAACGTAAGATAAGACATGCCAAATTATATATACCTCTCAAATGGCTGAAAAAAATTCACAATCGCAGAACATTTACATATGCGCATCTATATTCTTTTCCTGAAAGCTAGATTTCTTACATTCTTTCACTTGGACGACCTTCTTGAGTAAATATATCAGGTACATGAAGATGATATAAGGGGAGTTCACCTTCAGCGAATCTGGTTAACCTGACCCAATTAATTAGTTAAAAAAATTATAATTAACTTATAATTACCATGTGTGGCTTACAAATGGCAAAGTGAACATGTGATTAATTATAGTGTTTACCTTGGTTTCATTTTTACATTCGCATAAAAGTAGTGCTCTGAGAAATAAGCTGCCCTCTTCATTGATATATAATTCAACAATCGATCACGCCGCATATCTTCTGTTCTTTGCTTTCTATTTCAACTTTTTGAAACATATTTCATAAACGTACATCCACCTATATTACACAGGACCTCTTAATTCAGTTTCATAGGGGAGATGTATCGTAAGTGCTCCATCAAGTCGAAAAATAATGGTGGAAAGATCTTTTCCAAATTGCATATGATTAAAACTATGTTTTTTTGAGAATTTGTACGCGACTTTTTGTAAAGTACTAGTGGTTATTTATATATTTTTGAGAAAAATAAATATATCAGAGAGGGAAGTGGTTGTTAAGAAGTTATCGTGATGGAACTGGGATCGTCGAGCTTATGGATCAACTTTTTCTGCTTCCTTAGTTAGATCTTCAGGTTTCATTTCATCTTTTGTTCATTAAAACAAAAAAAATTGAATCTTGACTCTCCTCTCTCTCTAGTATTTCTTTTTTTGATTGATTATTTGTAAGAATAAAACATCATTGAGTTAAACAAGAATGTTATACATTAGGATACTCCTAGATTGGATTGTTCCATGAATTTTAAGTTTGTTTACTTATTTTTATTAGGTTTTGATTTTATGTCAATGTCCTGAGTTGTTACAGGTTTTAGAGTGGAGAAGAAGACAATTCGATTGTTGTGTCCCTTTGACATCGGAGGAGTATGCAAAAGGAATCAAAATTGTGGGTCAAGCTAGGGACATCAACTTTGCAGTCTTTCTTTTCAACGAGGCAGCTAAGAACCAAAGTATGATAAGTTCAGTTTACAAAAAAACCTCCAACCCCTAGAATATATATTTTGAAACTGTAGGTAAATATAAAATACAATACTTATATTTAATTATCAAATATTTGTATTACTATAAGAAAAATTAATTAGCACCTGATAGCGCAAGGTAGATGTTCCGGTCTAAGAGTTTGTAATAGATATGGAAGTAGTCGATCCATAAAAACGTGGCAGTCATAACTCTTAGTCCCTGAATACTTATTGTTCTCTAAATAAGCACAAATAGCTAAGTCGGCCGCATAACCATCTGGCAATTTGACTGCATGTTTTACACATTATAGTAAACTTGTTCTGGTATCGTTTGTCAATATGTACGCGGAGGAAGAGTTTTACCCTCACTATCAATATTTAAGTGTGGCCGAGAACAAAATCGTTATATATCAAATCTTGACATGATGATGTCTTTGGATTTACCCTTCAAACTCATAAGAGAATTCATGACGTTGTCAAAAAAATTCTTCTCTATATGCATCAAATCAAGATTATGTCAGAGATTGAGATCCCTAGATTACATAAGCTCCCACAATATGCTTTCATTATCCCAAAAATGCCACTTCCCATAGCTACGATCCTTCTGTTCTTGCCCGTTTCCACCGTAGTTCTTTGTTTTTGGTGGATTTACACCCTTCAACCGCTCGCAATAAACTTTCTCCCAAGTCAAAGACTCAGGTGGATGCTCTTTCAAGGCGTTTTTTTCCCTTCAAATATTCTTTTTATTCTTCCTCGGTGGATGACCATGTGGAAGAAATTTTCGGTGACAATCAAACCAACACGTCTTCCTTCCGATAGGTAGATAAAAAGAATTTGTTTCTTCCATGCAATTTTGACAAGACAATTTACCATGGGTAGTCCATCCTGAAAACATGTTATACGCCAGGAATATGCTTATCGTCCACAGCAGCACTGCTTTTAGATTTAAATTTTCATTCAACGAACACATCATATGCATCGACTCAAGAAGATAATAGTTCTTTTAACTCCTCAATTAGAGGTCGGAGGAAGATATCAAGACTAGTGCGTGGATGATTTGGCCCAAAATTAAGAAGCGTAAGAAACAAGTATTGTGTATTCATGCACAAATCAGGGGGGGGTAAATAATGTGGAGTCAAGATCATGGGCCACAACGAATGATTACGAGACATGCCAAATGGATTGAACCCATCTGTACATAATCAAATATGAACGTTACAACGTTTTTGGGAAAACAGAGGATGTTGAGATTAAAAATATTTCCACTCCGCCGCATCAGACAAATCACACATTTCCCCCTTCTTTGCTTGGTGCTTGGAATGACATCTCATTACCGATGCAGTCTTCTCGCTTTGATACATTCTCTTAAGCCTATCATCAATTGGTAAATACCACATAGGACTATAAGATACATTGTTTCTATGTTGTCTCTCGTTAGGCTTCCATCTTGGTGCATCACAAAACCGACACTTATCTTTCTTTTCGTCTTCTTTCAAGAAGATCATACAATTGTTCATGTAAACATCAATTTTATAATAGAGGAGGCCTAAATTGCGCATCAGTTTCTATGTCTCGTAATGTGAACATGTTACCTTGTTTACTTCAGGTAAATATTTTGTCAACATTTCACATATCAAATCCACTAACCTTTCACTCATACTATGATCTTCCTTATTTTGCAAGACCCGAGTAGCCAAGGATAAAACACCCCATCCCGGCTACTAAGCCCAAGGAGGTTATTCCCGTTTAGTCACTAAGTGACCCGAACCATTGATTCCAATCCGGAAGGTTTAAGCCATTTGACTAAGTCGTATTCCATTTATATATTCCATTAAACTGAGTCTAATAACAATAGGCATAAACATATAAGGAAATAAACTGGTATTTTATTAATATAACCAAGGTACTGATACAATCATGAGTTTGCACAATAGGCTATAGTAGTGTTCAGTTCTAATTATCCAGTATATTCTACCGCTAGTCCCTTTATTCTTGTGTCCCGCGCGCCTAAGCCTGGTCTTCATTGCTATTAACCTCATTGTCTGCACATTTAAACAAGTAAGTAGTCTAACCAGACTTATTCACATAATACATCAACCTACCAAAATAATCAATATGCACCATGAGTCACATCTCTATTGCTGGTCTATGATTCCTCTACATACAATCTAAGTTCCGTAGAAACAATCGGCTCAATGAACCGGTCACGAACACGGTCCGTGTTCTAACCCGCAAGCATGGCGCCCCCATTTGCAGAATTTCCGATTAATACTCGCACATCCGGGTCGACCATGATCATACTCATCTTTCCGAATGTATCTGCGGCCGTACCCTGTCAGTGGTTGCGGACCGTCGTCCCCCGATATAGTATCTTGGACTTATCGGCCAGATCGTACGCGTACCACCCACACGACCCTTACAGTTTCTCCACGGTACGACTCGCGAATCGTCCCACTTGTACTATCTCTCGCCGGTGATGGATCATGTGGTCGATCGTGCAATTAAAGGAACTTATGACCATCAAACCTACCATCCATTTTTCTATCTAACCATCACTAATCTTTGTTAGAGAGGGAGAGAATGAATCCACTCAAACCAACCCACTCGACCGTCAATCGGATGGCTATGCCATGGTCGCGGTTTTGGTGGACTCGGACTCGTACCCTTTGTGTACCGGCTGCCTTTCCCGGCTCCTTAGGTATGTTTGGATCATTGGCTGATCCATGTATGCACCTCTTTAGCCAATACCTAACTGTACCAATTTCTCCTTGAACCGCCGACTAGTTCTTCTTCCCAGAAGTCCGACTAAACCTTGTTCTCTTCCTTCAACCTTTTTGTCATTTCCCTTTGTATTTTCTGGGATTTTTTCCTGTGTGTAAGATGGGAATGAATCGCGAAAGACTCCTCTTTTTATAGACCTTTTCTTTCCGTAACCGCTCATTAGCGAATGAGTGCAAGTGGTTGGCGAAAAGGTGTAAGCCCACTTGTGCCTCTTGGCCATAACCGTCCACCAGTCTGACTTATCTCACTAGCTGACTCAACTAGCCAACACTCCTCCTAGCTGAGTTAAGCTGAGTGGTAGGTGACCCAGCTGACCTAGCTCGACCATTCAGCTTATTCCAGCTGAAAACTCTTTTTCCAGCTCCTTCTTTAGGCGGCTAAGCTCCATTCTCACCAGAATTAGCCATCTCTTGACCATGAAACACTCATTATGATCTCCCTTGATCGTTTGTCCGCTTGTTCCGGTCCCATGGTCCGTCCCAGCGACCCTAGCGTGGGTCGGGGATGTTAACAGTCTCCCATATTGAAAGGGATTCGTCCTTGAATCCGAGTAATGGTGTTTACCCCTTTCAAACTCCATAAACCAATCTGGATAATCAGGCCACATTCTGATTTCTGTTTCCGATGTGATCTCCTTGGCCCCATTGCAAATCCACTCTATCTTGACCATCTGTATCACTTTCTTACGTGTTGATTTTTCCGACATATCGAGTATATGTAAAGGTCTGGCCTCAGTGGTCAAATTCTTCTTGAGGTCTCTAGGTATCTCATGCATGACCACATCATGTTCTGCCAGACACTTCCGTAGTTGAGACACATGGAATACGTTGTGTAAGACATCCATCTCATTTGGAAGGTCAAGATTGTATGCGACCATCCCCACCTTCTCTAGGATTCAGAACTGTTCTAAGTACCTCGGGTCAAAAATTCCTTGTTTACAAACTCTTGTCCTTCCCTTGAATGTTACCATTTTCAGATAGACACAGTCTCCGACTGCAAACTCGATGTCCTTCCGTCTTTTATCTGCATAACTTTTGTGACTGACTTGAGATTCCTTCATTTTGTTCCTCAGGAACCGGATCCGTAATGTGGTTTCTTTAATGATGTCCGGCCCGATCATTCTCGACTCCCCACTCGTGTCCAGCAAAGTGGTGTCCAACAGGGTCGACCGTACAAAGCTTCATAGGATGACTATCATATAATTGATTTTCGACTCCTTGTAACAGGTCACAAAGTTTCTTTGAATGATTGCGTAAAAGTTCTTCAATATTGCTCACACTATTACGAAATGCATCATTCACTATATCCACATATCTATCTTCTACTACATTACGAACATCATTCTGATCAACATAACTAGTTCATATATCCAAACTGACTTCTTCTTCATTCTTATACCAACCATAATAATCATGCATAAATCATTTACTATATAGATGACTCCAAATTTCTTTTTACGAGGTTACTGGTTTTCATTCCTGCAAACATTACAAGGGCAGTGAATCTTACTGCCATTGCTATGCGCTAAAGGCTAGTTTTTTTTTGAAAATTGCATGAATTGTTCCACCCCCATTTTGAAGACTGTCGAGAATTATAAGTGTCTCCATCGAACCTCCTATACATCCACTCCCGATGGTCGATATAGTTGTAACTTCCCGCCATGAAACTAGATTTCATAATTCTATGTGTTTATACAAAAGAAAAAGAAGATAGAACTGAATTTCGATTATGTAGACATAATTGACCACTACCATCTATGGTCATAAATGTGTGTCGCATTAAACTGGTACACCAACCACAATGTGTACAACAATCTCTCAATAAGAACATTCTAAATCCTTTGAAATTATCAACATAAAAATGTCATGCTAGGTTTTTCAGCACACATTTTCCATAAACAACCACCAGCTGAGCTATTCTTGTAAAAGAAAATAAGATCAAACACATTAGAATTCAAAATGAAAATATAGTTAAAATCATAAAATCAATTAAAGCTAAACTAAATCATATAAGCTTATCAAACTTAATCATAAATACCATTAATACCTAGACAACATCTAGAAGAAGAATATTTTTAATAATTATGCATAATTCAATAATAAAATGCATTTTAGATTTAAATAAATAGTAGAATTCTGCAAGAAATCTACCCTAAATGAGCAAGTTAATCAATTTTAGTATAAAAAAGATTCACGCATATGTATATGGAATCAACATGCCAAAGTCATTGAGAAGCAAATATATTACCTAAAACATAAAAAATAACTACCAAATTAATTATATTATTGTATATAAAAGCTTTTTTTAGAAAATAGTGACGTGAAAATGATGTCAGCATGATGTGTAGTGACCAGTGTTCTAAAATGTGCTAGGACTTCGCTACGCGGAAGTCTAAGGGAGCCCTATGCAGATGATATGATATATATATATATATATATATATATATAGATATTTAATTTTTATAGTAAATAAATTTTGTATATATTATAGTTTTAGAAAAGGAATAAAAAACATAGGTTCAAATAGCAAATTGAATAAAATTTGATGGAAAACGTAAAAATATATTTTTCAATATATAAATAATCTCCAACGATAATAAACAAATCTTAATCTTTATAAGAAATTAAATATGGGTATATAGTTTTTAAATTTATTCCCAAAATGAATCAAATTTTCTTGGTCTAAAATCTTAAAATAAATATTATTTAAACTAAATAGTCTTGACAAACTCAATAATATATAATTATAGAATTTTTTAAAAAAATTCAAAACGGTCGTTTAGAATTCGCCTAAGCACCGCCCAGACAGCGTAATTTTCACGTCTAGACATTATTAGGCGTCTGATTTTCTTTAAGCCGTCTAACCCACCGTATAGTATCGGGATGCCCAACCACCGCCTAGAAAATAGTGACGTGAAAATGATTTCAGCATGATGTGTAGGCACTAGGGAATATACTTCTTACATGATCGATTTCCAACAAAAATCTGCCAAAAAGGGTAAAATCATAAATTTATTTTAAGCCAAACCATAACATATAATTTTTTGAAACTTATACATAAATCTCAATAATACCTTAAAAAAGATATACAAAATTGAAAATCAAAAACATTCCTCAAAAATATGCACTAAATTGCATTTGCAAAAAAACTTAAATAAAAGATTAGACTTCTCCGTGAAATCAATCATAAATAAACTATTTTCATAATTTCACTAGAGTTAAGATTTATAAATATTTATACGGAGTAAAGATGCCAAAATATTTCACAAAAGTTATATTACCAAAGGAAAACATAAAAAAAAATCAAATTCATTATATGTTGTATAAAAAAGCCTTTTAAGTAAATTAGTGTCGTCAAAATGATGTCCGCATGATGTGTTATGAGTAGATTTCTCGGTTAAGTCGACATATTCTAGTAGACTTCTTGAACAAATCTAAAATGGGGATTTGTTCTCGAAGTCTGCAAGGGGTGTAGTTTTGAAATTAAATCAAGTTGTAGACTTCAGAGAGAAGTCTGCAGAAAGTTAAGGGTCTTGTTTTGCATTTGACCAAACTTTGACCTTTTTAGGAGTACACTTCGTCGGATCAAGTAGACTTCGTCGGATCAAGTAGACTTCGTGGGCAGTCTACCTGGGAAGTCTACTACAAAAGGTATAGTTTTCCAATTGAAAAATTAAAAAGTAGACTTATACGCAAAGTCAACCAGGATAGACTTCCCTCAAAAATCTAATGGGATCTAGTTTTGGAGTTGACCAAAAAAATTTCAAAATTAATTTTTGACTTCGGGGAGGAGTAACAAAGTCTACTACACTAGTCAACCCTAAAATGAGCGGTCAACCGAGAAATAAAATATATTAGACTTTGTGAGGAAGTCTACCTCCGAAGACAAAGATTAGTCAAATAAAAAACTAGACTCCTTTTGACTTAGTCAAACTTCACGAAAAATACATTGACTAAGTAAAATGCAAAACTAGACCCTAAATTGACATGATACTCTTACGAGAAGTCTACTACAATTTTTTTTCAAAGGGAATCAATAGACGTCTCGATACTTGAAAAGAAGTCTACTGACGAAATTTTTTTTTTAAAAAAGTCATTTACAAAACTATACCACACGTTGACCCGTAGACATCTGGATTGCTCAACGAAGTCTACTATCACGACCATATCGGAAAATTAAAAGAAAAGTTCAGGGAAACGATTTTTACCTACTTCAACACCCCAAAACTTCAATTTCAACCACTAACAAATAAAAACGGCCACTACGACTGAATGAAACGCCAAGAACGGTAGGGTTCGAAGAGATCGAAATTTTAAAACTAAAATTAAGAGTTTATGAGATGAAAGAGAGAAAATTGAAAGGAATATGAAGTTTGTGAAACAAATAATGAGTTATTAAATGTTAATTTTAGGCCGTTGAAGCATTTACAGCTTCAAAATCGGTTGTTCATGGTGGTTTGAAGAATTGATGACGATGGCATTGTGGTAAACACCAGATACAAGGAAGGTTACTTAAGTCATCTGAAAGCCCAAAATTATTATTAGGCTTCTTGGAGAAGTCTACTTCGTAAATATCTGACATATGCGAGATCAACATCGAAAATAAATGGCGAAATAAGAGGGACCCGAATATATGGTCCACTTTTGCATTTGACCAAGATTTGTAATCTATTATTAAAACCAGCCCTCGAATGAAAGAGTTTTCATCAATGATTAACCCACCAAATTTGTGGCTCTGATACAATTCACAAGCTTTACCCATTACATGGTATCAGAGTTATTTTTGCTAGTGATAGATATATATATATATATATTTTTGTGCTTAAATCAATATATAAACGTTTTTGATCAACGTTTTTAGAGAATATTTTGTGCTTAAATCAATATTTTGATCTCTTGTTAAAACCATCGTACCAAAATCATGTAAAGAGCGTCATCAACCAAGATATTATATGTTGAAAGTCATAAAAACAGTGAAATTGTTGGCAAGTCGAAATTCCGTCGGTTGTTATTAAGTCGGAGTTAGTTTGCATGTTACATAGTATAGTTTAAGTTTTAAAATGGTTCTTCTTCTGCATTTGAAAACAAATACTTCCCCAAAACTATGTAAAAAATTACAACTTTTAACAAAGAAATATCACATAGCTTTTTATATATTAGTACCCCAAGTTCATCCTGAAACTATATATCAAAATTGAAACTTTTAATTTTAAAAATACATATTCAATAAAAGAATATGAACCAACCATTTCTTACAACATGGATTTGGATAAATTAAATTACTTTCTTTTATGGTTTAGAAAATTAAAGATAAATTTTAATTATGTTTTTTGCTGTTAATTAGGTCCATTTGACAAACTCATATCCATGGCGATTTTACTTGCGATTGTACTTTTTCGATCTCGTCCTCCTCCATGGAGGAATTTTCTGATGAATTTCGAGTGTCTTCCATTGAGTTATTCAGTCGGTCTTTGTCTGTTGTCCTTGACAAGCGATTTCTTGTCTGAATCTCATGAATCGTGGTTTGTGGGTGACGGTTGGGGGCGGTTATCGTCCATCATCTCCACGACTCCCATGATTTGTTATCTACGGATTGCTTGGTTCTACAAGGCTATTAATTAGGCTGTCATATTAGCGGGATGCCAGATTATTCCGACACAACAATTCCTCCGATCATATTCGATAATTATAACCATGGGCGACAATCTGCGACAACGCTTACAAGACATCAATCTGGACCTCGATGATGCGCCAATTGCTCTTCCTGCCAGTATTTGTCAACAAGCCATTGAAGCAAATTGGTTTGTTTTGCTTGTTAATCATTTGAATCCTAGGAAGCAAAACCTCATAGCCATGATATCCCAACTACCGCGACTTTGGGGTTTCGAAAGCATCATCACAAGCAGGATCGTGGCTGCGGATCGTGCGCAATTCATTTGTCCATCTGAAGAATCACTTAACATGATTCTCCGACGATCACCATGGTCCTTCTCGGAGCGCATGATAACAGTAACGCGTTGGTACCCGAATCTTTCATGGGAATCTGTCAAAATCATTCCCTTCTGGATATAGATTCGCGTCATTCCTTTGGAATATCTCAGCAGGGCCACTGTGGAATTTGTTGGTGATCAGATTGCTCAGGTTTTTGATGTGGACTTCAATGAGAATTCGACCAGAGCAGATTTTGTTCGTGTGAAGGTGCTGTGGAACTCTGATAATCCACTTCGTTTCAAGCAAAACATTCAGTTCAAGCCATGAGTTAACACGGTCCAATCCTTTCATTTCTAGCGTCTTCGTGGTTTCTGTTCCACCTGCGGTATGTTGTCTCATGATACGCGCGATTGTCTTCTACATTTTGATGATGAAAACGATGGGTTTGACGATGGACCGAACGTTGATCCCGAAGATGATGGACCGAATGAGCATGATAAGAATGTAGTCATGGTCGCTGAAGCTGTACTCGAAGGTCTTCCTGCGGATCCTCCTGCTCCTTATGATCAGGCTAATCAGTTTGATGCTTTGGGAAATGATAATCAGCAACCAGCGGATGATGAGGTGATTGATTCAACTTCACCACCACGCCCAACTGACAGTGGTCTCACTCGCAACAAGAAAGGCAGAGGGATTATGGGAAGCTACACGAATGTTGAGGTGGATTCTTTGAATGAATTCCAGATCGCAATTGATGCAATGAAGCGTAAGAGAGCTATGTATGAAGATGAGAATGTCGGGACAAGTACTCCATATAAGCTGATTTTGGGCCCAGCTCGTAAACGGATTTCTCAAGGAACGGCGCAAAACTCGGAGTCAGTTAACCAACCAATAGACAGAGGCGCGGGGGGCCCGGTACCCCCACAGTCCCCATGAAAAAAACGGTACCTCAAGAAGATTTGTCGTCAACAACATCCTGATATCGTTTTCCTCATTGAGACGATGAATTCATCTTCAGTTGTATATAATGTTGCTGATTCTTTAGGATTTCCGAATGTTGTTTGTGTTCCTCCATCGGGTGGTGGTGGAGGTTTAGCTTTGCTTTCGAAGAATTCAGTTTCTGTTTTTAGCATTTGGCAAGATGTAAGATTGGTGGATGTACATATTAAGTTCAGTGGAATGGAGTACTACTTATCTTGTTTGTATGGTCATCCGGTTCAGACTTATAGACATCTCCTTTGGGATTGACTTATGGATATCAGTTGAACAAGAGATGGACCATGGATCATGGTGGGTGATTTTAATGATATGTTATCAAACGAAGAAAAACAGGGTGGTTCTATATGTGATGATTGGACCTTCCGTAAACTGCGGGATATATATTCAGTTTGTGATCTGTCAGACTTACGGGGAACAAGAAGTAGATTTTCTTGGGCTGGTATTAGAGGCTCACATGCTATTGAGGAGTGTATCGATCGGGTTGCCATCAATACATAATTCTTGGCTACATTTCCAGCGTCTCAAGCTACATATCTTCCGGCTGTGGGATCGGATCACTGTCCGATCATTGTTAATGTATGCTATGAAGTTACTCAGAGAAGGAAATGTTTCAGATTTGATAACCGGTTGATTCAGCAACCAAATTTTAAAGAGTATGTTACCTCATGATGGTTTTCACAGCGACAGGATATGGAGCATGGTATTATGAATAAAATTCATCTGTGTCGATCAGCTTTATCTCAATGTCGTCGACAAGCTAACCTTAATGCTAGCCGACGCATAATGGAATTGACAAAGGATCTAGATTCTGCTATGATGGATCCTTTATCTAACCGCCAATTCATTCAGGTTTTAAAACAACAATTACAACAGGCTTACCGAGATGAAGAGGAATATTGGTATCAAAAGAGAAGACAACAAAGATTGGTTGAGGGAGATCGAAACACTCACTATTTCCATGCGTGTACGAAGCATCGTTTCGCTCAGAATATCATCCTCTCTATTACTGATGAATTTGGAGCTATGCTCAGAGGAGCGACTGCCATTGGCAAGGCTGCAGAAACTTATTTCCAGTCGGTTTATACTAGTTCGAGAGATACATTGGATAGGAGTATTTTTGCTGATTTTATACCGACGGTTATTGACTCCATGAACAATGAGTTAACCCGAGAGTTTACGGATACGGAGATTTATGTGCCTGTGTCAGCCATTGGATCTGATAAATGTCCGGGACCAGACGTGTACTCGTTGTCATAGTCAACCGGAAACTCTCTCCCACTTGTTTTTTGAGTGTCCAATCTCAGCATTCTTTTGGAATAAAGCTCAGCTAACACCTCCCATGGATTTGTAATCAATATGAAAGATCTGATGTTAATCTCTCCACTGTGATGAAATCGACTAGAGCTTGATGATCTCTCGGATCTTGAGAAATTTATGCCTTTTTGGGTTCTATGGCATATTTGGACTTCCCGAAATTCTTTCATCTTTGCTCATAAACCTATACAACCTGAGTTGGAAATCGGTTTCTGCCTAGATGAAGTTACTGAATGGTTGTGCTTATCTGGGACACCTGTTTTACTTCCGTCGTCAAACAATCGGTCTCCATAAAGATGGACTCGTCCACCACATCATTCTTTGAAGTATAATGTTGATGCTACTCATGAGCCGACTTCTGGAATTAGTACTGCGGGGTGGCTTATACATGACAATAGGGCCAACGTTCATAGCTGGGGATCTCATATGTTGGGCGTTACCTCTTCTCCTTTAGGGGTAGAGGCGAAGGCTATGTTCTTTGCCGTTCGAGATATTATGATCAAAGGTTTTCAGCACGTTATCTTTTGCCAATTGCTTATTTGATCACTCACATTCGACTACTGTGATTGGGGAATTCATAATCAAGTCAGTGAGATTAAGCACATCACTCGTTCGTACCCAGCTACACAATTCACTTTCGTTCCTAATACAGGCAACAAAGCTGCACACAACATTGCTTCTACCTCACGATAAAATTATTCCAGTGTTTTTCAAAATCCATTTCTACCTATTTGGTTAAATTCCATTGTTGATTCAGACATTGTAAACTCTATTTCATGAATGTAATATCATTTCAGTCGGAAAAAATAGTTATATTCTTTTTGGATTATTAAAAACTTATGGCTAGAACATGGATAGATTTCCCTATAATTATGATATTATGAGAAAAAATTCTATTAAAATTGGAAGAGTCCGTATTAGGGGAAATACAATCAAATTGTGTAATGGAGCGGTACCATTTAATTGTACCCCAATTTTCAAGTAATTTTATATGATCCTACCATATTTAATGTATTAATATTAAATATACATTTGCCTGAAATCAATTTTGAGCAAGAAAGAAATGACTACTTATTGCCTTATTAGTGTGTCAAATTTACTTCAAACAATCTACATCTGAATTTAATCCAAGATTTTTATTGAAAGATGATAAAGGTGAAATAATAAAGGTCTATTATTGTAAGTTGAAAATTTAATGATCATGAGAATTTATTGAATCTATAAGTTTGAGATGGTACAGATAATACAATTTCACAATTTTTTTTTTTTTTTTGACAACAAGATAAAATTACGAACACTAATTTCCTATCATCCATATCGGTGGTTCCGGCCCGATATGTGTGCTTGATGACTGCCTGAGACGCGCACTTCGTGCTAGTCTATCTGCCGTCTTATTTTGAGTGCGAGAGATCTGCTTGAGATCAAATGTTGTAAAGAACATCCTTCTTTTGTCGTATTCTTCGGTGTAAACTTCAAAGGCAGGCCAGTTCTCCGGGTCAGAGACTATCTTCACCACTTCTGAACAATCTGTTGCAAAAGTTATATGTCTTTGATCGAAGAACATCATGCTTTCCATGGCCCATAGGAGTGACTCAAATTCCGCATGCAGCGGCGAAAGACACTGTCTGCTATTTCTAGCACCCATCATTGTGTTTACACCTCCTTCATAACAACTGTACCAGCCTTGACCAGTAAAAATGTCTCCCTCCTTCCAAGATCCATCCACAAAACACCATTGGCCTCTTTGTGCCGTATTAATCTCATTAGAGTCCTGGCTTCCTGTATGCCGCAGAGTTTTAGTGTTGTACAAAAAACAAAAATCACGGTCCCTTATGACAAAAATCCAAGGGAATTGTGCTCCTCTTGATCCATATTCGATGGTAGGGGTCTCACTATGACTTCAAATAGAACGTGATATATGACACAATATATATATATATATATGCCAAGCATCCTGTTATATATATATATATAACTTCCATATATATATCCCTTGATATATATATATATTTTTCTGTATGATATCCCGATTTTACCGTGTATCGGCCCGATTTAGTAAAGTGCCATCCAATTGTGTCCGTCTTCGTAAATTTGCTGATTGGCATACTCTGGATCATCTTTGCACGCAATTGTCGCTTCTATCAATGATTTATTCCATATTCGCCTCTGCTGGTCAATCAGCTGGTCAACCGTATATACGTTAATATTCGAGAAAGGTTTGCGGGTTGCTGGTCTCGGGCGGTATCCATGGGTCATTCCATATTGAAATGGATGCACCTGAACCCACCCTTTTATGTCCTTTGTTAACCAGAGATCTAGTCCATCCAACATTGGATCAAGTGTTTTTCCTGAAGTATCTTCCTTTAAATACTTTTGAGAAGAGAATATCGGGTTTGTCAATCAATCTCCATAATTTCTTGGCTATATTTGTATCCAAAGCATCCGATGCCTCCATTATCTTTACCTGACATAACTTATCCCAGGCGACCCAATGCATTCCCTTATCTTGTCCACCAGAAGCGATACCACACTTGTCAACTTATTTGTTATTGTCTTCGGCAATCGAAAGCAAGACATCACATGGTTAGGTAAGGCTGTGGCCACCGATTTAATCACAACTTCTTTTCCCCCTCTCGTCATATTTAGTAGTCCATCCATTCACTCTTCCATGAAGTCGGTCTTGGAGGAAGCTGAATATCTGTGTCTTGGCTCCTCCAAGACTCTCCGGAATTCCTAGATAAGAACCCATACCACCCATTGTTGTAATTCCCAATATGTTTTTCAACTCCACACGTGTCGTTTCCTCCACTTTGTAACCAAATTGTAAGGACGATTTCTCAAAATTTATCTGTTGGCCTGATACGCTTTCATAGTCTTTCAGGATTCTTAGAATCGTTAGGCATTCCTCCTTCGTAGCCTTGCAGAAGAATAAGCTATCATCCGCAAAGAGTAAATGAGAAACAGCCGGACTTTTCCTTGCCACCTTTAGTCCTGTCAATTGCTTCAATTTTTCTGCTTTCTTTATATTTGCTATAAGGGCTTCTGTGCATAGTATGAATAAGTAGGGTGAGAGCGGATCACCCTGTCTTAATCCTCTCTCTGGAACAATATGTCCCTGCGGATGTCCATTGATTAAAACCTTATATTGAACCGTAGTAATGCACCTCATTATTCGTTGTATCCATTGTTCTGCGAAGCCCATCTTTCCTAAGACCTTCTCCATAAACGTCCATTCAATCCTATCATAAGCCTTACTCATATCCGTCTTTATGGCCATGAATTTTCCTTTACATGCTGGGTTTGTCCTTAAACCATGAAACATCTCCTGAGCTATCAATATATTATCAGATATTAATCTTCCTGCCACGAATGCTGATTGTGTTTCCGATATGAGGCTAGGTAACAATATCTTAAGTCTTTGGCATAAGACCTTTGAAATTATTTTGTATCCCACATTACAGAGACTTATTGGGCGTAGCTCTGTCATCCTGGTTGGCCGATCCGTTTTAGGGATTAGACATATATTTGTGATGTTTAGTCTCCGATCAAATTCCCCAGACATCAAAAAATCATTCACCAATAGTATTAGATCTTTTTTTACTATATCCCAAGATTGCTGGTAAAATAAAGCTGTTAGTCCATCCGGCCCCGGAGCTTTCTCTGGATGCATCATAAATAATGCTTTCCGTATTTCCTCTTCTGTAGCATTTGCCATGAGTTTACTATTCATCTGATCCGTTATCGACGTCGGGACTTCCTGTAGGAAACTTTCGAACTCAGATGGGTTCGTTGTTTCAAAAATTTTTGTAAAGTAATCGACTGCCACTCCTTCGATCTCAGAGTCCTTGGTGACCCACTTTCCCTCTGAATCATGAAGTCCCACAATTCTATTTCTTGCCCGCTTCTGTTTTGTCAATGCAAAAAAGAATTTGGTATACCTATCTCCTGATGTATGCCATATAGTACGGCTTTTTTGTTGCCAGTAAAACTCCTCATCTCTATATGCTTCCTTTAATCTATTTGAAATTTCCCATATTTCCTCTTGAGTTATACTATCATCCTTTTGAGCCGTATCTAATTCCTTCTGAAGTTCTAAGATTTTCTCCTTACCATGCGGGAGTAAATCCTTCCTCCATTTAGAAATCTCATGTCTGCATCTCCCAATTTTTGAGAAAAAGTCATTCCTTCGGTTATCATTTTTATCTTCCCATCCTAATTGGATAGCATCCATTAGTCCTTCCTTTCCCACCCATCTTTTGTCGAAATGGAATTGCCTTCTCCTCTTTTTCTTAGAATCCTCTATTGTCGCCACCAATGGTCGGTGATCTGATCCCACCATTCCTAAATATTCCACGAATGAAAAAGGAAATAACATATGCCAATCCTCGTTTGCTAGAGCCCTATCAAGCTTGCACCTTACTACTTGTTTCCCCCTACGGCCTCTCCACGATAGCGAATCCCCCAAATGCGGAAATTCTATCATACCACAATTTCGAATCATATTGTTAAATGAAAGAAATGCTGAGGCATGCCTTTGGGTCCCTCCTTGCTTTTCATGGTTTCCTGTAATTTCGTTCAGATCCCCAATAATGAACCAAGGAATATTTCTAACCAATCCGAATCGAGTGAGTCGTTCCCAAACTTGGTCCCTGAGTTTTTGAATTGGTTCACCATACACAAAGGAAATAGCAACCCGTTTCCCTTCCACATCTGTCTCAATATCAATAATCCGATTACTTAAATATATAATATCAACATTCTCCGAATTGTTGTAATAAAGTGCCAAGCCTCCGCTTGACCCTCTAGGCTCTACCGTATGTATCTTATCATACCCAAAATGAAATTGGAAACCTTGCGTGAATGCATATTCTTGTTTTGTCTCAGATAAAAAAAGAAAATCGGGTTTATTTTTATACCATATTTCTCGGAGATAACCAATTGTCCACTTACTCCCTAGACCTTGACAATTCCAACTCATTATCCTCATATAATTCTTTTTCCAAAAGTTCTGGTATATATTGATATATTATTAAATATCACATATACATCATGTTCATTCACTCTCTTCCTCTGATACCTCATATGTGTAATCTCCTCCAAAATTCTCCATTTTATGTGATATAGTCCAATGATAATTCTTTTCTTCGTACCAAGATGACCCCACCAGCTTTGTGTTAACACCCAGCGACTACACCACCATTTCACGTACAAGTATCCCACAACCTTCTTACTGTGTAGCATGACCAGGATGTGCCATGTATATATACTATAACGCATAACCTCCTTTCCCGTTGGAGCTTCCACAGCCGCAGACGTCCCCCATTGCCATAATTCATTGTGAGATTGCATCAGTCCATAATACCTTTTTAAAATCCCTTGAAGATTATTATTCCCATAACTTCCATTCCACAGCTTTCGTCCATACCATACGTTCCAAGTATCAACATATCCATATATCCATTTCCATTTTCCTGTGAGAGCTGTATTAAGCAGATGAATACTTTCACAGCCAAGCACATCGTCCCATCTTTCAATCATGTAATAGACCACATAACAGACCCTATAACCTGTCCAAAAACCATGTTCTTCATCCAATATTAGGATCATAAACCAGATGAGTACTTGAAACACAAAACTTCCAACCCATATATCGATCTTCTCGGTCTTTCCGAAATACGAAATGCGATACCAAAAGATTATAAGTTTCCATAAATCAATCCCCAAATCCATTCCTTTGTTAACGTTGGTGTAATTCTTCACAACTAAAATCTTCGCATCCAATGATATCGATTTTCTCAATCTTTCAATATCTACTTGATCCCTTCTATCATATTCCTCAAGCTCAGAATCAATCACATATCGATTAACAAAACACTGTAATTCCATAGCAAAATCGGATACCTTTTTTAGATCCCAATTAATTTCGACAGAGCGCGAATACCCAAATCGCGTTTGCCCTCCTCCAGATATACTCAATCTTTCCGAACCTTCTGTAGAGCCGCGTTGATTGATGTCCAAAATACTCTGTCGATCCTTTTCGTCGATGTCCATATCGTTACCCAAATCACATCCTGTATTAACTTTGGTCCGCTCCAGCCATCCAGATTTGTGGTCTCTGATTTTTCCCCAGATCCGCTCATCAATCCCTGATCGATTAGTATCGTAATATAATACAATTTCACAATATAAGTATTAATTGAAAGAAAACTGTATGATTTTATCAAACAAAAATAGAAGTAATTGCACAGAGTATATCGTTTTTATAAAGTAACTGCACTGATTGTATCTTTTGTGAATAGTGTGTGTTTTTTATTTTATTTGTCTTTTAGTGTTGTACAAAAAACAAAAACTCCCTTATGACAAAAGTGCTCTCTTGATTGATGGTAGGTCTCACTATGACTTCTATATATATATATATTTTTAATCTCACGCATGAACAGTGCACGCAGATGAGAGTGTCCATAACATGTTGTTTTTGGGATGGATAGTCCAAACATCAAACGTGTTGTATCCACAGATCAAAATAATGTGAACTTGTGGATTAACAGTGTCCATAAAATGTTGCTTTTTCGATGGACAGTTGAACCAACATACTTTCTGTGTCCACGGATCACAATAATGTGAACTTTTTGGATAAACGGTGTCCATAAAATGTTGCTTTTTTGATAGACAGTGGGACCAACATACTTTTTGTGTCCACGGATCACAATAATGTGAAATTTTTGGATAAAGATTGTCCATAAAATGTTGCTCTTTGGATGGACAGTGGAACCAACATATAACCCTTGTCCGCTTTTTATCCACGGGAAGCGCATAGCATTTAATATGATCTGCGCATTGTCAACGTGGATGGATATTGTGGACATCTAGTCTAGACTACCCACTCTATCCGCCATATCCATAGAAAGCATTTAACATGTGGTGTTTATTTGTGTGGTTAGGAATCATAAAGGACATCTAGTCTAGACCATCCACTCGATCCGCTATATCCATAGAAAGCATTTAACATGTGGTGTTTATTTGTGTGGTTAGGAATCATAAAAACTTTGTTTCTAGTAGATAACGTACTTGGTTCAATAGTTCACTTGATTGTGAATCCGTGGACACAAGGGTTTGTTGCGCCCACCATCCACCCAAAAGCAATATTTCCCTTGTCCGCTTTTTATCCACGGGAAGCGCATAGCATGTAATATAATCGTCGCATTGTCCACGTGGATGGATATTATGGACTCCGAAACTTCTGTATTAACTCCGTTTTTTTTTGTGAATTCCGGTACATCGACCAATTATATCTTCATTCTAGTGGTTTATATTGCCGGAAATTTCACCTACACAATGCTATCCACCTTAAAAAAGTAAAGGGTAAAAAGAAAGATAAAGTAAGAAAGAGAAGAAAAAGATAATAAAGAAAAAAAAAACAAAATAGAAAAGAGATAGATGTGATGGATTGGATTATTTTGGTTTTTTTTAACATTGAAATTGAAAGAAAAGATATAAAATTACAAAAACTTTTCAAAAGATACAAGAAAGTTAGAAAAAAAAAAAAATATACTGGATGCAATTCACCCAACAAAAATAACTTGGACCCTTCATCATGCAAATCAATGTTTATACATAACAAATTATGCAAAATCTGTAATTTTCTGGCGGTTGAAGTGGTGGCAATGCCTAAGCGTTTTTATTATCATTACTGTAAAACCATAATCATTACAACTACAACCACAAATGTAAGAATCTGGACATATGTATTCTACTTGAGCTCAGTAGTTTGCAGTAGCCAACTCATCTGCATCTCATCCAAAGGTTGTGCAAAAGATGTCCAATCCTTCTCTTACATTTCCAGTTCTCTTCTCATCTACCCTGTTAGATCGTGTGAAAATGCAAACATGAGGAATCTGTCTATAATGAATAAAAATATTAGACCGTTTAAATAAAGATTTTAGATCATGGAGTAGTGGAGAATGAAGGTGGAAATTGTAAATCATGGAGCAGTGGAAATAGTATATATATGTCATTAGCGATTTGAATAACCAAAACAATAGATTTGGATGATAAAAATAGAGTTGATCCTTAGCTTAACAGAGCTAGGGTAAAAAGACTACACAGATCCACTCACAACCCAACCGATTTTTTTGGGTAAAATTGTTAAGATCAAACCAATCAATTTGACAATACACTGCTTTTTTATTTGTCTAAAAGACTACAACTAACTAAAATTCAGTAATAATTTATTAGGAAAAGGTTGACACCCAGCTTTTATGAATAATAAACGGGAAAAATGCCAAAAAATACCTGAACTATTCAGAACTGGCCAAAACAAACCCAGACTAAAGAGCTTCCCAAAACAAATCCAAATTAAACGTTGACTTCCCAAATAATACCCCAACTTAGAGTTGACCTCGCCAAAATGGTACACCGTTAATTAATTTAACAGAAAAATTCGATGCCGTTAATGGTTCTGTTAAACAAATACGACGTCATCCAAAACGACGTCATTTTGTTCGACGAGAAAAATAAAAACCAGCACCCAGCTGGGTTCGAACCTGAGACTTGTGAGTAGGTGTATGAGACATATAACCATTGAGCCATTTGATATTCATTGTTCATGATTACAAACAAATTATGTTAAGTTCTCTTCTTTCCTTATTTATAATAAATCCCAAATTGATTTGTACCTTACAACTCTACAATAAAAATTCATGATATAAAATTTATGAATAACAAACATATTTACTAATATCTTACAATCATATATATTATAAAAATTATTTGATATTTTTATTTTTTTATTAACAGAATTATTATATATATATATATCTATTGAATTTAATAAAACAATAATTTAAATCAATATTTAAAATTAAAAAATATTAATATAATAAAAACTAATTTTATAAAACTAGCCAAGTTCAGTAAAAATTTAAAAACACATTATAATATAATTATTGTTTTGTTATATTAATATTTAAATCAATATTTAAAAAATATTAATATAAAAACTAATCAATATTTAAAAATTAATTATTGATTAGTTTTAAAAACTAATCAATATTAAAATCAATAATTAAATCAATATTAGTTTTAAATCAATATTTAAATTAATATTTTTTAATCAATATTAAATCAATATTTAAATCAATATTAGTTTTATAAAATTATTTTTATTATATTAATATTTTTTTATTTTAAATATTGATTTAAATTATTGTTTTATTAAATTCAATAGATATATATATATATATAATTCTGTTAATAAAAATTAAAAATATCAAATAATTTTTATAATATATATGATTGTAAGATATTAGTAAATTTGTTTGTTATACATAAATTTTATATCATGAATTTTTATTGTAGAGTTGTAAGTTACAAATCAATTTGGGATTTATTATAAATAAGGAAAGAAGAGAACTTAACAGAATTTATTTGTAATAATGAACAATAAATATCAAATGGCTCAATTGTTACATGTCTCATTCACCTGCTCACAGATCTCAGGTTCGAACCCAGCTGGGTGCTGATTTTTATTTTTCTCGTCCAATAAAACGACGTCGTTTTGGATGACGTCGTATTTGTTTAATAGAACCATTAACGGGGCGTCGAATTTTTCTGTTAAATTAATTAACGGTGTACCATTTTGGCAAGGTCAACTCTAAGTTGGAGTATTATTTGGGAAGTCAACGTTAAATCTAGGTTTGTTTTGGGAAGCTCTTTAGTCTAGGTTTGTTTTGGCCAGTTCTGAATTGTTCATGTATTTTTTGGCATTTTTCCCAATAATAAACCTACCATTTGTCGTGATTAAACTGAATAGCAACCATATCAAAATATGTAAT
The DNA here is from genome assembly GCA_030180135.1 of Orychophragmus violaceus. Lineage (NCBI taxonomy): Eukaryota > Viridiplantae > Streptophyta > Magnoliopsida > Brassicales > Brassicaceae > Orychophragmus > Orychophragmus violaceus. The sequence continues at coordinate 35,150,526 of CM058233.1, forward strand.
CATGAATATGGAGGATTAATGATTTGCACGGCCAACTATTTTGTCATATTTATAGATTCTTAGTGATATTTCAAATCCATGCAAATATGTCAATATATGTGTATATCCTTTAGGCCACATTTCCGAGGTCACCAGACGCCGTCAAAGATTTCGCCCAAAATGAGTGTCGCCATGTACGCTCCGTTCTATTTCCGGTAAAGACTTCTCCCTCCTTTTCAGTAAGCTTTTCTCCTCCGTCCATCGTCGTCGTCGATTGTTGTTCTCGTTCAACCAACACCTTTGCCGTCAAAGGCCCCTGACTTGAGAATCATTGTATATATACCCTTAGCTCTTCTTGTTCTGCCAATTCCTCCGGAACCCCGATTGACGGCTACGACTTCGCCTCTTTGAGCTGAACGCGACGGTGGTTCGGATTTGCGAGATTCATCACAGTTAGAAATATAAAAAGGTTTTAGTGCTTGGGTTAAAGAAACAGATCGGAAAGTAGAACTATGGAGGCACCTTCGAACCTTAACGATAGAGGATCACTAAATCTAGGCTTGGAGGGTGGTGGTTGCAATTGGAGATGGACCTTTGGGCTTTGGGCTTTCCTCTTTCTTTAAAAAAAATTTTGGTCTACAAGTTTCGAGCCATTACAATTATCCCCCCTCTTAATAGGAATTCGTCCCGAAATTCCATGGCGAAAGTTCTCCACTGCAACTTTTTACCAACAACAACTCCACAAACGTCACTGAACAGAAACCGAACTTTATCGATTACTCGCTTGAAAAGATCTTGTCCTTGAACCCATAAGACTGCTTCTCCCCCCCCTTAATTTCAAACTACGCTCTGAAGTGTCTTTCTCCTCGGTACCAATCCAACAACAGCTTCCAGAATGCAAAAAAATGCCACATACTACCGCCCGTGTCCATTAGGTTTAGTTTCCATCTTGATGAGGTAGTTTACATTCCCAGCGTCTATTGCTAGGAAAAAGTCCATTACAACATCGCATCTACCGCTTGAGCCGAACGAGTTACTGTCTCTGTCCTTGAGATTAGTCAATACTGACGCTTAGCAATATGACAAAGGGATCAACCATTGTCATAGCTAATACTTCCAACATTTAGAAACAACACTCATCTGTCCAGTGGTTCGAAGACCTGAAAGAGATGCTCTGCTTCCAAACCGATTCTCCTCAACGGTTTTCCATTATTGTGCCACAATGTATCATTCTCTTCCAAATAGATTCTCCTTGGCGGTTTCCATTATCGTGTACTATGGCATTGACTCTCGCACAAACAAACATCCTTGCTTATCCCTGGTGAAATATGAGGCTAACCATGTTCGTTATGGCTACCTCACTTGTGAGGGAACGACCCAACACGCTTCCGCTGTGCACTCTGATTTCCAACTCAAGGTTTCCTACATTGTGATCCAGATGCGGTGTTTTCCAAGCACCATCCTTCGGGTTTCCTTCCCCATTAAACATTCCCTCCGTTGCTCTCCTTTGTAGCTTCTTGACAAGCTGCCATAATATTTTCCTAACACTCTTCCGTTGGATTTACATCTCCAATAACCTGCTTTGTCCACTTATGCTTGCATTAAACATAAGTCCAACTTATTAGACATTTCCAATTGCAACAACTCCACTTTCCCAAACGCTTTTACGATTTACTTTTCCTCTAGAAGAACTCTATTAGGTGCTCCAGTAACTTACAAAGAACTCCACATTAGACTGTTACCTTTCCGGTCCTATCCTTGATAATCTAGTCCCCAATACCACGAAGATTCCCTCCACTTCCAGCTTGATCAGAATTCAAACGAGCCGTATATAACCTCTTGAAGTTGATGTCACAAACCGGATTCCAAGGTTCCATACTTAGAATAGATTTGGACAGTTTTCTACTGTGCCTATTGCAACATGCGACACGAATAAATATTGACCCTTAATCCAATTAGAACACCGACGCTTCCTATTTCTTCCTTGTAATTCGGTCTTTCCATATACCTCTTGCAGCTCCTCTTTCAGCTCCTACAACGCTTCATGCAGCTCCTGCAGCACTACTTGCAACAATAGCTACTACGTGAACTTCACGATACATGACATGGACCCATCTACAGAAAACTAGAAAACATTGTATATATAGTAACTTATGAAATTATAACTAAAATAGAACAATTTTATAGAAATTAGCGGGCCAGCCCGCTAACCCATAAAATACATGCGGGTTGGACTTGGGCAATAAAGTTTCAGACCGTAGCCCATTTAGCCCGACCCGCCGGACCCAAGAAGAAAAAGAAACCGCAGTGAGTTGGGATATTTGAGCTTGATCTAGCCCATTTGACATTTCTATTCCCCCCCCTAATTTCAAACTATGCTCTGAAGTGTCTTTCTCCTCGGTACCAATCCAACAACAACTTCAAGAATGCAACATAAATGCCACATACTACCACACATGTCCATTAGTGTCGGTTTCCATCTTGATGAGGTTGTTTACATTCACAGTGTCTATTTCTAGGAAGAAATCCATTACAACATCGCATCTACCGCTTCACCCGAACAAGTTACCGTCTCTGCCCTTGATGTTGGAATTATGTCCAGTAATCTCTGTACTGTCTCTAGAAAGTAAGAGTATGTCAATGATCAGACATAAGTCATATAATACTGGGGGTCATGATGGCTTGCTAGAGTCCGCTCATGATCTATAAGTCTTGGACTTATTGCCTTTATTATATGATCCCATATGGGTCACACGCCTAAGCTAACAGGAAACTATGAAGGAACGGTTCAGCGGATGTACGGTAAAAGTGCTAGGCATTTACTGTGCTTGGAGAGATAGAAGGGCCTGATTAAATCCAAATCAGACTGAGAATTGGGCCCAAAAGCCCAAAAGGAACTAGGCATAAGTTTTATGATTAAAACTTAACCTAGCCACTTTTTCTCCTAAGCCTTCTGCGCCTCTCTCTCTCTCTTTCTGCGCCTCCCACCTCCTTGGTCTAGCAGCCAATTTCTTGAAGTGTGCGTGTGTGAACCTTTGGAGGAGCTGTCTCTTGGCGGTTCTGCTGATCTCTGACCCATACCTCTCCATTCCGCTGCATAACAAGGTATTAGGTGAGATCTTTTATGATTCAGCAAGAGAACCTAGATCCAAGCATGTTTAGTAGGATCAATCAATGAGAAATTGAATCAGGATATACTAAACAATCCTTCAGTGGTATCAGAGCCATTGGTTCTATTAGGATTTCTTGTTTAGAATCATGTTTAGGTTGTTTAGAAGTGTTTGAATCAAACTATGATAAGAAAACACTTAAGAAACAAAAGAATTAAAACCTAAACTAGAAATCGCATGATCCGATCTATATGAATCGGTATGCGTCGGAATGATGATCGCCAAAGGATCACCATGTCCGGATCGTGTGAGGCACGGTGGACCGATCAACCGAGTGGATCGCATGGACCGATCGAACGATCGCATGGATCGACCCGAACCGATCGCGTCCCGTCCCGATGCCTCCCATCCCGATCACACAACCCGTCCCGCGTCCCGTCCCGTCCCGATCGCGTGGCTTGCGGCTGTCCCGATCGTTGCTCGATCGCGTGAAGCTCGCGTCCGATCGTGATCGGTTCGTGACCTAATGGTCGGTTCGGTTTTGGCTTGTGTTGGTTCGGTTTAAGATAATTAAAACTTAATCGTTACGGTTTAATAATTACAGATTTAATAAAATTTATTAGATCTGGTTAAACCGTGATAAGAAATCCAAAGTCGTAAAATTGGATTTAGTGCCTAAACCAGTGGTTTTCTAATTTGATTTGGTTGGACCAAATAAATTGAGAAAATCCGGTTTAGTAAATAACCGGTTGACAATTGTGGTCATCGTAGTAATTAATTTTGGTTAGACCAATTTTAATGAACCAGACCGGTTATGTCATTTAATTGGACAATTGGGTTATGTCTTGGACATAGACAAATTCTTGGGCCATGGGCCAAGAAGTTAAAACAATTGGGCCAGTTATTTGAGTCTTTTCTTCAGATTGAATTTAAAATTTTATTTAATAATTAAAATTTAATTTTAAATTAATCAGTTTCCAAAATCTGAAATTAGAAAGTTTCTTAGAATAGAAGTTTCTAGATTTGCATGTTTTGGATATTAAGGAAATTTCTATAGTTAGAAAGTTTCCAATTTTAGGAAGTTTCCAATTTTAGAAAGTTTCCAAAAACAGTAGGTTTCCAAAAATGGAAAGTTTCCAAAAATAGTAATCTTCTATTTTGGGAATGAAATTTTAAGAAAAACCTATAAACCTCAAATAATATCAAGCGTTGGATGTCTTGTCCAGATTATGTCAGCTGTTGAAGCCCATTCAATCGTACACACGGCCTTACAGTGTGAGGGTGTCTATCTTTTGCGTGGGTAAGACAGTTTGTGATTCATTGATGTCATTGGGAGTCCCAGACATTAGTGATTACATGACTGTATAGTCTGGTTTTCTTGACTAGGCCATCGGGAGTCCCGGGCCTTGAGACATCAGAGTGGATTGGGCCTCGGGCCCAGATTCACAACCAAGAGTTATATCACGGATATAATTAGCCGAGATAGGGCTTACCGATATAAGCTAAGGTTGGGTGACGGCCAGTGGCCCACTTTGATCTTAGTTATATGTGGATCTTGGAATCATTATATTCTATTGAGGGTAACTGATGTTATTGAATATAATGCGAGATTAATCATATTAAATATAATGCGAGATTAATCATATTGAACATATTAACTAAAATCCTTTTATCTTATATTTCAGCTATGACTACAACAAGCACACAAAACACATTCTCAATCCGGTCTGTTCTCGACAAGGAGAAGCTGACTGGAACGAACTTCCTGACGTGGTCAAAGAACTTGAGGCTGGTCCTCAAGCAGGAGAAGAAGGAATATGTCCTTCGTGATCCCCTCCCCGAGAGGCCTCCTAACAATGCCGCCAGGAATCTGCATAATGCTTGGGAAAGGCATTCGTCAGATGAAAATGATGTCTATTGCCTGATGTTGGCGACCATGACTCCTGAGCTGCAAATGCAGTTCGAGAGTGTGCTGTCACCCATCGAGATAATGGCAAGCCTGAAATCGCTTTTTCAGGAGCAGGCAAGGACTGAGAGGTTCCAGACAGTTAAGAACCTCTTGGACTGTAAGATGGCTGCAAATGCAGCAGTGAGTCCTCATGTCTTGAAGATGATGGGTTATCTCGATCATCTTCAGAAACTCGACTGCCCTATCAGCCAGGAACTTGCCTGCGACATCATTCTGCAGTCTTTACCTGCAAGCTATGATCAGTTCATTCTGAACTTCAATATGCATGGCTTGAGTAAGACATTGCTTGAGCTTCACGGAATGCTCAAGACTGCAGAGCCCAACTTGAGGAAAGCCAAGGACCCCAATGTGCTTATGGTGCAAAAGGGCAAGGGCTTTAAGAAATCCTCTGGCAAGGACAAGGGAAAGGCTAAGGCTGTTCAAGTCCAGGAAAAGGACACGCCAAAGCCCAAGCCCAAGTCCAAGGCTGGGCCTACTGACATCTGCAGGTTCTGTAAAGAACCGGGGCATTGGAGGAGAGAATGTAAGAAATTCCTGGAAGGTCTAAAGGAATTGAAGAAGAAGACTCTGGAGACTTCTTCATCAGGTATTTTTGTTATAGAAGTTAATACAACTACTTCTGATAATACCTCATGGGTTATGGATACTGGTTGTGGGGCTCATATTTGTAATAATATGCAGGCACTCAGCAACAGTAGGAGGCTAAAGCAAGGACAAGTGGAGCTACGAGTTGGGAATGGAGCGAAAGTTCCTGCACTAGCTGTAGGCACATACTTGTTGTCTTTACCTTCGGGATTGGTTTTAGAACTCAATAATTGTTATTTTGTACCTGCGATAAGCAGAAATATTATTTCAATTTCTTTGTTGGATTTGGAAGGTTATGATTTTTCAGTTAAGAATAAATTATGTTCCTTCAATCGCAACAATTTGTTCTATGGTTGTGCCCCTCTTACGAATGGGCTTTATATACTTGATCAATCCGCGCCAATTTATAACATTAATACCAAACGGTTCAAACCTAATGAGGAGAACCGAACGTTTCTATGGCATTGTCGTTTAGGGCACATCAGTGAGAAACGCATTAAGAGGCTCCATTCGAATGGACTTCTTGGCTCATTTGACTTTGAGTCATGTGAGAAATGCGAATCCTGTCTGATGGGCAAAATGACGCGGGCCCCCTTTAATAAACCTAACGAGAGGGCCAGTGACTTATTGGGCCTGATACACACAGATGTGTGTGGCCCAATGTCCACAAATGCAAGAGGAAACTATCAGTACTTCATTACCTTCACTGATGATTTCAGAAGGTATGGATATGTTTATTTAATGAAACATAAGTCTGAATCGTTTGAGAGATTCAGAGAATTCCAAAATGAAGTACAGAACCAACTTGGCAAAAGCATTAAAGCTCTTCGGTCCGACCGAGGAGGAGAATACTTGAGCCAAGAGTTCAGTGATCATCTAAGAGAGTGTGGGATAGTTTCCCAACTCACTCCTCCTGGAACACCTCAATGGAATGGTGTGTCTGAGAGGAGGAATCGGACCTTATTGGATATGGTTCGGTCTATGATGAGTCACACAGACCTTCCAATATCCCTTTGGGGATATGCTCTGCTAACAGCAGTGTTCACTCTAAATAGAGCGCCATCAAAAGCAGTAGCTAAGACACCATATGAATTATGGACTGGGGAAGCTCCAGTGCTGTCTTATCTTAGAATTTGGGGTTGTGAAGCCTATGTCAAGAGATTGATCTCTGACAAGCTTACACCAAAGTCTGATAAATGCTACTTCATTGGTTATCCGAAGGAGACCAAGGCTTATTACTTCTACCTACGATCCGAGAACAAGATCTTTGTTGCCCGGGATTGTAATTTTCTTGAGAGGGAGTTTCTCTCTAAGAAAAACAGTGGGAGTAAGGTACTGCTTGAAGAAATTCAAGATGAACAGGATACTGCTCAACCTAATGAGGAAGAGCAGCAGGAGGACCTACAAGAAATTGTAGAGCCTGAACCTGTGGTACCTGAAGTTCGAAGATCCGGGAGGATCCGTCACGAACCAGAGAGATATCAAGGATTCCTCGTGACTAACTGTCATGATCTTCTGATCATTGATGGTGATGAACCATCGAACTTCAATCAAGCCATGATGGGCCCAGATTCCTCTAAGTGGCGTAAGGCCACTGATTCCGAAATGGACTCCATGTCGGTCAACCAACTGTTTTCGTTGGTTGACTTACCCGCTGGTGTAAAAGCCATCGAGTGCAAATGTATCTTCAAGAAGAAGATTAACGTGGATGGAAATATCCAGATTTATAAAGCCAGGTTGGTGGCAAAAGGTTTCAGACAAGTTCACGGTGTGGATTATGATGAAACCTATTCCCCAGTGGCTATGATGAAATCTATTCGGATTCTACTAGCAACTGCAGCTTTTCATGATTATGAAATTTGGCAGATGGACGTGAAAACCGCCTTCCCGAATGGCATTCTGGAAGAGGATGTGTATATGACACAACCTGACGGTTACATAGATCCAAAGAATGCTGGGAAAGTATGCAAGCTTCATAAATCCATTTATGGATTGAAGCAAGCATCGAGGAGCTGGAATCTTCGTTTTGATGAAGCGATCAAGCAATTTGACTTCATCAGAAACGAAGAAGAACAATGCGTGTATAAGAAAACTAGTGGGAGCAAGATAGTATTTCTTATTCTGTATGTCGATGACATACTACTTCTCGGAAATGACATACCAATGCTGAAGTCGGTAAAGGACTGGCTTGGAAGTTGTTTTTCCATGAAAGACATGGGTGAAGCCGCATACGTTCTTGGAATCAGGATCTACCGGGATAGATCTAAAAGGCTGATAGGCTTGTGTCAAGATTCATACATTGACAAATTCCTGCATAGATTCAGCATGGCAGATTCCAAGAAGGGCTTCACGCCAATGGTACATGGCACAACGCTAAGCAAGAAGCAGAGCCCAACGACGGCTGCTGAGCTTGAGCGCATGAAGAATATTCCTTATGCATCTGCAATAGGATCTGTCATGTATGCCATGATCTGTACTCGTCCTGATGTTGCTTATGCATTGAGCATGACGAGTAGATACCAGTCAAATCCAGGTGAAAACCATTGGATTGCCGTCAAGAATATCCTGAAGTATCTAAGACATACTAAGGATAAGTTCTTGGTGTACGGTGGAAGTAATGTGCTTGAAGTCAGTGGATTCACGGACGCAAGTTTCCAGACAGACCAAGATGATTTCCGGTCACAGTCCGGTTATATCTTTTGTCTGAATGGCGGTGCAATCAGTTGGAGAAGCTCCAAGCAAGACACCGTTGCTGATTCCACTACAGAAGCTGAATATATCGCCGCTTCGGAAGCAGCGAAGGAAGCTGTTTGGATACGAAAGTTCATTATTGAACTAGGTGTGATACCAAATGCGGCTGAGCCTCTGGCACTGTTTTGTGATAACAATGGTGCTATTGCTCAGGCAAAGGAACCAAGATCACACCAGAAATCCAAGCATGTGCTAAGAAGATTTCACTTGATACGTGACATCATTAATAGAAAGGAAGTCAAGATCAGCCGAGTTCAGACAGATGATAACGTCGCTGATCCATTGACAAAGCCACTCCCAAGACCTAAGCTCGAGTTCCTGACTGAAGCTGTAGGCATTAGAGACATTGAAATGTAATCTAAATTTGAGTGGGAGTTTGAGGGCTTTATTTAGTTATTGATATGTTCTTGTAAAACATTTTATGATGTTTAATAAAATTATTATTTCAAGATTATTTTAACTGTGATGAAATAATCGTTCCAAAATGATATGAACCATTTTATAGGTCATCGAAGTAAGTGACTTGATCTTGAGTCATCAAAGTCATTTAGCTTGATCATGAGACCCTATATTTGATAGATGGCTTATATCATCCTGTCCCTAGTCGAAGGTTGTTGAAATTGGAACACCAACAACCGCGTGAGACTAGATTGGTATGTGACTTATGACAAAGTCTCAGGATGTCATAGATGCACGGCATCAAAGTCAGTACATAGGTGTATGTTGGGGTACATACGACCGGACAAGACCCGCTTATAAGAACTCTTCAGGATATTTATATCTGTGTCATAAGAGATTATTACTACGACTATAGAGTATAGTCCTTAGACCTGATTTCGCATGCATGTGACTGCACATGAACTGATGCACTTTGATCATTGTCTAACGCTGTCGTTAAGCGATAGTTATAAGGACCTTGTTTGGGTGTATTATGAAATGAGTAGTTTACAGTGATGGAACAAGACGGGATTTGTTCCTCCAATATAAATGGAGTGAATATCTCTAGGCCAATCGGAGATTTGAATACTGGAAAATGCATGGCCATGCTCAAACGGACTGTCCCGAGTCGTTTGGATTGTCAGTATCAAATCAAAGTCCGATGAACAAGATTAGGCTTTATAAGGATGACACTCATCTTGCCTTATGACTAATCGAGATATTGAGACAAAAGGATTATGAATACAGAGATTCCAGTACAAGTGGGAAATTGTTGGAATTATGTCCAGTAATCTCTGTACTGTCTCTAGAAAGTAAGAGTATGTCAATGATCAGACATAAGTCATATAATACTGGGGGTCATGATGGCTTGCTAGAGTCCGCTCATGATCTATAAGTCTTGGACTTATTGCCTTTATTATATGATCCCATATGGGTCACACGCCTAAGCTAACAGGAAACTATGAAGGAACGGTTCAGCGGATGTACGGTAAAAGTGCTAGGCATTTACTGTGCTTGGAGAGATAGAAGGGCCTGATTAAATCCAATCAGACTGAGAATTGGGCCCAAAAGCCCAAAAGGAACTAGGCATAAGTTTTATGATTAAAACTTAACCTAGCCACTTTTTCTCCTAAGCCTTCTACGCCTCTCTCTCTCTCTTTCTGCACCTCCCACCTCCTTGGTCTAGCAGCCAATTTCCTGAAGTGTGCGTGTGTGAACCTTTGGAGGAGCTGTCTCTTGGCGGTTCTGCTGATCTCTGACCCATACCTCTCCATTCCGCTGCATAACAAGGTATTAGGTGAGATCTTTTATGATTCAGCAAGAGAACCTAGATCCAAGCATGTTTAGTAGGATCAATCAATGAGAAATTGAATCAGGATATACTAAAAAATCCTTCACTTGAGACTCGTCAACTCTAGCACTTAGAAATATGACAAAGGGAACTACCAGTGTCATAGCTAATACTTCCAACATTTAGAAACAATACTCATCCGTCGAGTGGTTCTAAGACAACTCTCCCACACTTAGCCATTGCTTTCCCTCAAGTAAACAGAAAACCTAGATGAGGAAAAGAAGTTTGAAAAACTAAGAAAATCATTTCGTTGTCGGAGCACAACACTCACATTCTCCTTAGTAAACCACATGAAAACTAATATGCAGAAATCAAGACCACAATGTACTTCCCCCACACTTAGGAATTGTCCCAAGTAAACTCTACAATCAAATCAAGACACCCAAACTAACCATACTGACCTCTACAAAAAATTAGATGCGATCGCACCGAGGGAGTATCGATCAGAGGGCACATGGACTCTTACTCAGTCATAAACTGATCACACAGACTGTCATACTTTTGGTTTCTTTCCTCTCTCTATTCTCACTCCAGCAACTAATTTTCCCCCACTCGGTATCATTTTTTATGAGCGGCTTTTCCCTTTTTATTCGGGCTGTTTCTTTGGACATGTTTCCATGAAACACAAGAGATAACAGTGGTAGCCTCCGTGCCCGTGATCACTTCGAAGCTACTAGTTTATCAACAAATTTATTCTCTGTTTTTTTTTAGCTTGTAGGGAATAAGAGGGGAACCGTACTCACACAAACAAGTCTCTCACGACTGAAGGAGGATTCCGATCCAATGTAAACCAATACCTGGGTGAGAAAAATCAAGTCAAGTTAGGGGTGACGTCGGTAATTGATCCTCTGAATACATGAGAAGATATGGGTGTCCTTGGTAGGTTGATCGGTTTGGGGTTTTCTAATAGTCATGCATTGCTGCAGACTCATCCAAAGGTCACTTAGGTTACTACAAATGTGGTAGTTTCCTCGAAAAATCATAGTCTCCAACACAAGTGTTTGACTCAATAAAACGACTCAACAGACTGTAAGAAAAGAAAATATGTCATCAGTAACCACCTTCCCCACACTTGAAACACAATGTCCCTAGTGGAATCAAAGCTTAGGCTCAGCGAAAAGTGATAGGGAATGAAGTGAACAAATGATATAGTGAATTAACTGAAATGTCAACCTGCATCGACCGACACATAACATGATGTCGATCGAGATCACATTTTTATAAATGCAAAATTGCAGTTCGAAGGGTTGCATCGACCAACACACAAAATGAAGGATTATGTGAGTTCATGGTGTAATTGTCAGGTTACAACCTAGCACATGATCATCTAGGATCTAGGTGATTTGCAGTTGAATCATAAACAGATCAGGATCATTACCTTATGATTGCAGCGGATTAATCAATGGAATATCGAGATCTGCAAGAGCTGATGATTACCGGCTCCTCCTCAGGTATCCACACGCTTACAAGCTATTGGATCAGGCTGCTAGACCAAGTTCGAATCAACAGAGAGAGAGAGGAAAAGAGAGGCCAAAAAATCGCAGACCAAAAAAAGCATTAGGGCTTCCTGCGCCTTTCCTCTTCCTTATATGGGCCCAAGTAATTAAACTAATGGCTCACTAGGCTTTTGGGCCCAAGACCCAAATCAGACAAAAGACTGTCTTTTGTCTGGCCCAATTCTCTGTACAAATACAGTAAATGCCTTGCATCTTACCGTATTAATTCCATTTTAACTTTCCCGTTAGCTATGGTGTGTGACCCTTTGGGATCATACAATACTGGTAATAAGTCCTAAACTTATAGATCATGAGAGGGCTCTAGCAAGTCATCATGATCACCCAGTATTTATGACTTATGTCTGATCTCGACACTTATCATACTTTCTAGAGATAGTACGGTAGATTTCAGGACATTCCCAACAATCTCCCACTTGTACTGGAATCCTACATTCCCTAATCCTTTTGTCTCAATATCTCAATCTGGCATAAGGCAAGATGCGTGTCATCCTTATATAGCCAGACCATGTTCATCGGACCAGATTTGATACTGACAATGCAAACGACTTGGGCAAGTCCGTTTGGGAGTGGCCACTCTCTTACCAGCTATCAAGTCTCCGATTGGCCTAGAGATATTACCTCCGTTAAACGGCAGGGACAAATCCCATCTTGTTCCATCACTGTGAACTACACACTTTATAATACACCCAACCAAGGTCCTTATAGCTCCCAGTTACGAAACAGCGTTAGACAATGATCAAAGCGCATCACTCCATGTGCAGCCACATGCATGCGAACTCAGGTCTAAGGACTATACTCTATAGTCGTATATGAGAACCTCTTATGACACAGATATTAATATCTTGTAGAGTTCTCATCAGCGGGCCATGTCCGGTCATATGCTCCCCTACATATACCTATGTGTCGACTTTGATGCCGCGCATCTATGACCCCTCGAAACTTGGTCATAAGTCTCAACACAATCTAGTCTCAAGTGGTTGTTGGTGTTCCAATTTCAACAACCTTCGACTATGGACACTATGATTTATGTCATTTCGTTAAATATGGGGTTTCAGGATCAAGTCTACTCATGTACTTCGATGGCCCATATATAATGACATGAATCATTTTGGAACGATTATTTATATCACAGTTAAAATAATCCAGAAATCATAGATTTCATAAACATAAAATATTATGTTTACATGAACCTTTCAAAACAACTAAATAAAGCCCTTTACAAACTCCCACTGAAATTAAGACTACATCTTAATTTCACTTATCCTACAGCTACAGTCCGCGACTCGTGCTTAGGTCTAAGGAGTGGCTTCGTTAATAGATTAGCAACGTTCTCATTCGTTGAAACTTGCTGATCTACTTAACACCTCTGTCATTTATCTCACGGAATAGGTTATACCTACCCTCAAGGTGTTTGGACCTCTGATGTGCAGCTAGTCTCATCTATGCTGGGAATCACATCAAGTTCAGTGATGAACTCTTCTTTCCAAACAACCTCTTTCGCCGCTATCCAAGCTGCGAAATGTTCAGCTTAAGTCATGGAGTCAGCAACAGTGCCTTGCACCGCCAGACAGACACAAGATATAACCGGACTGTGACCGGAAATCATCTTTGTCTGTTGGAAACTTGCCTTTCAGACTCTACCGACTTGTAGCACCTCACTTTCTCCGTAAATCAAGAACTTATCCTAAGTATTTTCCAAATACTTGAGGAGATTCATTACGTCTATCCAGTGATTCTTTGCTGGATTTGACTGGTCTTTACTTGTCTTGCTTAACATTAAAGCAACATCAAAACAAGTACGTGTCATGGCATACATGATAGATCCAATTGCCGACGCATATGGAATCTCATCCATGCATTCAAGCTCAGCAGTTATCGTAGGACACTGTTTCTTGCTTAACGTAATGCCATGTGACATTGGCATAAAACCCTTCTTGGAATGCTGAAAACGTGTAGGACTTTGTCAATATAAGAATCCTGACTTTGTCCTATCAGCCCTTTTGGATCTCTATCTTTAGATCCAAAATCCAAGAACATACGTGGCTTTACCCATGTCAATCATAAAGCCAACTCCCAAGCCAGTCCTTTACCGACTGCAGCATTGGAACGTTATTTCCGAGAATCAGTATGTCATCGACATACACTATGAGAAATGCAATATCGCTCCCACTTATCTATTAGTAAACGCACAGTTCCACTTCGTTCTTGTTCAAGTCAAAACCTTGACTACTTCAACAGAACGAAGATTCCAACTCCGATATGTTTGCTTCCATCCATGAATGGATCGATGAAGCTAACTTACACACAGTGTAATTTTTCGGAGTCCGGGCTCACTTTCGCTTCTGTGAATTTCGCAGGTTCGTCACTTTCAATGATCATCAGATCATGGCAATTAATCACGAGAAATCACTCTCGGATTAGTGACGGATTCAAATCTGCGAACTTCAGGCTCTACAGGTGTAGATTCTACAGAAATCTGTAAATCCATCCGCTGCTCTCCCTCAACAGGTTGAGCAGCCTCCTGTATTTCTGGAATTTCTTCGAGTTATACTTTTACTCCCACTGTTCTTCTTGGAAAGCAACTTTCATTTTAGAAAACAGAATTCCGAACAACCTAACTTCGTTTTCGGAATGGACGTAAAAAGTAACAAGCCTTGGTTTCCCTAGGACAACCAGCGAAGTAGCTCAAGTACAAATACTCAGTAAAGACGAATTTGGATCATTTCCAGTCCACATTTATGTGGTGTCTTTCAACTGATATTGGTGGAACTATTTCAGCGTAAACTTAGATATTTCTAGAGCGTTATTCTTAAAGAATATCATGGAAGATTCGTGTGACTCATCTTTAATCATTTCTAATAAGATCTGATTCTTTCTCACAGAAACACCTCAAGGTTTTCAGGAGAAATGAGCTGTGAAACGACTTCACACTCATTCAGATGATCACACCATCAATGACTTAAGTATTCTCACTCGTGATCTAATCCAGAGTCTCAATACTTCTGTCACTCAGATTCTATACCTCATTCTGGAACTCTTTCGACCATTTCAAAGAATTCCGACTCGTGTCTCATCAAATGAACACAATCATACTTACTGAAGTAATCAGTAAATATAATGAAGTACAGGAAATTTTTCTCTGGCATTACTGCTCATCGGGCCACATACATGAGTATGTTCAAGGTCCAATAAGTCTTTGGGCCTTTCTCTAGCTCGGCTAAGATGGGCCCTTTGTCTTTTGGTCCAGTAAGCAGAATTCAAGTCTCATAAGATATCCGATCAAATGAGCCCAAAAGTCCATAACTATGGGGTTTCTGAATCCGACTTACTCTATGTGACCAAAACATTTACGCCAAGAAAAATCAGGTTTAATTCATCAGATTTAAACCAATTCGGTATTTATGTTACATTTAGGCACTCTTTGGTTTAAGATATAAAACCCATTCCTTGAATAGGGTGCTACAATCAATATTTCATTGAGATCAAAAGAACAAAACTTGTCTTTTATCAAAATGAAAAACATTCAAATTCTTACAAGAAAATGAAAGACAACTCTGCTTAAAGCAGGTACATTGTAGCAATTACTTAATAAAACCAAGCCTCAAAGGCATCTACAAGTGAAAACCCTACGGCTGAGGCAGCATCTATAGCTCCTTCCAGACACGCAGTTCCACTTGCCCTTCCTTCAACGTTCTACTGTTGCTTAGGCTCTGCATATTATAACAAATATCAGTGCCACAACCAGTATCCAATACCTATAAGGTAAAACTTGAAGTAATAACATGAATACCTGAGGAAGTAGTCTCATACATCAACTTCAACTCCTCATAATCTTCCATGAATTTAATGCAATCTCTCTTCCAATGCCCAGTCTCTTTACAGTAGCAGCACTTACCAACGTAAGAGGTATCTGACTCGGGCTCAGAAGACACACGCTTGCCATGATTCAAAATCTGGACAACTTTGTCTTCACCCTTGTCAGCATTAGGTTTAGTAAACCTACCCTTCTCCTTTATGAGATTATACAGGGTACTCTTCACGTTTGGCTCAACTGTCTTGAGCATATCATGCAGTTCAGTCAGCGTCTTCGTTAAGCCTTTCTTGATATAGTTCCTTCTGAACTTATCATAGCTTGACGGCAGTGACTGCAGAAGGATCTCAGTTGCCAATTCTTGGCAAACTGGATAATCCAGTTTCCTCAGGTTATCAATGTAACCCATCATTTTACTGACATGAGGACTCACTGGATGATCATTTGGTAGCTTGCAGCTAGTGAGAGACTTAACCAACTGGTATCTCTCCACTCTTACCTGCTCCTGAAATTTCAATTTCAGGCTGCTGATCATCTCTATTGGCGACTCCATGTTCTCATATTGCTTCAGCAAATCTGAGTCCATGGTAGCCAATATCAGACCACGCACATCTACCGCATCATTATAATGCTTATTCCAAGCATCATATACTGCATGAGAGGCATTGGACCCGATCCTCTCGGGGAGAGCTCTCTCAAGGACATAGTCCTTTCTCTCCTGCCTGAGGACTAGCCTCAGGTTCCGCGACCAAGTCAAGAAATTTGATCCGTTCAGTTTGTCCATCTCAAGGACAGACCGGATCGAGAAAGTGTTTTGATTGTTTGTGCTAGTCATAACTGAAATTTAGAGATAAATAGAGTTTTAGTTATTCAGTTCATAAAAGAGTAATCTTAATAACTTATAAGAAAACTCGCATTGCATTCAAAATTTCTTTGTTTTAACCTCATAAGAATGCAATGATTCCGAGACCCATGTTCGGCTAAATCCAAAGTGGGCCACTGGCCGTCACCCAGAATTAGCTTTACTTGGTAAGCATACACACAGCTAGTTATATTTATATAAATCTCGGTTGTGGATTGGGCCCAAGGCCCAATACACCAGATGTCTCAAGGCCCGGGACTCCCGATGGCCCAGTCAAGGAAACCAATCTCTTACCGCCAAATAATCACTAAAGTCTGGGACTCCCAATGAAATTAGTGACTATATACTACTTTACTTACGCAAAAACAGACACCTCACACTGTAAGCCATATCTGTAATTGAATAAGCGTTAAGTAGCTGACAAGATTGGGCAAGACATCCAAGCTTGATATTGGTTTTGAGGATTTTAGGTTTTATTTCCAAAAATAGAAGATTACTATTTTGGGAAACTTACTTATTTTAGAAACTTTCTAAATTTAGAAATATACTAAAAATAGAAATTTCTAATTTAATATTTTATTAAAGTTTTCGGTTGGGTCACAAATTATAGGCCCAATTCTTGGCCCAAGACCACAGAATTCCAATTGGCCCAATAATTTGACATAACCGAGTCGGTTCATTAATTCTGGTCCGAGACCAAATTAACTACTAAATCCAACTGGTTATTTACTAAACCAGACCAGCTCTAAATTATTTGGTCCAACCAAATCAAACTTAGACCAGCCTTCGGTTTAGGTTAAAATTCAATTTTGAATTTAAATCCGGTTTAACCAGAAATTAAATAATACCAATTGTATTAAATAATTTCCAGCAAACCGCGATTTGGGTTAACCGCTTGAACCACAATTAATTAAATAATTAAATAATTAATTATTAACAATTCAAACAAATAATCGTTTGTTATGATTGTCTCAAGATTCTTATACATTAAAGAATCAAAAACGATTGATGGCTCTTTATGTTAACAAGCGAATACTTAATCATGAACCCAAGTCAACAAGCGATTTCATAATTAATTCAATCAATGTGTAAATGCTTACGATCATAACATCACTTGAAGACAAAAGTGATTTTGTCCTTATTCCAATTCCATAATCGATACACTTAAGATCACGATCATAACATAACTTAATTCAATAATGGATTTACTTTTGATCAACAACATTCACAAAAGACAAAACTAGTTTGACCATTATCAAACCTATCAAGCGAAGTATACCAAGCAATCACAATTAACAAGCAAAGTCAACATGCGAATTAATTTGATAAAACCGATCGTGACAAACACATCGCAAACCAATTGACTTTTCAACCAAACGATCATGACATAATCATCGCTTATTGATTAACAATTCAAACAATTCGAATGATAATTATTTAACAATCGATTATACTCAAACTTAACAAATCAATTTGATAATTATCGTTTCAAGCAATCATACGATTGATACAAGCGATTTCATATTAGGGTTTTACAAGTTCTAATCAAATTTCTTAAGTCAAATTCGATTCTTAACATTAAAACCACCTAAATATGATCCAAAAAGCAAAAAAACTAACGACCTAGGCTCTGATACCACTGAAGGATTATGTGAGTTCATGGTGTAATTGTCAGGTTACAACCTAGCACATGATCATCTAGGATCTAGGTGATTTGCAGTTGAATCATAAACAGATCAGGATCATTACCTTATGATTGCAGCGGATTAATCAATGGAATATCGAGATCTGCAAGAGCTGATGATTACCGGTTCCTCCTCAGGTATCCACACGCTTACAAGCTATTGGATCAGGCTGCTAGACCAAGTTCGAATCAACAGAGAGAGAGAGGAAAAGAGAGGCAAAAAAATCGCAGACCAAAAAAAGCATTAGGGCTTCCTGCGCCTTTCCTCTTCCTTATATGGGCCCAAGTAATTAAACTAATGGCTCATTAGGCTTTTGGGCCCAAGGCCCAAATCAGACAAAAGACTGTCTTTTGTCTGGCCCAATTCTCTGTACAAATACAGTAAATGCCTTGCATCTTACCGTAATAATTCCATTTTAACTTTCCCGTTAGCTATGGTGTGTGACCCTTTGGGATCATACAATACTGGTAATAAGTCCTAAACTTATAGATCATGAGCGGGCTCTAGCAAGTCATCATGATCACCCAGTATTTATGACTTATGTCTGATCTCGACACTTATCATACTTTCTAGAGATAGTACGGTAGATTTCAGGACATTATTTCAGGACATTCCCAACACAAAATGCATTGATCGACACATAACATGGTCGTGTGATAGGTCAAGAATTAATCCCTATACTAAACTGCAAGTGTACAGCAAAGTCAAAGTAGTATATAGGGTTATCGAATCCACAGGGACACTTGGTCTCAAGAGAATCAAACCGTAGGGAATGAATACTAGAAATAAGCAATGTGATTGTATTGAAAATAGTGCAAGAAAGTAAATCAGTAGCAGAGATTATTGGTTGTGAAAGCAAGTAATTAAAAGCGTCAAACCTAGGGTATTCTCAGGAAATCAGACTAGCAAACAGTTCATTCAGCAAGGATCTAATTAAGCACAGTTCTAGAACTCAAAACACAGATATAGAATTAACCAAATTCCTTTGCGATAATTCTCTAAGTCTAAGTGCAGCAAACCAAACTTCCGTTTGCGAGAACTAACAGATTAAACTAGCATTAAGCTCGAGTTTGATATGTTCACAATTATCCTAAACCAAACTTTCGTTTGCGCAAAGTTTAATTGCCCAATTTAATTAGTTCAGATTCCTAAACCCCACTTCCGTGACGTATTTAGCAACCTAAGATCTAGATTCTAATTGATCAGGTTAGAACTAGCTTTAAGCACAATTAAATTGAAGAACAGATATAGTTTGAATCCTTAACTGAAATTGAACAAGTCTAGCAAGTCATGAAATCCTATGTGAGAAACCCTAAGTCTAACTAGGAATCTACTCAGACATAGATAATGAAAACATGATCATATGATAAGTAAATTGCATAAAAGAATAAGAGTAAAAGGGGTTCGAAATCTTCTCCAAATACAGATGATGAATTAGGTTCAGATCAGCCCCAAAAGCTCTAAAAATCCTCTGCTCTTAATTATGAAAGTGTGTCTAATAAAAACTCTAAAAACTCTATTATATAGGCATAATCTCGGCCAGGGGCTTCTTTGTAAATATCAGGAACTTCTGGATCAAAGTGCAATATCTTGATTCTTCTAAACCGCCGAGCTTTTGGCCCATCTCGCTGGTGCAACGATCGTTGCTAGAGTGCAACGATCGACACCTTTCTCTGTTTCGGACAGTGAACTCTATCTCTCGGCCAATCACTCCAAAAATCTCCAAAATGCTCCATAATCTCCAATTTAGCTCCCAACCTGATTATACCTGTAAAAGACTCTAAACAAAGACAAAAGACACTAAAACACATCTATATCATGGCCTAAAACTAGTAAAAACCATGATATATCAACTCCCCCACACTTAGCCTTTGCTTGCCCTCAAGCAAAACATAGAACTAAAACATGGTGAAGAGGTTTGAAAACTCTTCAGAAACTCATTTCATCTTAGAAGCTACAATACTCAGATTCCCCTTAGTAAACCACTGAAAGAATCAATCACAGGATATCAAGACCAACATGTACTTCCCCCACACTTAGCAACTGTCCTAGGTAAACTCCACAATCACATTCAAGCATTCAAATTCTCCCTACTGACTTCTGCAAGTATTTAAGTGCGGTCTCACCTAAGGAGTATCGATCTAAAGGCACATGGATTCTTACCTAATCAGCTCTAGACCACCATACTATCTTTCTCTAGTCCCTTTCTTCTCTTTCCCTTCTTTAACAACTGATTTTTCCCCACTGGGTATCATTTTATTTTTTTTATCAGTGTTCTTCCCGTTATGGGGTGTACTTTGGACACATTCCATGGATCACATGAGAGATAATAGTGTTTGCTACTATTCTCATGACCACTTCGGAGTTACTAACTCATCCTCAGTTTATTATCTCTTTTTTTTTTTAATTTATAGAAGGGGAGAAGGGAACTAAATAGGACAGGTTTACAGGCTGTGTCAGAACTAACAGGGAATCCGACATAAAGTATACCAAGCCCTTAGGTGAGAAAATCTAAGTCAGTATTAGGGGTGAAGTCAGTAAAAGGATCCTCTGATACCTGAAGTGATGTGGGTGTTCCCAGTAGGTTGATCCGTGTCTGAGTTTTCTAACAGTCAGAGATAGATCCTGCAACTTCATCCCAATGGTTACTTAAGTTCCTGCAAGTCTTGTAAATCTCCTCCGAAAATCATAGTTTCTTACTTAAACAATTTTGACTCAATAAAACAAAAAATTTTGAAAAACGGACTGACTCTTAAGAAAACAGAAAGATAAACGTCAGTAGCACCTCCCCCACACTTAAGACACACTGTCCCCAGTAGTGTCCAGCGAAGGATCGGTAAAAAGAAAATAAAATAAATTGAAAAGGTGAAATCATGTCTGTCGGGTTACCTCTGTCGCTCAGCATCGATCGGTGCATTAGATGCATCGACCGTTACTTGGCGATTTTCGTGTATGGTCGATCGTTGCTCAGGACCGCAACGATCGCTGCAATGCGATTCATTTCGTGTTGTGACGATCGATGCATAAATGCATCGATCGCTGCACTGCGATTTAATCCGAGACCTGCAAACATGACTGCACCAGAAACAAAAACAAACGTAAAATCCTCACAAAAACACCAAAAATTAAAAAGAAAAACACCAGTACCTAATGGTGGGTTGCCTCCCACCCAGCGCTTGTTTAAGGTCAATAGCTTGACCGGACGCGCAAGGTTTTTCAAGTGCCAGAAGATCCTGACAGAGACTTTTTCTGTCTCTGTTCAAGTCTCCTCATCCATGGTGGAGAATAGGCTGTTGCAGAATGCTTCAGTCCAAGAAAAGATGGAGTAAAATGCGCTCCAGGATCTATTATCACAGTCTCATTCAGCTGCTCATCATCTGCTTCCAAGATCTTGAAAGTCTGTCCATCTATCAGTGGCTTCCGCAGCTTCTCCATCTCATATCGCAGTGTCTCATCTCCCAGGTGGAGGTCTATTAGACTCTGTCTAACATCAATCACAGCTCCTGCTGTAGCCAAGAATGGTCTCCCAAGCAATAAAGCTTCATCCGGATCGCAGGCATATTTCAGCACAAGGAAGTCCGTTGGAACTAAGTAGTTTCCAACTCTTACCGGAATATCCATAAGGAGTCCTTCAGGAACTCGCATGGACTGATCAGCTAGGATAAGACGTGTCCTAGTAGGAGCAAAATCCAACATACCCAGCTTCTCTGCCACAGAGTAAGGCATTATGCTCCCAGCAGCTCCTAAATCACACAGAGAACGCCTAAAACTATCTTCAAAGATAGAACAATCAAGTACAAAGACTCCAGGATCAGGCAGTTTCTTTGGGACCTTAGTTAACAGAACATCACTAATATGCTGAGGAACTACTATCACCCATTCTCTTAGCTCTTCATCTAATGGCAACATCTTGTTCAAATATTTCTGAACACATGGATGATAAGGTGGATCATCAGATGATGGAATTTCTTCCAAGTCTTCACCATTCTTTTCTAGCCTTTTCAGCTCTTCAATCTCTTGTTTAATCACTTCAGACACCTTGGGACTGTGCCAAATAGCTCGTGCATAAACATCTTCTGGAGTGATTTCAGATGTATCAGGGAATAGGCGGGCTAGTTCTGCATCAATCTCATTTTCATCCCACGGATTCTCTGCTTGTTCACGACCTGCATCGATCGATGCCAGAGGTGTATCGATCGTTGCATCGCGATCATCACAACTTCCACCCGAGAGTTTTTCACAGAAATCCGAAAATTCCTCCTCAGTCACCAACTCAGCCGTACTTAGCTCAAATTTCTCCCCTAGGTAAGATCCATCATTAATCATTACAGACCAGGCCTTAATATGAGTGTCTGCAACTCCTTTTCCTTTCAGTGAGCTGGACATCTGATTCACCTGAGTGTCCAACTGCTTCATGTGAGTGCTCAATGTCTCAAACTTCCCATTGAGGTCCTGATAGACAGCGTCCAGCTTCTTGTTGTTGTCTACAGAAAGCTTGGTTTGACTTTCCATCAGTTGTTCCATCATAGCCTCCATTTTGCTCTCATGTGCTGTAGGTGCAGGAGGAGTCTGATAAGATGTAGATCCATAGGTTCTCTGATTACCCTGTCCATAGGTCTTCTGAAAACCTCCATTCTGTCCTCCATTTGAGAATCTGTTCCCCTGTTGGTTGTTAAATCTATTACCTTGGAAACCGGAACCTCCTATGAAATTCACTTCTTCTTCCTGAGTGTCCTCCTCAGTCTGAATCACCTCCACATCTTGGGCAAAGTGGACAGCTTTCTTATTTGTCAGGAGATTGAAAACTGTGTCCAGTCTGGATCTAATATTAGCTATATCAGAATTCTCTACAGTTCCACCAGATCTCTTCCTCCTTTCATCCATTGTTTTGCAACTATTGCTGCCAATCAGGTTCTCTATCAACCGTTTAGCTTGTGTAGGAGTTCTGGTGCTGAAATTTGCATCACTGGAATTATCCAAAGCAGTCTGATAAGGGAGATCTATTCCTCTGAAGAAAATACCAATCAGCTGTACTTCTGTGAATCCATGGTGTGGACAATCACGCTGATACTGCTTAAATCTCATCCATGCGGTTGTCAAAGGCTCCACAGCTCCTTGGGAAAAAGTGAGTATGTCCTGTCTGGACTGATCTGAGCGCGCAGCGTCGTAGAAGTGACGCAGGAACTCACTCTTTAAGGCTGCCCAAGTAGTATACTGACCAGGTGCCAGTTGTCTCAGCCATGCACTAGCGTCTCCAGCAAGACTGTGCGGAAATAGCTTAAGGAACAGATAGTCCGGGCATACTCCTTCATACTTCATGCCAGTGACTATGTCCTCAAACTTGTCAATGTGATCCATAGGCTGCTCTGATTGAAGACCATGGAAAGCAATTTGTCTCATCAGTTGGTAGTAGATAGTTTTTACCTCAAAATCATTCCTCTCGAAGGCAGGAAGCACTAGAGCTGCTCGGTTTGCATGAAACTCATCAGGTCTATTGTAATCAGCTAGTGTCCTCTCATGAACTACCATCCGGCCTTCTGGCTCAACTTCATCAGGGATCACTCGTCCCTCAGCATCAATCCTTTGCCCAGCAGCATTGTAAGGATTTTTCTCTGGATCCCTCAGGATTCCATCAGCATCTGGTATCAAGATCAAGCGTTCTTGTACCATTCTTTCTCTCTTTTCTCTTCTAATAGTCCTCTCTAGACGTCCAAGTTCTTCTAGGTTGAGATTAACTAAGCTCGAGTTCGGATTACTTCGAGTGTTCTGCGTTGGCATAAACTGTCTGTAATCGTCCAGCAACGATCGATGCTATCAGTGCAACGATCGATTCAATCTCAAATCGCTTAGCAACGATCGACGCAAGGGTGCAACGATCGATGCAAGGCGAAATTCGTACCTGCGACAGAGAGAAACAGAGAAAAAGTTAGCAAAATAATAAAAAACGAAAAACAAAAACAAAAAACGAAAAATTTCTAGTAAAACCCTAAGTTCGGTCCTATCGAAGACTCAAAGAGTCCCCGGCAACGGCGCCAAAAACTTGATAGGTCAAGAATTAATCCCTATACTAAACTGCAAGTGTACATCAATGTCAAAGTAGTATATAGGGTTATCGAATCCACAGGGACACTTGGTCTCAAGAGAATCAAACCGTAGGGAATGAATACTAGAAATAAGCAATGTGATTGTATTGAAAATAGTGCAAGAAAGTAAATCAGTAGCAGAGATTATTGGTTGTGAAAGCAAGTAATTAAAAGCGTCAAACCTAGGGTATTCTCAGGAAATCAGACTAGCAAACAGTTCATTCAGCAAGGATCTAATTAAGCACAGTTCTAGAACTCAAAACACAGATATAGAATTAACCAAATTCCTTTGCGATAATTCTCTAAGTCTAAGTGCAGCAAACCAAACTTCCGTTTGCGAGAACTAACAGATTAAACTAGCATTAAGCTCGAGTTTGATATGTTCACAATTATCCTAAACCAAACTTTCGTTTGCGCAAAGTTTAATTGCCCAATTTATTTAGTTCAGATTCCTAAACCCCACTTCCGTGACGTATTTAGCAACCTAAGATCTAGATTCTAATTGATCAGGTTAGAACTAGCTTTAAGCACAATTAAATTGAAGAACAGATATAGTTTGAATCCTTAACTTAAATTGAACAAGTCTAGCAAGTCATGAAATCCTATGTGAGAAACCCTAAGTCTAACTAGGAATCTACTCAGACATAGATAATGAAAACATGATCATATGATAAGTAAATTGCATAAAAGAATAAGAGTAAAAGGGGTTCGAAATCTTCTCCAAATACAGATGATGAATTAGGTTCAGATCAGCCCCAAAAGCTCTAAAAATCCTCTGCTCTTAATTATGAAAGTGTGTCTAATAAAAACTCTAAAAACTCTATTATATAGGCATAATCTCGGCCAGGGGCTTCTTTGTAAATATCAGGAACTTCTGGATCAAAGTGCAATATCTTGATTCTTCTAAACCGCCGAGCTTTTGGCCCATCTCGCTGGTGCAACGATCGTTGCTAGAGTGCAACGATCGACACCTTTCTCTGTTTCGGACAGTGAACTCTATCTCTCGGCCAATCACTCCAAAAATCTCCAAAATGCTCCATAATCTCCAATTTAGCTCCCAACCTGATTATACCTGTAAAAGACTCTAAACAAAGACAAAAGACACTAAAACACATCTATATCATGGCCTAAAACTAGTAAAAACCATGATATATCATCGTGCATACTGGTTTTCAAATCCAGTATCAGTTCTTTTTTTGCACAAAATTCCAACTTGTTAGCTATTAAGATCATGCAAAACACATATCAGTAGCAAAGGTAATATCCTAAGAATAAGGTTCACAAGTTCCAGACACAATGGACTGACAAACGACTCAAAAAAACATAAAAATGACTCAAGGAAAAAGAAAAATAACGGATTAGAAAAGAAAATATAGAATCGGATAATCGAGAAGCAGCAAACTAGAAATCCTCAGAGCTCTCATCGTCAATCCCAACCATCGGGCCGAAGGCCTCATCATACTAAGCATCAACGATAGGCTTGGGTCACGCGTAGGAGACCACTGATGACGAGTAGCGGGCCATGGGATACTAACTCGTAGAGTGCAACAACAAAAGCAGCTAGCGATCAAGTCCCACATTTTTTGCAACGTATCGTTCTCTAACGTCTCAAATGCAGGAGGAGCCATCTAAGCAGGTGCTATAGCGGGCTCTGGTTACGTAGTAGGTACGAAATCGTTCTCTGCGGCAGTAGGTGCAGCTGAAGAAGAAGCTCCCTTATGGAGCTTGCGCTGTAGGACAGGCTTCAAAAGTGTCTCCATAGGCTGAAAACTCAGCCTCAGTACATCATCAATGATCATCGTGATCTTTGTAAATAGGACCTTAGTGCTCCACTATAAATCTCATGCATTAGTTAAAATCCTGTTATGGCCTGGTTTTATCCAAGTCGCAATTTTCACGTGATCCTCGTTCATCCAAAAGTGATACATACAAACGGTGTAGCTGCTCATGCCGATGCCAAAATGCCTGAAGATTTGAGTCAAAATCTAACCAACTTTCTCAAGCTTCTTCCTAGCAAATGCCTTAGTCTTCAGAGTGCAGAGATGATCCGCGAAGACTGTACCCATGTTGAGGTTGGGGCAAGGCTCAAAATCTGTCCAGATATCATCGAGAAATATGTGACCTATCCCTAGATGGAGCAAAATAAGCTCCGATTTCCTCATCTCGCTATGATCTACCTTACACAAAATCGTGTTTCCCAGGATACATAAGACATGCTTCAGCACCAGGTGTGTCACTGTTGTCTTTGTCGTGGTGAAAGAGTCGTAGTTCCCATTTCTTAAGTGTGACTAGAAATTCTGCACATCCTCATCTGGCCACTCGGAAGATAAAACACAGCAAATGAGACTCTTTCTGAACCCGAAGATACCGCAGAGATAAGTGATGGAGATGTGGTACCTCACGCCCTTTCACATGAAGGCCATGACCCCTTCTTGTGCTCTCTTCACTCGCTCATTCATGTAGTAGACGAGGCATGTGGCGAGAAGCTGTTGAACCAGATCGGGGAAGAATCATACTGCTTTGTGGGCATGGTGCTTAAACCGATCGTGTCCAGGATATTCTTCACATCCTCTCTGATACCCATTCCTTGAACAATATGATAATAAATTAGACGTGTGGGCTTTATCACCACTTGCTGCCACGCACTGTAAACCAAGGTATCGTGCTCACCCAACCCTCAGAAATAGGCATGTGCATGCACACCCTTTTCTCAGTCTCAGTCCTGGGTTCCCAATTACGATGCATTCTGATCTTATTTTCTCAATCATAGGCCAATGTGGCTTAATTGGTTCATCGGGAATAGAAGGCAGAGCATGAGTTTAGGAATCTGGTAAAACAGCTGCCGAAGGAGATATTGGAGGCGGGTTAGACCTCGATGCCTCTCTTGTCTGCTTCTTCGATTTCTTAGATCGAGAAGCCACCTGTGATCAAAGACAAAAGAACGAACATTCTCGAAAATCAAAGGTCAACAAACGGTGAAAACTCTTGCTATTCATAAACAATCCATCTCAATTTCCTCATAATTCTATTAAAATCGAAAGTCGCAAGGTTTCGTCGTCAAATCATGGAGTTTCGGAAAGCCTGCAAAATTTATCATGAAACCACATGGAAAACACGAAATCACTATCACAAACCCAAATAAGGCATGATTCGAGAAATGCATCATCAAGTACAAAGTTAATTTTGAGATTTTTTATACCTTAGGGCCAAAATAGAAAAAGTGGAGATTCAAAGAACATACCTTCGAGATCGAGCGAAGGGATGATATAAATGAAATGAGGGTGAAAATCAAAGTGATTTAGGCTTTAAATCACCTAGAACGGTTTATAAACAAGGATTTTAGCGATTTTGGAGAGAGGGTTTTCGTGTTTTCGTAGGAGAGAAAAGTTAGGACGAAAGAAGAAGAAGAAAGAGATTTAAAGGCACTTACTTGTGGAAGACCTGCATCGATCAAAACAAGCAAGGAAAATGTGCATTGATAGACTCACCAGTAGGTTGCCTCCCACCAAACGCTCGTTTAACGTCATTAGTTTGACTGTAATGCAATCATGCAGTGGGTGCATCGTCCAAGGCCCAATGTGACCTCCTGGAATCTTGGCCTTAGCCGAGTAATGTTTCACCCTTTGTCCATTGATGGGAAACTCTTTTCCTTCAGAGCTCAGCAACACATCAACACTATACGGTCACACCTCCTTGACGTGAAAGGACCTGACCTTCGAGAGTGCTATTTCCTTGGAAACATTTGTAAACGAGAGTTATAAAAAAATACCTGGTAATTTGACTCAAAGTTTCTGGAGACTATTATCTTGTCATGGCATGCCTTAGTCCTCTCCTTATACATCTTTGAGTTATCATAGGCGTGATGCCTAATCTCATCTAGCTCGTTCAGCTACATCAATCTTCTCTCTCCAGCATACCTCAAATCAAAATTCATCTGCTTCACAGCCCATGTTGCTTAATGCTCGAGCTAGACTAGAAGGTTGTAGGCTTTCCCATAATGAAGCTGAATCAGTGTAGTCCCAAGTGGCGTCTTAAAAGCATTCCCGTAGATCCAGAGTGCATAATCTAGCTTCACAGACCAACCCTTCCTTGTCTTTCCAGTTGTTTTCTACATGCCCGATTGTTTGAGGGTGATAAGGAGTTTCTACACAATGATTATATCCCATATAAGCAGTGCTTGTAAAAGTATGACTCGTCCTAGTTGAATGTCCTTAAATCTCTCACGACTTTGCATAGCCTTGATCTCTGCCTCTGAAACTCTGTGCCCAAGAAGAATGCAATCTCTGACCATAAAGTGGCATTTTCCACAATTTAGAACCAAGTGCTTCTCTTCACATCCAGTAGGCACATTGCACAGGTTATCCAAACACTCATGGGGAGATTGTCCATAGACTGAGAATTCATCCATGAACACCTCCATATAATCCTCAATCATGTCCGTGAAGATGAACATCGTATATCTCTGGAATATACCAAGAGCATTACAAAGTCCAAATGGCATTTGTGATATGCAAATGTACCATAGGGACATGTAAACATGGTATTCTCCTAAACGTCGAGATTGATTGTAATTTGAAAGAAATCTAAGTATCCATCAAGGAAGCAGTAGTAGGGGTGGTTTGACAACTTCACAAACATCTTATCAATGAATGGAAACAAGAAATGGTCTTTCCGCGTCGCATCATTCAGATTCATGTATTCAATCCACATCATGTATCC